>JAYRBT010000028.1:9396478-9486404 GCA_036023395.1 Myiotriccus ornatus | reverse complement strand
TGCCACTTCAATAGTTTTCTGTTGGCAATCCAAAATCAAATTACTTCTTGTCTGAAAATTATTGTTACTTGCTGACACAAAGTGTTTACTGTGTCTATCATTTTCTAACCTTTTCTTTATGGTAAAAAAATAAAAATAATAATAAAAAAATCAATAGTCGTTTGAACATTTTGTTTAATAGTGTTTATGAAAGCAGGGACCATTGTGGTGTCTCAGGGATTGGTTTTGTGGGTTTATGGACCCTGGGGGGATCCTGTCTCCTCTGTGTGTCCAGGTGGCAAGCTGCCTGCAGGGTCAGTGATCCAGGTGATGCCCACACTGCCCTTGGGATCTGTGCCCCGTTCAGATCTGGGTTCTGTATTGAATTTAACACGGAAGTCAGAAATCCACACTACTGGTTATATGGATAGAGACGCCCCCCAAATCAATTTTTACGTTATTTAGACAAATTAAGTCAAACCCCATATAATTAATAATTTTTATATTTATATAAATTTATATAATATGATACTATTTTATTTTATATGTATTGCCACGCCTGGGCAAGGGGTGAAACCTGTATCCACTACTCAGCCCGGGGTAAATCTCCAGCTACAAATACTTATGCCAACATAAGGACTTGCCTCAGCCACAAAGAGCTGCCAGGGATGTAACACAGCCTTAAAAAGTTCTCTTTAATAAGATTTCAAAAGGATTAAAGAAAAAAAACCCCTACTGTTTTTAATATAATTACACCACGACACAGTTATTTTTATGCAGGTCCTGTCTCCTGCCGTTGTCTGGGATTAGTTTTTACTTAGCAATGTTGAAGAATTGTCTCATGTCCTGGTTCAACCTCAAAAAAGATGACAGGAATTCTGGCTGGATGTTATTCTATCGGCATGTTACCTTGTTAAAGAGCTGCATTTACCCCAGGTGCAGATGCTGTGTTGGTACCACAGTCAGCATCCTTTCAGCCAGCACCAAAGTGAACAGCACGCTGCTCCCAGTGCTGCCTTTCCCTCCTTTCTGTCAATTCTGCCTCCAAAGCAGAAGTTGTCTGCTATATTTTGGAGCCTGCTGTAAGTTGATCAAACCCAAGGAAAATCGTGCCAAAAAAGTGACAGCTAGTCAATGGATGGTGTGGTCCCCAACTTGCTATCCGTCTGGGGTCTGCTGCAATCAATGCTGCCCTGCCCACTTCCCAAACCTCAGAGCCAGATCAAAACACAAAACTTCTACAGGGGACTGTTCTGCCTCCTTTACACGTTCATGTCAAAGCAGGCTTCATATAACCCTGAGTGCTTCCTGTGTATAAATACTGAAAGTTAAACAAATATTTTAATTCATACTCTGGGAGAAAAGCATTGAGCCATCACAGGTCCAAACCTGCATTTGCTCTCAAGCCTAACCAAGCTTTTGGGGCATGAGATTCTCCTGTACAACACAGGTGTGGTGGAAAACACAGCAGCCTGAAAACATGCATTTCATTTCTATTGTATAAATACTTTGCACATACAATTCAAAATCTCAGTATGTGCAGGTTGAATGGTGCTGAAAAATCCTGCAGTATTTGCTCAAATTGCAAACATCAAAAATCACTCTTCAATCTCTTTGTACTCTTTCTTTGCAAAGGTTTGAGCCCTTCAGCTGCACCGTTATGGCTGTTCACACCTAAATCCTCCATCACACACCGGCGAAAAAGACACTTAGACTTGTGTAATCAATTATAAAGTTTACAATTCCCATTATATGTTGGCCGATTATACAGTCTCAGCCAACTGTATTTGGGAAGAGATAAAAACACCACATGAATTCTTTAACTAGCCTTTCCCTGGTGAGCTCCTGCTTTTGTCTGGTGCACAAAGGTGCATGTGAGGTCAAGCAGCAGAACAGAACACCCCCCAGCCACCACTGCTCTGCTCTTTCTTCTGACCCTGGCAAGAACTTGATTTTTTTGCTGCCTCAGTCCTGAAGCTGTTTGCTTTTGCTTCCAAGAGGATTGGGTAACAGGAACAGCCATCCATGGAGGGGGATCTGCTCTTTCCTGCTTTCTCACTTCAAATAAATATTAACTGGGTGCAGACACTTCACTACTCACAAACAGGGTCTTGCAGAAACGCAAAAAGTTAATCTTTCACGTGTTCAGGAAAGGAATAAAGTCTGATCTGCTCATGTGAAAGCTTGCAGGCAAAATAGTGGCATTGATAATAGCAACAATTATTATTTAGAGAAACTACATAACTCAGGTTTACTTGGGTAAGGTCATTTCATCATGTAACAAATGAAAAAAGCTGAATCAGAGAATTCACACAGAAAATTTCAGAGCAAAAATATCAGACCCTTCATAGCTAATAAACCTACAACTTACTGATGAAGTCCAGAGGAAAAAACCTTCCTAGTTTTCATGAGCTATACTAAAGCTTTGAAACTCTTTGTAACCTTCATTTTAGAATGCTTTTGTCTTATCATTCCCACAGTTCGAGATTCAAGTAAGCAATTTAAAAACCTAAGTGGAAATTCAGTGTGAGAAAGAGTCTTTTTTCAAAGCCAAAGCCACAAAAGGGAAAATTTCCTGGCAAATCTGAACCAATTTCAACTCAACCATGTTCATGACTCATCCTTCATCTTCATAAACTTTAAAATGATGCACTCTGCAGTCATGAAAAACCCGTGAACAGCAATTTGAAACAGAAATATTTGCTGAAAGTGGATTTCAGGACTTTAAATCCTTTTAGTTGTCAGTCATTCAGACACAAGGAGCGATACAACTCATTTGGGAAATAAGACCTTGATTTCTTCCAATGAACTTCATGCACTGAGTGCTCTTTTTATAAAGGAATGGAACATTAGGCCTTCTCATCCATCACACCCAATAGAGCTGGTAGTTAAATGCTACAATTTATACTCTAAACAAGGTAGATTCTTGATCAAGCTTGCCAAGACCTATCCCTGTAACTTCAAAATGTGTCCCTTGGTTCCTTTTAGAAATTTAAACAACTCGGTATATTTGAATACATTTGCCTCTGCCTATTGACCTTACATTCCCCTTATCAGGATAATAGAATTTCCTTAGAAGTTGCCTTGGGCATTTCTGCAAGGTCAAAAGCACACAATGCACAGACAGGGATAAACCTACTTTGAATTACTGCCTCCATTCATGCTCCAGTGGCTCTGCAACCCCGACGGCAACAAATGAAGTCTGCGTTGGGAGCACAGCACCTCACTCAGGAAACACAAGAGGGTATGGTCAGAAGGAGCCCTGACATGCTGGTAAACATTTACCCTCCTGCCTGAGCACCTGCACCACTAACACACAACAGACAGGAGTCACAGAGCTGGGGGGGAAGTTGGCAGAACCACGTTATTGCAACCACAAATTCCCGTTTGCCACGAGGACCCAGTCATTGCAGTGTTGGCTTTTCAAGGCAGTGAACAGCACATTCAAGGGAGAAGAATCTCTCCCTTTGCCAGTAGGTTCTGAAGAACTGAAACTGGGTGTTTCTCGTCTGAAGTCCTTTATTTATGGTGGAGATTCAGAAGCTTTGCCTGGTCTCAAAATAAAAGTCATGCTGGATGAGGACTCTAATTATATTGCAGAGCTTCTGGGAAGAGGTACCTGAAGACCACCAGCAGACAAGATTCTGTGTCTTAAATGATTTCTGTCACATTCCAAACAGACTCAGTTTCTAGTCCTTTGTTTTTGTTGAAACTACAGCCTTATTAATATTTCAGTATTAATTAATAGGTCACATACACTTTGGAATGGCAGGTAACCTCAGGGCAGATTGCAGCTCAACCTTTGTCCTGGGTATCAGAGCTGAAAATCTGCAGCTCTCATGGCAGACTATTGTAGAGCTGGGATACTGCTGCAAGTTATGTAGCATATCAAATGTTTTGATAAATCAAAGGAATACAAATGGCCTAAAAAAAAAAAAAAGGAAAGAGTAAAAGTATTTAGGGCTTGTCTTCTCTTCCAAAATCTTCCATTAGTACCCTCGCAGAGACGTGTTTTCTACCTCTGAGACTCCAGTTCAAAATTCCATTTAAGAAAATGAAGAACATGATCCTGCCATCTCTTCAAAGATTTAACTTTATGGTAGGAAGATTTTATTGTTGTTATTTGCCATTAAAGGCAATACTTCAGGTGTAGTTTTCTTTTGCTAGCATTTGTGTTATTTTATTAACGTCTCCATGGTTGCGGTTGGCACTATAAAAGGAATTCCAATTTTTAACATGATTTTCATCCTCAAAGCAGGGATGTTTTCTAGGGAGCCCAGGGAGGAGGAAGGAATACGACTCAGACACTGCAGTCAGTTGTTACCCCAGAGCACACACACTTGGGTTGCTTCTCTTTGATGCTGCTGCCAATTTTATTCACTAGCGTATAAAAAATAAAGGTCATGACATTTAGAATTACAGTACTCTGGGAATTAAATGTTCCTTTAAATTTTTAATTTCTGGAAGTAATTTATCATGGAATAATATTTGAATATGATTGAGGGAATGTGTAAAGATTAATGCAAACTGTCTTCGAATTGGACGTTCACAACCACATGTGTTTAACCTCGTTGTATAATAGGCATAAAAAAGCTGATGTGTGAGCTCTAAGATTTCCATTTTGCTGGAAGCATTCACACTGTTATTCTCTTCAGTATTTTTCTACTGACATGTCTGTATAAGGCATGAGGTTTAGCTCTCTACCTTTTTACCTTTTTTTTACTTAACATTACACTTCACAAACCTGGCAACTAAATAAGGAGCAGAAACCAAGTCCAGGAGTGTGCACAGTTCTTTCTTATGAATTTTTATATGAGAAATAAAACTACTGATTTTAGGCTAAGGCAGTCATATTAATGACACTATTGGACTAGATAAGGAAAATAAAATAATTTTGTGTGCAGACTGGAGATAACACCAAGGTAACAGGCAAAAAACCTCAGAATAATTCAGTTTGAGACTCCATTTACACTCAGTGGGTCAACTGAAGAGACAATGTCTGAAGAAAGGAAACTGAGGAATGTAAAGGAAGTCTTTAACTAGAACATCATTGGCACATTCAAAGAACCAGAAGAAAGCAAGTTATAAATCCCCTTTGCTCTTGATTATTTGATTCTCAAGACCAAATCCTTTTGTGGATACTTCAGCACCTAATAATAATAATATCCTTGTCACCAGGGCAATGGCAGAAGCACTGCTGGCTCAAGTTTGGCCTCTTGAAAAAGCCTGCAGGAAAGTTGCTCTGCAGATCACCCAATTCATTAAATTAATGCTTTGTTGGCTGGAGTTAAAGTTTTGAGTCAAGCAAAACAAAAGCCTGGGTTTCACAACACATATACCCTGTCAAATTGCATTTATCAAGATAAGGGTTATTAGAATCTTTCTTCTCTTGTGTGAATGAAATTGTAAGCTTAAAATGTCACTGAAGATTTATTAACCTGATACTCTTTCTGATAAGGGCAAAGGAATAGAAAGGGCAAAGACAAAGAAATATTTCTTGTAGCCTGATAAAGGCTACAAGAAATAGAAAATATGAATAAGGCAATTTATCAGTGGGCACACTGTAACCAGAAGATTCAAGCCACCTAAAGTGATACTGCAGTTCCATATTGATTTCAGCACATTGCCATCCACAATACCTCGTTGAAGTTTGAAAGCTGGGCAGAAAAATGTCTGCGGTTTTCAAAATACAAAATAAACCTGGATTTTCAAAATACAGGCTGGAGAAACACTTGTTCTGGAAAGCAGATGGAGGCCTAATGTGAAAACTGGTGCTGTGCTAGAGAATATGGTGTGTGGAGGGAGAACCACCAGCAGGAGCAGCAGTGTTTTCAGCTGAAGTGACAGGGCCTGAGCCAACCGGCAGAAATGTTGTTTAAACTTTCCCCCCCGTTTCTGTGCCTGCTGCCGTCAGAACGTGTCCACAGTGGGCAGGAGAAAGAGTGAAGAGAGGTTCCTGGATATCTGGTGTCAAACAGACCATTGTTAAAGCTTCACGTGTTTTATACTCTGTGTGACGTACAAGACAAACACATTTCACTGCTTAACAGGACAGAGCAAACCCTGTGTAAGTCACCACGCTGGCTTGGTGAGCTACTGATACAGGCAGCTGTCAGGGAGTTAACCACTCCTAACAGAGGGGAGACAACACTGGACTTAAAACCAGGCTTAAAAGCAGGCTTACACTCACTTTGCCACAGTTGCTCTCACCACAACATCTGCACTCATACCAAAAACACACAGCTCCAGGTAACAACTTTTTCCTTCCTCTTGGCTTTCCTCATAGCAGGGAGCAAACTCTTAGACACAGCCTGGCCATGCCACTTCCCCTCCTGCTGCTGGACTTCTGCTGTCAGTCAGTCTCTTCTGCAAGAGCTGATTCCCTTTGGGTGAGGTCACTCTGAGACAGCTTGTGCTTGCTTCCGTGGAAAAGACCTGGGGGAGTGAATTATCTCCCCAGGCTTTCAGACCTACCCAAGGAACTCAGCAGAGAGCTGGCAGAGAAAATAGCCATTTGTGCTGAGGCTCCAACCTTTATAGAGCATCATTTAAAATGACTTTGTTACTGAAACAATCTCATACATAAGCACAGACACATCTATCTCTGATATACATTTGCCTTCTAATCATAATATTAATACAATAAAGGTTAAAATGGTAATTCAGGTCCCTTGTAATACATATGTGTGACTTCAAATGACTTCTTGGTTAACATACAGGCTACTGATTTTCTTTTAACTCACAAGACAATGAACCAACCAGCTGTATTCTTTTCTATCTTATGATCCTTCAGTATTTTCATTCAAAAGTATTTTCACTCAAAAATGAGACTCATTAGCCAGAACTCAGTTTTCCTATGAGACTCCACCAAGTGGGTGTTAGTTGTGCAGCAGTTAATGTGTTTGAAAGCACTGTTTAGAAAATGATTAGTTGTACCTTACCTTGTTCTCAGGAAGTGTTTCACATGTAAAAAAAGCTAGTTAAAAAAAGTCTGTCTTACATTTTCCTAAGAACACACCAGGAACCAATTAATCTGCAGTAATTTCATTAACAGCTCAACTTACCAGTCTTCTCCACCTTGTGTTTTGAGCTTTCAGGTCCTGGAAGGCAGGGGCAGGACCCTTCACATCGAGCTGTGATGGTTTTGCCAGAAGTACAGGCATGAAACTCCAACTTGCACTAGAATCATAAAGGAAAAAAAAAGAACAAAATTCAATTTTTTAATGAGGACAAGATATAAAAACAACAGCTGTGGATTAAATGAGAAATTGCATTATCAGTAATGGCACAAAGCTTCAGTCTCTGGTTTATTCCTTTGGTCTTTTGAGGAGCTGGGAGCTCTCAACTTCCACTGCAAGCAATGGACTTGGCCTGAATAACATCCACAAAGAGATACCAGCCCTCAAAATAAACAGAACTGAAGGAAACCAGCTCATCAGATGATGAGACTGGTCCTTCAGTGTCTCAGCTTCTCTGAACAAGGAGAAAATATTAAATGACTCCTACCAATGGCTACAAATTACCTTAAGAGCTACCAGTACCCTTCCTAAAAATAGCAATCCATCACTCAACCAACCCCAGAAATACAACAAAATTGTAAAACTAAAGAGTGAAGATTAAACCACGAGTAGTACAGCACAATTCTTTGTATCTGCATGTTGTTACTTAGAATCATACACTACTTTTGCTCCTGCATTCAGTTCCACTTTTTTTCACCTTCTTCGAGCACTGCTTTTACCAGATCAGAATCTGAGGGCTTTTAACGCCCAGGGGAGCATCGCCTGGGGCTCCCAGGCTGGTGTTCCTTCCCACAGGGACTGCCTCCCATCAGGGAAAATGGGAATGCTGGGCTGTAAAATCTCTTTGATAAGTCTGAGTTGTGTCCCAGATTAATTCCATGATTCATCTAAAAGCAGGCCAGCACATTCACACAGTGTGACAGAACACGATGTGTTCTGACCCGCGCAGCTCTCCTGGAGGCTGAAGGACACACAGCCTGAGACCATGGCATGACTGTGGAGGATGCAGTGGGCAACTGGAGCTCCCTGGGCAGCAGCCACTGCTGACAACCGCGGCATCATCCTCTGTTATTTCGGTGTAGTGGAAGCCAAGAGACAGAGCAGGATGTTGTTACAAGATAAACACCTCCTGCTTTGAAAGTCTCGGCTTTGCCTCTGTTTGCTTTTCGTTAGAAGGGCTCATCTTTGCCCAAGCTTTAATCCAGCAGCAGGAGACCATCATCCCGTGCCCACATCCCGTCCTGTTGACATTATCCCCCAGCTTCAATGCACTGTGGTGATTCTGTGCTCTCTCTGATGTTCTGCCCTTCTGATTTAGGAGATGCACGGTCACACGCGAACGTGTGCAAGCCTAACCTGCGTTTTACACTAAGACTGAAGGGAACAGATGTACCTATTTGTCATTTGCTTGCTCCACAAATACACTTTGCACAGAGCACGAAGGCAAGAGAAGGCACATCAGAAGGAAAGGAGAAGAGGAGAAAGGAGAACACACCCTGAGTGCAGTTCTGAAGGCAACAACTTTGCAGCACGTTCTGATAGTCAGTGTCTCATTGAGAGCACGGGCATAAATCTTCTTCCTGCAGCTGGAGTTGATCATCTAATCCCTTACAGAACATCAATTACTTACATATTTTATCATGCATAATAAATGTGAATTATGTATCTAAGCATTAGAAATTCTACTTCAAATGCCACCTTTAAGATGGCACAGCCTATTTCAAGCCCCTTATTTTGTGTGGTTAAGAAAGAAAGAGTTTCATACTTAGAAACAGCAAGGCAAGTTTTTCCTCAGCTTTCCACATGATTGATAAAAATGACAACCAAAAAGGTAAAAACTAAACCGAAAAAGAAACTGCTTAAAAGGGCTCTATTATCTGAGGGCAAGAAGGAGAGCCAAATTTGAAGACTGCCATGGTACAGTCACAGGTGAGCAAGTTTACACAGGTGATCAAACACATTACATTCCCACCACACTTGTTTGAGGTGTTTGATGTTGGGGGTTGAAGATTAATTTTAAATATGAAGATCATTTTAAATATTAAGTTAGGATATTTAACTATTGATTATTTTTTCAACACTTAATGGCTGTATGTAACTGTTTATTCCTCCCCTCATGAAGAGCATGGAGATACTTCCCGTGGGATGGCGTGCTTACTCACTGTAATAACCTACATGAGTAGCTCAACTTCGGATTTAATGACATTACCTAAGTGATGGTCAGAGGCAGAGAGGCCACAGAGATAAAGAGCAATAATGACATTTTTGGAGTATTCTGCTGCTGGATCTACGCTCTACAAGCAGCCTGATGGCTTTCTCCAGACCAGGGACAATTAAGTGATCCACAGTACATGGAGAAACAGTAAATGAAGGAAAGATCCAAACTATCAGTCTTTCACACCGAAGGGACATTCTGTATTCCACAGGCACGAGTCACAAAGCCTCTTGCAGTGACTGCACACAGGACTCACCGGGAGCTGCCCACAGTTTGGGGCTGGTCCCTCTGATTTCAGGGATTGCTGGTAGGATTGGCTGTGCCTTGACTCTCTGCTGAGCTGCTCTAGGAGAGCTCCCTGGGTCTTGCAAGCTTTGTATTTCTCTGCTGCCTCCCCAGTGTGTGAACTGCATTTGTTTACTCTGAACCCCAAGGCCCACATAAACATCTCTAAACTATTTTACTGCAAATGGAAAAGCAGCTCTGTTATTTGTTGCTAAATGTATATGGAGATCAATAAAATATATGAGGGGAGAAATGGTTGAACATATTCATGGAAAATTCATAAATTAATTTATTCAACTAAGATGGGGGAAATTACTGCAGAGTGTGTTTTGGTTAAAGTGTTCCCCTGAGAATCCACTACTCGTATAATGATTCCCTCTTTATTGTCAGTGAATCTACAGCAATGTGTTTTGCATAAGCATTCACATTTGAGGGAGAAAGGAAATAGCTACATAAAATTTATTCCCAGCTATTTTATTCTTGTCTGTTAGTCTCCAGCCTGCAGTCCCTGCTAGAGGAGAACCTGGATATTTTTTTAATGATGTAATAAAACAGTGAATCTCTGCCTTTATACTGGCTTTCAACATTTGGCAGCCAGGTTTAGATCTAACCTGCAAGTAATATTGTTGAAGAAGTTACTGTGATCTTTTATGTGAGGGTGTCTGTTTGGGTGGTGAATGTTTTTGTGGACAGGTTAGTTCAGCCCAGTACATTAATGCCTTGAAGAGCTTTGCATCCTGACACAAGGAACTCATGTATCTGCCCAAAATGCAGCCAAGTACAGCAGCATGTCCTGGCCCTGACAGCACCTTTCACTGGCAATAGGATGCCCTGGGTTGGGAGTGACTCACGGGGGACCATGAAAGACCAGCTCCTGATTGGTTCATGATTCAAAAATCTATAACTGAAAATCTCCTGCAGTCACACCAACAGAGGTGAAAGCGTTAGGTTCCAAACTTCTGTCATTAACTGCATGTGAATTAAACAGGAGAGGATGTGGGAAGGAGCAGACAATACACACGACAAAGATGAACGTGAAGTCTCTTTTGAGAAAGAATGAAATTTTAAATAGGAGGTTAAATTTTATAGTACACTAATTAAAATGTGTGCTAAAGCCCTAAACTATTATATCACATTAATAGCAGTGGCTCTGAACCCTCTGTTGTTGAACAGTGTTCTTGCCTGGAGGACACTGCATTTTTAGCACCCTACAAGCTTCTGATGTTTTCACCAAGATTTCAGGGCAGTGTTTGTTTTATGGTGCATCTTTTATTCACTCACAATAAGTCTCTTCGAAACTACACATACAAATAACAAAAGCTCATTTTTTTCCACCTTATCTTTTACCCAGTACCTGCCACAGGCAGAAGCTAAAACTTCCTGAAATTACAGCATGTATATATTTTTAGTCCAGAGTTTCTTGATATCAGTAGCTTTTCTGTACCTATCTGTCCTAGCAGATAATTAGAATCCATTGGAATTCAGACACCCCTTTGAGAGGGGTTGTTTGTTTACAAGCTTTACAGCAGTGCTTGCCACTGCTTCCATTGCAAGGACTCTTATCACCATTTTCTTTATAAGCTGCTTTTTCCAGTTTTCATCAGATGGGAAAAAACCAACCAAACAATAACCACCACATTTGGAACACACTCAGAGCAAGTGTGGTTTTTAAAAAAATTGTCACAATAAAAGGAAAAGTTCAGTATCTTTCCTCCAAATCCCCAAAGAAATGTCATGTGGTGCACTCCCATTGCACCCTGCTGGGCACATCCATAAAGCTCCAGTGGGGACTCTCCAAACTTTTCAGGCTCTTAAAACCCCAAATCCTGAAAACAGGATTGGGGGGGGGCAGCAAAGTCAACCACGTGAATTCATGTTTGTAAAAAGCCAGGCACTAAGGTGAAGTGCTGACTGAAGTGAGACTGTGGGCTGTGTGAGAGGGTTGTGTGGTCCCTCAGCACTTCTCCTCCCTGCCACGGGTTCTGCTGCCTGAAAATATGGACCAAGCTCTGTCTCCAGGACTGAACACCTGGATAGTGGCTTTTTCATTCACATTAGTGACTATTTTATGGCTTTTTTTGCTAACTGGTATAGCCACCTCATTTCTCTGGGCACCCTTCTGCTCACAGGGTGAAGCTCCCCACAGCTTATGTGCTGCTCCAGGATGGGACTGGCTGGTGTTACTGCGATAGAAATAAAAGGGAGACTGAGGCAAAAAAAAATAAAATTAAAAAATTATCATCTGTTTTCCATCAGAAGAGCTACAAGGAGAGCATGCAGCACTTAATCTTTGCAATAAAAGCTGTACACAGATATCTTAAAATCCTGGAGCTCTAATTAGGAGCTCTGTTCTCCTTCTGAGAATACAGAGCTGCTGCTGATATTTATAGGAGTTATGCATGCATACCAGTGGTGGAATCAGCTCTAATTAACACAACCAATCTATTGTGTAAATACATATTGAGGCCTTTTTAAAACGTGTGCTAGCTCTGGCTCTGAAGCAGATGTTGTAGCTGATGGGCTCAGAAATTCCCCTTTCTGCAAGGAATGACATGAAGGACCTTGTCATATCTCAGGTAAACAACAAATATTTGAGAAGGTCTCACTGCACACTGAGCTGACAGGCTGGTGGTTCATAATCTGCTACAAACACAAAAAAAGAGAACAGCTTCCAGGTGGAGGGTCAGGAAGAGAGAGATGCAGCTTGCAAGGCACTGACATTAAATAGGCTGAACACATTTATGCAGCCAAATGCAGTAACACCAAAAAGGTCTCACACAGCAAAGCTCCAAGGACCAGAAATTGCTCTCCACACTCCACAGCTCTGCCCTCTGCAATCCTGCAGCTCTAATCAAGGGGAGGTGGAAGACTTTGCCCTCGGGGTAAAGGTACCAGGGAACAGAAGGGATGTGTGAGACCCAGGGCATCTTTCAATATCAGTCAGCAAGTCAGCAATGCTGCCATCTGCAGGTGCTCCAAGCACATGGCTCAGGTGCTTCAAATCAGGATTGCCAATTTTAAGATTTTAAAATTTAACACCACTTGTTTGTTTGGTGTTTTTTTTTTTTTCCTAATTTAATTTTAAAAGTTTCAGATGCATTTTTTGTTAGATCCCATCCATATCTAATCAGTAATTTACATGCTTTTGACTATTACAGCATAAGTTTAAACCATCAACTACCATCTCCAGAGCGACTGGGAAACCAGAAGGTTCATCTTCCAAGAAGAAATAATTAATTCCTGGGCTTCAGAAAACAACGAGCTGAGTTGCAAGAGGCAGAAATCATGCAATTCAGGACGGCATTAATTGCATATTTTGTGGCTCTGCATTATAATTAGAACTGTGCACACCCCCCCAAAATTAGGCTTCAGCTTCTCAGCAGGAGAACAGAAAGGCAAGGGAGAGCCTGATTGCATAGCAGAGGGTCAGCTCTGCTCCAAAGCACAGTCCATGAGTTTATAAACAAACAAATACTTCATAAGATAAATATTTAAGACTTCATAAATAAATAAATAAATTAGACCTGTTTCCCAAATTAACTGCCAGTTGCAGAGTTAGTAGGGTGACTGCTTGGAGGCATGGTGAGCTATCTCAGGGTTTGACTGGCAGGGCTGCAAACCAAGCAAATTATCTTGTGCTGCTCCAAACTGCCCTCACAGGCCGAGCAGAATCAGCTCATTTGGGCTGAGCTGGACAGATCACTGAAGGACAAAATTCTGTTTTAATACAGACCAAGCTGCCCTGAGAAACAAGTGGAAATCAGCTCAATGTGAAGCAGGAAATTTTAAAAAAAATGCATTTAATTGCATGAGCTGGATGATATAGCATATAATGACACTACACGGGGTATGGAGGTGGAGGACACTCAAGGGATCATTTACTAATGCAATGTGACAATGAGAACAAATTCTATGATCAAACAAGAAAAGAATTTCAGGCACCAAAATCTAGTGTGTTACATAGAAATTCAATTTGTGTTTACAAGTAATTTCGATGCCAGTTCTGGAAACACCTAGGCCCAGGAGTGTGTGGGGACACAGCTCCGCTGGTTTATCATCTTGTCAGAAATTCAGGTCCTGAGTGAACTTGACAGGTCTGGAACGTGACACAGAAGAGTCAATTCACAAGTTGGAACATTTGTGCAACGCTGATTTCAACTTCACCCATCCCCAGGGGCAGCTC
The DNA here is from genome assembly GCA_036023395.1 of Myiotriccus ornatus. NCBI lineage: Eukaryota > Metazoa > Chordata > Aves > Passeriformes > Tyrannidae > Myiotriccus > Myiotriccus ornatus. The sequence continues at coordinate 9,472,723 of JAYRBT010000028.1, read as the reverse complement.
TGGCTCGCAGGGAGCACAGCCAGAGAGGCAGCTCAGCACACAGGGACTCTGCTGCAGGTTGGCACTGACCTGGGGCATCTCTGCTTCGTGGTGTGGCACAAACATGCACTGCTAATTACTGCTAGGAACTGTCTTTGGAGATGCTAATGTTGTAGCCAGGAATATTTGCAGGATCAGAATCCAAATGAAAATGTAAGCAAGCGATGCTGGCTTATTAAATATATATATATATATAGTAACTTATAACCCATATTCTGTATTCACACACAAAAGCTTTTCCTATTGCTAAGTGTTTACTCCTTTGCCTTCCAGCAGGATTTGCATAAAAGCTCACTCATGATGACCACTTTCTACCTGCACATGGGAGATTTTCTTTCCAGTACACTAGTCTGCCACATTATCAAGACATGGACTTTAAAAATCACTTGCCCACTGCATTTGTTTCCTTTCACCTTTAGATTCATGCTGGATTGCTTTTGTCTCTATGAAATCATTCCCTATTCTAAATCTTCATAATTATGAGCTGAGAGTTCATTGCTAATAGCACTGTTCAAAGTGGAATAAAGCTACTTTTTTTTTTTTTTTTTTTTCCTTTTTAATAGACCAAAGCCATCTTAGTTTGGAAGTAAAGAAAATCCCAGGAAAACAATTGGAGACTTGGAACGATCGATGCTGCTTGAAATGTATTTACCACGTAATTGAGATGCATTCTCATTCTGCAGCCATTTACTACTGATCACATGAGAATGATGATTTGTCACTTTTATTTGCCTCAAATTACTAAAGGCAATTTAATTTCTCTCATGGAGACAACGCATCAGATAACATGAACATAATCAAGAAGTAACGATCTGTGGCTCTGTGCACACACAGATACTCCCTTTACCAGCTAAACAACCTACATATGGCAGAGGGAAGACAACCCAAGACATTCAGATCCCCAAGCACAGGGTTCCCACCCAGTCAATAACATTTTAAACAGAGCATGTGACTATCCCAGTCTGGATTTCAGATGAGGCAATGCTCCATCTACACAGTCATTCCCGTATCCATCTGCCCATTACCTGGACAGAAAGCACCAGCTGGTGATCACTGTAAAGGGTGGGCACGTTCCCTGTAGGTTTTTATGCAATTGCTATGATGGCAATATCCTGGCAGCCCAAAAATCCCTCAACCAGCTCTCCCCATCAGTCAGTAACTGCAAAGTGCTTAATACTGCATTTGCAGTTACTTTCAGGGGTCTGATGCCTCTGACAGTTTATTAGGGATGGGATTCTGACCACTGTGGTTGTATGGGCTGAGAGCAGCTCAACCCTCTCTCTTAGGTTTTTATGTCTACAAATCAAAGAGAAGTTGCTACTACGCCCCTTTCACCCCTTGAAACACTGGTGAATTGGTCTGCTGAATCTGTTCTATGCAGCAAACTCAGTAGTTCACCCGTGCTACCAGTCATAGCCCAAACATAACATCAAGTCCTGGAGTCTCTCTACAAAACTGGAAATGTGAGTTTTTCCAGCATGTGTGCTTGGATTTCAAATGTATCATCTTTTTCTAACCAAACTCGGTCTTTGCACGGGAGAGGTGAAGGTCAGTCTGACTTTTTCTGTTCCCGAATAACAACTTATTCCCTGAAAATAAATGTCAGGAGGCCAGTCCTCTTCTCAAGAATAGTTATCCCATCCTTTCTCATCACATCTGTTAAGTAGTTCACAGTAGGTCTGCCCAGATTTTACTGACCATGTTGTGGTCCCTGTGGTGTTCATTCCTCATTATTGATGGATGAAATGTACAATATCAGGCAAACTTTCAGAGCTCAGGGAGAGTTTTTCCTCTGCTGTTTACAGACAGAGCCACTCTGAAGTGTAAGCACACTTATAAAATGCAGCTCTGGCTGCTTTCAGGACAACAACAAGACTGAAGTGCTAAAAATGCCATCTTTTTTTTTTTTTTTTTAATTGAGTTCTCAGAATTTCTATTTTGTGAAGAATAAATCAAAACAAAAGCCAAGCTGAAGCCTCGATGCTAAGAAGCCCGAAACAAAACATTTGACAGTTCCCAGCAAAGAAGCTTTAGGAATGTCTTTTGGAGCATAGCAACCAATGGAGGGTAAGAAGGATAAAGCTTTGAAGTTAAAGCTTTCAGCAACGTCTCTGATTTCTAAAGAAGACAATAGAAGCAACAAGAATTAAAAAAAAAAAAAATAGGAAAAACCCAAACCCCCAGGCCTAGTTGAATGCTCTCTGAATGGACTGGCTGTGAAAGACACCCATACAAAGAAAGCAGAATTAGTCTGTTTGCTCAGAAATCAAGTAAGCACAGCTAATCCTTTTGCAGTATTATCCTGTTTTGGCCTTTAATAAATCTGCTTCAAATTAAAGATGTACCCAGGCCAAGAAACACCTCCTTTGATGTTTGAAATGGCTCAAATAAGCTGTTTGTTAGGAAAAGCTCAAAATATGAATTTTGTGTTAGGGAACTGGCACCTTGCAGGAAGGTCAGGGCATTTAAGGTCACAGCTGTTAAGCACCTCAAGAACTGGTGCATCCTGTGTCCATGCATTAAAAGAGAAGAGATCCTGAAATACAAGTGTCTTACAAAGTTATTTATTTAATCCCCTTGTTTTACAACCATTACATCACATCATTTAGGTACTGGAATAAGGAATTTTACACTTTAACTGAATGCAGGCATGGAGCTTGGAACAAGGTAACTAAATTACTGCAAATGATATTTGTATTAAGGCTCGTATAATTAGCTGTGAGTTGGCATAAGAAACTACAATTTTCTAGTTTCCTCCTCCCATCAAGAACACAACTTCCAATGCTTGAACTGCATCAGACAATTCATGATGTAAATAACTGAGTTTTCTCCTATTTTGACCTCGGCTGCAGAAGGAAGGGCTTTAAAAACAATACTGGCTTTACACCCAGAATGTGCAACAGGCAAGCTGAACTCACAAGCAGAGCAATCAGGTTGTGCTCAGAGCAGGAGTGGATCTAATTGATGGGTTTTTAAGTTCCCACCGTCACACGCCAATTTGTTTGATTTGGCAGCCACAACTGTGATTCTAATCAAGTTAGAAAAGCAGCCCTGTGATTACCATCATCAAGATTGGTAGCTTCCCCAAAAGGAACCAACACTGTGTTTGCAGTCCTGACTGATTGCTGACTTCCCTTCAAAGGGTGTGTTCTTGCTCAGGAGCAGCCACAGAACGGGGCAGATCACCAGCCACAGAGAGCTCAAGGACAGAAAACTACCCAAACTTCGTTGCTTTGTGCTTTGATCATCCCCTTCAAGTGGAAATTGGTGGAGCTTTAGAGGGAGGCATGGAAACTTTTGGAAATTTCCATAAGACACAGAAACATGCAGATCCTGCAGGTGTCAGGGTTAAGGGCAAGCACGACAAATAATTCACTGTCCTGTGTCCCTTCTCAGTCCTCTGGGGAAGTGGACTGGCTAAAGAAGGGCAGTGATGGAGGACAGTCACAGCCATAAACCATCTCCACTCTCCTCAGGATGTGACCATATTTGCCTTCATTTCCACTGTTCCCTCTGTCCCTCTCAGCCACCTGACTTTGGTCCTACAGAACCTCAACCCGACAGATCCACAATTTTCCCTTCAAAGAAAGACCCATCTCAAACACTTTTTGGCAAAATAATTCAGTCCAGTGGGCACCCACCTTCTAGATCCTCCTGCAGCATGAACTGACAGAGTACTGAACGCTCACTGTTTCATTCCCTGCAGAACAAACAAATCCCTCTGTTTAAAACAAGCCAAATTACAACGTACTCTGGTTCCTTGTAGTTTTCATCTCTGCATTATTCCCCTTCTTGATGCCTTCTGAATTCTCATTAACCTTTCTGTCAAGACTGCATTAAACATGCCCTGTTAATTCACCATGTTCTTTGAGAAGCCTGACATGGAGATGAAAAATGCTTATCTTAAAAAAAAACCACACCAAAAACCCCCCAAACAAACCAAAAAACAACCCTGTAGTTTAATGAAGTGCATAAAAAAACCAAAATTCTAGTTTGCAACACAGGTTTTATTTCAGCTTCGCTACTTCAGCGAGCTCAGAATGTCTGAACAGCTTCAGCACCTGTCCTTAAGGGAGCAGAAGGTCAGGGACTTCGAAGAAATCTTCAAGAACCTCCTCCAAAGTCAAAGCATTTTTGCTATTCTAACATGATATCTTATGGCATACACATCTCCTAAATAAAAACCCTTTACAATTAACATACTCTACTCTTCCCATAGTCCAGGGCACTAAATGTTTCAAAAAGAAGTTTATAACTTTGTGGATATTTCTAATGAGAAGCTGATGCACTCTTGGTGCAACACAAGGTGAGGAATAAACAACTGTACTCCAGTAGGTTTTGTGAGAGGAATATTGTACGTTCTGTAAACACATATTAATCCTTTAAAAAATCCCAAAGCAGTTTAATTGACTAGTATGATTAATTGCCTGATGTACTACATCTATCCTACTGAATATTTTTTTAAAAATATTCAGTAAGACAATTATGCAATGAAATTACCACTTATATGGCTGCTTTCATCCACAAAGGAGTCAAAGTCCCATGTATTTATAAAGGTATAAATACGAACTACTGCTCAAGAGCAGCCAGTTCTGCTGCAGGAAACATCAAATGCTCTGCACCAGCACACAATATAATGGGTTGTACGAAGGGAGAGATGTTATTTAAATCCAGAGAGATGACAACACCCAATTAACCAGATAAGAGTACAAAACCTGCACTCAAACACAAGTTGGTTTTTTTTTTCAGACTTTTGTTTCCCAGCTCCTAAAAATTCAGCCCTCTGTAGTGTGACTTTAAGCCTCCTTAAAAACAGCTTTGCTTTTTTTTCCCATACTTTCCTTGACCAAGAAAAACAGTTCACAGACCCTGTGTCAGATGCCCACGGACTCCTGTCAGGATCCAACAAGTTTGCAACAAGAAAACATAAAGTAGAACTGCACAATGTGCCACGTGGTCTGGACATCAGCAAAGTTACTACATAGTGAGGCTGATATATTCCTGTTCTCCAGCTGGTCACTGAGCAGATGAAGTTTGTGGCATAAATCTTCTTATTTGTCAGTATAAATTCATCCAGAATGAGTGAAGCTTATTAACAAAACTTCGATGCTATCTGTCAAAGAACTCTTAGACTCCAGAAGATTAAAAACCTTTTCCTGCCATGACACATACAATGACCTCATAAATACTAGTAGGCCCTCTGGCATTGGAAAATGCCATCTATTCCTGCTTCTGTGTAATATTACACAGCAAAACAGTGCAAAACAGAATACAAGGATATTCCTGCTGATTTACCATAGAACTCTAAATAAAAATGCACTTTGAAGTCATATTTACATACTTCAGAAGTCCACGAAAAATGTTTGGAGAAAGCATTTGTACTTTTGAAAGGGAGTCAGCCCATTAGGCCAAGATTTTTTTTCCTAAAATGTAAATAGCTCAAGAACCAAAAGATTTAGCTAGATAATAAATCAGGGGCTATGAGAAGACTATCTGAAATAAAGAGTTCCTGTGTTGATTTAAAGCAATATGCACTCAGTGACTGTAGAGTCACCCATTCCTTTGCCCTGGACAGCCTGGTAGGGGTTTGGGCCCTCACTTCCATGGGCAGGCATTCAAAAAGTTAGTAAGTGCTGGCCTCCATCCCTCAGGAAAGGCATCAGTCCCTTTTTCATTCCAATCACAGCTTGAAGAGCCAGATGGATAAAGCCTCATTGCCCTGACACATTCTGCTGGTGTCTCATCTCAGCAGGGAGGGTTCCCCTCATCACGGTGCTGAGAAGGAGACGTGATCAGGACCATTTGGTTTAAAGATGAGATGAGAATGGATGAACTGGGCTGTCAGTGATGCTGAGGGATGACAGCAGTGTGCAGAAGGCAACCACAGCCCTGTGCATGGCATCACCAAGGAAATCCATCCCCTAGGCAATGCACAGGCTGATGGCTGGAAACTGAGTGACTGATTTGCACAACTCTCTGAAGAGAAAAGCATTTAATTTAAGGAAGTTTAGATTGTCACAACTGCCCCTGACAAGAGTGCCTGTCTAGCAAGGCCTTGAGCCTGTATTTTGGGCTAGAACTGTGCTCTAGTCAAGACCTTAAAAATATTCCCAATATAGGCTGCCACCAGCACTACATTTCCTTGTCACTCTCTACGTGTGACTGATTTGCCAAGATCAAGCCTAAATTCACGATCAGCAGCAAGGGCACCCAACATGAATTATAAAACTGCCTTTCCTTCCTGGCCTCCTAGAAAATGCTTTCCCTGCATTCATTGTTGCTCTTTATATCCACACCATATCCTGCGGGTGTAACAGTCCGTGACTGCTCAGCTCAGCCCACCCTCTCCTCCCTGCTCCCAAAACCTAGATGATGCTCAGTGAGGAGGAGGCATTTGGCCATTAAATATAAAACCTGTGTTAGAAAGTGTATGGATATCACAGCAAAGTCTCTTGTGCCCTGGGATGGAACAGAAATAGAGGTGGGGGTAGAAGTGGTGATGATTTTTTGAAGCTGAGGAAGGTGGCTGGTTGCTTGGTGGAGCTCTGAGGAGGCTGGGGCAGTGCCTGGGCACAGACTCCATCTACAGAGACAGAAGAGCTCCCCTTTGAAAATAAGGAGGGGAAGGAAAGCCTAAAAATCAAGGGGACCAGATGATTAGAGGAAAGGAGGAATAGGGAAAGACCTTTCCTTTCTTGTCATCTTCCCAAAATCACGGATACAGAGATGAAACTAAAGCCATTGAACAGGCAAACCAGGCATCCAGATGCACCTGTGTAGTCAGAGGATCAGTTTTTAAAACTTCTTACCGTGGAGCTGAGCAGAAGCAGGGAAATGACTGCTGATACAGAGCAAACACAAGGCTTGGAGCATCAGGTACTGGGAAGTGGCCAATGATTCTCCCAAATCCATGATACAGCCCAAAGCCAGAGTTGTAAAATGAGGGATCCAGAGAAGAACAACGAAGAGGAAAACCCAGACAGTGCTCCCAGCTCTCACAGTGACAGATGATGTCTTGAGCCTACTAACAGAGCAATAAATCCCACAGAGTGATCTGCCACCCTTAAAGCACAGTGTATGCTCAGGCTTGAGAATTTTTGCCCAAGGGAAGCAAATCCTGGAGTTTCAGTGTCAGCTTACAGCCCAGATTCTCTTCCAGAGGTGTCTGTAAGTGGGTCACTCAATTTACTGGTGAACTGCAAGATATAACACCCAAGTTGCACAGTGTCTTCTCTGAAGAAGAATTAGATGGTAAAATCTCAATAGTGCTGAGCTGGGTTTCACTCACCACATCACAGTGGACATAACCACTGGTAATGAGGAGAGCTTTTGTCTAAGTCATTTCACAGAAGTTGACAAGCTTCAGTGCAGTCATTTGGAAGTCACCAGGCTTACCCCAAACTTTCACATTCTGTGCTGTGTGTGGGCTCACTCTCCCACAGATGACACTGAAGAGTTTATGACAATGCATCAGAAGAAAAACACTAATTAAAAAGGCTTCCAATTAAAGAAAATGGAAATCATGACAAAAACCCAGATTTAAAGTCAATTTTAGTGATAAGGAGACGAAAAAAAGCCAACTTCACAGTAACTGTCTACTTACAGAAAAGAAATGCTGTAAGTTAAACCACTAAAAAAACTCAGAATGAATGAGAAGGTTCAAGCTTCAAACACCAGGGAACTGCTGCTGACCATCATTGAAATACTGTTATGCATCAGCCTGTGGGGTTGTTCCACCAGGGGATACGTAAAGAATTCTTCTCACATGACTTTTCCAACCAACACAATCAAAATTCTTTAGTCACAGATTAGCTTGGCTGTTGCTCAAAATGACCTCCTGCTGCTCTGCAGTTATGACTTAGGTCTGAAAACTGTTCTAATATATGGAATCAACAAAGAGAAGAAAAGGAGCTGAAATTCAGATAATAATGCCAAATTTATCGCCACAGAAGAAATATGATTCACGCTCACCTGTAAATCTACAATAGCTGTAATTCAGGAAGGAAGGGTGAAAAACTATCATCTTATGTAAACCCATGTATTATTCATACTTTATTATTGTAGCCATCTAACAAAGCTGACTAAAAGAACCTAACAAACTTCTTACCAAACTGTATTTCACCATCTACGAGCCAATCTGTGGCAAATTCCCTTGGGATCACAGCATTGCCCTCACAGCAGTGCACTGGGCACTTCTGGAGTCTCAGTTTTGGGCCCCCAGCCAGTGGCCTTTCTGCCCCTGAAACCCTGGCCATCTTTCCTGCTAATTGCACAGAGCTAATTGAACAACAGCAAGAGAACAACTCTGGTTATTATGTTTTTTGGAGCCTCTAGCACAGAGGGAAGCTGTTTGCTGCAGATTATATTCAGATACATCTTCCACCTAATCCTAAACTCCAGTAACAGCCATCAATTTACATATTATTCATTTTATTAATCTAATATTTATCTAATAATTCTCTGCATTTGACAGCAAAACCTATCTGAGTATATCCACATGAGGCTCATAACATTCTTGCTTCACAAATGTATTTGGAATTAATCTTTACCTGCCTTATTTCCTGTTTTCACTTCCCAAGGAACAGCTCTTTTTTCTTTTTATGGACTCTATATGGTCCTAAGAAATAGCTAAGTGAACACATAACAGTTAACTGCCCTCAACCTGCAGCTCATATCTTTTGGCATCAGCAGGAACACTTAGAGCTGCAAGACTGGATTCAATACCTCCTGTAAGTGAAATTACAGCTGTAAAGAAAGTACACAAACAGCTCTGAGGACTGAAGTGTCCCCACCTGACCCCGGTGTTAAACACCAGCATCTACACAACAGCTTTAGCAAAAGCACTGATATCCTTTCAAAACTGAACAAAACCCGCATGTGAAACCCCAAAATGTTGGTTGTGCCTTCCCCTGGGGATGGTGCAGAGCCCCACCCCACCTCTGATGCACAGATGAAACAGGAATTCCAGGTGAGCTGCCTAATGGTAAGCAAAATGTGTGTCAAAATGCACCTGAGAGGACCTGCAGGTGGTGTCACTCAGTCTGGAATTACAGGATCAGGCACATCAGATAAGTGTTCAAACTCAAGACAACAAGATTTAGAACATGCTTTTAGGTTTAAGGAAAAGTGCAGTCTTTAAATTAGTGCTCTAGGATTTACTGGCTTAAAAGGAGAGCCCTTAATGCATCCCATCAAAGTTATGTAACTCAAAAGGGTTTTCCTTGCTCAGTGTTGCTTGTGCAAGATATATTTAAGCAGTAAGACGTGCTTGTGGCACTAACCCTCCTCTATACAGGCTCTGCGATGGCAGATGTCAGATTTGAAAATAGAGGTCTCCATACAGGCTGGCATTCCCCTTCCATCTCCCTGCAGGGGCTTTGGCTGGTTATTTCTACTGTCTATTCATTTTCTTTTTTAACTGAAACACTTTTGTTACCAACCTCAGCAGAATTTGGATGTGCATCCAGTGGTCCCGGGTTCGGGGTCCAGCTCAAACCAGACTAAGCTCCAGCCTAGCTCAGCACATCAACTGAACCAGCCTTTCATTTCAGTCTCCCTGCAATTTAAAGTGGCTACATCTGATCTGTAAATGTCCTCAGTCTTCGAGCTTCACACTGTATGTTACAGCATTTACCTCCCTGGGTGCCACGTGCCCCCGACAAATCTCTCTTGAGAATGTGAAACAGAGACTTTAAAACTGGAATTTCTAGCAAGTCGCTTTTCCTCTGTGTGAAAGGCAAGGGCAGCCTGAAATGACCTGAAATTCTAAAGTTAAGAGGAAAAAAAGTCCATTAACAAGTTGAAACCTTTATCTACAGGAGGCTTTTAGAATTTTATCTAATCTAATTGGTATTTAATAAGACAGGTTTTTTTCAAACAGTGCATCCACAATCCCCAGTAAGAACCCCTGTGAATGAAATTAATTATTTTGTACTTTCTGCAGATTTCAATTTTGTATCTTTATATATTCTGCTTGAAATGTGTAGATAGTCCTGGCATTGCTTGTGCCCGGTAATGATGTCATTTCCACAGATAATTAATCCCATTGATTAATTCAATTCGTTGCTCTTAGAGAGGCAGCTAAATGAAGTAATAACAATTTATGCCATTTTTATTTGTGATCTTCCATTTCCAACTCAAAAAGTTGCCCACAAAAGCCAAGAGCTGGCTGTTGATTATGACCTGGGTCAGAAAGTCTTGCAAGTTGCTGTTTATGCACTGAATCTTACCCAAAGGGTAGAAGTACATCACACCTAATGTCACATCAAAACATGACTACAGGTTTGAGGACTCCATCGGTTTGACAGGCAAAATAAGTGATTATACCCTTATTTGAGGTTTAAAACACTCAGGGACACAGACAGTTTTAACATTTTCTTTCAATATTCTATTTATTTCGCTGGAGGGTCCTCTCACTCCCACTGGCTATAAATGTGTGAAGATCACCTCCATCCTTGGATACATCCTCACACCAACTGCACCCACTGCCATTCAACAGAAACAGGTTTTTCCAGACACGATGCTGTGTCATCCTAAGCCAGGGAGGTGTGAGAAAGCTGTGAGAAAGAGGTGCTTTATCATATGTGGGAGAAGGACAGCTACTGACTAAAAAAAAAAAAAGCCAGATTCCATCCCTCCAGTTAGCTGGGACTAATTTAACACTGCAGTTAGCCCAAGTAGAACACAGAAAATCAAAAAACAAAAGGGTCATTGGAAGCCAAATAGTACATGGTAGCAGACAAAATGCACTACATGGTGTGATTACATATCTGCACAAAGACAAATTCTATGTCTCTACACAAAATATCAAGACTGCAGGCCAATTTCCAAGAGCCATGTGGTGCACAGTTGCAGACAGACATGCCAGAATAGGACAAAAATATTCCCCTGCTGATTGAGCCCCGTCAGCAGTCTCAGTTCAGCTCCAAGAGCTCGGGGAGGGTGCATAAAATCGACAGGAGACACAACCCAACAGGGAGGGTTTGTGCTGTGCCATGTTCTGCCCCAGGACATGAGAACTATTTGCAGAGGTCCTGCAGGGTGAACTCTGCCAGGCTGGGCCGAGCCCCACATTAGAGTTGCAGCCTGCAAGATTTTCCTCTCTCTGTTTTATCCTACACAGGAACTGGAAGAGACAGCTTGAATAACAGTGCCATCTCCCCTCTGAGAGCCACTGCCTTTCTATTAATAATTTCTTACATTTTTGAACTCTTTCTCATCATGGAATGTAAATGAACACAGTGCTGTGTCCACACCACTGACTGAAGAAAGCCACCACCATCCCCATTCAACCACTGAAGTTTTTTAAAGGTTCTTTACCTTGCCTGTGCTACCTGAAGAAACTTTTCTTTAAAAGACATTTTGGTCCTTGCTCCCCCTCATATCACTCATTTTTAAAAACTCAGACTTTTTTTTTTTTACCTGCCAATGCAGGTTACCGAGGGTCTTTTGATGTGTCAGCTCCATCAGCCTGCAGACATTCACACAGAGATCTCACAACCAGCACTACTGAAATCTAAACTAGGAAACTTCCCTTTCTCCTTTATTTCCCTACCTTTTCATTAAGATCTGCTGCAAGAAGAAGTGAGTACAGCCAGCTAGACCCAAAGTGACCCACTTCACATTCTTTTCTCAATTGTAACAACAATGAAGGCAAAACTTGCATTAACAAGAAAATATCCACCACTGTCATAAACACTGAACAAAACATACACCTTTTTCTCCCAGGGGGGAAAAATAAATGTACATTTGTTTTTATTAGGATTACATTGCAGTAAACTAGAGGGATCACAGTCAAAAATACTCGATTCTTTCTCCTTACACACACATTCAAATGGGTAAAATAAGAGTATACATCACTGAAGAACAGCCCAAAGTATATGGAAACGAAAATTACCAGGTATAACTACATTTATTTTAAACTTCTCTGCTCTCCTCTATTTATGATGAAAACTGAAGGGAATGCAACTAGCTGAGCTCTCTGTTTTCTGTAGCATTATCTCTGGCAAGAAAACCCTCAGTGAATCAAAAAACTCCACCTAATTACCAGTGACTGGGCACAGGCCCAGTTTGTGTGAGGTTTTCTGCAAACAATGAAACAAAGTCCAATTTTTCTATGAATTCACGTTCTCCATGTCTTCCCATCCCACTAGAATACTTCTTTCTCCTTCCCAGAGATTCCCTCCTGAGCCCATCCGTTTCAAACCACCTCCTGCACCCTCTGCACTGCTCCCAGGACCTCTCCACAACCAAAACTCCCTCCTGCCATTCCCCGTGCTTGGAGGGAGACTTTAAAGCAGAGGACCTGGAGATTACAGGGAGGGGGAAATGGAGAAGAGGACACGAAGAGGCCTTGAAAGGAAAAGACAAAGTCGCCTAGAAATGACCCAATCCTTGTAATACTATCAGAAGGTGACCTGCATGACTTCATGCTCTGAAGATTTGGAGCACTCTGTCCCACTTCCACCACTTCACATTACAAAAAAAACCTCCAAAGCAAAGCAAAAAGCCACACACAAACACAAAACCCCAAACCACTCCCTATTTCCTCAGGAAGAACTCTCAACATGCATGTTATCATTGAGGAGGCTCTCAGCTGATTTCCAGCCCTGGGCACAGGTATTCTGAGGACCCAAACACATTCCTCTCTGAATTTTGCCTCAGATTCAGTGAAAGTTCAGAACACTGATTTTGATGGAAACTCCACAAGCTCAGACTGACACTGCTGTATAAAATGCTTTCACTGGAAAATACGCACATCGTTCTACCTGCAACAACTACCACAATATCCCCTCAATATTATGTGTGTAATATCAAGGTGATTTCTTCCTAACACCAAATAAACACCTTCACATGACAGAATCACTTTGTGACTATTTAAAACCCACTTCACTTATGCATCTGAACTGCACAGATCTTTTCAAATGTGAGCAATGTGAGTGTTCACCTGAGCACTCCATGCCACACTGACAACTCACTGAGTGATGGCAACCCCAAGATGTGTTTTCCAGTCCCATTAATAATGTGGGGGGCACATCTGAGCACGATGCATAATATGAAGGAGATAATAATGGGATTTATGTGTGTAATAGAAGCTATGTGCATTGCACCTCCCACACACTGTTTAAAAATCACGCCCCGCAAAATCATTTAAAATAACTCGTATTTTACACACTGTGAACCTCTTATCTAAAAACTACTCCTCTGCCTGCTCTATTATCCAGGAACAAGAGAGTTTACAAAGAACAAGCCTTACAACTTCAGGCCCTTTGAGTTTCTAGTCTTTTCTTTTGAACACTAAAAATGTAAAGCAGCCTGTATCATTCAAATAATCTCATTTTCCAATCCACCTGCATTAACATCGCTGGCTGAAGCCAATTACCAATGCCTTAAAGCTTATAGCCTCGGAAGCATAACGTGACAGGTCAAATTTTATTGTTTGCCCCATCCATCACTGCTGACACAGTAATTCAAAGTACACAAGTCACAGTCACACTGCTGCTTCTTTCTCCTTGTGCACCTGCTGTAATTTTAATGCAGAAGCTTATTAATAAGAACATTGGCTTCTGTCACTCAGTGCTGGCTCCTTCCACACATGTGAAAAGAAAAAGCCTCAAGGTAGGCTTTTATTTTAGCAGCATCTAATATTTTTTTCCTTGGGGGTAACGTGCCAAGCAAGTCATTGCCAGTGATGTGTTTCATCAACAAATTATTTTTATAAATCTAATACAGTGTGGTAATGAGAATTAAAAATACAGGAGAACAGAAAAGGAAAAAATAATTCAGCCACAGGACAACCAACACCAAGAAAAAACCCACAAACTTCTGGATGATCTAGAGAACTGATGTTCTAAGCAAGATGTTCATTTACTGTGTAAAATAGGGCTGACAGGCTACATCTTCCAGCCTAGAGATGTGCACATAACTTCATTTTTCAAGACACTAATAAGATGCAGTCTCATTTAATTCAGTAAGACTTCAGCACATATATTTAAACACATCCCCTGGAAAAAACATTGTTTTTCTGAGTTTTTGGAATACTGAGCACCAGCAGCGGGCGTGTTACATATTCAGACTTCTAATTATTGGCAGAACTTACCTGGGTGCCTCTGTGAAAACACTGCCTGAGACACTGTAGGAGTTTGTAAATGGGAAGGAGGAAAAAAAAAATCGGTGACATTCTGAAAATAATTTTCTCTCTCTCAAAAACGCATATGTGGGCAAATCAGAAAAGCACAAGGACCAAAGAGTCCCTGCATTGAGTTCCACTTTCTCAGCACTAACCCTTGTTATGTAAAGAAAGTCAATGTGTTGTCAGTGTGTTGCTTCCCTCCTTTTAAAGAAACGAAACCCCCACAAAACACCAAAACCAGAACCTATATTAAAGTTATTTCGGTGTGCTAGAAATTTGCCACAAGGAAATCCCAAAATATTGTTTGTTGATACTTTGGCCGAGGTATTTTAGTCACTCATGACTCACCCCCACACACCATCCTCCCACTCCCTTCGTGGGGTGTTCTGGTAACAACTGACACGTAATAATGAGGAGCTTCGTTATCATGCAGCAGGTCTAATTAGGTTCTAGAGACTCTTAGTGGGTAAACATGAATATATCTAATTTAAGGAAGACACATTGAAGTCCAGTCAATTTAAATGACTGCAATAGAAAAAACAAGCATAAAACCCCAGTGAGAGTACACTTTTTTTGGACTTATTTAGGGTTTCTTATCCCATGGGAGCACAGGTGAAACTCAAGGCAAACCACCCAAAAATGCTGCACTTCTGCAGCACCAAAAGATGAGCACTTTCAGCTGCTTTACAGAGCTCTGAGTATTATCAGAGCCATTTGGAAAAATGTAAAGAATTCAAGGGAGCTGGACTTGAGAAAAGCAGCCTTGTGCTGCCTGAAACTTCACCTCTCCCTGTCACTCAGCAGTGGGGCAAATTTGATGGTTATTTTATTCTGCACAGGTTCTTCTCCAGGACAGTATTTATACATCACTACTGCAGCCTGAGTACATACTGAGAAGGATTTTTTAAGGAGTTCAGAGCAGTGTCATAGTCAAATTACCAAAATAATATGAAGAATCAATTGCCACTTGCACCAACCCACCTAATAGAGACATTTCATTGTCATCTCCCCCAGATTCTGGAGGCTTGACTTGGTAATTAAAATGTTCAACTCTGACAAGCCCTAATATGGTAAAACAAGAGATTCAGGAATTAAAGAGAAAATATGGATTTAGAAACTGACACAATGTGTTAATCACAAAGAACCCAGTCTGTGCAAGGCCAATTTGTTCTGGACTGAGAAATGTTAGAATATGGAAAAAAAACAAGCTAAAAATATCCTGTCCCTGCTAGGCAAGGTTAGAGAAAGGAGATAAACATCACCATACCCCAATTAGACCAGCTTGCTTAACTCATAGTTGCAAAAACTTGGAGGCACAAGTTGGGATAAATTTTGCTTTCTGTCAGGGCCTTTTTGCTCACTGGGCTCAGCAGAAATTTTAACTGAGCTCTCTTAAAGGAGCTTATAATCAAGGAAAAACAAACCCAGGTTGTGATCCACCTAAATCTGTCCCCAGAACATCTCTGGTGTTTCTCTGTCCTGTTTTTATGCAGGATCTGAGAGATCACCAACCTCCAGCAGAACCAAAGCAATTCCCTTCTCCTTCCATCAGTGACCAGTGGCTTTGTCGGGGTTTTAAGCAGCTGGTTTCCAACAAAACCAGGATCTTCTTTGTAAGAGGTTTATTAATGGTATTAAATAGCCCCTATTTTACACCCAGTTTTCTTTCTTTTTGTTAATCTTTTTGCTGTTGTTTCCCCTTCCCCATCTATGTTTGCAGAACTGTGTTAATGAAGAGTTTTTCTCCAAAGACTAAGGGGACAGCAACAAGCAGTTGCTGAAAGAACACAATGTCTTGGGCCACAGCAATTTCTCATTAATTTGTAGAATCTCAAACCTGGCAACATGACAGAGCAGCCCTTGCTCTGTAAAAATTGCCCAGAGCTTTTGTTTGCACCCCCTTCCACACCCTTCTATCTGTTGAGTCACTGCAGAACCTCTATTTTGGTTGTTCTCACAATTCATACCGTGCCAGGTAAGAATCCCTGCAAACATGTATATATTCATGGGGTTTAGCTGGGAAGCTGTCACACCAGCAGCCACAATGCACAAGATGAGTGGTTATGCAGGGCTATTTTTCCTCCCCCCAGTTAGGATATAAAAATCAGTAGAGCACTGTTTGGGATTTTGAATTTACTATCTGACACCACGGAAAAGCAAGAGCTTCTTCATAAAACTAAATGGGATTTGAAAGGGAGCTCAGGAGTTTGCAGAATTTGCATGGTTATGCCAGCAGAGCTCGAGAGTTGTGCTGCCCAGCTCCCTCAGAGTTCACCAAAGGTTACCCCTGCCAGGGGAAAGCAGAGATCTTTATTCTGGATTGTTAATTTGTGGCCAAGACACCCCTGTGAGGCAGCACTGGAAAGAATACAGGAGACAGAAAGCCATTATTTTAGCATATTAATTGACCAAAAGAGAAATGCCATCTTTCAAGCATATGCAAAAAACGCCCTTTACACTTAACTATTTGAAGACACTGGCATGGATTACAAAGTACACAGGAATACAGATCTACCTCATTCCCAATTCTCTGCTCATTCCTTGAGACCATGCAGAGAAAAAACACCACGTAAACAACAGGATGTCTTTAGGATACACAGCACTTGATCAAACAACATCCCTCACCTCATGCTTCGAGCCAAACAAACTGTGCAGCTGTGGTTGCACAGCACAGAGCTCCACGTGTTCCTCCTTCTGAGAGACAGAATTCACTATTTAGGGCTTGATTATGCAATAGCAGCTTCCCAGAGCTTTTGGATTATACAACTGGAGTCTCAGTGGCCCAGAGCACAGGCTGGGGGAACATCTTCCTTGTGGGAACGCAGAAGTGAGATGCGCCCGAGTCCAAAGGGTGATGTACAAAGGTATTTAACATTAGGCAGATTCTAGTTCTCCCAGTCCTTTGGAGCTTCCCTAGGGTTATTTGGGAGAATAAAGTCAGCAGTGCTGAAAGCCTGGTGCCAGATGCATTGCTGCAATTAGAAAACCCCCTGCAACACATGGAATCAAAGAATGAAATAGGAATGGGTGTTGAAAATCTGCTACTGGAGTAAGGATGACGTAAAATATTTTTCCTATAGAAAGCTCCATCAGAACAGTCACATCCCATGAAATCTATTGATTTCCACAAAAAGGTATTTGGGTATTCCATTAAAACCCCTGATCAGCTGCATCAGAAAACTCCAGGAAACTTAGCAATGGTGATGTCATGTTGTGTGCTGACACATTTAATGTAACACAAGCAACAGCATCCCACTCCCACGACCCTAAATTACACAAGCTTTGTCACCATGACCTCAAAGTAGCTCTCCCAGTATTTTAGTGAGAGTCCAGATCCTTCCAAACTAGGAATGAGGATAACAGGAACTGCCCACCATCACAGCATAGGTCAGTGGAAGAACTGGGTAGTGTACCAGATTACCAAGTAGAGATTCAAGCCACAACAAACTATGTCAGGCCTAGACTCTGAACTTGAAAGATTCAAGTTCACTGACTTGAAAGAAGAACATGAAGAAAATTAGGAGGGGGAGAAGAAAGAATAATTTATTCTTGTACCTCCCACCAGCATAAGGATGACTTAAAAGTTTCCTCTGCATGGATTTCTTTAACTATATCCTACCTTGCCTTACTATTCCTGTCTTTCCTTTCCCACATCCCTCTCTTAGTTCCTTAATTTTCCCTTAACAAAACCAAACCAAAGCTAGAAGTTGATACAGAATTTAATCCAACTCTTCATCTAACTGGGGACACAACAGATCTCAAAGCTTGCTAAGCATCTTGCTTTCCACCAGGAGAGGCCAAGTCATCCCTCAGATGACTGACAAACCACAGAGAGGAAAAGCACCCCACAGCCAGAGGACAGGTAATCCAGCCAACAGCTGGATTAGGGAAAGCCAAATGTGGCACTAAATACTCAACACTTGGGACACTTTACCAAGTATTTGCTAATTGTGCTTCTGAATACAGACCCCCTCCTAATTAAACGTAGCAGCCCTCACATTTCACACATTTAAATGATGTTATATCCTTGTTTTGGTCACTGTTTTTCTTATGTCTCAAGATTGGTGGAAAATTTTCTCTCTCGCACATCCCTTAATATCAAATTTGTTACCTAACGTTATGACAACAGGAGGTGATTTTTCTGTTTTCAAACAAAAAGAGACATGATCACGGACTTAATTAGTGCACTATGATTTAATTAAACTTTGCAGAACAACAGTGTACCTAATTAGAAACATAACAATTATACCAATGTACCTTTCCATCTTTGAAGGGACTATTAGTCATTGAGGTTGTAAGTTTTGTACTTTAAGATCACCCTAATTTTCATTTTCTGACTAGTTAAGTGCAGTCCTCGTCATGTTCAGGTAATTGCTTTATTAAAAGCTTAATTAAACATTCTGGAAAACTGACAGCCACGAAGTTATTCTTCTTAATGTGTTGCTCACAAAAACATTAACTAATTACATCAAGCTCTTTACAGGGCTTACGTACCTCATAAGCTTAATTCATTAGTACTTTAAAGAGCTCTGAAAAGTCTGACTGTAATAAGCTATGGAAGTGCTTTGTATTGTCACAATATTAAATAGAGCTGTTACACCCAAGAAATGGCAATTTCTTTGTACCAAGTTATTACGGGAGAGACAGTTTGCATTTTAAAACACCTGCATTTCAAGCAGTGACTGGAGACTCCATGAGATTTTTGATAAACCTAAAGCCCATAGAGTTCAGAATTCCCAGCAAAGGACGACAGAGAGTTTATATAAAGTTATCAGAAATACAACAAATTCATGAAGTCCAAAAAACAGCTCGTATTTCAGTTGCTGGAAACAGGGTACAAGGACTGAGTAGGCCACATCTGTGTTCAAATTTTGGCATGCACAAGCACTGAATTATTGCTGTAACTAGAGAATCCCATTGCTTAGAAGAATAAGTTTGTCTCTGGAAATCAAGACAAAAACAAAAAAAAACCCACCACACACTACAGCCAAACATCTTCACCCCTTCCCACTTCTGTGTAGCAGATGAAATAATCCAGATCAACACTGAAGGCAAGTTTTGAAGATATTTCAGAAAAAAAGCCAGACAGCTTAAATGCCTAAAGGGTAGTTAGATGTTTTTCCAATCAGTACATCTCCCACACAGGGAGCTAAATCAACTCAAGAGCCATGAAAGTACCTTGTGTCTCCTACTGGGATATTTAGGTGACACTTGAATCCACTGTAGCACAGGATCTGGGCATGGATTTCTGAGAATGTTCAACATTTCCCCATTTAGTTATGTGTTGGAAATCAACACCATTGAATATTTTCCAACAGAAGATCAGGGAGATTGCTTTGACTATCCCTCAATAAATTAGTCAAGGGGCTTAAGGCTTCAGTGTCTTTGGTGGAACTGAGGGACTGAGTTAATTATCCTGAGCCTTTGTCTACATCAACCAGGAAGCTTAAACATAGTGGGTTAGTTTACCTTTTATTATTTCTTTTTCCCCTAGGAAAATCTTGTTTTATTGAGTGCTCTGGTTTGGATGACTTCCCCCAATTTTATCAAGAAATTCTTGCCCCTAGGATGACTTCCAGTTTTGAAGATACTATAGATATCTTCAGAAAATCAGCCAGAGTTATTGTGGGATCAAGTGGCTAAATGAGAGCCTGTGATGTGTATATTTGGGGTGTGTGTATCTCCTTAATGTGAACTACTGTGCGTTTATTGACACCCAAGTTTCATCTGCCCTTGATCAGCCAGTCCCACTTCCGTTGTGTTCTTTCCTTTTCATCCATCTTTTCCCCTCGGATAACGGTTCAAAGCACAGAAGGAGCAATCCCCGGTCCAAACATCACCGCTGATGCTGAATGGCAGCGCCAGGTCATTAGTGAAGCACTTTGATGCTGCTCTGCCAGGCCAGGAACCACGAGCCCAAGCCCCGCGTCCCCCCGAGCCCCCGCTGTGCTCGTGGCAGAGGCCAAACCCCCCCTGAGCCAGGAGGGATCAGACCCTGCCGTGTCTGTGTGTGCTGCTGACGTGACCAGGAGGCCAATATACAATTTCTGAAGGTTTTGTTGGTTTTTTCCCCCCCCTGAAACACGGTGGCTGCTCTCCATCTTTTGTTTCCAAGCTCAGCAAGACTCTGTTCATGTGCCCGGGATATCACTGCACGTTCACAGAGCCAGATATCAACCTGTTCACACACACAAAGCAGTGCCCACACTCATGTGTCCACCTTTCTGCATTTTCACAAGCGACAGGACACGCCAGCACTGCAGGGCCAGGAACAATCCTTGCCAACAGCACTGGCACGTGACAGAAAAAAAACAAAAAAAACTTTAATTTTAATCACTTAAAGTCAAGAAAGAGGGATTGCATTGTCTGCTGAAAACTAACACTGAGCTCGAGGGAAGCAGTATATTCTGTTTTTAAGAGATACCAGAAACCCATGATCACTCCTGACCAGAACACATTTGTTAGAACACTAACATTTACTATTTCATTTTAATGCTCTGCCTAAAGTATTTTCATCTCGTTTACCACAATTTGTCTTCTGAAGTAAACCCCCCAAACCCTGAATTTTGCTAGGACAAGAACAACTGATAGTTAAACACACAATAAACGAAGATGAGACAAAGTTGGTTCAGAACAAATCTTTTAAAAATCTCATTTGAAAAAAACAAACCTACAGATCAGCTTCTGGGAGGTGGATCTTTGACAGCCAAGCATGTCAGCAATGGGAATTGTTTCATGTCTTCATGAGAGCTGTCAGGCTTATAGTCACAATAGTTTGGCAAGTTTGTAACACTGGCAGAACTCCTGATGAAAATCGTTTGAATTTCATGGTGAGAAATATGAGGAGGCCAAAAAAACCCACTCAGAGCTAACTGAGATGCAGGTAAAATGCACAGAAATGAGTTAATGGGGTGACAGAATATGCAATGAAATCTATTTACTACAGAATATCGTACATACTCTCAAGAGCTCAGACAGAAAAAGCTGTTTTCAAGATGGGCCCAATTTTAATCCTAAAAACAGATGTTAAATTACTGCAACACAAACTCCTGGAGAGTATTAAAGAGTAACTTGTTTAACAGGCAACGTGAAGCCATTTTTGTGCAGTCTGTGGGTGCACAGATGACAGTTTCTGCTGATTTGCTCCTCTGGCCATGCAAATCCTTCAGCCAGAACAGGAGAGAGGCTTAAATGGCTGAGCCATGGCAGCATTTTAATATTTGTGGCCTTTAATGGGGAAGGATTCAAGCTGCCCAGCTGGGAAGATAATGGAGCTGCATCATCACTGTTACATCACAGCAGGGAATTTTCTCTCCCCAAGTTGCTTAATTTTCCTAGATTTTTTTTTTTTTTTTGGTGAAGTCTGGATTTGGATTTTAAAGGATAGTTTTACTGACTGTCAAACCTTCCCTTGTATGGATAAAGATAAGAGAATCTTAAGGGTATTCCCTAAACACGCCTTCCAGTGCCTGAAGTGCTGTTTGTGGAACATGTACCTGAGCCATGGAAGGCTTTATTTGCTAATGGGAGATCTGGAATGCTGAATGGCTGTGAAGCCAGTTTTTTTAATTGACTCAAGCCCTGAGGTGATCATATTTTTCAGTATAACAATGAGCCAATTTATCCCCACTGGGTTAGGGGAATTTTTTTATGGCACCATATATGCTGCATCTGGCACACAAGCCTTTTAAAACCATGGGCTAAATGAGTTGTTAACCATGCAGTCTGGAAAAAAAATAATTTAAAAAAATAAATCTATCACTGAAGAATGATATTTTACCACAAGAACTATCCCAAAATCCTCTTGACTGAACAAGCACATCTGATCAAATGATTTTTTTTTTCTGTTGCGTCATCAATATTAAAAGAGTTCCACTTCATTAGGAGAATGAGCTGTTTAGAGAAACATGAATCATGAAAGTCATAAGAGTCTGATTTGTCATTCTGATTTGCTGTTTGTCAAATATGGAAAAAAAATCTACATTTATCAGCACTTTTTACACAACAACAACAACACAACTTTCTGTAAACTGAAGAAAACTGTAATTTAGCACTGCCTGTTAAGGAAAGGTGTTTCATCTTCTTACCACAGCCTGGCTGAGCACAGCTGACAGGGATCACCTACCTTGGTAGTGTAGGTGTGTCCATCAGATCCACAGACAGGGCTGGAATGTGTCATGGGACAAGGCTTGCATTTTGCTATGTTGGCTGGTCCAGTCCAGTGCTTCTGGGCCAAGCTGCCTTTCTTTTGTCGAAGGCTGCAAGATAAGACACACCACACTTCTTGAACATGTTTGCACAAAGCACAAGAATTAGAGCTTCTCTGAATTAAGGCAAAGCTGAATTTGCAATACAGTATTAATTTAGAATCATTTTGACTGGAAAAGACCTTTAAGATCATCGAGGCCAACCATTAACCCAGCGCTGCCAAGTCCACTAAACCACAATTTAAAGCAAGTAAATTAAATACAGCTCCTAACAATGGTTCTGTAATATGGCACGTTACAGCAGGCAATCTAAAAAGCCATCAATTGGTAGGCAGGCAGCCCTCGATTTACAATACTTGGCAGTTCCAGTTTGATTTACAACTACAAATGATTTCACTCCAGATCACAGCATTTTGTTGAACGACACGGGCAAGTAACGTCACACCAGGATGTATTTAGAGACATTTTCACCGGGCTCTTCAGAGCTGCCAAATTGCTGGGAAGGTAACAACAATTTTTAAACCAAAATCCTTTGGAAAAACATTGTAATATATATTATGCTTATAAAAATGTATAAAACCACCAAACCCCTTTGTACGTGCAGGACTCCCCTCGGCCGGACGATCAGCTGAGATTGCCGGCTCAGCCACAGCCCCTCCAGGAGCGCCACAGAGGGACAGAGCATCTCCAAATCCACCCATGTTTATCCCAGGGCAGTGACAGCAGTGCTCCTCAAGTTATGGAATACTCACTTATTGCATTCAGAATGCCCATGGAAAAGACATCTGCTCCAAAACCTCACTGCCAAACACGGCCACTGGTTCTGACTAACAGCTCATTTTCCTGCCATAATGAACTACCTGACTGATACAACATTAAGTAATTATCACCAGCCTAATGCTGCAGGCTGATTAGAAGTTTGCTTTAGAAGCCACGAGCCAGTGTTACAAGGCAGAATCGTTCTGGTCATGTGTGGTTGTCTTTCACTTGAAAGCATTTACAAGAGAAGGCAAAGCATTGCAGCAGCTTTGCTGGAGACTGGTAAGAAAAATAACTGCCATCTGTTCTTGTACCACAGGAAGAAAAGATATAACAGTTCAGCTAGAAACACATTTCAATGTGCTGCTGAATGACTTTATCACAGTTTTAGAAAAATATGTACAGATATTTTTTTAAAGCAATTTCACTACAGCTTGCAATTTGCCACACAATACCAACTCTGATGTAATGACACATTCAGCTGCTAAATAATAAAAACTCTCTTCTTTCATCTCAGTTCTAGCTTTCTTCAAGTCCAACCTTTGTCAGAGCTAAATACTACTATTAAGAAGATTGTGCCCACAGAAGGAATCCAATCATGATATAATAAACTATGAAAATAGATGCCAAGTATTTAAGATTAAACTCTCTTGTTATTTTGAAGAAGTCTTCTTAATGCAGAGAGCAGCACTCCCTCTTTCAGACACTTTCTGCCTCGCAGAGGTACCGTCACAGCAGATTCTAAATGCTGTGGATGGGGGGTTGCTTGGCTCTGAACCCCCAAATCCAGCTGTGGATATCATCTCTTAGGCTGAGGCTGCACAAAATTTCAGTTTGCCACAATAACTTACTTCTCCACAGCCCCCAACAATACTTTGTTATCAAAGAGTAATGACTGTCTTATTTTCTTGAGCTCTTTCGATTACCTCCACGTCTTTTGGGTTTTCTTCAGCCTGACATGAAAAGTTCCTCATAAACTTTACTTATGGCCCTGCATTTCTGCAAATGCACAAACTCAGAGTCAAAAATGTGTTTGAATGTCCTACTGTAGATAGTGATGAGGAGAGTCTGGAGACGAAGGTGAAAGGACCGTGCTTATCCTCTGGACACTGCAGAAGGAGGGGTCATAGCACAAAGCAGACTCTTTGCCTTTTCATTGACTTTAATTTCCATAATCTCAAAAGACAGATCCTTGTGTACATGTAACATTGTTAAGAACACCTTAGGATTAGTTAAAAATCAGTGAAGAAATGCTAGACCTGAGGTGAGTGATTCAGTGTCATCAAAGCCATCGGTCACGAGTCGTGCAGGATGGAGATGAGCGACTGAACTAAACAAGCAGCTCGGCCAAATTAGATGGATAATGAAGTTCTTAGCTAGACTGATGCTTCACAAATCACTGGATCTGAGTGGCAAATATCAAATGCCTTGTACAGCACCCGTGGACCAAATACATCAGGCATTTACATTATAAGGTTGAAAGAAAAGTCCGCTCAGGACAGAGCTGCACAGCCTTACACCTGCCTGCTCTTAATGCAGCATTCATACTGCAAAGCCAGTTCCTATTGGAAAATCCTTCTGGAGCTTACACCGTCTTTCACTCTCCTGTCATCACTTAAAAAAAAAAGTAATTAAATGTGTTTGTTTCAAGCCATTCCAGCAGCTCATTGAGCCCTTTCTATCACTTTACTGACTATAAAGAGCATGCACAGCCTTAGGCCTAAGCTCAGTTCTCACTGCAGCTGCCTCCAAGACAAACCAGGTGTGTCCCCCTAGCTGGGGACTAGAACAGTTCCACCTGAACATATTTGCAGTTCTGCCTGCAGACAATGAAGGAAACATGATTCTCTCCCTACCCCCCCACCTTCATCTTCAGGATCTGCTTTTGATAATGAGAGGAAACTTATTCTCTCAAAGAGAGTGATATTCAATAGCAAGAAGAATTCAGGGTGGAATAGATCTCGAAGCATTTCATTAATTTAAAGCAACACCTTAGCAATTTCAGTAGTACTTCATGTAATGTGTGTAATGAAGGAGGGAATGCTGCAAGAAACCTGCAGCATCCTCACTCCTACAGGTGCAGGGAATTGGTAGCACAGCAGCCATTTTGGTTGCAAGAAACAGTCTGGCTTTCAAAAATTAATATATTCTTTTCAAGACACGCTTTTGTCAGAAGCAATGGTGCAAAATGCCACTCTATCTGAAGCAAGTCAAAAGTAATTTTTGTCAGCTTGGCCAAGTGAGCAACAGCTAAAAGTTTTAACTGGATGCCCAGATTCCACACCCCACCAAAACTACTACTTTTAATAAAAAGAACATCTATTTTCCAAAAACAAACATGTATTCCTCTGGAGTGAGTGGTATTTTGAGAGGCTGGATAATTTGGAAGCTTTTCAATCCTGTAACTCCTAACAACACATCAAACATCCAAACAAACAAATTAAAACCTAGACAAGAGCATTGGCTGCCATAAGCAGCCAGCCAGCAAATCCCTTCTCAGTGGAAGTGCACATTCACTCACTCTGGGAACATGCTCTGCTGTGCTAATCGTGTTGCTTTGGAATAAATATGTCAGGAGCAAGCCAGGCCAAATTACCCCTTTTTCTCTGTTCTTTTCTTCCTTTTTTTTTTTTTCCTTTTTCCCGACAACCAACTTTAATCCTGTTTCAAGTCCCAGAGTTGAAAGGATCCACTGCTGTTTGCAATATTCCAGAGGCAAACACGCATGAATGTTTTGGTCAAGTATTAAGACTTGTAAGCAAACCCTAAAAAGGAGTTTTTATGTCTTACAGAATCGAGCCTCTGAACGTTTGAGCACATAAAGAAACGTCAGTGGTTTAAAAACACACTTCACACAGGGAGAATGTACAGTGACTCAGCCTCATCACTCATCACACAGACACATTATTTACCACGTGCTGGGAGAATGCAGGGAGATGACACCTGTTTGGCTGGCACAGCAGCAGGGACAATGCCCCAGGGTGTCCAGATGCCACCAGCCCGAGGCCAGGACTGTACGTGGCACCTCTGACCAGAGCTCCAAAGCCACAGACACCTGCACTCCAACCCAGGGCTGCCAAGCAAAAGGGGGGCTCAGAAACTCCAGAAAACTTGGCTCCACCCAAGACTTTACGGCTTCCAGGTGTGCCCTGGGGGGGCAGAAGCTCAGATTCCCAAGTGGATGCAGCTGGGTCAGTTCTGGGCACTGAGACGACCTGCTGGGGAGTTTGAACTGGGCCTTTGAGGCAGCAAAAGATTATCAACCCACTGCCTCAAACAAAACATCTCACGTCGAGTCATATTAACAAAAACCCCACAAACCCAAAGCCTTAATTCCTGGCCAACCCTTTGAGTGCATGGCATGGGCTGAGCTGTTTAGGGAATCTCTGTATTAGTTCTTATAACAATTATCTCAGGGACAGCACAGAAGAGCAGATATGGAAATAACCTCCGGCAAAGCCAGAGGCCAAAATAAAGTTACTTGCACAAAAAACCAATGTTTGTTTCTTGACATTTACTATTTGATTAATTTACGTTTAATTTTAAATTTTACACACGTCCTAGAACTATGAATAATTTCATTTTTTATTTGTCTTACAGTACTCTTGGAAAAACTGAAATTTTAAAATATTTTAAAGTGGTGTTTTTGAAAGGGAATAACTCATCTTTTAGGGGGAAAAATGGAGAGAATCAGTGTTTATTTTTGAGAACACAGCTTATCAGAAAACAGGGGAATATTATATTTTAATAGGCTGCATAGTATTTCTCTATAAGATAATGACTAAAACTCAGAAAAACAACTGAGAAATTATAATTTAAAAAGGCAAATTACATCAACTTTTTTTTCTCTTTGTCTTATCCCTGCCAGCTAGAAACAACCAAAGTATCAACAGCTTTTATAAGCAAGACTAAGTCTGTGCCTTTATGTGGTTATATTTGATCATCCTAGTGCAAATTCAATTGACGCTGTAAATGAACTTCAGTAAGGACACAAAATGCACTAGGACTCATTCATTTCAAAGAAACTTTAAGAGTGTGTTAGTCTGCTTCAAGACCAGTTATTCCCAAATGCACATACAATAAATTATCAGATTAAGCCTTGATGGGTTTAGTGCAACCACAGCTCAGGTTTCTTTGAATACAAGTTGGCAGGCTGTTGCTTTGAAAGCCCTGCCAAAGTTTTGGGAGGAAGGAGACAGTAAGTAGAAGTTCCTTCTCAGACTTTAGAACTCATTCAGTAATTTTATTGGACAAGAAAATCCAAAGGAGGTTTTGCTAAGTGAGTTTTCAAAGGTCTGGTGCAAATAACAGCAGAAAGTTTCTCAAAAAAACCCAACAAATAAGTTACACAATTTCTACTGACAGAAAGTATCAGGTAAACAAAGAGTGAGATTGGTACTGTCTCTTCTTGTTCTTGAACTCACTGGTTCAGTGATGTTACACAAACCTAGAATTTGGTTCAATTCAGGTTGCAAATTACTTGCAGCGCTCACCTATTGTTTTCTCTGTGCCTAAAATCATAGAGCTACTTCCTTCAGGTCCTATCTGAGTAGTGTTGAGCTGGTCAGGAATTTTTTGATAAAACAGGCCTTCGAAACAAAAGACTGGCTTGATGAAACCAAATTATTTCACGGAGATAAACTGGTGTTGCTGAACTTTTCCACTGCCAGTGGTGGTGTGCCAGTTTATCTCAGGCTATAAATGGTCTTGAGGATCCAAGGTTGGGGCTTTGCACATTTCTTGGCATGTAAAGGGCTACAGGGACAGAAACTCTTGTTCCTATTTGCTCTGCTCTCAAGACAGAAGCCTGCAAGCCCTCAGAGCTCTGGTCCTCGCTGGGCTGGTTGCACGAGAGAGCATCTCTTCCCAGAGGTCTCTTCCAGAGATCACTTCCATGAAGCAAAAGCCATCTCACCACCCCCAGGGTTAGCAGGTCCCTGAAAGGCAGGTTTGAGTCACCTACTGCAAGGGCTCTTCAGGTAAACTCGTCTTCAGGTGTCTGTTGTGCACATTAGTTTTCAATTACAGCCCACATGGAGACTTTCCTCAGAGCAGGATTAACTTCATCCATCTTTCTTTCTTTCTAGGCTTTATATCAACCAAAAATTCCTGTGTCACATACAACTATTTCAAGCATTATTAAATAAAACTGAAAACTTCGGTGCACCAGAGTATTTGTGCTTCCTGAGAAGCTGGAAGGATCTCTGACAGGGCAAACTTTAATGGCTTCCTGAAGCTGGAACAATTCACTGTGGGAAGAGTTTAAAATGTACTGCCTGTACCTCCTCCCTGCCTCGTGCACAGGTTGTTCTTGTCTCTCTGGAGGCAGCTTATCACTCTGAAGATAAGCCCAGCAGTACCTGCCTGTTTCTATCTTTCCTTTGCATAAGTTGTTTCTCCTGCTCTTAAGGAAAAGAATGACAAAGCTGAAACATGTCAGTGGAAATGGCAATGCTCTCTTCTCTCTTTGTATCATTTTGTTATTCTGTTTATTAGAATTAAGAGCTTGGCCTCGTTTCTACAACCTTTCATATTTTTCACAAGAGTTGGATATGCCTTGAGCCTCCAGCAGTCAAATTATGTGAGGAAAACAGTCTACACCTGTTACCTTGGAAAACAAAAAGGTACTGTGCTATTGAATCAGAAATAAACTCCTTATTTAACACAAACACTGTAAAGTAAGAACAGACATATGATTACAGCAATTTCTTTACCTGGATTTTACATCTTCACATACAAAGAGTAATAACATGCAGAGCTGCTTTGCATGGGAGCACCATCCCACTGCACTTACATGCTGCTACTTCCTTTGATTTCAACATTCAAAGGAATAATTTCAACTATCTGATTGCACTAAGGCTATTGATTACTTCCTCTTGCTGCCTTCATATCTGTTCCCCAACAGCTCTGGCTTAAAAGAGCCATAAGAAATAAAAAGGCCACTCCTCACTGTACTTCAGGGGATGTGCAAAGGTTCTTGATGGGGCTGGACAGTGACTGGGGACCCTTCTGGCAGAATGAGGCTCCTTCAAGACTTTCTTACTTGAATACTCCACTTGCTGTTCTTTCAAACAATGACACCAGTGAGATTACATTGGGAATGAAATCTGTCCATTGTGGAGAGCACCAGTAGCCACAGGAGCATTCCCAGAAGGAAGGTTGTACTCAGAAGATAGAGTTGGAGATGAAAAATTTAGGGAAGAGTTAAAGCACAAATCTCAGCTCTTGAGGTGAAGGTGTATCAGGTGTCATCCCAGTGAAATGAAAAATAGGTATTTCCAAGGACAGAGGAAGAGTCAAGCCTTTATTTCTTACCAACAGTAAGAAGGCAATATAAAATAACCATGGGGGGTACAACATACCAGAAGGAACCTCTCAGCTAGATATAGGGAAGGCTGAAAGTTTGGGTATAGCAGCATGTTTTGCAAGAAAAGCCCTGACCCATCCTGCAGGGAAAATGCCCTGAAGATTCTTGCATGGATCCCACTAAGCCCAGCCAGCAAGCAGCTCTTGAAAGAGAATAAAGGGTCTTGGGGCCCAGGATGCTCAGGGTTATCGGTTCTGCAAGCTAAAGAACTCTTTGATTTTATATTTTCTTGTGTGTTTTAAAGAAACAGGGGACTTGGAAAAGCTGACAGAGATTCTGAGGCCCTCGAGAGTCAGAAGTGGAGTGTGTTAGACTGACTGAGATGATTTCTGAGATCCAGCAACACCGAGTCTGGGAACCCCAGACTGCAACTACTCGAGCAAAGCTACTCAGAAAACAGCAAGGTCTGTGTCTAAACAGATACAAATGTCATTATGGATACTCTTAAACTGCCAAGACAACTCCCTCTGCACAGTACCAGGGTCTCTCAGTAACATCTTTCTGCGATGTTAGTTCCTGGCTTTACTTATTCCTGGACTAAAAATGCTAAGATTGTTTATTAAGGCCATTAGAGAAGCCCATGGATTTCTGCCTTTGAGCACTTCAACACATAAAAACGGGGTTTGAAAGCTCCCCTCACAGTCTTAGCTAACAGATTATTGTGCTTACAGGCAATTTATTTTTTAATCTAAATTCTAGATGATTTTTAACTTTCAGACCTAATACATATGCTCAACAGCTGCACAGTTGTATGTAAACAGGCAAGGTGCACAAAGGAAAAGAACCAAACCAAAAAATCCATACAAACATAAAATCCCAGTGTTCTTAAAAGTCATTGTGCTCTGCTGAATAAATAACACAGCTTCTAAACTCTGCCTGTTCTCATGAATTTTCATAGGAGAATTATTTTCCTTTTCATCGTTATTTTTCCACTAACATGAAAAGGAATCTCAGACACTAAACTATGTAAAAATAAGATGAAGTGCCTCGAATTTCAAAGGAGGAGGGGAGATAGCAGGAAGTTCATAATTAAAGCTGAAATCTTCCTCCCCACTCCTCGATTTGTAGGAATCTTCAGCAGCCACTTCTGAGCCCTGGATTTCTCATGCTGAGATGCAGGAACTTGGCATTGAGCACTTAAAGGTGAGTTGGGCAGGAAATGTAATTCTTTTTTTTGGCCACTGGCCTTTCTTTCCTTCTCTGAGAAGCCTATGGGTTTTTTGCCTGTTCCCAAAAAAGAACACATTCTAACAGCATAAAGGTACCTTTTCTCTGCCCAGGGTCTATTTATTTTGATATTAAAATAACATATTGATCAGGTCTGCCTCCTCCTGCTGGCAGAGCTTGCCAAGATCTCCAAGGAAGCTGAATTGCTGATGGCTTGTGAGATTAATCCGAGCTGTCAGGTTTGTTCGGGGAGGAAAGCTGATCCTCCCTCACTGTGCCCCGTTCCATGCAATTAGCCAGCTTCAAAATTGTTTTCACAATTTCTTTCAAAATTTGGCGTGGCAGAGCAGTCATTTCCCACCATTTCCCTGCTCCAGCTCATACTTCTAGTTCCAGGGTTGACCCCTGGGTGGCCGTAGCTGTGCAGACACGAAGGTGCAGGTCACTTAGTGAGGCTGCAAATCCAGGCAGATTTCTTGGCAGGGTTTAATAACTCTGTAAAGTTCCAACAGGACTCTCCCAGAAGGTGTGGACAGACAGGGTTTCAAACCCTCCTCATCTTTGGCCAAATGCAGAGGTCTGTGAAGTTCAACACTATCAGAACTCCACTGTCTGATGTCTCTGCAGACATTCAGCTGTTTGGCAGGATCAATCTCTTGGGACAAACTAAGGGGCTGAAATAGGTGGCAAACCCACCCTGGGATCTTCATCAGCTCCGTGTCCTTCAGAACAGTTTATAACTTCTTTTAATCTGGCAATGTTCTAGTTCAGTCATGGGCAACACACATTTCATATTCCAAAATGCCCTGACTGCCCAAAAAAGAGAGAGTTTGGTTGGGGGTTTTTTGTTGTTTTCTTTTCTGAAGCAAAAAGGTTCAAAAAATCTTATTGTCACTTTGCAACTGCAGGGGAAAAATCAACACCCTTCCCCCCCAAAGCATCCTTAGACAGCTCAGCTGAGTTCTGCTTCATTATGTTGCTTTTGCTTTTCTTAAAGCGAGTAACATGCAATTCTCACCAAAAAAAAATGACATATTGCTGGTAGGGATGAGAAAGTAAATGAATTTTAAAAAATATTGTAAAAATTCCTGCCCTTAAGGCACTAAACCAAATGTTTCTTTTTAAAAATGACTGCACAGTACTTCTGCTGTGTGAATACTTGCTGCCATGGTGCAAACAATCAGTTACAAGCTGTGCTAGCAAAATATTTGCCCCTTCTGACACATTTTATCATGAGAGAGGCTTATTAAATTCTCAAGAAATCTACAGCAGATTAAGCTGTTGAGGATTTTTACAATTAGCATTGATTACCTAAGAATTCATGTGTGATTTCTGAATAGAATTGGCTTGTCAAACAAAAGACAATTTAAAAAAAAAAAAAATCAATCCCAAAGCCACCTCCAGAGTGTAGTCAAAATCCACCATACAAGGTTGGTTTGGGGAAATAATCAGAATGCAGTTTCCTGTGTCAGAATAAAATGAATGTTAGTGAAATGCATGCAAACCAAACCAGTTATAAATACTATAAGGAGCTGGGTAATTTTAAAATCCCAACCTTTTTAGCATCTAAATAGGCTAATGCCCCTGTTGCTTATTCAGCACTGCTGATTTAAGGGAGCTCAGTACCGTGAATGTCTAAACATTCTGCTGCATTTCTCAGCCTGCTCAGGGCTGTCTGTCTGCTTATTTGATGCTGGAGATGGAGCTGATAATATCTGTAGCATTCCCGGCCCTCAAATGAGGCCATCAGGAGTGTTACCCATCTGCCATCAGCCCGGGCCTTAATGCAAGGTGACTACAGCTTCAGGAAGGGCCCAGCCGAGAGACACAATTTCCATAATCACGTTAATTTATGATGCCACGAATGCACATGATCCAGCGTGGAGACAGCACATGCTGCAACACACCTTGAGGTGAAATTTGAAGCTGAATGCGATCGACACGCTCGTGGAAACTGCAGGACACGCATTTCAGGAGGCACTGCCACTGAGTTATTAAGATTTCCCTTTGCTGTGCCCTTGAATCACGAAGCCTGGCAACCACACATCTCAAACCAACCCTTCTTCCCATATTCTCTGAGCGTGCAGCTCCATCGGTTCCCCCCCATGGAGGCTCCAGGTGCCATCAAAAACGCGACAAAGCTCCGCATTTATAATTTTGGAAGTCTCAGCATTTTACAGCTGCTTCCTCAGAAGTTGATTTTACTGTGTAAAAAAGTAAGAGTCAATCAGTGGCACATTTAGATAGAAAGCATAACGTTACCTGGGACTTTAACAGGTTTTGTAAAAAAAAAATTAAAATTAAATACTTTGCTGCTGAGTTATTAAGTAATTTTGTGCAGATAGTGTTGTTGGCTTAGGATGTGTCACCTTCCTCAAATCAAATCACTCAAATTTCACTTCAGCACACATTTGCCTTTGTTTATTTTACAGTGGTCATCTACTCATCCATCCTGAATCAACCATCTCACTCTTGAGAAATGGCCACTCTTTGGACCACATTTTTCTGGTGTTCTGAGCTCTGTTCTTGTGAGCACTCAGATGACTTTCTCAGCAGTTTGTCTTTCAATCCCCTTGTCTCCATTGTCCTTCAGCTACTCAGTATTGAATCCTTGGACTTTATTCTTATTCCTTTTACCATTTCTCTGCTGCTGTGGTGGAAATTTAGGGCCTGCATTTTTCACTGCAAGTTAATCTCATTTCTTTTTCCCCCAGTGTTGTTCCATTTCTTCATAAAATACATTTCTTCTCTCCAATCCCACTGTCTGTTGTCTCCCTTCTGCCTGCCTGGCATCTCTGACTCTCTCCTCCAGCTCTATTTTCTCAAGATCTGGTCAGCTTGTTAAAGGAAAATTTTATATTCCTACTCACTGTTGTATTTAACCATTTTGATCCCAGTCTTTCAACCTGACCACTCTGCTCTGACCTCCTTCCCACCCAGTCTCCTTTTCCTTGCACTTTTCCCCTCCTACCTCCGAAACTGCCTCCTGCTTCATTCGACCTCAGAAATGAGGCCCCTTGGAGAAGCAGTTATTTCTTCATCTGCTCTTAGCTATTCTTTCCCTCTCTGCTAGGACGTGTCATATTAAGTATTATGCTCTCTCTAAGTGGTATCTCAACATCATTTTTACCTGTAATAGTCTAGTCTTGCCTTTCCACACTTCAATCCTTGGAAGTCTGAGAAACTTTACAGGCTCTGGGTTATCCTTCTGTCCCTTTGTACAATTATTGTGATTTCCTCTCAGGGACATTTTTTCCACGTTGGAAGCTCACTGTGCCAAAACCAAATATACCATATTTCTTCTCACATCAGCTTCTCTGTTTTCCACTTGCTGTTTCCCTCTCATCACAGTTGTTATCTGGGCTTATTCTTTAACTCTAGTGATCCTAACTTTCCCTACCTTTTGGAATTAACAGAGAGCCCTCTAAACAGGTAATCAGATCACTGAATATGAGTAACACTGAATCTTCAGCTTGTATTACCAAGTGTCTAGAGACTTTATCTCATCTGGTTTGTGATCCTGCCAGTGTCAGAGCTGTTCTCTCCCCAGCTGGGACGAGGGCAGGGTTCCCATTTCAGCACTCAACACGCTGCTGGTGAGCTGGAAAGGGCTGGAAATGAGCAGCTCTCATTGCGTTCATCAAAACCTGTACGAGCTTCTGAAAGGACCATGAACCCCACTTACACAGGCAGTTGGTCCAAAACCAAGCACAAAATTCTGCACTAATGAAGGAACCAAGCAACAAAGCCCTCAGCCTCCTGAGCTCTCCCTTAGCTAAGCTGAAGTGTTGTTGCAAATGAAAAATTTATGCACACATAAAACATAGAGGCTGCAGAAATTAAGTATGGATGAGGTGCTAAGCAGGGCTGACCGCAGTGTAATTCAATTTGGCAGTCCTGGGCTCCAGGTAAACTGGATTAGCTAAGACTGAAAAAATGTGTCAAAGGACTTGAAAGAGATTTAAAGCTGGATGACTGACCAGAATAATGGCCCACACATTAGAACGTGTGGCAATGAGGAATGGACAGAATAATTTAGAGAACAAAACTATAAAATGTCCTTCCTGTTCAACATGAACCGTCAACTTAAATGCCAGTAAGGTACAAAGATGGAATTTATAAAAAAAGAGGAAAGAAAAAGCAGAGGATGAATAAGTTTCCTGTATTTCTGTCTGCTCAGTTGCTTTCTGAGCAAGGCAAGAGACCAGATGTGAGTTTAGAGGAGCAGGTTTGAGTCTTCATTAGTATTTTCATCTCTTTTTAACTAACTCTCTTCTCTTGACTTCTTAACTCGTTAAACAAATAAACAAAAAATACTTACATTATGTTTTACTACCGAGGTTAATTAGTCTTCCACAGTTGATGATCACCGATTGTAACAGCCAACTAATTGGAATGGTTTGTTTTGTTTCATAAAAGAAGATGGATTGTGTGGTGATCAAAGCTAAAGGCTGGATAAATCAGTGGAGCCAAATTCCCAACTGTCACTCCCCATACATATTAAAGAACATTTTCCTAGATATTATCATAATAAAGCTGTGACAGAGCTACGAGAACAAAACTAACACGAGCAGACCATGCTGGTTCTTGCAAATACCAGTAAGCACAAAAAACGTTGCAAGGCTCAAAATTTTTTGCCAGTGAAAGAAGAAAAAGGGGAAGCAGAAGAAATATCGGAGAGATTGCAAGAGAATCTGGAGTCACAAGGTTGCACTCGCCACCAGTGACAGCTTAAATGTTACTTCACAACAAAATAGGTGTGTGGACAATGTTGTTAGAAAAAAGGTTGCAAAGATTTACTTGCAGAAGTGAAATAACTTCAGTAGTTGAAATATCTTCCACAAGGCCTTTACAAAACTGTTCCTTTCTGGCAGAGTGAGCTCCATGAAAAATTCACAGATTATTGATTCAGTCAAAGTGGGTCAAAATTGTGACTACAGTAGAAAATTCCTCTAACCCAAATCTGAACTGTTGGGACAGTCCTTCCTCAACTCCTTCAAAAAAATTGGCTTCACAGTAGTTTGGGCCAGAGGACAAATAAAAATACATAAAAATAAACAGGAGATAAAATCTATCAATGAAAATAACCGGGATTTCAATGAAATGCACAGCCTGCTTTAGCCCCTGGAGGGTATTTTCTTTTTTTTTTTTTTTTTTTTTGAAAAGTAACATCATTTGGAAATTTAACACAGCTGTAAAAGAGCCTTAAGGTACAAAAATTGTGCTTTATTTTAAAACCGCATTATGTTTGTAAGAATATATTTGTTCAGATGTGAGAGAAAACATAAGCCCTCATTCAGTGACAAAATAATTTCTTTTCAGAGTGCAGATCTAGACAGGAGAGAAGTACAAAGACTGCCAGAGAATATTTCTTTCATGCCAAGTTTTGCTGCTAGAGTTCAAATGTAATACCAGTGAAATACTGCAGTAGTTAAGAGTGATCACATCACTAATGTTCACAAGATTTCTGAGCTTTTTCCCCTCCCTGAATCCTGCAGGTGTAGCAGCAAGTCCTCAGAACATTCTGAAGCATTTGCTCTCCCTGAAAAAGTATGAAGAGGAAATTGCCTGTTCTTCAGTATGCAAAGAGAAGTCTAAGAAAAAAAACAGGTAAGTTGAGGGATACTGGGAAAGTCTACTTTGCAATATCCACTTATTAAAGATACTGTGCCAGAACATGGAAAAGAATGGAGACTGAGAAAGTTTTTCAGTAGTTGGCAGTGAAGACCCAGGTAAAGGATTTCATCTTTCAGGGCAAGCTATGAAGAGAATCAATACCCACTCACCAGAAGATCCAGAAGACTGTTGTGCCTGAGAACCTCCCTTATTCACATTACAGATTCAAGGTCCCTTCACCCTCCTCCTCACATTTCCGAGGTGAGAGACTTTCTTGTCAAAAACTATTCTTTACATTCCTAGAAAATGTTTTGCTGAATTGACAGGAAAATCGTTCTGTTGGACGACTCCAGAACGCGTCTCCTCCGTGCTCAAAGCTTGTTTTCATTTGAAGCTCATTCCTATTTCCACTTTCTCAAAAATGTGCCAGTGTTAAAAAATCACAGCAGGGAACTGAGTAAAAAACTGGGGCTGCCAAAGCTACACTGATAATTCTACAAAGTTGAGAGCTAATCCAAGAACATTAAACCCCCCACAGTTTGAAGTACTTTATCTAATTGCCATATTTGATTTCATAGAGGTGGCAATTTTACACTGACTGTAATGCAAGCTTTCTTTTTTTTTTTTTCTTTTAATATACTAATTAGAGTAGGAAATGACTCCGTGGAATCTGCCAGAAATTTTGACTTTTTGAATTAGAGTTACTGAATATTGACTTGCAATGAATCTTTCAGGAGTTCATTGTGAAAGTAGAGAACTTAAATGCAGTAATTGATAACAAACTGAAGGCCTGATACTTCTCTCATAACTAATTTGAAAACTTGTTAATCTTCCTGCCCTTGCTATTCCACAAAGATTTAATAGCACAGATCTGTAGAAATGTTTCCTGGTAATTATGCTCCATTAATGTAACAGAATCTATCATGATATATTTGCTATTCATCTATTTATTTATTTATTTTAGACAGCCAGTTAAGTGGTTAGAATGAATATACAGATCAAAGTTATCACAGAATCACAGAATAATTTCACTTGGAAGGGACTTAAATGTCAACTAGTCCAACCCCCCTGCAATGAGAAGGGACATCTTCCACCTCCCCTTCATCTACCACTGAATGTACAGATGAGAAAAGTGACTGTGGCTCTTCCAAACATGAAATGACCCTGTAAAATTCCAACTCTCAGGCTTGCAAGCACGAGATGGGCTTGAATAAACCCCTGTTTTCCTGTTGAGCACAGTGACTGGGGCAGCTCAACATCATTTCATGGGGCTGCCTCCTCAGCACCTCCAGAGCCTCAAACCCACCAGGCCAAACCCTGGGGCTGAGGGGTTCTGAAATGATCACTCTTTTTAGTTTTAAGGAGCCATGAAGGGGCTTGTCATGAGATAAAATTTGATCTTCTGATTGCTGGCCCTGAGAATTGAACACTGACTTTCACAGCAGATTCCAGGGAGTCAGAACGAGAGGGAGAACTCAAAGCACAGGAGAGATTTTCCTTCTTAGCAGTTTTTGAAGTTCCAATATCTGATCACCTCTTCCAATAATTAGAGCACAGAGGAATTTGGCATTGGTGACAGGGACTGTAACTACACCACACACTGACACTGGGTGCTTCCTTCTCGACTCCTCTAAGAAAACTGGCTGCACAATAAGAAATGCAAAACATTGCACAGAAATAGAGTGATTTTTTTCCTGCCTCACTTTTTAAAATGTAGAAGATGCTCATGGGAATTCAATTATTATATATTATGGGACTGGTTTAAACCTAGAGATAGAAGCAATATGTCTTTGAAAAGCATGTTAAGGTGTTACTCTTTCTAGGTAAGCTGGAAGTAGAACAGATACCTGAGCAGACATACTGAAAGGAGCAAAATATTTTGGGTTGATTTCTAAGTATCATTAGTACACACAGAGCTTTAAACAGGCTGTCCTTTGGTGGCTCATGTCCATAAATAATGTCATTGGTGGTTCACTGGTTGAATTAATCTGATACAAAATGACTAAATTGAAAACCTGTAGGTTGAACTCCTGATGAGCTCTGGCAAAGCACTGAGCAGGCAATCACAAGCTTATTAATGAAAAGAGAATGATATAAATTGAAGCATTAAAGAAGCAGGAAGCAATAGCTTAAAAGTTAATTTTGATAACATAACTTGCACCAAAAAAGAAAATGATTAATGCAAGAAGCTCTCTTTTATTGTTTTCATGTGCTATTTCATTCCAAAGGGTGCCATTAGATGGAACTGCATAGATATGAGAGGGATCAAACACCTCAGATTACCTTTCTGAAAACACGGGGTTGTACAAAGCAGCAAACTGGCCAGCACCAAATGAAAGGTAGGATTTTTAAGGCCCAGTTTGCAGATTCACACAAAATGTATTGTTTGCAATATGGACTGCAATTTGAATGTAAAATGCCATTTGTCAAAATGCTGCACAGATCCTAAAATGCTGAACATTTAATATTGGATGTTGGAAATTGAAGAAAAGCTTTAATAAAATTTCTTTGCTGTGAACATCAGTCCCAATCTTACAAAAGCATGGGTTTTATTAGCACTAAAAAGACTTCCAGTGAACACATTCATGTCCTGGGGCTTGTATAGCAAAAACCAGCAATAAATTTAGAAGCTCCAGTAAACAGATCATTGTATAAATACAGAATAATTTTCAGAGCATTGGAGGTCATTTGTAAACATTAAGTAATAATTTCTGACTGGCTGGATTACTCAGATTTAAGACAGGGGATAAACAGCAAAAATACACCCACTTATTAAATATTGCTACAAATTTGCTTCCAGCAATTCTACAGTTAAGTTTTTTAGGATATAGAAAATACAGAGAGGATCAGTTGGGAAATACATCCCTTATCTACTGGGCTGTGGTAAACACAGAGATATTGCAGATTCCAGGTCAGGTGAGGATTAACATAGTCGTAGAGAAAGCCAACAAGTCAAGCAAAAATACACCCATGTGTCCTAAAAGTTCAGTGCTCACATGGAATGCTGCTGACAGGAATACAGAGAGTCTGTGAACTGCCCTCTTGGGCCCCACATCCTCCAAATCCTACCTGTGTGTATTTTAATGAGTGACGATGATGATGGATGAAGATTGTTTGAAAAAATGTCGAAAATCTAGGAATTACGAAGCTAATCCACATGCAAAGCCTAAAACCTTCTGACAGGATGAGGACACAAAGGCAGCGAGTCCTTTCCAACTTGATTCATTTGTTCATTATTCATTTGCTGGCAAATCTCGTGACATTTGCCAAGCAGATGACATTTATACCAATTACTGTTTTCATTTCTTGCTCCCTTTAAAATGAGCAAGAGGAGCTTTACAAACAACAATAAAGCCAACATCCCTTCTGCTATCAACAGCTCCCAGTCCAAGCCAGGAACAGACAAATGCCGTGGAGGAGGTGACTGAACTTTTAACTCAGCCTTCTTCCAGATATCTCAAGGGAAACAGGAGCTTTTGGATGCTCACTCAGCTTTGGATGCTGACTCTTGACAAGCTGATAAGAGCTACATCAAGAGATTTATATTTGACCAATTCTGCAGTGTACAAAAGGACCCACTGAGATAGTAAAACCATCGAAGAATAAACGTTACATTGGCCTTATTTCATCTTTCATATATTTAAGTTTTCCTGCTGGCTTGTGTTCCCTGCACAAACTTACATTCACTCAACTTTCAGACATGCATTTTCCATCATTATACGTTTAACTTCCATATCAAGATCTCAGAGCTCTAAACACTGAATTTTATATGTATTTTATATGTAATGCTGAACTAGGCATAGCTTGCATTTATTTCAAACTCTTTCCTCCCTCCCTCTCCTTTTGTTATCATGTTAATAAAAAATCTCCCATGTTACAGAGAAAAGTAATTTTGGCTATTCTGTGTTTCTGTTGAGGATGAAACAAATGTGGAAATGCTTGAAACAGCAAATTGCAAATATACCTACCACAAATATCAATCCACAAAACATTAAAGCCAGAACTGTTCTCCAGAAAGCTCAGCTGAAAGCCCACCTGGAATAAGGACTTCCAAATCGCAGACATTCTACCATGGAAGAATAACCAGAGGTTTAAAGCAGGCACGGATAGAAGAGGCACTTAAAAGAGGGGCTTAATTTCAGAAATAAAGGTTGAAATCTTAACTAATGACTCAGAGTCATTGCAATGACAAAAGGTGTGTAAAGAGTTTAAATAGCAGGAAGACAAAGTGATAATTTTGGGTTTCATTTCTTTACTAATCTCAGCAGCTAGACCTGATGAGCTCTGCTACAAATTAAAACTGAGACAGGCAAGAGGAAGGTCTGTTTAGGAGAGTTTTTTTTATAAGAAAAGACTAAGAACATTTGCCAAGTCTAGCAAAACCATAAAGGGTCATTATTTCAAAATAAATATACTGAGGAACCATTTAGGAAAAGTCCAGAAGTTTTAGCTGGGTTTGAACAAATTTAGGTTAGATATTAACAGGTTTCTAACCAGAAAGGTCCTGATACTCAGGATTCAGCCAAATGGAGTGGAGAGGGCAATAAACCTTATTATCTTTAAGACAGAACTTGGTAGGCTAATGAAAAAGTTTATTTGATACTGTTGCAGAGGGATTGGACTTAATGATCCAAGAAGTCACTCCTGGTCCATTTTCACATACTGCTAACAGCACACAACTAGAAATATTAAGAGCAGGGATATTACAAAGAAGTATTCAACCCACCCAATAATAGTGTCCTTAAATGCACAAACTATTTATAAATGTCAATTAAAGCGCAGAAGATAAGAAGTCATTTTCTTATTCTTTTCACTGCAAAAACTTCCTGATGATAGCAAAGGTATCCAAAGGTACTGAGGTGGGTTTCAGTGGGTGCTCTGAAACTGGTCTAAAGGAGACATCTAAAGGGTGTCTCAATAACCACTGTATTCCCTTGGTGCTTGCAGCATCCTCAGAGTAAAGCAGAGCACGGTGAGAGGGGAGTTGCAGAGTAAAAGGGAATATCCTCAGTGGGAAGATGCTCCCCCTGCAGCCCCGTGCTCGGGGTCTGTGAACAGAACAAGTTCATCTCCTGCCCTGGCCAGTGCAGACAGAGATGAGGACTCCAGGCTCTAAAATCCATTATAAAAGAGCTGAGCACTATCATATATTTCAGGAATTACTCATGTCCAGTAAGAGCCAGTCCCTTGCACTCCTCTAACGAGCTGATGAAGCAGGACCAGCCAGGAGGCACCAGTTCTGGGGGGAGAAGTGCAGAGTGGCTATTTGGCCTTGGGATGCAGAAAGTCTTGTGCAGAAAGTCCCAACCTTATGCAATTTTCACGGCAGACACCTGAGCTCTGCCTGGCCATGGTTTCACATATGTGCACTTTGCTGTGGGAGTTTGGAAATTCATGGAAATACCAAACTTCCTGCTGCTCTCCTTCCTTGGGCACTTGGTGCTTTGAGTCAGTAACCATACCTGAATTCAGCTTC
Source organism: Myiotriccus ornatus (assembly GCA_036023395.1). Lineage (NCBI taxonomy): Eukaryota > Metazoa > Chordata > Aves > Passeriformes > Tyrannidae > Myiotriccus > Myiotriccus ornatus. Next base: position 9,430,961 of record JAYRBT010000028.1, on the reverse strand, counting down.
AGCACTTAAAGTAAGGAAAGAGGATCTTCCCTAAGTTTGCTAATTCTTCAGGGTCTTTTACCTCTTGAGGTTTGAAATACACTGAAGTCAACAGCATATGTGGAGCTTGAGAAAGCCAGAGAAGAGCCTGAAAAGAACAGGAGGCCTAGTCTATTGAGAGGACACGCCACAGCCAGCTTCCTCCAGGGAATAATCAGCTGGAGGATTTTTGTGCAGAAACTCCTGGCAGCAAGTAGGTCACTCCTGACTCAGAGCTGAAGGAGCTCATTTCACTGTGAGTGATGAAAGCCGGGCCCTCCACGGACCCTCCCTGTGGTCTCCTTAGTTAAAAGCAATTTAATGCAGGCAGAGCTGAAACTGAGAAATGGACCACTTGGAGAATGAGACCCACAGTTTACAGATGATCCTGTTCAGCAGAGTAATATCTGCTTTTAAAACCAGTGAGTGCTGTTCCAATATTCCAGCACCTTTGGAATCCCGGGCAGTCACGGATGGAGACTGTCTTGCGGGAAAGCCATTAACCTTTGGGGGTTCATGCTTAGATCATAATTTTCATAATCAAAATTTTAAAAATAACTGTAATGGGGAAGAAAGGATAGTGCCAGACTCGTATGCTGCTCTCTCTTAATAGTCAGTGGTCCCCCTGGGCACTTAAAGATTGATGGCACATCACACCATGTGCTCTCTGTCTTATTAAAAGGCAACTTAGGCCACATAAGAAAACAAAAATTCCCGATTTCCACATGTCTGTTAGTTATCTGCTGCAAAATCCCAAGCTTTTGTGCTGCAGCAGAGGCATCCTTTGTTGTTCAGGCAGTCTGGAGATGAGATACTTTTAAAAGCTTTCAGGTTTTCTCTAAGGACTTGCACACATCACTCGCACACCCCTTGCACATCCCATTATGTGCTGCGTTTGGCTCTGACCTCAAAGGCCCCTCTCTCTTTGATTTTCCTGGCTTCTCATTTAATTTTCTGGACAAACAGCATGAGCCACACATAAACTGTGCAATGTACCGTGAGGGATTAGATATTAGTGACAATAATGGTCTTTACACAGTAATGCACTATAGTTTACAAATTACCAAAAAATACCCAAACAACAAACATTTACTCAACCCTGTTCATGTCTAGAACTTTTATTCTTAGAGGATTAAAGTGGCTCTCCAAGATTCTGTCAGAGCTACCCTTGGGAATAATAAGCCTAAATTTTGGCAATTTCCCCAGTACAGTGTATTTGTTTGAAAAAAAAAAAAAAAACCTTAATGCAATCTGCTGGGTTCTATGAGTGTGTGTTTAATCAAATATTTCAATGTTCTTTCTTCTGAAGCAAAAATCTATGCCAGTACATTAATCAATACTCACCATGATAGATAAAATATTTTGCATAAAAACATGCCTTTTTTTATTTTCTTTTTTAGGGAAAGTCAAATTTAGTGAGTTCAAACCAGATGTAAATATTGTTGTACTGTTAGCTAAGAAAAAAAATCCAATAAATTTGAAATGGCTTTATTTTAATAAAACAGCAGTCAAAAGCTTTTCCTTTGGCTGTGAACTGGGCAGTTTTCTTCCCTTAACTCTGAAAATGTCAATCAACAAAAGAATTCATCTGGTGCCCATAAAGAAATCTGCAGTAAAAATGACCTCATGAATTCATCCCAGAACTTACAAAAAACTCTAGGGACGTGAAAAATAATTTTAATATTTATGTTTTCTGCATCCATGCATACAATTTAATCTTCATAGCAATTTTATTATAGAGCTGTATTATCCTAAATTATTGAGTGGAGTCTCGTATTTCACCACTAAGGTTAGGGAGGGCTGTTACTCTAGGAAGGCCTGAGTGTCCCACAACACAATTTTTGACCTCCTGCCTACCCAAGATGAATGAACAAACTGTGTTCTACACCACTGAAAATATTCTTCCCTCTTCTTTTTCTCAGCTACAAATAAATAATAATTGAAAGAACTATATTTTCCAAATATTCTTCCTGTCTTCCATCTGCCAGCTTATAAAAAAATTCCAAGATTTCAATGAAATGGGGAAACTTCACCCTGTTAGGGAGTCACATCCCTTCCCTCTTTGTTTTAGCACAGACTGAAAGAAAAGGAGGGATTTGCAGAGAAGTTAAAAATACCTTCAGAGGAGTCAGAAATACCTACACCTTGCATGGAGAAAGACAAAAAATGAACCAACTACACTCTGGTCTTGACTGTTATTGTTTGGGTTCCCCCATCCTGGTGACCCTTTCTAGAAACCACACACCAGTAAAACACATATAATTAACATGGAGAAACAACTACCAACAGGAAGCTGAACGATGCCATCCTGTAAAGTTCCCTTTGGGACAGGCTCTTTTCCCCGAATTGCACTTAATACACAAATGAACAACAATTATTTTCTGAATCAGCATGAAAATGAACAAGAGAAAAAAACACACCAAGGTTAATTGGGGAACCAAATGAGAGTATTAATAGATCCAAGGATAATTAATCATCGCCCAGGTCTGGTTCTCCTACAGATTGCTCACCTACTCAGGCCCTGATAACCACTACCCCATAAATCAGGCAGAACTGAACATGATGAGCTCAGGACCAAGCCCTCCCTTGGTCAGGCCGCTGGGAATGTGGGAGTCAGGTTTGCAGCACAAGGTGTCACCCCACAGCAGCCCTTGGTTTGGTGCCAACCCTCACCAGCGCTTCACAGCAAAGCAAGCGAGAGAAAACACAGGCAGGCACAAGGCAGAGAGAGAAAACCAGCAGGGCTGGGGTTTATAGGCCCTGTACTTAGCACATTTTAAAAGGTGACTGCCGATGCAATCACAGGCATCGAGGAATGGCGCTGTTTCAAATCCTTCAACTCTTCAGTAAATCCCTAACAGTGCCTTTGCTGCGGTCAGAGATTTTTCTGTAATGCCCCCAGCAGTTCCCCAGAGCAGGTGTGTGACTGGTGTTCTGGCAGTCACTGCTTTGCTTCCCCCTCCTGGAAACCCTTGGGAGCTCTCAAGCGGCACCCGGAGGAGCAGCGGCACGAAAATGCTGTTTCACACCCGGGGTTGTTTTACTTGGCTTGTTTTGAACAGGGTCCTCCCTAACCAGAAATGGTGCATCAGCTGCAGGATTTGTAAAGAAAGAGAGGGAGATTTGCCTGCTCCTTGTGGATAAGTGTAGCTGCCAGCCCTGCCACGCTGGTCAGAGCGAGGTTTTGACGTGTAATTTAGAAGAGCAGATGTTTTATCTGGGAATTTGCCCAGATCTTAAGAGTAGAAAGTCGTGAGGAATGCAGCAGTGGCCTCTTTTGTCAGCACATTACCCTGAAAAGTCCTGAAGAAACTGTGAGCTAACAGCTGGATTTCTAAGGCCCAGCAGAAAAGCAGGGACAATGTGTGATTACCTCTGTGAGTGACACACACTGCAGTGATGAGCTAATTGGTGATCACCAGGTAAATGGACTGAGCAAAGCTGTAAACCCTGCACATGTTAATATGCCCATTATTTTCCCATCAATCCTCTCTTCTCATCCTGTTCTTTTGAAAAGAGCCCAAGAGTGACATCTTTCCTTCCCATCCTCTGCACCAGCAGAGACAAATGGCACCAAGTCTTACAAGGACTGGACGTGTCTGAGGAATCTTTGAGAGACATTAACTCCTGCATTTCATGCAAAACTGAACTAATAAAGACTTTTCCTCATAGATGTCCAAATTGAAAGGGGTTTTAATCCACACCAAAAAGATTTCATAAGACTCTATCATTAGTACAAGGACTATTAAGCATATAAGATGGTACCTTCAAATTTATCTTTTGCACACTCTTCAATCACTGCTCAGTCTTGCCTTTTCTCTAAATGCGCTGTTCAATTTGTACCGTAAATGCCTTGGAGGATGTGCTGACAAAATGCTATTATCTGTCTGAAATACCTCTCAGACATCTTCTGCCTTAACTTTTGAAGTACCAAAAGCTTACTAGAAAAATTAGTTGGACAGTGTCCATGGAGAAAGGCAAAAAATGAACAAACTGCACTCTGCTCTTGGCCTATTATTTGGGTTTTCCCATCTTGCTGCTTCAAGAAAACACATACAGGGAAAACACATGCAATTAACATGGATAAATATACCCACAGGAAGTGAAACGATGCTATTTTGTAACACAGCCTTAAATATGACTGGAGTCAGACACAGCAGTACTGAGCTCAGGCATAGAAAGAGCAGAATGATGTGGGACTAAAGATGAAATCCTTTAGAGGTGTCACTCCACTGGCTCAAATCAGCAGAGAATTTGCCCTGGTTACTCCCCTGCTTGACGTGTCCCCTCTGAGGAAAAGGGAGCTGGGTACCTGGAGAATAAAACCGCTTGGGGGTTCTATGTGCCACTATCACACATCAGCAGTAGCTCTTTCACCATCACAAAACTTGCTGGAAACTGTTTGGAGAATTTTCACTGTAAGTTTTCAATACTTTTTGATTCATCTGCATAGTCACAGTGCTGCTCAAAGGTTATCTGAAATGGCTGCAGGCAGTGAGGAATCATAGAGAGATCACATGAAAAGCAGCCTGGTTTCTGCAAAGAAGGATATTCAGCTCCTCTGAACCATTTTGACTACTTTGGGGACATTAAATACTGGAAATAGCTCAGAAAGCATTTGGCTCAACATCTATGTCTATATATCACAAGGACTACTGTATAATGCAGATGATTCAAATCCATCCTAACTACAAAATGTAAGCTACATAATGCCAAAAATGTCATTAGGATGTAAGCCCTGCCCATAGGCAGACTCCTTCCATCCTTCCAGGGATCATTCCAGATTGAAACCCAAAGATTTAACATACTGCCTCACGCACATTACACCATTAACTTTGTATTATCAATCAAAGACAAATTATTTTTACAGGATCAGCTTCCTCAGCCAGGTGTCAGTGAGATAAGATGAGATGTGGTCCCAGTACTTGGAAATCAGGTCATCCTGAATGGTTTAAACCTGTTTGGCTTAAACAGCTGTTGAACTCCAATCTCAGCTGACGACAACATTTAGGACCTGAGTTGTTACAGGGAAATTTTTGCTTCCATACTAAACAGGGGGACTAATTGAAGACCAGTCCCCAGATTTATCACTCAAATATAATGAAAGCAAGGCAATGTATTTTCCTGAAAGTGCAGACCCAGCATTCAGAGTACACAATTTATCCCACACTTGTTTGCAAGTGGAAGGGTTTATTTCTTCAGTTTTATTCTGGCTCTTGACTCAGAGAGGCTCTGGAGGTACTCAAACCCAGTTTCCTTACTGCTTTCACTAGTTCTGCTTCCAAAATAGGGCAATGTTAGTTTGTGTCATCCACATTTGTCTTTAAATTGCTTGATTCTGGGGTGTTTGCAGCACATTTCAACTCATAACCACTAGGCTTTTCTTCATTTATTCATAGCTTCTCTCAGGAAAATTGTGTGGTCTAATCTGAACATCTTGGCCAAAGCTTGTAACCTGTCTACTCCATGTGCTCTTAATTCAGTCCTTCAGCAATCAGATCTGGAGCTTTCTGCCATTATGTGACTCCCCATGGAGATGCTCTACAAAGTTCCACCAGTATCTTTCAGTTGTGGTTTTGGTTTTTTTTTTTCCTCAAATTTAAGCAGAGCTTTTATATATTTTTTAAAAAAATTAATATATTTTTAATTACTTCCAGTTCAGTTGCTGGAACTTCAGATGTCCCTGACACATATTTCAGCTTTTCAGGTTTTAAAATACGCATATTTGCTGCTGTGAGAGACACAAACCCCCTCAAGCCCCCCGAGGTTCCCTCACCTGTGCACCAGCTGCTTGCGGCTCACGCAGATTGCGGTCTCGTAGTCGTGGGTGACACACACCTTGTGGGGGCTGCACTTCACCTTCAAGCAGGGATCCTTGGACGGATCCAGGGCTGCAAAACACCGAACACATCAAAAAAAGAAAGTGAGAAACGCACACAAAGGTCTCTCCTGGCTGACAGATGACAACTGGTTAGAACGAACACTCCCCCTACTTTGCCACTGTGTGAGCTGCTGCTTTCAGACTGCACGCGAGATACTGATGTTTTCTGTTGTAGAAAGATGTAGAAAAACAGATGGAGAGCTTAAAACTGATTATTGAACAACAATCTAACTTGCATCCCCATTAATATTAGACACAAGCCTTCGGGATGATGTTTTGGTTTAACCATCTATATCGTGCTGCTTATTCCATAGAGAAGTTAGGATGGGATAAAATAAACCCACAAATAACAAAATGACTCATGGTATTTTAGAAGCTAACTAATAACTGACATACTGCAGAGCACTAATAAATTTGATTTCACAGACGCTGCATAACAGGCAACAACTTGTATCACCAGCACTGCTGTTGGAGGTTGGATTAGAGAGCGTGATGTGTTGCTGTCTCAGAGCAAATATGCCCAAGCTGTTGTCCCATTTGAAAGGTATCTCTCTAAGTTCGTTCTCTTACAAAAGGATGTTCTAAAGATGAGCAGTAAGAGTCTATGTGCCATGATGAATTACAAATATTCAAAGCATGGTTATGTGAACACTTCAGAAGAAGGGAAGTCACAGCCACACTGAGAACACTTCACACTTTTTAACACAGACACACTTTACCTCTCCCATTCTTCCCCCCATCATGGGCCGCTCTTGGTTTCCTTTTGGGGACTGTATAAAGCTCTTTCTGCACGTGATGATAACTGTGCCTCCCTCTCTTACTGAACTACCAGAGAAACTTTCCAAGGAGCCTCTTTGAGGCACGAGAATTGTCAGTTTGCTATGTACCAAATTTCTAGGAGAGCAAATGAATTTCCAAGAGGCAGAGGATTCTTCTGTGTTCCTGCAGGTCTTAAGAGCTGCAGCTGTTCTGGGCTGGGTTAAACAGCCCCAGCTACAAGCTCCTGCCACATTAACACCCCTTACCCATTTGTGATGGGCAATTGAGCTTCACCGGTGCATATGTATTTACTGGAATGCCTTCGGTGCAAGACAGGGGGAAATGGTAAAAACAAAGTAAAAGTGTTAAAAGCTTTCCCTTTTAAAGCCATTAAAACTGATCGAAGAGGTGAAGTGAGCGAGGCAGGAGAAAAGACCATCTGTTCCCTGCACCATAAACAACAAGGCAGCAGCATTTAACGCGTTAGGAATATACACAGGCAGGTTAGAGGGGACAGGGTCTGTCCCATTGGAACGACCAAAGGCTGACATGGCTCCTCAGGGGGGATTTGCTGTTGCCTTTTGGGTGTCTTTTTTAAGTCAGACAGATGAGAAGTATCCCATTCCCAGAACTCTAAGAGTGAGATACACCCTCTTAATCCTCTTTACTCTCCCTGGAGACCGAGTTAGAGACTGAGGCAGATCTTTGACAGGGATTGAGACGGCAAGGCACAGTTTCCTTAGTTATCTGTCTACCTAGATATTCTGAAACTGCAAAACAGAGCGAAACACCCTCCTTCTGCAAAGCCTTCGGGGAGTGAGCACCACTTGGAGCGTGCAGGGTCACCAGATCGTAGGTTTTAAGAGGCTGAGGTAACTCAAAGGTCATTCCCACACCCACAGATTTAACGAGCTGAACTTTGCTGGCTTACAGCTGGCCTTGCTCTGCTGCTGGAGCACATGCACGTCGTCTGCTCTTGCTGGTGGCACATCCCTGATGCAAAATGCTGCCTCGACAAAAAACACTGTGCAAACTGGCTCAGAGCCCGGGGCTAAGAGCTGCCAACAGCACTGGGCTGCTGGAGAGCTCGCTCTGGCCTTGTGCTCGTGGTTTTCCACCAGCCCAGCCTGCCTAGGTGGGGATGTGGGTTTAGCCTTGAGAGTCAATCCTAGTTCGAAATGAATAAAAGAAGCAAAATTTTGGCCTGCACGGTCCACGTGGCGTCATGCACAGTTACAATACTCAGCTTTTTTTTCCTAGTAAAATTTACTCTAATTGGAGAATTTTATCCACTTCAGGAACTAAGTAGGTTTTCTAAGGCAGTGAAAATGCACACAGGTTTGAAATAGCATCACATTCTACATTACCAGTAAAAGAAACACAGCTTACAGATATTTTGCAATTTAAAATTTGTCTCTCATAAAAGAAAAAAAAAATAATATAGTTGAATAATTTGAAGGAAAAAAGCAATAGGAAAAAATAAGGTTGGAAATCCCAGTCACTATTTCCTTACAAATCAGGTCCCAACCTCAGTGTCTCGCTTCTAAAAACTGAAAAGAATAATAATGTTGACAATAATAAATAAAGCTTTCCCCCCCCTGTGTGTTGGATTAATTATTTCATTTATGGTGGAAAAGCTCATGAAAATCCTTACATGGAACACACAGTAGAAGTTACCATTTATTATTCATTACAAACAGCCTTTACATAGAGTCCAAACCAGTAGCAGGAAGTTTATTAAATACAAGCAAAACCGTGGCCTTTTTTTTTAGAAGACAGGCAAAAAAACCCCCACGATGGGCACTATTATTTCCTGAGATTTTTGTCCACTTATGCAGAATGTATGATCCATATGAACAGAAAAGTTCAAAATGGGGCTTTACGTGTCTGCAGAGTTCCTCAACACGTTCAATTCGTTTGGAAGGTTCTTCCACTGCTAAGCAACACGAGCCCCAAGGAGAGCTCATAATAAGAAACAATTTCTGAAATATGCTAATCAAAGATCATGCTTTGTTAATCAGATTTCTACATGACTGGGAGCAGATGCTCATCACTGGCAGGAGAACACACCCTGGGGAATAAGATGAAACATAACAACCGAATTTGTCATTACAGTGCTTTTTGTCCTAAAGCAACGGGGATGAAATCTTTGAAAATGAAGAGCTGAAAGTAAAAATAAATAAATAAAGTGGGAAGATGATGTTGTATCATCAGCTTGAAAGGAAAGCTACAGCCACCCCTTTCTATGCCAAGGAGTCTGCCCTCAGGTCTGTCTGCACAGTAGGAGCAGAAACACCTTAAGCCTGGCTTTGAGATGTGAACATTGTCCCACTTCTTCTTCAGGCTGAGTCTGAGGGTAAAACTGATGGTCAGTGAATCTCACCTGACAGTGGCTGAGGATTCATCCCAAACCTTTGTAAGAGGATACATGTCCAGTCAGTGTTGGAATTCAAGGTTTCACATGAACATAAACTCTGATGAAAACCCATGTCAGACACCCTGCCTATCACTGGGTGAGCCCAGCTCCAGAGTTTCCTATTCTGAGCATTTCCCGAGTTCAAATCCCTGCACACTCGGTCTCCAAGGGAAGCATCCATCCCAGGGGGCAGCTGGCTGAAATACAGCACTGCACATCTTTCAGTTGTAATCATTTTCAGAAGCTTTTCATCCTGGGAAAATTTAGGATGTCTGGCTTTTCATCTTGGCTCAAAAAACTCCCTCCCTTCACACCCAGAGGTTTTTGCTGCTGACATTTGCTTTCTGTCCAGCTGTCCTGGTACTCAGAGCTGTGAAGTCTCTTCTTGTCTGACAAGTGAAGAAGTGTTTAGATGGGTTGGAGTTTCTGCTTCACTGGCCACAACATTTTTGGAAGAAAATTGTACTCTGCAGGTCAGCTGATTGCACTGCAAAGGGAAAGGCTCTCCTACATACACAGTGACCCAAAACCTGTGCTAGACTCATTTATATAAAATAGAGGTGCAGCATCAGAAATCCTGTTGTTAAAAGACTTGCATTCCTTAGTTTCTCTTTTTTTTTTTTTCCCCCTCTATCTTTTACTATGCAGAGAAACCTAAATTCTCATTTAAAACCATAAATCTCCTTCAGTTATATCAGAGAGAGAGCAGGATAATTGGTAGACATAAACACCAGGGATGGCACCAGCCTGCTAACAGCCTCCTAATGCTATGCTGACATTGCTTTCCAGTACCAAAAGGACTACAAACATCAGCTGCATCCCAAATCCCTTTCCCTCCCAGCTCCACCCAGCAGACCAGAGAACTCTCCCTTATGAACTGAGCACACTTTCCTCTCCCCTCCTTGCACCATTCACCAGAGGCTGTGGGTTTCCAACATAAATCAGTGTTGCACAAAGACCTACCAGCAGTGTTTGAGATACTTTTCTATTAAATTTCACACTTTTATTTATTACCATGCTATAAAAGAAGACTTTTGACTTGCAGGAAAATCTTTAGTTCAGTCAGTGGCAGCACAGGGAGGAGCTGCTCTCTAGGATTGTGGCTCCATATGCTGTGGCAGTGGGTCACTGTGTTAATCACAACAGAGGGAATTTCCTTTTCACACATCTGACTTTAAAAGGGTGCTAACAAATAAATACGTTCGGTGTCTCACAGCAATGGATGTGTAATCCTGCAGAAACTGTGCACAACTAGTTCACAACAAGATTTATGAGCTTGATTCTGTTTTTATGACCATTCCTTAGGGGAAAGAGAGTAATTTCAAAGTGAAGCTGTTTAGTGGAGCTGAAATGAACTGCACAATCAAAAAGAGATGGCATTATGTAAATATTGGGTTTTCTGTTTTCAAAATAAGTACTATGATCACTCAGTGACAAAAATACTCCCTCATAATGCAACGTCAAGAGCAGTTGCTTTTATGCAATCCCCTTGGATCTGTTCTGACTACATAAGAAAAGAAGAACATCTCTTGGGAAAGGTATGATGAACTGGAAAATGAGACCTGATGCCTTCAATGCAAAGGTCCCAGGGTATATTTTAATACAAAACAGATCAATGATAAAAATAAGCCTCTCAATTGAAGGATGCACTACATTACAGGTGTGCATTTCAGTATGATTACGTGTCAGTGGATTCCAGCTCTGCTCCACCAGCAGGCATGAGAAAGGAAAGCACAGTTCCTGGCTGTAGAGGCCAGGAAATGGGCAGGAATGGGAAAGGCAGGAATGGGAAAGCTGCAGACACGAGCAGGGCTGGGCAGGCAGTGGACAGAAGGCTCTGACTTTCACCTGGCTGGCTTCCCCCCTCACTCAGCATGAAGCTCAGATGGCATCTTATGTCAAACTACAGACCTAAGAGGGAAGGTCTCAAAGCAGCATCTTGTCTCCACTTGCAGCACACTGACAACCAAAAAGAAAGTGTGACTGAGGCAACTGAGTAGTGACCTGATGGAGTCTGGCTACACACTTCCACAAAAACCCTGGTATGGCAAATGTTTCAGAAGCCACTAAGCAGCTTAAACACGTGTTTGGAAAAACCCCTACAAGCTTTGCTCTTGATTTTTGCTGGGGAAAATGCAAGTTCTCAGTGCATGATGGCTAAAAACAGCTTTGCCTTCAACATTTGGGTTGTTCCAAGAGCACCACAGCCTTCCCACCAGAATCAGAGCTTCTACAGCTCCAAAGTGCATGAGGAATTGATGCTGCTTTCCCTGAGGTGAACAGGATCATACATACTCAGTTAAAGAGCACTCAGGTGAGCATTGCTCTGCTTCTCTGGGAAGTTCTCCAGTGGAAAACTTCAACCAATCCATGTGCTAGACTGTCCCAGGGCTTAACCCAAGTGCAGTGGGCCTACTCCATTTCCCTTGTGTGCAAAAGACACCCCAGTATGCCTGGAATTCCATCCCAGGCTTTTATAGCCATTGGGAAGGCCATGTTCTTTGTGGGAGCTGAATGTTAACATTCATTCTTGGAGCTGGTATTAACTCTAGTTTTACAGAGAGTTATTTAATAAGAGATTATAAGACCCACCCATCATATAAACGTAAATAATCACCACTGTTTTTATACTGTTTCTGCAAATCTTGGCATAAGTAATTCTGCTTCATTAGGGAGAAAATTGGTGTTAGCCCTTCCCCAAGTCTGGGGGAGAGGACGTTTTCCGTTAGTCAGCTCAGATATTTCAGTCTCTCTCTCTCTCCTCAGAGCAGTTTGCATACAGAAATCAATTCAGCTGAAAATTAATTACTATAAGCCTGAATGTTTCAAACATGTACATGAATTATTTTCAATAGATGGAATTTCTCAAGGCAGTTAAGCAGTGACATCTCAAACTGTCAGCATTTGTTCCATCGCTGCATAGTATTTTTGTATAGCTTTTTTGTACAGCTTTTCTTTGGAGCACTCTAACATCTGAGTGGCTGGAGATGCTGATATAGTGCACAGACACATCTATTTTAATTTTTACAGGCACTTTCAAAAATCACTTCTTATAACTGACATATAATTGCTTTTGACATTGCTGAGGGCCATCCAAGGCAGAAGATGCTTCAAAGGACTCTACAGATTTCCTTTCTGAAGCAAAGGATAAGAACCCGAGTATTTAAATTAATTTCCTTGACGAATCTACAGCAACCCAATGCAGTGAAAAAAACCGGGAATAAAAGAAAAATAAGATAGGACTGTAGGCTGGGAAATGTGCTTCCAGTGGTGGATGTGATAATCAGTCACAACCCTCAGTGCAGGTGCCCTTTTCACGAACAGCTCTCCTGCCTGCAAGGCAAAGGTTCATCCCACATGCAAGTGTGGCTCACTTGCACAGTTCAGTGAAGTGTGATCTGGCCCCAGTGCCACGATGCTCCTCTCAATTCCAAGCACTTCCACTCGGGGGTGATTTGTGCTTGCACGTGTCACACCCTCGGGGTGCTTTTCTGCACCTCCCGGTGAGCTGAGAGCAAAACAGACTTAAAAAAACCCAACAGAAGGACATTGCTCAGATGTTCCATTCAATTATTAATTCCAGGAAGCAGTGGGGTATAACAATTACCCCACTCTCTGGGACTCAAGAGGGCTCTGACATATGTTTAATGACAGCAGCTCTACAGTTTCTGGCTTAGAGTCCCCCAAACCCCCGGGGTGATCCAGCTTCAAATTCCTGGGATGGAAGGGAGAGCCTGAAAAACTGCTCTAATTTTTAGCTGGTGGGATGTGAGGAAATGCTGAAACCTCTCCTCCTGCCTCTCAGGGAGGACCCGGGTCTGCAGGGTCTCTCCTAACAGGTCCTCAGCACGGCAGCAGAGCTAAGGAAGTTTGAAATGCTGGATATAATTTTTCCTGTGAACTGACCTAGACTAGGCTTTCTGTTACAGGATTATCATTTATTTAGTGGGATTTCATTTAATACAAATTATTGTACTCTGAGGCCATTGAAAACAAACCACGTTATGCCTTCTTCTGAAAATAATATTTTAAATTATTCATGCATAATTAAAGATATACCTTTCCCACTTCAGATTAATACAGACATATATTTTGGTTTGCTTGGAGAGGAGTCACGTGATAAGTGGTGAAACACTTTGGAATGGTTCTGAAGCTGTTATAATTTATAATTTAACTGAAGCAGTAATGTAATGGGAAAAAAATTACTGTGATTTAACTCAGAGAGCCAGCTTATACTATACTGAACCCTTTACCAACTTTGATTAAAAGCTATAATGAAGTGTAACACTGTGAACTAAGAGCAGAAATAATAAAATTGAAACAATATGGAACCCCTCTGTATTTTTCACAGAGAAAAATCTCTTAACCAATCAAATTTTATTATTCTTCAATAGATATTTTTAGCCATTAAATCTCACTGCAAAACATGAACAACACACATATCTTTTAATGTTTAGTTTTGGAGGTAATGCAGAAGAAAAACTGCATCACTCTTAGCACTGATTCCATCAGCAAGTGGTGAAAAAAAAACCAACAAAGGCCTGGGTTTACAAATCAGTATTTCTGTATTTCAGTCTGCATAATTACAACTCTCCCCTAACACAGCACTGGAGAGAGCTAAGCAAGCAATAAAAATCCTGGGCATGAGTTCTCTGCAAGGCTGATGAGGTTGCTCTGCTTGCCCACAGCCTGGATGTCACCCTTGATCCCGTTCCAGCAGTTCCCAGCCAGGCTCCTGAGCTCGGATTTAAATGTTACACCAGAAAGGACATTCAGCTCTGCAAACGGGGAAATCTCCACTTCTCCCCAGTAAGTTCCTGTGCTTGTTTGCCAGGATAAATGGAACAGGTTTGGGCTCCAAACATTATCAGCTACTGCATGTAAAATATAGAAGCTTGGCCCTGGAAGTGTTCGAGGCCAGGCTGGACTTGGAGCAACCGGGTCCAGTGGAAGGTGTCCCTGCCCCTGGCAAGGGGGCGGAACTGGATGATCTTTAAGGTCCCTTCCAGGCTAAACCATTCTGTGTTTCCATGATTTTATACCTAATGAGCAAGGTAGAACACTGATAACATTCTCTGGAACGATATATCAGGGAAGAATTCCCAACTTTACACTTTTTCTTGGCAACTCAGCTCAGGGGCAGTTGCTGTCCTGGACAATGGGCTAGGAAGGAAAGGACGCTCTTACATTGGCTTCTTGTTCTATCCTTGCCTTTTTAATCCCTTGAGATCAGTACTATCTTTCCCAGCATTTAAAACAGGGATAGCAACACTGCCTAGAAATCACCCTGGGACTCTTGGAAGGCAGCACAGAACACGAGCAAAGGACCCTGGGAATGACTTGTAATGAAATGATTTCAACACAGCTAAATTCTGCGGAACCATGAACCATTTCATGTTCCTTTATGGCAGCCTGATTGTCTCCATGGAAACGTGGGCAAAACACTTCATTTTCCACATCAACAGAGGAAGATTTGTTTCCATATTACATTAGTTTTAGTGAGCACTGAGCAAAACAAACCCAAAAATAAAAAGACTCTTCAAAGAGTGATTTCATTATGGAAAGAGCAGTTTCAGTCCTGTCACGTGGGAGCAGCTCCTGTCAACCTGATACCACGGGGGAAAGCCTTACAAGATGGGCAGGAAAAGCTCTGGATGAGGGATGAAAGGGAAAAATCACAGATTTGTACCTTTACAGGTAAAGAACTTATTGGCAAAAGAAACCAGTAAAATTATAAAGTTATGGGGATTTTAGCCAGGAGACGTGATCAAAAAATCCCCCAACAGAATGAGCTGCTGCTGCCCAGACCTTGTACTTAATCTAGAAACAGGAACACATCAGAAGTGTAAATTAGCTGGGGGCTGACTGGTGTAATGGATTGTTGCCTAATGGAGTTTTCATTGCTTTTGAGAGGAATTACCTAAGCAGCAAAAGATGAAGCTCCTCTATGGATAATCAATTAGTCATATAATTGATATCTGGAAGAGGCTTAAATGGGAAATGAATGAAAGGACAAACACCCAGCCTGCCTGGTTCTAAAGTATAGTAAATATAAATACAGCAAAGAGAATTCCTTCTCCTAGCTGGAGCTTAACAGTGCTGGGACAATCAGGGAGGATCTAAAGCCATTCCTCACTCCACAGTGCAAGAGAGAAGCTCTGGTGTGAAACAAAAACGGATAAAAATTCACAAATCACAGAATCATTTTGTAAAAATTAACTCCACTCTGCTGGAATCGATCAGTAATTGCTGGAATTGGCTCAAAGGCAGAAATTTTGAGATCAGGAGTTTCTAAACAGTAGAAAATCAGTGACTTTTCTGCACAGAATGAGATGAAAGAGTAAAATTAGCAGCTCACCTGGGGAGTGGAGAGCAGATTGTCAAATGGGCTGGAAGACAGAGAGTGGTCACAAGGAAGAGCATTAGCACTGCAGTTCAGAAGTGTCTGGTGGTATGACAGCACCGAAAATATGAAGTTAGGGGACTTGTACCACACTGCAGAACACACAGACAGAAGGGAAGAGCCAGCACTGAGCTCCTTCTACAGTTTTTGGGGTTTTTTTTTGCTCCATTTCAGTTGCTGGAATCTCACGGTCTAACTTTTAATTCACACAGCCTTCAGTTCCTCTCTTGGTTTTGAGACCCCAAAATTAATTTTGGACAACAAAAGATCACCTCTATAGAGCTGCTGTTAATCGAAGTTGTCTTTGTATAGTTCTCTGGCAAATGCCACAATTCTATTCTCATTAATGCACTGCAGGGCATCTCTGTATGTCTTTTGACAAGTGATTGGTAATAATTTTTAAACACACAAACCCAATGTTTAGAAGGCTTTAAAGAGATTCAGAGTTTAATTAAAATGCTTTATGTTCCTCAAAAAATATGCGCTGATGAAGATGTCATCTGACATCTCTCGCCAATATTTAGTTAAAGGAATTCTGAAAGAAGATTCTTTACAAAGAATTAAAGTTTGAGCAGTTCCTTATGGATACCTGAGTGGAATAACTAAAATGTTGTTTTGTCCTTTTCCCACAGAGAAGGAGCCGAAGCTGCCTCAGGCAGTACAACAGCAAACTCTGTCACCTCGCACTCAGCGTGGGAGCCAAAATCGACTTCTACAACAGAGGAACAACTGCTCAGGAGAGAATTGCTTGATTCCTGGAACACCTGGGCAAGAAATGCCTTGAAAAAGAGTAAAGATCCCTGAGTTATGAAGTCAGACTGAATTATTCAGGGTTCCTGATGTACATGTTGCTTTTTTATTAGAGCAAGGATAAAACATGGAGTGCTAATAAAAAGGAGCCATGGGTATCTGTAAAGCTGAATAATTCCAACACAAAGTAACAATGGAATTGGAAACTGGGTTTTACTCTCTTTCAGGGGATATATATTATATTTCCAGAGTCAGCTTGTCTGATCTATCTCTAGACATATCTGGAGGCACTGCCCCAAATACTTTTCCAATTTCAAACGAGATCCCTGTGAAAAAATGCCAGTCAGAAATAGAAACAGTACAAGTGTGACCTTAGTATTAAGGAGAAGAAACCATTTCCATTTATATAAATGTGCTGTGATGTCGAGGAAACAGAAATTTTATTGCAGCATGATTTATCCATTCCACTGCTGCTTCTGCAGAATGTATTTCTATTTGCTTTTTATCAGTAAATTGTCATTTTAATCAGGGTGCATCATTACAAAGAGGTCTTGTGTACTTCAAGAAGAGGCTGGAGCAAGGTGTGCAGTAGGATGGACTTTCAGTGAGGGGGTATCTGCTCCTTTCTGATCCCTCCCCTGTCAGGTTTCCACTACCCCCCTGTGATAGTTGGGCTGACATTGAACCGGGAAAATGAGTTTAGCTCGACTTTGCCACAGTCAAACATTAAAATCTGCTCAGACAAAACGTGTTTGTCTGACAGGAATACTGAATTTCCATTTATAATTTGGGCAAGATCATTTTCCAGCTGATTTCACACTACTTTCCAGGATAGAGATGCTGCCAGAAAGCCTAACTCAAAATGTTCACCTGCTCTAAGTCACGCCAGAGCAAAGACTGCAGACAATCTGAATATGTCAGGTGTGCAGGAGAGGAAAAAAAATTAACCAAGAGCTTCATGTGCTGCGCTCTGACCCTTTTTCAACACTTGGGATATTCAAGTAACTTTCTTTACCGAGATTCAGAGGTGGGGATCAGCTGTACCAACCAGCAAGCCTGAGCAGCAGGTAAGTTCTACCCAACCACAAGATTTAGCAAGAAACAGTCACATCAGCTTCTCCTGCTGTCACAGAGGCAGCCTTAGTGCTCAGAGTAAAAATGTGATTCTGCCCATAACTCCTGAGAGCCTTTATGTTACATGGCACCGTTTGGAAGCAGTGTACACATGGAGAGAAAAAAAAAAAGGTGAAGGCATTATAAAAAATATATTTAAAGAAATATGAGTAATCTTGGTGTATTATTCCATGTGTTTGGTATAAATGAGCTACGAGGAAGCATCACTAGAACTCAGATTAAACTACAGTAACAGCCTTTGTACTAATGTGCAAGACCTAATGAGGGAATTCCTTTCTCTCTTCCTCACACAGTATCAATTTCATGCCCTATAGGTTTTTAAATGGCCCACAAATCTTGGTGATCTGGTTTTTTTCCTCTGCAGGAAGACGACCAGAGGAGGGTTCTTAATGTGAGTTGAACAGTCAATAACAGTCAAGATATTTATTAGGTATAATCAGCTCCCTGAACAGGGCAGGTTCCAAGTGGGACATGGCCATCAGTGCACGTGCAGCCTTCACCACTGGCTCTCAGTGTCTGCCGAAGGTGGATGGTGGCACAGTGACATTAATATACAGATAGATTCTTTTTCTAGAGGCTGGGCAAACACTTCAGACTAGCAGGTGTCAAAGGGCCAATGCCATCCTTTCAGAAGGAACATCCCTCTCCCCTCCTTCCCGTGGATTGTCTCAGTAGCTCCTCCCTGATGTTTCCTATCCAGCTAATTAATTGAGCAGCCCCCCCAGGCTGCAGGATGATTTGAAACTCAGCATGTTCTCCTGATGGTAATTTGTTACTGGGTCTAAATTTCACATCACTTAACTATGTTTTCAGGTCGATTTCTGGATCATTTGGTTGTAGAACAAAACAAGACAGAGCCAAAAGGCCACGGCTAAAAGGCTTTACTGACCCTTCTTATTTACTTGAAGCCTGAGAAAGCAAACAAAGAAGAAACTCAGCAGGCTTATGATATAAATACAGAGAAGTGAAGTGTATGTTTATAGGCAGTGGACTGTCATGATTTTGTAGTGGAATAAAATGAACATATAGTTGCTCCTTTCTGTGAGTAATCCGAAATAAGTTATTCACTGCTCTTAAAATCCCTGAGTGTTACAGCTGGAGTGCCGATCCTTTAAAATGCTGCTTACCCACAACTTCCTCTGATGACATTCACTGGCAACTAAAAATTGCTATAGAAATGTCCACAAAAAGTCATTATGGGCGTGGGAAGTATTAAGTGACTCTGTCAGAGATGTGCAAATTTACAAATGGCCATATTTGTGCAGATACTTATCCTTTAAAGATGAAACACCAGATATTATCGTAGACCACTGGAAACTTGGCTTTCTTTGGGATCAGGATTTCACTTTCTCCCTCTAAATGGGCTTTGCTAAATGACTCACAGGATAGAACCAACAGCAAAGCAGGGAAATGCAAGGCTTGTCCACACAGCAGCCTTGGTCGCTGGGAGGATTAAAACACTTTACTGCTGACACATATGAGAAAAAAATGCACAAAAAAAGAGAGAAACAAATGGAAATAAAACAACAGCAGACACGGACATTGGTGGCACCATGGAAAAGCTGATAGCTGGGCCATACATATTACTGCTCCTACTATGTTTTGAAAGAGAAAAGGGAAGCCAAACAGTAGGGACAGATTGGGTCGATGACCCCATCTCTGTATGCTGTTATGGTGCCAATATCATTGTCTCTCATGCCTGATAGAGCTGTCAGAGAGAGGAGACTGGAACAGCTACAATCTTTCATTCCCATGTAATGAATAATTCACGTCTCCGTTATTTGCTTGAACTGCTGAATGCTGGGCCTCACAACCAGATAATTAGCTAATAAAGAATGGGGGATTTGGTGCATGCTTCACTTGCCAGTTCCTCCAAATTAATGTAAAGATGACAATGTGCATTCATACACACACAAGCAGCGTAGGAAGGAGAAATCCTAAAAGCATCCCATAACTACTAACATCTAGATAATGCACATAGCTTCAAAACGATGCTAAAATTTGTCCAACACCACGTTTGTGGTACATGTATCTGCCACAGAACACACCATTGCACTGTCTGAAATGACCCCACACGTTTCTGCAGCTGAAATTGGAGCTGAGGAAACCCACAACTGATAATGCCTTCTGTCAAAATGGAAGCTTTGGGCCCTCCCCAAGAAGAAGACCAACTGGAAGCCACTTTATTACATTAGGTTACACATTTAATTAGTGACATTATCCACCAACACTTAAAAGTTTCTGGACTCCTCTTACTATTTCTTTGAGATTAAGTGTGCCCATTATCCACTGTCCTGGGTCAGACCATCAGAACATGCAAAGGCACAGCACAGGCTCAGATTTGGTGGGAGAAGATAGAAAGTCCCTAAAGGCGTACTGCTGCCCATTAGTGACACCTCAAGCTGTGTCCACACTCCTGTGTCAAGTTTCTTCCTCTCCAGCACCATGAATTTTCCAAATCTAGTATAAACCCATGTTGTAATACTTGTAATTTTATTAGAAAGGCAAGTGTGCTGTCAGTATCTGCGTAACATTTGAAAGAAGTATTCAAGAAACATTTGAAAGAAGTATTCAAGACATAATTTGTACATCACAGAGAGAGGGAACAGGGCATGAGCCCATCTGTCTTCTGCCTGAAACTGGTCCAGGCTTTACTGGGGGTACACTGGGGATCTGGCTTAAGTGGGCTGGCAAGAGAAGGAAACAAATGAGGAGCAGTTAATGAAGCAGAATGTGAGTGAGCATCAACCAGTGTGATAGCCTGTGATGACTCTGGAATAAAGATATGTGCTCTTCTTGGAGGAATTACAGACTCCTGAGGCAAATCTTTAGCAGAGAACGCCTACATGAAGTCCCCCAGGGAGCACTTAATGTTATGTGAAGAACAGAAGGCTCCATGTACTGGTAACTGTGCATCTTTCAGTGGAAAAAAAAAAACCAGACCTAAAAAATACCAATCAGCTAAAGCCCTTGGAAATGCATGAGAGAGAGAGAGAGAAGTACTAAGAGACAGAAGTACCAGAGATTCTTTTTGACTGTTGCATTTTCAGCCGGCCCAAGGTCCAATTACCAAGGCCAGTATTTTGAGTGATGATGAACAGCAGCTGAATTTAGCACAGGGCTGACTGTGTGTTCAACTCAAGCTCTTATCCAGAGTGTCTGGCTGAATGCCTGCTCTGAGAAATCTGTGCTATGGAAAGGTATGACCCACAGGTTCCCTGTGCAGGGGCTGCTAATGGTGGTGGGAACTGCCATTTCAGTAACACACCTTCACACTAAAGCGTTTTTCTAATAGCTGAGGCAATTTGAAGCACTTAGTGTTTATTTATTTCGTGTGTGCAATCCCTTAATACACTCAGTTCCACATTTCCTTACAGCCTGCAGAATTCAAAGGGACAAAATACAAAAGCTCGAGTTGCTCCACTTGAGAGACCGAAACAAGAAATGAGAACATATCACTTAAATCTGACTCACTCCCACTTCCATTTAAGTCTAAAAAAAAAAAAAAAATCGAAAATTCTCCAGTGTTTGACAACCACCAGTTGGGAAATTATATTGATGTGGAAATGTCAAGACATAAACATACCAGGTTGGAAACCATCTCATTCAGCATTAGATTCCTGCACTGTAGGCATCTAAAACCCAACAATTCCTCTGACTTGGTTTTTTGACAGCTACCTGAGTATGAGATGAATTACACCCCCCAGTATCTATTTGTCTGTATCCATGAGAAGCAGGATCCAGACAACCAGATCCATAGTAACAGACACCCAAATGTAGACAGATGAATCCCTGCTGCTGTGATGATACACCCTAATGATACTGCAATAATCCACAGAGGAAAAAAAAAGGAGAGGTTCTTTGGCAAGCTCCTGCATTACTGAGGTACTGCTGTTAAAAATATTTAATTACTAACAACACTACCATGAAAAAAAAAAAAGGCAACTACAGGGATTCTCACACAATTGCCTCGTGAAGAATTCACAAAATCTGTCTTTTGGACGTTTCGTCTGGGCAATTTTTAAAGTGCTTTCTTCAGATAAGGAGAAAGAGAGGGGTATCTTATCTTCTGTTATTCATCAGAAAAGTTCAAAGAGCACCTCCGGTTTGAATTTAGTCAGCAAATATATCAACAGGTACCACAGGTACTCATGAAAGAGGCGGTGTGCTCAGCCCTGTACCTCAAATCAAGGACCTGTCCTCGCATATCTCTGGAGTGTTGAGGTTTAAAAGCCTGGTAAGCAGGATTAGGGATTCCCTGTTTAGACTATATTAGTTACAGTGACTTTGTTAACCTCGAGCTTTTATGTTTCAGTTATCTATCAGAACTGGGAGCTCGTTCTGGTAGATACAGCCTAACACTATTAGCACCTTAGGAAGATTTTAAATTTCATTGGTAATCCTTCAAGAACCTTATAAAATTGCAGTAGCTGCACTTTAGCCCATGGGGGAAATGAAAGCAAGAGGTTTATCAGTCTTAAGCAAGAAAATATGGAGGGGGAAAAAAAAAATAAAAAAGGCAGAGCTAGACAGAGAATTCAAGTATCTCTGGCTGCCAGTTCTGTGCCAGTTCACTGAAATGTGCTTCTCTGCCACCATGAATTAGCCACACTGTATTCTGCACTCCGCATTTGCAGAAGTTGGAAGCTTCTGGATGCAACTGCACGTGAGAAAGACCTCAGTTACCAGGAGTGGCCTCTCCTGGCTGGCTGAAGGGCTGGTCCTGACAGGATTAAAGAGCGGATTATTTTATTTGTGCTGTAGACAAGAAAAATCCCTGTATATTCACAGAAACGTGAACAGAGCCCTGAATGTGACATGGTAAATCCTAGAGGAGAAGGAGGCTGCACTCCTCATCTCAGAGCCCCTGCTGATCCCTGGTAGAGATGGACTGGGAAGCAACTTCCGAGCACTCGACTCCAAACGAGTGCCTGCCAGAGCCAGGCTGCTCTGGGGCTGGGCAGCCAAAACACAAGGGCATGGCAACCTCCTGCAACTGCAGAGTTTGGGGGATTTGGGGGGCACACAGTGACAACTGAGATCGCTTCCAGCCACAGCACAGTCCCTGCAAAAACAACCGGAAGAACCGGGACCAGCGGATGAAAGAATTAACAGGCAAACCAGAATTCATATGGCATTAATAAATCATAGCCAGGTTGGAATATAATCAACTTAACGGACATGAGCTGCAGGAAGAAATAGAAAGTGCATTGTGTTGCTGATGGCATAACAAAACCCCAGTCTGTGCTATTGGAAGTACTGTGGTTGGACATGGATTTCATATTCGGGGTGACTGACACACTTCAAAAATAGCTGTTGCCTACTTGAGAAAAAAATATTTTCCAGATCTCCAGCTAAAATCAAATTTCAGACTTTCTTCTCTGTCTGTCAAGAAATGCTGAGTCTTTTAAGTAATGATTCCTTCAAAGTGTGCTAAACACAGAAATATGCCTTCCAACTACTCATGAGGCCAGGAATGGATGAGAAGATTTTAAGACTGAGAGAGGCATCCCCATATCCCCCTGCCTGGTGGGAGGCTTTACCCCCAGGAACACCTTCTCAATAAGAAAGTTAATTATTTGCTAGTTATTTCAATTTAAGATAGAAAATAATAAATACAGATTAATTAGTGCTCTGAGTGCTGAGTGTATAAATATTCATTCTTTCTTTCTCTTGTTGTCTCTTTATTTATGCACTTGCTTCATGCACTAAGAGCTTTAAAGGGCATGAACAGTCCCCTTTGGGAAAGCAAATGGTATAAGCAAAAGGATTTTTAGTTTGTTATACTAATAGCAACAAAAAATAGGATTATTGCTGAAGGAGATTTGTGGCCCTCCAAGTCCTCCTGGTATTCATGCAAACCCCCAGAAGGGCTGTGTTTTTTCCCCCTCTGTGGAGGAAATCTTTCACAGCACAGTGTAAAAACAGAGTTGATATTCCCACTGAGGAGGTTAAAGAGCTTGTCAAGTGTGGTGCTGAAGCAGGGGCTGGAGGAACAGAGAGTGCACAGAAGGCAGATGGAAACAACAAGCCCACTTGGAAATGGATTTTGCTGTGGGGGGATCGGTGGCCACGCCAGACATGGATTTTGGGAGGTGCTCAGTGCTTCTGGATCTTGCACCGCCTCGACTCCTTTGCCAAACCTTCCTGCAGATTTATGGAGCAATACTGAGCAATATGGCTTGACATGGAGGAGTTTCACACTCTGTGTAAAGTTCTCTGCTGCTTTATTTGGATTCTGCTCCCCTGCCTTGTTCCTGCACTGCTGCACAGCTCCATTCCATCTCCACAGCAATCTGTAACAATTGAGGCTGAAGTGAGGCTATTAGGAAAAGACAAAAGCATCTCGGTTCAGGACTCCCTATAAATGAGAAACATATTCCTAATTTCATATTGGTATTTCATTTATTTTAGGCTTATGAAGGGCCCATATTCTCTAATCATGCAAATGGATGGTACATTTCCCTTTCCATTAAGCTTCTGATGTCACATTTTTCTTCAGTGTTGGGGTAATGGAATTTTTTATTAATTTTTTATATGCTCCACTGTGGATATTTGGCCTTTATTTGTAAATAAATAGAACAATAATTGAGGAGATAATTATAGCTTGTACAGAAAAAAGGCTGCTTAACTACGGGGTTGTCTCTCTAAATATTCTGGATTCTACCAAAGAAAACCTTGAAAGGTTGTAATTGAAAGCCACTGCACCCCTGACAGGCTTTACACTGATAAAAAGGGCATGATAATTAATCACTTGCCTTATTAGAAAGAAATGATTCTTCAAAATGATTAAAATTGACTGCAAGAGCTGATAACCTGTTCCCTCCTCAGGAAGGCAGCTTTGTGAATGTAAGAGACAATAACTGCAGGTTCTGTCAGCCACAGAACACAGATGAACTGCAAGGGACATGGAAAGGGCAGTGCCAGCACCAGGGAAGAGATTATTAAAACACAGTATATTCTAAAACCATCTCCTGCCAAATTAAAGGAATGCACTAATAGCACATGTGATTAACTGGAAGGAAAAGCTGGACAGAAAGCTGAGGCCAAACCTTTTCCTACTTTTGTCTTTTCCAATATCATCATGTATTTTGTTCCTTAAACAATGAACCCACAGACCCTAATTATGGACTATTATCTGCCTAATTAATGGTTTATTTGGTTTCAAGACATACTCCAGTATCCTCCTCATCACCTTGTAGCTTATCCCCGTGAACCGGGTTATGCACAGAACCCAAACAAAATTCAAGACATGTGGCTTATTTTGGAATCAATCTGATTTTTGTGACCTCAGATTTTCAGAAGCCAAGGCACTGTGATTCAGCAGTGACACTGCTGTGACTGCCTGATAGACCACACAGGCAGACTGGAATCAGCCTCTGGCTCTGAAGATGCATCCTCTCAGTGTCTTCCTCCCAAGCCTGAGGAAGAAATTCAACAGGAATATACTTGGGGTATTAATGACAGTAAACTACTGCAGTTCCCACTTTTTGCTGACTGTGACTCATTAGCCTTCTCTGCCCACCCATTCTTTATCTCCTCGTAATTCCTTACTAATTATCTTCTACATCAAAGCTTTTGGGTGGTGCTAATACTGTAAAATCATCTAATGAAGCACCATACTTCAAATTACATTTTATGTAACAGCAGGTTGTCAGATGGATAAAATATGGCAGGAAAAATGCCCAAGTGTTAAGGCACTGGAGCTTGCCGTGTGCTCCCAGCCCTGGAGGTAACGACTGGAATATTCACCACCCAGCTTTTCCTATGACAACCCAGGCATTTCCAAGCAGGGGGTGGGAAGCATGCAAGGGTGAAGGCGGTGGATGGCGCCACAAGTCAGAGTGTTAAGCCTTGATTCAGGGCAGTGTGAGAACAGGCATCACAACGGGAAAGGTGTCTCTCAGATCCTCTGTTCGATTCAGCACCCGAAAGCTTTGGTATCTTTGTCGAGACAGTGTCACAACAAATGTGAAGAAATCATGAGAGTGATGATTCATCAAAGCTGCTCATTCTCTGTAGCCTTTAATATCAAGCTTAGTAACCTCAAATGGACCTCAGACAGGTGGGAAAGCTGTCACCCGTCCTGCTAGTGAAGCTGCTCCACTGTCAGCAGTGCTCCACCTACCCAAACCCAGGATCCCACTGGCTGACAGCACTGAAGAGCCAGTCAGGCACAGAAAAGACAGGGATGACATTAAAGCAGCATCTCTGCTGCCACTGAAAACAAAGGCCCCATTTGCTGTTTCCTCTGCTGAGGAAGGTGGTAAACAAACACTGCAGAGAGCTCTCTCAGCACGACAGGGCACCGGCACACTTTGCGTTACCCTCTGTATTGGCTTTCCTAAGAGAGGTTTAGGATTAAGGCTGCCATCAACGTTTCTTGTTCTTAAGGCAAAAAACACAGGCAAGGCTTATTGGTAGAGCAGGTGGAATTTTCTCCTGGGATGTTCAAACAAGCGTTTCAGGAGTGAGGAAATACCGGTTCACTTACGGTTCCACGAGCACAAGATGCCGTTCTTCAAACACGACGTTCCTGCACACAGACACAAGCTCAAACACCAGGAAAAGAGCAGTTCTTCCCTCAGTTTCTCAGCATTCAAAACTTTGGCTGCTGTATGGAAGCCCACACAAAAAAGTGCCTTTTTTTCCCTGCTGACCCATCCTGACTGGAACTGCAGCATCACTGCCACGGCAAAGGGATGAAGCCAATAACTTAACGAGGTCCCCAAAGGATTGAACATTCATGCAGACAGCAAAAATACCTGGAACTGTCATAATTAATCACACGAAGGACTTTAAAGCTTAACTATTTCAAGGCTTGAGCCTGTGTCTGTGAAAGATCAGGAGAAGAGCCGATGGGGGGATGTGTGTATCCCAAACCACTTACTGGCACATTAAGGATCCATGTCTGCTGTGGCTACAGAAGGTCCTGTTTTCCCTGTAGCATTCCTGCTTGTCCTGCTGCCTGCAGCTGTAGGGAATTTCTCTGGTTCTGAAGGTGGCTTTAAGGTGGCCTTCAAAGGGCAATTGATATATTTGTAGCAAATTCCTCTCTATTTGCTTACTGACCAGTTTTAACATTTTTTTTTTCTGACGCATCTGCCTCAAACCATTGTGAGAAAAGGGACATTGGACTCGTTTGTGTCACCTGGATAAGGCATTCCCATTTTCCTGTGGGTTTTTTTTCCCGACAGGTACGTGACAGACCTTTGCTGACTTAAAACCCAAATAAGCTGTGCAGTTGGCTGACTTACTCGAAGGGTGAAGCTGAACCTTGCAGAGCCAGTGAAATAATACAACAATTTCAATTTACAAGTTCCACTGGGCCTATAATTATTTATAAGAACATTGGAGAGCCCAGTAAGAGGTCAAGAGTACACACAGGAGTCAAACATAAATGAAATGGGAAAGGAAGCCTTATCTCTGCAACGTTCACCTAAGGCCAGCAACCACTGCCTCCCATTTAGGCCTAAAATTGAACTGTTATTAGAGATGTGCCAGTGCACTGGGATCTCCCTGTGTTTCTGTGTCACAACTGTCAGCCATTCCATCCCCATCAGCCAGGAATCCAACAAGTAAAGCCCAGGACATGTGTACTGGTTGTTTGCAGCCATATGTGTGCTGCAGTCAATCCATCTGGAGCCTGCTCTGCGTGCCAGATATTTTTGGGAGATTGGACTGGAAGTGAGGCCCATTAGATATCCAGAGTTAATTAGTAACATTCTCCTTGCCTTTTATCTTCTCTGCCTTTCATCTGTGGATGTTATGCTACAAGAGATGCTGAGGCACCTTTAGACACAAGTAGTGTTACAGTGGCTTAAATATAATCCCCAAGTAGTTTTAAAACATACTGACTGTGTGTGGGGGGGTCACCTATCCAGTGAAATTAATAGTGGTAGACAGAGTATTAAAACAAAATAGCTTCTTTTGATGTGCAGATTGGCAGATCAAGGAGATGTAATCACTGAACTAAATCTCTCTGAAAGCTCTGCAGCATCCACATGCTCATTAGAGCACAATATTGCTCCTTATCAAGCCTCTGAGTAATATTTATAAGAGGAATAAATACAGTTAACGGGAACAGTTGCATGACTTGAATGCCTGGGCGACGCATTTGATGGATTTTTAAGATGAATAAGATATTCCTTAACTTTAATTTATCTAAACATTAGTGAAACTTGACAACCCAAACAACTATTACAGATCATCATCAGGAACAGTTTACTGTGTTGCTTTTTTGCTCTTAGTGGTTTACAAGATATATCTAATATTTCTCAAGTGAAAAAAAGAAGTAATGGGACCTCAGTGTAAAGCCTTAGTCTGATAAAAATCAGACACAAAGTTATAAGAAAGATGTTTTAGTTAGTGAAGTATTTTAGATAAACTAGAACTCAATAACATGAGTTCGCATGGAATCTGCTATCATTAAATCATGCCAAAAACCAGATCTCAGAATAAATCATCCCCTCCCCTTAGACTGCCAGGATCTTTAATATAGAGTAATGCTATTACTGCTATAAAACAACTTTTGTTCTTTTACCTTGCTGGTTCTGGGTTATCTTGTTGGTGACATGAGAAAATAAAAAATTCCTTCCTAGCAATTTGCCCTCTTATTCCAAAACCCTTGAAGATTTTTTACATACATATATAAGTGTAGATAGATAGATAGATAGATAGATGGATAGTTGAAAATGGCAAAGAAAAAAATTATTGTAACCTCTGGAAGAAAATGAGTGGACAAATACAGGCAGCACTGTTGTAACCCTTCTCTTGCAAAGCATTTGGTGAACAAAGCCACCATCTTCTCAGTAGAAAATAGCAACAACTTGGGAGCTGTAAACAGAATATTCAGCAAATATTCAGCAAAACTCACATGCAAATACAGAACCTGTGTAGCCTCTTGGCCACTGACTGAGATCTTGCAGCTACAAAAAATATATGACAATATAAACCCATTATGGTTGGGGAGACTCTGAAGACTCTTTTCAGGTTTTTGACCACAAGCCCCTGCCCCTCTCAGTTCCCACTCTATTTAGAGAGATGACAGAAAGACCTCAACATTTTTTGCACCGCTGTGTCTTGCTAGAAAATAATTTCTCCAATATTTACTGCAAGAGAAGAGGAAACAGGGTGTGCTCCACACACTGAGAAGAATAAGAAATGAGTTGAGAAGAATTAGAAGTGAGTTGGTGCTTCATCCCCCATTGGGACATACACAAAAGAGAAGCCTGTTGTCCAACCAGCATCCTAAAATGCCAGTGCCATCTCCCACGAGCTGCTGACATGGCTGGGCACTGATTATACCAGAGGCTCAGGATGAGGGGTTTGTCTTTGCAAATAACCTGAAAGGCTGGTACCTGACATAAAACTGAGTATAAAAGAGGAAAAAAATTACTATTAAAATCTTGAAAGGTAGTAATGGCTTCCTGGCCCTAAACTAT
Organism: Myiotriccus ornatus; assembly: GCA_036023395.1. NCBI lineage: Eukaryota > Metazoa > Chordata > Aves > Passeriformes > Tyrannidae > Myiotriccus > Myiotriccus ornatus. The sequence continues at coordinate 9,402,156 of JAYRBT010000028.1, read as the reverse complement.
TTCATGTCTGTCATCCCCACTTGACCTCTTGCTCCCCAGTACTGCAGGTTGGCAGTGATGACTCTTCATCCACCACAGTGCAAGGACCATCAATTTATTGCACACATGAATAACTCTCTTCCCAAATTGGTTTCTTGCTAAGAGAGGCAATGACAGTAATTCTACAGTTTTAAAGCATTCTAAGGGCCCGAAGCTGCCAACAACCATTCAGATACGAAGCAGGGTTAAATTTCTTGATACTCAGCTAGCACAGCTTCATCAGATACCAATGGGAAATTCAGTGATAATTGCTGCCCAAGATGACATTTCTTTGTTCACTTGTGAAACTTAAGAAGTGTAAAGATTAAAAGCACTGAGAATTTTTAAATAAAAATACCTGCAAACACATCTTTCTATATGCTAAAATATGCCCATGTACAGCACAAGATAAGCTCTTCTTTTTGTGACTTATATCACCCGTGGTGTAAGCCTTTCTCAGGTAGAATGAATTAAGTACTTGTTCCACTCCTAAACCTTTTAAAATGTTCTTTGCTCCGTTTGCTGGAGAACATCTCCTTTGTTGTGTGATGTGATAAACCAGCTCTAGAATGATGTAATGTTTGACAGCACCCAAGGACCGACAGCAAAGGACACAGGCTTTGCCCTGTTCAAAGATGATGAAATGATGGCCTCAATTACTCAATTACTTTAATTGATTGAGTCTCTCTTTTTAATTCATTAAATTGGAGTAGGTGGATTACTGCCATTTCAAGAACAGGAGGAAAAGATACCTACAACAAAGGAATGCTATGGTAATTGGCACTTGCAAAAAGGGAAGCAGTGCTTGAAACCTATTCTGTGACACCAGCAGAGACCTGATCACACCGGTGAATATAAAAATACTCAACTCTGTGCTTCGGCTGAGAGTAGCAACAAAAGAGCTCTGAGGGCTCTTGTGAAGGGAGCAGAGAGGGCTAAACAAGCCTCAACCCTTAGGAGTGTCAGCGGACATTAAGGGCACTTTGCAGCCCCAAGGAGATGCTCAGTACTCTGCAGAACCAAAGTCTATAAAAATGTATTAATTACTGTAACATCCAACATTGGCCTGGCTGGTGGTACTGCAGCTGCAGCCCTTTAGCCTTTGCACACTCCTGCAAGTGATGATGTTTAAAAGCCTTGAAATGACACATATATCCTTGCCCTCTAGCAAAGAGGAGCTCAAGGACCTGTCCCAACCTGTCACCCCCAGGCTCTTCTGCCTCCACATCTACTGGAGCGCTGTGCTGTGTTACTGTCAAACTGGCTTAGCTGCAAAGGATTTCACAACTAACCAAGGGCTGGGGCTCGTGTTTGTTGTAATTTTTAAAATAGCTCACTGGATTTCATGGCGTGCCTTAGTAGAGGCTATTTCGGAGTGGAGCTGTGAAAACAGATGTCTGCAGAGGGGGGTGCTGCAAACCTCGAGTGAAGTGACAAACCAATCTTTATACAGAGATTCCTGGGGATGTAGAAAACATGACTCTGTGCCAGCAAGGCAGTGGCAGCTGCCCAATCAGGACAGGAAAAGGATACAGCAAATCACTCACTTTACAGCCAGCCAGAGTGACCCCTGCCCTGGAGACCTGGTGTGGTTGTGCAAGGGCAGGAGGACACTGCAGTGTTGTGCCTGGAGCTGCCCTGCCTGCAGGGGCTTCAGATCAGCTCCTCACAGGGGCAAAATCTGGCTCTAAGAAAGGTGGGAGCCACTGAATTGACAGAACATGTGAAGAGGAGGATCCTAAAACTGTTTTCCAACCCCCGGTTGATGCCGAAACCCAGTGATAACGCACCATTACCCAGGGTATGGTGGTGTTCAGTGCCCTACAAGAACTATTCAGATGGAGAGAAGGTGGGAGGCAAAGAGGAAAAAAAAAGAGGACCAAGAAAGGTAGAATAAAATCAAAGACTTAAGGAAGGGCTTTACTTAGAGAAGTTCTCATAACTAACAAAGCAGTCATGTAATTGCTTTTTGGCTTATGGAATCCCATTCCCTCCCAAATGCTTACACAGTGCCATGGGGCTGGAGCCTCCAGAGGTTACCCACATAGTACAACAGCTATTTGTGGTATATTCCTAATTAACATAACATTGTTTAAAGCAGATTGAGGGTTTTTTTTCAATTCAAACACAGGCTTCAGCCCTGCCAAGAGGTTCTGGCTTAATATATGTAAACTGTCCCAACTGGAGCAATAAGCATCTATACTGATATTTAAACCAAAGCAGAGGTTTTTTGAAAATATAGCCTAAATTATGTCTGGTCCTACAGATATAGGCTTCCTCCAAACTCTAAATGTCATGTCAAGGCTCACTGCAAACTATACCCTGGCACCAGGGATGTGTGTGGTCTGGAGACCACACTCATGAACGTACCACGAAATTGGCCCCCAAAGGGTCTTGCCAGCACAGCTGTTTAAGCAGCAAATGCAAATTCTGATCATGTTCAGAGCAGAGAATGAAAGAAAACACGAATGGTAACCTGGAAACAAAACCACTTGAACAGGAGGAGGTACAAGAAGTAAAACCACAGTGTCCTTCACCCAGCTCCCAAACTTAGAGATATTGTCTTGATTTGTTTATTGGCAACACACAGAGGATGGAATGGTAATATAACTCAAGTGGCACTCACAGGAGAAAATTTCAATGCAGAGCAGCTTAGAAAGTCTTTACAAGCAGAAAGAATATTCAAAAAAAAAACCAAAAAAACAACACATCTTCAGTTTCTTTTCTGCAAGTGGCGCTTTGTTTTGTTTTTGTTTTGCTTTCCTTCTTGAAAAAAACCCAATAACAGGTGGAAAAGCTGGTAGGGGAAGGAAGGGGGATCTTGTGTCCCCTGAAATTGGGTTCTACCCTGAGGAAGCTTCAGATCTGTAGATCTGAACCCACTTCTGCACAGATTATACCACCATTCTTGTCTACTTCAAAAAGACTTGATGAAAAAGTGTGAGGCTGTGGAGGATACATCTATTACAGTGACAGACACTGCAAAATCATCCTATTTTATGAAGCTGAAAGAGCTAATAGCCAAAATTTGAGTTGGTGGACTCCTTGCCTAAAATTGTTGAACACTTTTCTCAGCCAGAACTACTCTAAAAGCTCTTTGATACTTCTCCAGGCCACAGCATCAGCGTTTCTAGGCTGGTTTATTCTATAATATGCTTTCTAAATAACAAAAAAAAAAGAAATTAAGAGCTAGAAAACAATTTTTTTTTTCTAAGTACATGCATTTTTTGGGAGTTTTGACTTTTTTTCCCCTATTGATTCATGTTGGGTTTTTTAGAAATACCACAAATTTCCACATTAACTGAGTTCTATATCCTGCAAAATTCACCTTACTCTTCAAGTTAGGATTGCAAAGAAGAATCCCCAAAAACTCTGTAACAGACAGGCACTGATTTGTGTTCGATAGGACAAATTAATTCAATTCCACAGGAATAAGGGAACCATTACAGAAGTCCTGAGCAGGTTGATGCCTTACAAATGATCACACATTTTCCTCTCCATCAGCATCCTAATTCCCTGAAGATAACTTGCTTTTATCACTAACACACTGAGAGTCCACAAGTGAAACCTGCCTCTGAGATGTGGGCTTTGTTTTCAGCTGTCCTTATTGTTGTTTGGGTTTTTTTTTCATGCTAATTAATTGTTAGATGAATCAGGATCTGGAGGAACTGTCATCTTTGAAATCACCAGAACTGATGTGCTGTCAACGCTGGGCCCCATGGGCTGTGCTAAAATCCTGCATGAATTCATCTCCACTTCTCCTCTAGTGAGGGGATTCTGCTTTGCAAATGCCTAGTGAAGCAAGCAAATTCCCTTGCAGAATAGAATGGCTTGTTCTGGACCAAACAGAATAGCCTGGAAGACATTTAAAACAGAGAATTGATTTATATGAGCTGCTGGAGGACTTATATTGTTCTCCAGTCATGCCTGGACCACACTGAATGGATGGATAAATATGTACACTGAAACTATACAAGGTCATCACCCAATGCACATATTTTTAAAATGTATGTTCTCCTGCCTGAGCACCTCAGCCTCATCTGAACACACCTCTGGAACAAGCCAAAACACTTCTTTCCACCTTCCACGACCGCAGAACAACATCACAAAATTTGAAGCGTGGCACAAGCCCCCGGGGGGAATTCTGCTGCACCAGATCCACCTCGTGGGGTTCTCTCCTTTCTTCCAGACACTTTCCCAGCTCCTGCAACACCTGCTCCCCTCCCACTGGGCTCTGCTCAATGGGCCAGCCTCGTCTGCTTTTCCATCTCTGGAGAGCTGCTCCCTGTGCGTGCTGCGGCTCTAAATCGGAGAATAACTTAAAATGCCACAACAGGAGAAACAGGAGGCAGCAGAATGCCAGTCCTGAGGAAGGAATAATTCAGAGATTTCAGGAAGCTGAATACCAGAAGGTCCATGGCATTTTCTGCTCAGGTCTCCTTTGCTTTGTAGCTCTTTTTGGCTAAGTGGCTGCGCTCAGTGATAAGGATCGGAGCTGCTCATCTTTATGGATTTTGCAGCTGAAATAAATGCCACAAATCACAGTTACCTGACAGAGCACCATAGGGAAAAAAGGGTTCAATTTGTTCCCCATGACTTTTGGGAGAAGCATTTATCATCTAAACATTATTTCCTGAAATACCAAATTTGAAATTGTTGAGATAAGTGAAGTTGACATTTTTTAATGTTTGTTCTCCTAGGTGTACCAAAATTTGCTAAGAACCTTTTTTTTTTTTTTTTTTCCTCAAAGCAAGCAAAAATCCCACAGCTGACTTCTTTCCTCAGGAATACTTTCAAATTCATTAATTTTAATAGTCACTCAGGACTTTCAGTCACTGCAGCTGCCCAGTCAGGAGAAGAAAAACTCTGATTCCACATTAGTCTGACACAGTTAAACAAACCCAACCAAACATTCCCCCTGAATTTCTTTAACCTTTTCTTTTATCTCAGTGCTTTCATTATGCAGGGCACTTCCACAGCAAATTCAAATTCCACTATAATTCCCTTTTCCTTCTTGTTGTTCCAATGCCCTGTTGTTTGCTCCTCTTCCCCTCGTGTGCCAAAGTTAAACTCCCCAGTGAACCTTTCTCCCCGTGGCTACTCTGATGATTTACTTCTTTCTGCAGCACAGATGACATTCCCTCTGGCAGAAATAAAATAATAATAAAAAAAAAAGGCAAAAAATGTTTTCCCAGGTTCAGTTTTTCTTGCTGTACATTCCAGAAAAAAAAACCCACAACATTTTAGCAAAACAAACCAAGAACAAACTGTCTGTGAGATCTTGCCCTGCAGTCTCTGCCTACTCTACAATAAAACTGGTAATGGATAGAAATTCTTCTCTTTATATATTACACGAACTTGGTGTTTTTCCAACCCAAAAATAAAAACTAAATAAGCAAAAAATTGAGCCCACCACGAAGTAAAGCAAATAACAGGGGAGCTGTCACATCTTCATCAGTTCAGGGATTTTTTTTGTTGCAGGAGACCTCCAGTGCTTTAGGGGTTTGTGGACACAGATTCAACTGCAGCTCATCAAAGCTCTCCTCAAAGCAAGAGAAAAAATGTGAAGGCCCGTGACAAACACCATTTACTCATCAAACATGAAAGGGGACATAGAGATGGGACTCAAGTTGGAAAGTTATATTTTTTTCCCCCGAGCA
>JAYRBT010000028.1:9372389-9396378 GCA_036023395.1 Myiotriccus ornatus | reverse complement strand
CTGTGAGGAGCTATCACTAACTTAATTCTTTCAGAATAAATTAAAGCATGCAACATAAGCAGAGATTTGTTCCTCCCCTGTGCTTCCAGGTTTCAGTTCTCACTGGGGTTTTTGTTTATTATTTAACTATTTCGTTTACACATGTATTATCACTATTATTATTATTGTATAAAAAGGTTGGCACATAAAGGAAAATGTTTCAAATAAGCAAATGGGTCACTCAGTTTTAAAAACGATGAAACAAAACATTCCGACTTTGCTAATTTTTGTCCTCTATTTAAGACGGCGAAACCCAACAGTCTCGAAACACGACTGTCAACTTGTTTCTGTCACTTTTTTTTCAGTGAAAAGCCTATTCCCTCCTGGACAAATCTTGCTGCCAAATGAGGCTCTTGTGCAAAGAGGCTTCTCTGGCAAATCTCAAAACCTTTGGAGTGTCGCTGGGCTCGGATCCATTGCCACTGCTGCCATGGGGTTGCTCTTCCCCCTCCTCTGGGGCCTCCTCGTGTTGCAGTCAGGACTTAAATCATCATGTAGCTCTTTTGTCAGCTTGTCACTTTGGTGTACAGAGGGCAGCTCTGCTTGACAAGTGCGTTGTAAGTGTTCAGAATTTAATGCACAAGACAACAAAATAGGAACCGATGGAACACTAATAAATCCGGGGAAGCCAATCACGATCATGAATATTTGCAACTAAAATTTGAAATATCTCTAGCATTGTCCTAAACACACCCAAAAGGAGAGATGTTTGCTGTGAAGTCAGACATACTTATCTGCATTATATAACATTAATGAGGTTTCCTGCTGTTTCTGAATTAACTTCAAGTACTCTCGCTGTAATATTTGCTTACAAGAAATGTAATGTTATAGTATTTCAATTTCCTTTTATGAGGATTTTAATATTTCTCTTGTAAATAATTTAGCTCTATTGAAAAAAGTCCCAGACAGCTGGATCAGGATCTGATCCAAAACCTGCTGCCAATTTCAGATTTGATCATTTGAAATTAAGAGGTGCTAAAATTGGATGTAGACAGCTATGTAATGGTATGTAATGTTGATTGTGGTGCTATAAAGCCCCAGGTAGATCAGATGACTGAAAGAAGGCCCAGGAGGTTTAATTCACTGAGACACAGTTAGAATCCCTGTGACTGAAGCAAAAGTAAGGACTTACATTACACAGTAACAGAGCTTGCACTGAGGGAGCAATTTATGTTTTTGAAGTGCAGTGGAACACATTGAACCCCTTCTAACTCAGCTATATGGAAGATATATAATTAATCTCATTTTGGAGATGAAGGAAGTGCACCACAAATAAGAGCCTTGGTAAGTACCAGACAGCTCTTTCAACACGAGACAAATCGTTCTCAAGGTCGAGGTTTTCAAAAGGCTTCTCAGAGCTTAGGCTGGATTGCAACACTTTTCCTGGCGTCTGGAGACTTCAGAGTTGGCTGCCTTTGTTGTGAGGGCAAAGATTTTGGGTGAGAGGAGTGGGGAAGATGAGAGGGGAAGGTGAAAGGATGGGCCACGGGTGTGTTTCCATGTGCTGCAGGTGTGGCACGGCGGGGCTGAGGGGGGTTAGACCTGAGTACCCAAAAAACAGGGCTGGGCAGACAGTCTTCCCTTAATCTACATGGTCAGGAGAAGTTCTGACCCCCCCAGGCTGGCAATAAACTACACAAATCACCCAGAAGGCATAAAGTATGACAGAAACTTCTGCAGTCCACATATCCAGGACTCCTTTGATTTTGAAGAACACAAGTACCTGTGAAAACACCATCCTGGATAATATTCAAGACCTTCTCCTAAATCTGAGTTCCTGTTTAGATACAGCTCTACTGAAAAAAGGGATTGTAGAAACCTCACAGATCCAAATGATTGTGTTGGAATATGTTGGAAACAAGAAAGGAAAACATAAAATAGAATAAATCACACACTGACTGGTCACCAATAGCCACCTCCTGCTTAAGGGTCAAGGAGCAGAACTAGAGATTTCAGTTATAAATGCATGTATGAATGAATATTCATGAACTGTAAACCATTCAAACTTGCTGGACAAGTGATTTGAAAAAATTCATCTACTGATCCGAGGATGTTGATTTGGGAATCTCATACATATTCAGTCCCAAAATGTTTCTCAGTCAACTAATCAAAACACTTGACTAATTGAAGGGTGATTGCTTTCTGCAGTGGGGTGAAAGTCAGCTCTGCCTGCCCTGGTGGGTGTTACTCCAACAACTGGTTATAGCTCGTTTTTATTTGTTCAAAGAACTGATTAGAGCTACTTTATAGCTGATTTATTCCTGACAGCTGCATTATCTGTAACAAAAACTCATTCCCTTCTACTTAGAACCTGTGTTTAAAGAGAAGTCGAGTGTTGCTATCAGATCTCTTTCTAGTTACCTTATCAAAGTTTGATAAACTTCACACACCTCCACATCCATTTAAGAGTCACCAGACAGGTTTCTATTTGGGCTCTACCTGGAAGGTTTTGCTGAAAGCCTTGATGGATCACCAGGTGAAATAAAAGCTTTGGGACCTGATAATACAATCTATTTTCAGGAAAAATTGCTACTGATGTCGGGCTGAGCTTTCTGTTTTAAGGATATGTGAAACCAAGAGGAAAACCAGGCCCTGCTCTGTGTCATACTCTTGAAAGAACAGGGGCTTGTTTACAACTTTTCTTCATTGGCTTTCTGAGCATTTTTTTGAATTTTATTGTTTTCATGTTGTAGCAGAAATACTTTTTAAACAGAGTTTGAAAAGTAAGTGAAAAAAGTGTTGGGTTTGTTTGGTTTTTTTTCGTTTTAACACATTAGATTTCTGAAAACACTTGAATTAACATACAGGTTTTTGATAATGCTTTTATGCCAACAGTGAGATTCAACGGAAAACCCCAACTGCAGCACACACATGAGAAAAAGAACCCATTTCACAGGGTTCTGAGGAATCATCTTTATTGTTACATTCTTCCTAAATTATTTAATCAAAGTGACAGGTTGGGGGAAGAACACTGGAGAGAAATATCTAAAGATGCCTAAAGATACGGACTAATGATAGGCTTAAAAATTCTAATAAAGTTATTTAAATCTTCTGCAGATAATGCTGAAAGTGAGGGGTAAAATGGGAGGCTGTAACCTGTTGCTTTTCAGTTCTGTTCTCCCAGGACTGTCACTGTCAGATCCCAGAAAGGAACTAAAGGCTCCCATCGCTTGGCAGCAAATGAGATTCCCTGGGGGAACTTTGCTTTTAGTGTTTCAGCTAAACTTCAGAGCCATAAAGATGATAAACTGGCCTCACAGGCCCGGAAACTGAGGTTCTTTCTGGATCCAGACAAGCGAACTTACCAAATTTCAAGCAAACAACCTGAATGTTTCTTGACATTATAACACTCCCTAACTTTAAGGGCAATAAGTATCTACATCCGTTTAAAGCCAAGACCAGAGACTTCCAAAAGTCATAAGCAAAGGAAAAAAAAAAAAATGTTCAGACAGAAATATTTATTCGCTGCAAACAATGTGTTTATATTCTTTGCTATAGCATTTCATTTTCTAGGGGGGCACACGTGGAGGAAGGAACATTAATCACTGTAGCAGAAGGTTTATACTTGCTCAAGTCACCCTTGAAATCTTCTGTATACAAAGTCTTGGGAGAAGACTGTTCCCCTATAGGGAATGTAGACAATGATTTGAACCTTTCAAAGTTTCAGAATGAAAACAAACCAACAATTCTATATTTTATAAAAGCAGGGCACTTGCCTGTTACATGTTTCTATGCAGGACTAGTGCATCTTGTAGTCACTTTGGCAGAGCAATAAATAGAAAAATAGGAAAATTCTGACTTTACAAGAAATCAGCCTGAAGGGAAAAGGAAAAATATTAAGTCCTGCAATAAGATGCTTAAAATCTGGAGGGAACTTTCTGAGCAAGACCTTTCCACTGTGAGGATCTAGTCACATACTCCTAATCTGTGGCTACACCTGCAGAGCTGGCAGCAGAATTTCCTGCTACCCTGGGATTGTAGTTTTATTATTACATAAAATTTCAAGGACAGCTTTTTTATTTTTCCTTTACTTTTCCTGTAGGAGCCAGAACTCCTTCTCGTTCTCAGTCATTCCAGTGTAAATTGAAAGCAAAGCCTTGAAACTCTGTAGCATTACTGTGGATTTACAGTCTTATAACTGAGAGCAGAAAAGTGCCCCTAAATATTCAAGGTTATTGTGCAATGGTTTTATAGGAGAGAACGATATTACTTTAAGGATAAAATAGGGAAATTAATCAAAAGGGATTAAAGCCAGGAGAATCTGGCACTTCAGCACACGAATGAAATCAACTTGTCTTACCATGGCTATATTACACTAATCCTTATTTCTTTTGTTCCCCAGGAGGAAGAGGTGTAAAGTAATTGCAGAACCACCTGGATCCCAAGAGTACCTTGCTGTATAAGAAAAATAATCCACTGAGGATTTTACCAGAGTTTTTTAGAACAAACCTTACTGCCAGACAAAACCTGTTGCTTTGTAACACGCCGGTGTGCTCGTGCGTGGGACGTGGGCTGAGGATGTTCTGGTGAGCTGGTTCCTCAGCCTGTCTGCAGAGATGCTCAACAGCAACATCAACAGCTTTGTGTGATGATGGGAAGGAAGAAAAAGGAATGTGAAGAGTATTGTGGGACCTCACAGGCCACAAAGGCCAGAGGAGGAGCAGCCTGAGTGGGCTACGGTGGGTTAACCTGTTCCCATCATTCTACGTAGTGGGAGAGGGCAGTGAAAAGTCATAAAGATTCCCAGGTTCTCCTCTCTCCTGTTTCCATCAAACCTGCAGTGCCACAGCAGAACCAAACGCTGAGATTGAAGCAAGCTTCCCAAATTTTTCAGACATTTTTATCGTGCCAGCAAAAGCCAAGAAGGCAGCCTGTCAGAAACCACTCATGCATCTCACAATGATTTATGTAACATTCACACCAACCACCACTTGAACCACTGACCTCAGTATTTATGGTTTTTAGGTCTAGAAGAAAACAAAAAAACAAAAAAAAAGGTTGAAAGAACCTAGTTTTTAAAAAGAGAGCAAGAACAGAAATGTTCAGGGTTTCAGAATCTCTCTGTATGTGTTGCCAGGTCAATGCACTTCACTGACAGCCATGGCCCCCAAAAGTGTTCTATTGTTGTATTAACCTTAAGGAAGTGGGACTGAAACGTCATTATTATCAGAGTATATTTAAAAAAGAAAACATTGCTTCAGCAAGACAAAGTATTTCTTTTAAATCTAGATTTGTTGTATGCTTCATTTTTTTAAAGCTGATGCTACCAAAGACCTCAAAGGTTTTGATGAAAAAACACAGCTAAGCAGAATAAACTGAGACTGATTACTCTGAAATGCAAGAAAATGCCTTCTCTTTTGGATTTCCTCAAACTGATAGAGGCATTCTCAATTTACTTAACAGAAGTAGCAAGTGAAGAACGTTACCACAGACAGGGGATATTTTCATAACAATTTGCTCAGGTATCAAGGGACTCTTTATTCCCACCTGGAGAAGAAGATTACAAAATGCTACATTTGACTGAACCTGACTAAACTTGTGTTACTTTATATAAAATGCCTTTAAAGAAATTAATGCTGAAGTCAGTTAAAGGAGATGCAAAAATAAATATTTGAGAGATCAGCATAATCAGTGCAGTGAGAAAACATAAATAGACCTTGAACTTCCATTAATCCATGTATTTGTCAGTTTGTCTCTGCTACCAGAGAACAGCACAATTGTAATACCATCAATTTTCATATGACTTTGATTTTCAGACCAACAAGAAGGCTCAGCTGGGGAGGAAAGCAAATTTAACTCTTTCAGGTGAAGGTTTCCTATCTCTGGTCCCCTTCAAGCAGCACATAAAGTCCTGAAGGGATTTGTGGACTATTTAGCTGAAAGCCACCGTTACAGAAATACATCCTGGAGGCAGATCAGGATAGAAAAGCACTAAAACCACAAAAAACCACTAATTGCAGATTGCAAACCTAAATCTCACACCTTTGCTTTAGAGCTCACATATTATGATTTCTGATTCCTCGTTACTGAAATGATTGACTTTCACCTGTCCCTCCCTGCAATTTGACTGCCACATTTCCATGGAAAATAGATTGGATACATGTTTTTCACTTGAGAACTTGTACCTGTGGTATCATCAGACTAAAGGGATTATTACCTTCAGCCACACGGTTCTCGGGTCTCGTTTCCCCCCATCACGATGTATTTAAGGAAAAACTAATTGATGGGTGCTCAGCAGGGCAAGGAGAAAGGTTTCCCTTTCCTTTTTTTTCCTAGAGCTGGACAAGATATGAACTGGTGAACCACAAGGACTTGACACGTGGATTTTTAGCAGCAGACCCTCTAATATCAATAACGAGTACATCCAAGGAAATGTCAGAGCTGCTAAAATTCTTTGAAGTTTGGGATTCTGATGGTGCTCACGTACAGAAGGATGTGCAATTTTGGCCTCTCTCTATTCTCTGCCCCCAAAAAACCCCTTTCCTGCAGTTGGCAATTTCCATATTTCTATGTATTATCTGCTGTATAAGGATATCAGCAGATTATATAAAACATTACTGGGAAGTGGTTTTTTTTTTTACCAAAAAACAACTGTCATTTTATCTAAAAAATAATAGTGTTAAGCATGAATATCATAACCAGCTTATTTATTCAGCATTTTATCATACTGTTACTGCCATAAATCAGGTAAAAATGTACTGATTATGCTAAAGGTTCCAATATGATTAAATTCCTCACTTATTTCAGACTGAAGCCTTTTTCCACCAGTTTTTTTTGGGGTGACTTACTTTCAAGTCTTCACATTAGACAAAGCCTTGTGTATAACCTATAAGCAATTTAATGCAATAATCTAGAAAAATTTTCCTTCTGATGCTGAGAGAATGTGTTACAGTTGCCACATTGGTGGACAGTCTGGAATATTTGCCATGAATTGCTTTTGTGTCCTGCTGTAATTAAACCTCACAGGTGCCTGCTTCGATAGGTAATTTTGGTTTCTGCTTGGAGTTACTGAAGGCATTAGTGTTTTTATGAAAAAATGTGGCCACTGCTTGACAAGTTACATGAAAAACAATCTTGACCACGAGTGCTGGCACTGGATAACAACTGGGGCCACCTCTGCAACTCCTGCCTTCAGGAACTGCACTCCAGGAGGTGTCTCTGTTCCTTTTAGTTCTAATCAGCTCTCAATAATTAAATTCTCATTCGGCCTCCTCATGTGCCTGGTTTAAACTCTCTAAGAAATTTGGAATCCACTCTTGCACTCTGTTATTATTATTATTATTTTTTGCTCGTGCCACTGATGTTTGTTCACCTGCTGGACTGATCTCAAATGACATTCTCCAGCAGCTTTTGTATCTGTTGGCTGATGTCCAGCGTGTGGCAAATTAAACTGCTAACATGTATTGTCCCATCAGTTTTCCCATCTGCAAGCTTGTTTTCTTTTCCTGCCATCACAGCAAGAGTCCCTACGCAGGTTATTTTTCATTATAATCTTATTTTCTGCACTACCCACAGGTATTCTATTGTATTTTCTCTACTAATTGTATGTTTCTATTTTTGCATTAATTTTATCTCGATTCTTCTGTTTTCATTAATTCCCTAACTTAATGAATTATCTCTGTCTGCTCCTTTCATTCTTCATTCAGTGTGAGCCCCGCTGACTGGAATTTTTTAAACGTCTGGAGATCTTGATAGACTCAGGACGGATTCTCTGAACGCTCATTTGATCTCCTTTGTCCGTACCACTAATCTATCAGGAATTAACTCATCTTTTAAGGTTTGATAATTGCGTGAGTCAATCATTTGGCACAGCTTAGCTAAATAGTTCTTTAGTGTTTGTTCAGGCCCTCGATTGCACAGGCTGAGTGTCTTGTGACATTTCTGTGCTTTGCAAACAGCCCTGGAGTGCTCCCCGAGCTCTGTGTGGATCCCTTTGTTTGCTGCTGGCTAATTGCTGGTGGTCCGAGGAACGGCACTTCTGCTCCTGTTTTGTTTGCCTTTTCCTACAGCACCCACCGAGATCTGAAGGATATTCAACAGTAAATACATCCTGGTTCGCGTCCATCTGCTCGAAGGCTGCACTTTGGTATTTTGCCGCTGTTTGATCTCTCTGGTGTGTTTGCTTATGTGGACCTGGAGGAGCAGCCCCACTATTCTCATTTTGTTCTCTCCTCAGCGTGAGGAGGAGGATCAAAACCTCCTGAGGTTTTGGTGAGGCTTTGTCTTTTCTCCCCATGGAGAAATTTTCTTCTCAGCTTTGGCGTGTCATCATCCTACCTGCTGATTACCACCTCACATCATGTTCCCTCCTGAAAGATGTAAATTGCTGCTACAGAAAACCCTTTTCCAAACTCCAACGAGTTTCCTGTGGCCCACAGATCCCAGATACTGGGCCATGCTTTTAACCACCATCTGCAGGTTCTTTTTCCTGTTAATTAACTCTTTATTCCTTGCAGCTCTCCTGTAATGCTTTGGATGAATGTTCCTCCAAACATGGGGTTTGCACATACTGACCAAAACGTGGCCAAAAAAAAGTCCCTCCATTTCATCTGTCACTGCCACAAAAGCAGCCACTTACAAATCATCTGGCAAACCAACTTCAATCCACCCTATTTATATTTTCCTGTCATTAATTTGCTAGATCAAAAACCATTCAGTTATAGAGATGAGTTAGTTCCCTTCCCAAGTAAAATCAGGAAAGGGAAGTAGCTCACAAAATCACCCACAAATCGGTGGAAGCTGATAGTGCATATTTATACCTTCGTCTCTGAAAGTGTTGCAGCCTAACATGAGCCTGTCAGGTTTCCCTGGATGTGCTGATTGCTCATCTCTCAGTGTATCACAAAGGAAAATCTTGATTCTGGGACATAAAGGCTGCCAGGAAAGTTGATTGCATTAACTGGAGATCAATGCTAGAGATATGGAAATTTTACTACAAAGTCACAAGGAACCTTCCAGAGAGAATCAGAGCAACCCATTCCCAGTCCAAAAGTCTGAAAAGGTGGGTTAAAATCTTATCTGCACTGGGTTAGGATCTGTTGTCATTGGTACCAAGCACTACCAGGCACTGTTAAGTGCACGGACACGAGGTAAATGGATCATCAGAAGTGTTCACAGTGTTTCAGTGCTCACTCCTTGGGCTCCTGGGCTGTTCACCTGCACGTGGGGCTATGTGGGACTGTCCAAAGTCCCCCCCCCCCAAAACCCCTGCCAGGGTTTTGCTGCTGGAGGGGATTTCACCTCATTCAACGGGTGACCTGCAGGACCCCAACCATAACCCTACATGCTCAGCTGTATCTGAGCTGGTTGCCACAGTCTGGCTGCAAATGCTTCACGTTAATTGTCCACAATCTTTTGTCTTTCCCCCTTTGAATCCAGTGCAATTTCCTTCAACTGGATTCCCTAACCGAAAATTGAATTTTGCAGTGACAATAACTTAGCCCTGACAAAATAAAGGAGGCAAACCTGACTGATCATCGTAATTATTTTAATAAAACTGGACTATGGGAATACTTCCAAAAGTATGCTTAAATTCATTTCCAAAACTCACCTTGAGGACCCTGAAAGTCAGGAGACAGAGTTTTGAAGTTAGATGTGTGTTAAGATCCATATGCAGCACCTGCAAGAATCATCATAATAATCTAAACCCATATTTAAACCAGACTTGTTTTCCAGAGCAATTCAAGAGGTGAACTCCCTAGAGATGATATCTTCTAGATATGATTTGTCCTAGAGATGACACATCACTAAATCTTTCTTTACAAGCAGAAGTTTCAAAACTATCAAGTGGCAGATTACATTTGGAGATTGGAGACAGTATCCCAAGTCAGTGCCTTAACAAAGTTTTAGATGCAAATGTTTCAGCTCGGAATGCAGATCCCACAACCTGCTCTCTGCTCCTGGGCAGGCATTAGACAACCTCAAAGAGTCGAGGCTGATGCAAAGCTCCTGGCCTTAACAAATCCCTGAAAATTCAAGGTAAGTAACAAACATGCCTGCAGGAAAAATTTCAGCACCTGAATAATTCGTCCAACAAGCTGCTTATATAAAATATGTTTGGTTTTTTGGTGGTTTTGTTTTTGTTTTTTTTTTTAAACAGGAACAAGGCTAGCAATGTTCAAGCTGGAAAATCATTCATTCCAGATGATGAGCACAGTGGTGGGTATTAAGTTTTTTTGCATACAATACAATACAAATCTGAGCAATGTCTTCCATGAATATTAACAAGAAGCTGTAAGAGCAGATTCGGTGATGAAAAAGATGTTGGAACGGAAGATGAGTCCAAAATCTCACTGAGAGCTGCAAGAGGGGACTGTGGCTGGTCCTACTAGTCCAGATGATTCCACAGGTGTGCAATTAGTTCAAAAGCTACATTTTAAAAAATGTTTCCTTTTCAATGGCAGGTTTTGTGTGGTAGGGATACCATTGCTTGGATAGAGCAGCTACGTGATGCTAATCACTTGATCCCTCAACAAGTTCTGCCTTTACCCAAAGAACAACAATAAGAAACATTTGCATATTATGAAATCTGGGTAGTAATCAGTAAGGAGCCTTTCTTTAAAAACGTGCAGTTATCTGCACTTGAGGAGAGTCAGAGTAAAGCGGGTTCCTATAAAAGCCCAAGTTCCTATGCCCGTTTTGCACAGATAGAGGGAACAGCCATTTCCCAGGACATGGAAATAAGGCCCATTTCTGGTTGGTTTTTCCCCACCACAATGAGAGAAGGAGCTATCCATAAAATCTCCACCATCCTAAGTCAAGCCTGATAGAGGAGTGCAAAGAGCAGCTCCTACAGAGAATTCATCTCTTCTATTGATATTCCTGTTGATTTGAGTGAGAGTGATTACCATCCAAGACTACAGATCACAGCATCCCTCAAAATCAACCACTTGAGCAACAATTTCCCCCCCCTCCCAAGAGGTTTATGCTTTCAGGGCTCTACTGATGAGGCTTCAAGAGCGAAAGCTCCATCCTTTTTAGCTTAGCTAATATGATTGCACGTGTGTTTGCTGAATCCTTTTACTGCACATCAAAGACATTTACTACTTTGTGTAAGACTTGAAAGAACAGATTGAGGATTTGCCAGCAACAGCTCTTAAAGAAATGTTTACAAGGGAAGCAGAAGAAATTACAGGTTTTTAGAGCTATGAAGTGTACAAGCCTAAAAAATTTGAAGGAGACGACTGCACTACCCGAGAAGAGCTGCTGTGCTGAAGTACCAACTTCCATGGAAAACTTAGAGAAGTTTTTTTCCTACTGCCGAAAAACAACCATTAGAATACAGTTTTGTTCCATGAAACATGGAAGAGCCAAAACACAGATGCCAGAACACTCATATAATTCCCCCCCCCCCAAGTTGTTATCGTGGCTCCACAGTTTTACTGCCTCCCTGTTGAAATATTTGGTCTGCACATTTTCATCCCTCGTGCACCTGAACAAACAGTTCCAGCAACAACAGGAGATGAACAAAATGTTGAACAGATGCAAATGGCTTTTATCTTATTCCTATTCTGATCACTTGCTTATGCATCATCTTAGGTCACTCCTTATCTATTTACAACCAGAAGTTGTCCACAATGCTCCTCTTCCCTCTCAATATGGATTATATTTATGTTTCCTTTATTTTTCATTAATTTAATCAAATCTACGGAGACCCAGATGATCAGCAGCTTAATTAACTTTGTCACTTAAGCAATGGATTTATGGTTTGGAGATGATCTTCCACCATGCAATACATGTTATGAGCATTAGAGCTTCAGTTCAGCCCAAGGCTGCTCCAGAGCTCACATACAAATAAAACTTTTAAAAAATCAGGGGTCTCATTGGCTGCTCTCCAGGTCAACAGCCATTATTTATGAATAATAAAAAATTATTTTCATTTTATCTTAGCAGTTTTAATGAAGAGAGTTCTTGATGCTGATGGAATAAGCAACAAAGAAAACAACATTTTCATTTCAGTGCAAAGGTTTGGACATGAGGAGAATTATAAAATAATGATGTGCCTGTCTTGAAGTGAGTTTCAGTAGAACATCAGCAGCTCTTTTCCATGTGACACCCAAGAAAAAATTCCAGAGGAAATCAGTGGCAACAGAGCCTTTTCCTGCAGTGTGAATGCAATCCATCTATCATTGCCACAGAAAATTGGGAAGCATTTTATTTCTAGTCCTGCTCAACACTGTCCTTTTCAGATCTTCAAACCACAAATTAATGTCCCCCTGTTCTTGAAATCACAGAAATTCTGACATATATCTAAAAAATGCAAGGAACAAGTACCATGAACTTCTTACACTCCTTCCAATGATGGATTTCCAGTAAATTCAGCACGAGGCAAAAAGGGAAAACAAAGAGATCGTATTTTCCAGGTTTAGTCCAAAGATATCATCACCCCTCCAGTGAGGTTTTTCACTGAATGCTTATCCAAGAAATTTTCCTCCCATTTTGTCCTGAGTGGTACTACAAGGCACAGAGTATACCCAGGAAAATACACAGTCTAGGTTTGAACTGGCTAATTGGGCCCCAAGTTAGAAGAAATGCAAATACCGTTTCCCTGAGTGCCTTTTATTTATTTATTAATTTTATTTTACCTGAAATTCTCAGAGCCATGAAAAAATAAAAAATAAAAAATAAAAAATTGCAAGCTCAGAATTTTCCCCCCATTCTGGGCTGCCCTTGTTATACAGCAGGAAAAAAAAAATAATCATCTGACACTAAAGAATTAAAAGCTTCTCTTCCTACAGCCCATTCCTGAAGCTTCAGTCGCTGGAGGACACCAGGAAATACCCTTGCAGATGTTAATTTTCCTTCCACAGACCTATTTGGGATGATGTATTTACATATTTGTCACTTGGTGAGCTGGACCTTGGTAATATATTGAACACATGCAACTGAACCAGCCTGCTTGACCTCAACTGGGAAAAAAAATCCCTACTTCCCAAGCTTCTATTATTAAAAAAAAAAAAATAAATAAAATAATAATAATTAAAAAAAAATCACATCTCTACTTATAAGACCTAGAAATGTAAACATTAAGCCACAGTTCCTTCCAGCAAGGCAGCACCACTTGGGCTATGCATGAATTATGTGGCATTTGAGGTGACAGTTTTATTTGGGGTGATTAAAGGATATTTGCATTCCCAAAGAATGTTTTATGCAATTCAGATCCATCTCTTATCCCAGGAGTGATTTATCTCAAGCAAAATTCACAGTATTTCCAGATTTTAAAAAAAAAAAACCACAACGCTTTTATCGAAATTAAAAGAATAACCTTTAAGTAGAGAAAGGACAGAAAGAACACAATTTATATAGAGGAATGTGGGGAATTTGCCTGGAAAATTAAAGCTACGTGACTAAGAATTACTTCTTTTGGTGTGATATCCTTAAAAAACGAGTCAAATACCTCATACAAGTGCCTTGTTAGACCTTTGCACATCACTCACCACACGAGCCCAAATGTTACAGTGCAGAAGAAGCTCCTCAGTTTGAGCCGGAAAAAGTGTTAAAACAGTTCCTACAAAATCCTGCATACAATATTTCTGGCTCAACACAGCACCTGTTTAATCCATGGTGCCATACAATCACTACTTTGAATGAAATCTTCCCCTCTAACTTTTTTTCCCCATTCCCTGTGGTTTGTTGAATCCAATTTTTGGCTCATGCTCAAGAATATTTGAGGAGAGACCGGAGTTTTCTCCTTTAATGATCACAGTTGTAGCTTCTGTGAGGAACCACCACTGGGCTTTTGAGTTGAAAAACAACCAGGGAGAATTTGTAGATTCACTTCAAAGTGAGGGGAAAAAAAATGAATCAAGGTGTGCTGGATGAAGTCCAAGTGATCTGAAGGAATTCACAGCCAGGGTTGGGAAAGACAACAGGGTTCCATAAATCAGGAATCAGAAAGGTTGGAGTTGATGCAGATCCAAAGTCTGAGTTATGGGCTGAGTTTTGGCAACCTGAGTTAGAATGAACTAAGTGAAGGCTGACAGAGTGAGCTGACAGAAACAAACAAACAAAAAAAAACCAGTTTTTGGGGTTTATCAGGCCCAGAACAAAACAATGATGGATTAAGAAAGCAATAATGAAGATTTGGAAAGAAAACACTGAGACACACAAAATAGAGGGATGAGGGTAGAAACACTTAAAAATATCAGTGCACTGAAACAAGAGAAACAAAACCAGGCTTTAGGGTCTCTAATAAAAATGTAAAACTTGATTCTAAGTCTTGAATAAAATTAAAGAAAAAGAAGGATGTCTCTTTAACAATCCAGGGAATTCTCCTGTGAGGGAGCTGAGATTCCAGATACCTAAATTGTTATTTGTGCAGATCATCAAGCTGAAGCATTTCACAGAAGCAACTGGCAATCTCTTTACTACAGTTGAAACAAGTCATGGCTGGGTGTTGGTAGCAAGATATAAAGGTTAACAGCTCCTTCTTTCTGTAGTTAAAGATGCTTTCCCAGTGAAATAAAGAGACTTCTATAGAGAGAGGATGCTTATTTTGTTGGACTATATCAAGGACTGGATAAGCTTTTTAAGTAAATTAAGAATGTTAATCTCACTAAAAAGTGTGTCACAAAATCACTGATCTACTCAAGCAACTGAACACCTCACTGTGATCTCAATGCTGGGGATTGCAGCTGGAGAGTTATAGGCCCTGCAGAACCTGAGAGAGGTTGGAATGAGGTAAAAATTGAATGATTAGCAGAGTTTATCAACATTTGGGAATGTCAACAGTCTGGCCACAGATATGGAATTGGTACAACCATTTTGATTGCGAAATGGAGAACCCACAGGAAACCTTGGAAAATACCATCTTAGAAGCAACAGGAAAAAACTTAATTCACTCTCACTTCATGTCAGTTGTAATTAATGGCTGCAAAGTCACCAAGTTTGAGTAATACTCCCTGAGTAATGAAAGCTGAGCAGGTCACTTCTTGCTCATTCACCTTTTTGAGGCTGATCCTCCCGTCTCTCCATGCAGGGAACTCCCATTGCACTCAACAGGAAAGTGCATGGAAAGGAGGAATGGCAATGATGCATAAGGCAGTCCTGCATCTAACTAATGAGCAAACACAGAGCTTTAAAAGTTAAGCAAGTGAGGGAAGATAAGTCAATTTTTTAGAACTGGAATGTATCACAACATGACTTTCACGGTCACATACACACGTAGGACCTGAACCCAAGACCTCTGAAATCAATGGGAATCTCTTTTATTTCTGTGCTTTTCTGATTAGACTCTCAGCAGTTCATTTAATACAAGATATGAAACCATTTACAAGGCTAATTTATGTCCATTTTTTTCCTGAAGTGTACCTGCTGTGCAGTATATAATGCTATAAACCAGAATGTGTTCATAATAGCCTGGCCAATTTGCAACAGATTCTCAGAATCTTTTTGCAGAGGCAATATCAATTCCAGTGATACTCCTCAGGCCCAAGATGCTGGATATTTCAGCTCCCAGTAATGCTTCTAAAATTGGAATGAACTTTTTAAAGTGCATCTACTGTAACATTTATCTTCTGCTATCAATATAAGATGCTGTGAACTATTTTGCTGGATGGGGCTAATAACAGCCAGCTGAACTAGAAGTGACTTTGCAGCATAGAGGTGATAAAATGAACCTTCCTGTGCGCACTTTATCTGATTTTAGGTCAGTCAGTCACTTCTGATGAGTAAGAAACACAGGGTTTTCTGCAAAGCTTCTCAAAATAAAATATTTAGTATTGTCCACAGGCTGAGGAGTGATAACAGAAAAAAAAAAAAAAAAAAGGCAGCTAGAATTAAAACTGTGCTCAAAAAGAATGAAAACCAAAACCAGCAGTGCTGAGGATTTCTCAAGACAAGCCTATCAGTTGCTGCACACATTTCTGTCCAATTATACTGCCTTTACTTCAGATTTAATAAAATTCTACTCTATAATGCTTCTTTGGGGAGATTGATGGTCATGTTTCATGCTAATTCCTTCTTGAGTTAGTAAGCCTTTATTTGCCACGCCGAGGCAGAAGTGATGGCAGGCAGCCCAGCAGAAATGCCAGTGCATACTTCAAAATGTCATTAGGTTCAGACCAAATTAAACTATTGACCAAATTCAAGTGTTTACCCCACATGCCATTGAGGCCTCGCTATCCTTAAAGGCTAAAGTGACACCACAGGGGTATTAAAAGTGGGTTTTACAGAAGTGACACCGAGTCCTCCCAGCAGAGACCGTGTGACGAGGTGAGGAGCAGGGGTGTGTTTTCCCCACACACAGAACTCACAAAAAGGAACCTGGCAAATCCAAAGAAAAGCATCAAATATTACTGTAAATATTATTCACTTCAGGATATTTGATTTGGTCTGATTTGGGGGTTTGCTGACGTGGAGAAGCTCTGATCGGCCACAAAGGATGTTCTGGTCCCTGCTGGTACAGAAACAGCAGGATCCAGTGGTTCAGGTGCCAACCACAGCACAGCCACAGGCTGGTTCTGACTCCAAAGGTCACACACAGCCTGCCCACATCTCCAGGGACTGCAGGCAGCACGGGCACAGGGGCACTGGACAAAAGCCACACTCTCAAATTTCTTTGATGCACCAATATACAACTTGCATTCCTCGTTCTGTGCCTTTGCAGCTACCAGCCTCAGAGAGCTGATTTTCCTTACAGGAAAACATCCCTCTTCTTGGTGAGAAGTTTTCAACAGCTCAGTTTCTGACTAGGAACAAACAACCTGACAAAACCTCCTTGGCTTCTCGTATCCTTAGCTCCTCATGGCTTTGATGTGGGTTCAGGCGGTGCCAGCAGGAAGGATGCTCAGACCCCAGCAGGGAGAACAAGGCTCCCGGGTTTTGACCTGTTTGATAATCACCTTGCCAAGCAGAACAAACATCACCAAACTGTTCTCAGGGATGTGTAAAGCTGGGACATCTGTTCCTTTCCTATGGACTGCTGGGCTGGCTCGGGGCCTCCAGAGGCTCCATCCTCAGGGAATGTGGATAAGACAGGATAACTCAGAGGAACTGCTAAACACACAACATCCCTCCTCACTCTCCCCCAGACACCACCAAGCAAAAGTGCCCAGCCAGCATAAAATCTGCTAAAATGAATACAGGGTTCTGAGGAGTTTTATTTTGTTTTTTTCACAGTTTTCTGTCTCCACTCAAGGGACATTTTGCTAATTGGCATCGTTCGGTTAAATGAGGAGGTGCTTTGAGATTAGAAAACATAGACCAACTGTTTGGATAATGGAATGGGGAGCAGGCTTATAAACCAGAGAAATGAGGAAAGGAGATGTCATCCTCTGGAGGTTACAGTGAAAAATGATCTTGGGAAATGGGAGGAATGAATAAAGCAACAGTCAGTAGGCACAAATACAAAGCAGCAGCATCACAAAGCAGAAATCAAAGGAATAAACACAAAATGGGGATTGACTAGGTAGAAATAATACAAAACAGGATCCCAGAGTGTCAACAAACTGCAGGCTGAATAGGAATCAGAACTGCCAAGCTGCGGCAAAAAAAAGTAAACTCATTTTACTGGAGTGTGTTAACAGCAAAAATCTTAACTAAAACATAGGAGGTGATTATTCTGCTCTATTAAGCATTGCTGATGTCCTCAGCTGGCATATGGTTCTGTCTGGGTAAAAGTATAAACAAGATACACAGGCTAAGAGGGTAAGATGAGGATAAGAGTTCAGGGGGGAACAGTAAAATTGATAAAAATTTGAATACGACTTCTAAGGAAGTGACAAAAGGAAATAGATTGAGCTACTTGAGGAAGGGAAGACTCGCCAAGGGAGCCATGAGATGTCTTAAAGTGAGCAAATACTTGTCATAAAGAAAGCAGTTATCCTGGAAGATTGTTCTCCCCATCTGTGAGGACAGAACAAGGAACAACAGACAAACGACAGCACGGGGGGTTTGGTGAAGTATTGGAGGAAGGTTTATGAGAAATCAGGTTGCCTCCTTCAGGAGTTTATGATCAGCCTGGGCACACGATTGCTGGAGCTCCATGAGACCTCTGCTGGGATCTGGTCCAGCAGAAGGAAGGGGAGAGCAGATGGAAGCGTTCCTTGTGTGCCACCCTGGCCGTGGAGGATCTCAGGTTCTGCTGCTCTCCTTGGGGGAGCAGCAGGAAAAACCACCCCCCACCTCACTGGGAGAGAACAGGGAAAGCAGGAAGCCAAGGTGATGGCTGTGTTTCTGGTGAGTTGGATTCCTGTCAGGGAAGTTTTTAGAATCAGAAAGAAATAATGGATTCCTGAATTCTGTAAGAGACAAGTGGGTTACAGATCTTCAGTATAAAGGCACAGTGAGGAACGTGCTGATTATCCTCGAGGAATCAGAGTCTTTGCAGATAGAACATGCACATGATGCATCCTCATTTTCCTGCTCATCTTTAGACATTTTAAAGGTGAGATATAGAGGTTCTGGGGAACGCATGAGGGATATTTATGTGTATTTACATGCTATCAGGGCATGACAGTCATATTATAAATATTTTTTTTCCAGTGATTAACTCTGGCTGCAAAAAATTACTCAAAACTTTCAAGCAATACCTTACGTCTTTAATTATCTGTTTTTGTCAAAATTGGTTATAATCCTGTTTCAGGGGTACATGAAAGTAAAAAACACTAACACATCCTAATATGACAAAATAATGAGAGTAAGCCAAATGTCACTATATCCTTCCACAGAAAATTGCACAGTTAAATCTAGTGTCAGCCTGATAAAGATACATATTCCCCATTTAAGATTATGTTTGGAGTGACAATTAAGGTGCAGAAGAAGAAAAAAAAACCAAGAGAAACTGTAAAAGCCGTATTTTGCAACCGAAGGAAAATACTAAAATAACATATTCTTATGGCCATTTTTCTATTTCTCTATCAGCAAACAAGGCAGATTGGAAAAAATGATCATTCCCATCAGGAGGTACTGAAAAGACATAAAATAGATTAAACTGCTCTTGTCTTTGTGTTTGAATACAGAAGCAACAGAAAGTAATTTCAGTTCAGAGAGGCTGAAGGCAAACAAGAGCAATCTTCAGTTTCATTTTCATTCTGGCAGGTCTCCTTGCTGATGCTTTGCCCTTAATTGCTTTTCTAGTTACCTTATAGAGCACAACTACGTGAGATCATATTTAAACAAACTCCCTTTGTTTTCTTAACTCCTGCAGAACCAACATTTTTTTTTTTTTTTTTGGCCCCGGACTGGGCAGCTCTGACTTCTATTAGTGAAAGGTCAAGCTTTTGGTTGGGTTGTTCTTTTTTTTTTAAACTTAATATTCTCAATATTGCTATTTTCTGACTCCATATAGACGTGCAATGTTTGACAGCAAGTCTCTCATCCATGATTCCCACCTGCCCTACGGTCATGGAAGCATCTTGCTGTTCCCTGGTCTTCTCTTCCCCTTTTTTTTTAACTCTCATTAATTTTAATGTTAGAAAAAACCACCAGATGTGATGCCCACGACGTGGGGGCTGATCTGAGCTGTCTGATCACTCACCTGCTCCTGCAAAAAGATACTGGGAAAACATTTTAATGGGAGAAATCCATCCTGCTGATGGGGGATATAGCACTTCCCACGAGTGAGAGGAATCCACACTGCAGCAGTGAGGAAACAAGTAATAATAGTTGGGATGGGGAGAGCCAAAAGTAGTAGAATGAAAGAAGAGGCATAAAAGGCAGAGAGTACATCAAAGTTCACAGAAGCCAGAAGATAAAGCACTGGAAAATGCAATAGAAATTCTGAAAAAAAAAAACCAAAAGAAGCCAAAACCCAATTCAAAAAATCAATGGCCTTGAGAAAGTCTTATTTTGAGATTCAACAGGGGCTTTTTGTCTCTGAAGTAGTTCAGACGAGCTGACCACTCTCCTTTATTGCATCCTGTCTTTTATCCCCAAAAACATCTCCCCTTTTCTGCCCTAGATAAACTCTATAATCCATATAGGTTATTTTGCACCAAAGAGACTCAGGAATAAGCAAGCATCTGGGTTGAAATTTTGCCTTCACTAAGATAAATAACAGAATTCCCACTGCCTACAAGGAGGGCTGGTGTTTCATCCTTAGAACACACTGGGATGTGAACTTTAAATCCTACAGGATTACATAGAACAAACAGTGTCAAAGAGATCTTATCAATTTTTTCTTATCAATTTACAGATGTTAGTAGCTGCAGGGTAGGAAGAAATGTAAGAGTTTTTCATTTGCATGGAACATTGGATGGAATTTGCATGATCAGACTCAAAGCTTTTATGAAAGTTCACTTGGCCTTTCTTTTAGTTCACAACTGTCTCATTATTGAACATTGAATCCTGACCTGATACTTGAGACCATCAAGGTGGCAGAACACTGGAAGGATAATGAACTGTGTAAGAAGAGGAGGGACCAGAACAATTTTTGCAACTGTGTTTTGTAGTTCTACTGAAAGTAGGAGAGCAATGCCAGTAAAGATTTATAGAGCCCACAATTCTTGGAGGTCACACACACACATTAAAACTAAGCAGGGGAGGAGGGGAGAACGAAAATTTCCTTATTCCAGTTGCATGCATGTGGAACCAAAACTCAAGTTTATGTGATCTCATCCCAGGTTCCCAAGGAGCTGACATTAGGGCTGGAAACCAAACCTTTATTTCATCATTCTCAATCTAACTTCTAATGGAGTTAGGGAACAGATTCATTCACAGATGTGAAGGATAGAATTAACTGTTAGACCATCTTATGGGCTCATGCATTGTGATCTGGAAGTCCAGGAGTGGGGATTTAAATAATCTTCCATAACTTTCCCTGTCTGTTTTCTATTACAGCAAACGTGCATGTTGTAGCTGCTCTCTCTAACAATATGAGAGTAATTTCCAATTTGCATTAATCTACATTTACTTCTGGCAGTTGTTTCTATAACTCTCCTCTGAGACTGAAGTTGTTTTAGCAGTCAGCACCAACTCTGTCCATCAGCAGCTGAACTGGGCTCCTCAGTGCCTCGGCACAGACCCTTCAACCACAGCACTGCTGCTCTGAGTCAGGTTTAAGTCACAGCTACTCTGTGCCATATCCACGATTCACCCGTTTGGAACAGTGCAGAAACAACAGTGAGACCCCAACACGGCAAAGAATCTTTCCTTTGGTCCAGGAGACACCACCAGCTCACACTGCACAAATCAGAGCAGGGGAGCTAAATCACCGTGAACATCGAGCGGTTCAGGGAGAGAGGTGTGCACCCTGAGCAGGCATGAATCATATGGGAGTGATATCCAGCAGGCAAAAGGAATTATTTGGGCCATGCACATAATTTGAAAGTTCAAAATGTAATTTAAAAATGCTAAGCCCTTCCTGGTAATCCTCATGCTTTATTTTTTTTCGTATCTATATCTACAGTTCTAGTCTAAGGGAATTCTTCTCTAATAAAATCCCGTAATTTAATGCACCGATGGTAATGCTGATTCAATTTTCTGCTTGCATAAATATATTCTAAATCCATATTATAAAAAATATCACTGGCCCTAGGTGTAAAAATCTGTTCTTCTAATCATCTATGTAGCCAGAATTAATGGGCCAGTAATAACTGTCATTTGATAAACTGATCAATCATACTTTATCTGCACTACCACAGCATAATAATGGCATCCACTAGGAAAAACATTAGAAACTAAAAGATCAGTTGGTTCAGAGCATGGATTAAAGGATTATTTAACCAGATGAAAGCAATGAGGGTGAAATTATTTCAAACAATGTGGAAACACCATTTGTTTTAAACTGAAAATTGGAAGTTCTGGTGAAGAGCACAAGGAATACAAACGCTGGGTTGTGTCATTTGTGGAAGATACAATCCCTGGAAGAATCCAAAGCGCCAGAAAGAAATGCCCAAGTTCTCTTTCATTTCACATGCAAAGAAGTTTATCCTGAAGAGAGATCAAATGTATTTTGTTCAAATGCAGGTACTGGGAGAAGCTCATGGATGTAAATGTCCAGAACAGTCAAGTAAAACATGAACAGTCATAATCAATAAGGAGAATGTACAGCTGGCCTGTTCATGCCATTAAACTGAAACCCTTTATGTGCCTCAGTAACAGGCAGTCCAGCCTGGGAAAACCTTCCCAGATTCCATGCCTGAGGCTTTACAGGAGGATGCCCACGTGAAGTGCTGTCTCAGCTCTCTGCACAGTCAGAGCACACAAAAGCTGGTACGAAGCAAGAGGGATGGCAAGAGAACAGAACATGCCCCTGCCTGCAGTCAGTTGGCTCTGGCATCACTTTGGAGAGGTTCTGAAGAACCTCAGGTTCATGGTAAACTCTCGATTCTGGCAGTTCTGCCAACTCCATAACGCCAGCAGTCAGCAACTCCAAGGGGGTGGAATGGATTACAACCCTCTCCAGACCCACAACACATTGAATAATAACACACAGGGTGAAGAAGGTGGGGGAGAGGAGTGTTATAAATGTAGTTTATCTGCCCTGATAACAATATAAGCTTGTTACAGTCCCAAATGCACGCACAAGTTTTATCACCAGACTGCATAATTAAGATCTTAACACACACATTCTCCAGTATCCAGATGCCTTAGCACTAAGGAGCTGGGAGCCATGTGGTCCCTGGAAAACATATCAGCAACTCTTCATGACAGTAACTGTGTTAGCACTGCTACATCTTGGAAGGATGTGACAAGAATCTCTTTCAAACTACTACACTTAACTGGAGAGAACTGAATGTAAAAGTGCTGTTTCGAATCATGATGCATAACATTCTGGCAAATCTGATCCTGCTGAAGGGATTCAGCACCAAATGCCTTCACCTTTGTGCCCATGGATACACAGATTGTTCCCCACGTCCAGGGAGACTGACAGGTTGTCCTGGTTTAACCCACAGGTTGTTATGGAAGCTGAACACCACACAGACCCTCACTCACTCCCCCCTGCAGTGGAATGGGGAGAGAATTGGGAAGGAGAAAAAAATTCATGGGTTGCAATAAAGACAGTTTAACAGGACAGAGAAAGAAGGGAAAGTACCAAGAACAATAATAATAATAATACATGAAACAAGTGATGCACAATGCTCCTGCTCACCTCCCACTGACCAGTGCCAGCAGCTACCCCCGACCAGCCTTCCCCACTCGTTCATACCCTAAACATCATCTCACATGGTCTGGAATATCCCTGGGGTGAGAAATCCTGGCTGTGTCCCCTCCCAGCCTCTTGTGCACCCCAAGCCTCCTCGCTGGTGGGGTGAGAAGCTGGAGAGTCCTTGACTGACAGTAATCACTGCCCATCAACAGCTAAAACAGCTACATCGGTGTGTGAGCATCATTATTCTCATCCTAAATCCAGCACACAGTAAGGCACCACCTGCCAGGAAGGACATTAATTCTGTCCCAGCTGTAACCAGGACACATGTACATCAGTGTCTTTACCAGACACAGGAGATGACCTTCTACTTCCCAAACACTTGGTTTCTGGTGTCTGCCGCCTTGCTTCTGAAATACCTCATTTTGATCAGTTTGATAGAGACTAATAAGGCAAATAAATGATCTGTGAGGGAGAACTCACGGATCTGTGGTTGAGGTGACAGCACTGAAGGGAAACATAACAACAAGCCTTCATATAAAGAAAAAGCCACTAAATTTAAGGTGACACCTAGTTGTTTGTCACGTCAATGGCACACAACACGAAAGTTTTCAATTCAAAGGTCTGAAGCGCAAAAAGGAAAGCTCAGGTGATGAATTTCTGAAGGTTAAGAGCACCAGAATAAATTGCTGGGGAGACTGGTCAGTGAATAAGTGTCAGCAGTGATGCACACAGAGCTGACGCTGCCCTGGGGGAAGGGTTGATGAATTAACTCCTTGAGAGCCTCTTGAGAGAACGACACCCACCCCATTTCCAAAGTTGAGTGGGTTGAGGAAGTGGTGAACTAATTATTTACGTGAAAAGGTTCTGATAGGATGATGTATCTACTAAACTAAGATTCAGCTGGATTTATAGTTTGTT
>JAYRBT010000028.1:9319853-9372289 GCA_036023395.1 Myiotriccus ornatus | reverse complement strand
TCACATGCTCATTTTTTAATGCCTGGGCTACTGATACTTTTTCAGTCTCTGCTATGAAGTTGCCCCCCAGAAAACTGCACTGAATGGCAGAATTACAAAATGGGACACACACAATTCTTCTGCTTCATCTGCTCTGTTCACTTCGAGCTTTCTTTCAAAACCATGGCCTTATAACTCGCAAGCATTTGAGGAATGAGGCCAGAGAAGTCAGACACCATCTTATTATGCACACCTTAGTCCAATTCTGCTAAAACAAACCTGCTCACACACACAGGAGAGAGACAAGAAGTCCATTAGGGTGCTGGTCACTCCTCAAAAATACCCCTCAGCAGAACTGATGGGGAGATCTGAGCCCTGCTGTGACTATTGTGTTAAGGGAAGGCAAGAGATGAGAAGGTGACTTCCTGATCCCTCAAAAATGTTAGACATCAACAGTGCTTTTGCACTTCTGTTCTTTTATCTGCCAGAGGAGAAACAGGCTGAATCCACAGCTGGGATAAGCAACTCACCTAAGTTTGAGAAGCACCTGATTTGAACCAAATTTGCTCAACTATTCTCGTAATGTAATGATGTCTCTGTGGATAGGAAAAGGCACGTGATACAAATACCCAGGTTTCTATCAGAATGAAAAAGAGAAACACCCAAAGAGCAGCATTTTCCAGCCAAGTCTAAAGCAAGTTCAGACCCCCACAAGTTCACCAAGGAGCCTGCATGTAAGTGAAGACGGAATTTGACACTGATGTAATTCTGCCTGTGTTCTACCCCCCAGTAATCCCTTTTAAATCTATTTGTCATACACGTCTTCCAGTTTTAGAGGCTTAAAGGAATTTTTAGTCCTTCCTCTGCTCTCCCACAGAAAAAAAAAGATGCAAAGGAATTAAAGAATTTAGATTTAATGCCCAACTTTAATTGCCAAGACAGGGCAATTATACTATAATTCATTAGAATAAAATCCATTCACCACACACATCCAACCCTGGGCTCCTTTATGTTTCAGACACGTCACTTGAATTTACACCAGTCAGTGGAAAATAAATGCTACTACTAATTTTTATTAAAATCCTAGTTAATTCACATCTACCATAATTGAAATAAAAGACAAAACATCGTAATTAGCTCCCTCCTGCATACCATACAAAGATTTTAATGAACTTTTTTATTTAGTCAGCATGCTGAAAATTAGTTTTTCAAACTAAGTGTTCTTATCATCGAGGAAATTGCCTACATGTAAGAATGGCCTCTTGTAATTATTCAGTGCCTTAGAAAGAGCAAGCTTGTGAATATTTCAGACTTTAAGTTTTAACAGTTTCCTTTAGAAATGTCTTTACTATGCCAATGTACTGGACATGGAGGGAGATACTGAAATAGAATTTAACACAGACATCCCCAAAATTAATAAAATTGTTCACATAAGAATCACCTTTGCTCCAGATACAGCTTTAAATTTTTCCCTTCTTGCCTTCTCCATTGCACACAAAGCTTTATTTCCACCTTGTACTACCTTGCTCCAGCAACCTCCTGAAACCCCATCCCCTTTTTCCTTGAATACTAACCAGAAGTGAGATTAAAAACTTCATTACCTTAAGCTCTGCAGAGTCTGGATTCAATATTTTAATTTAAAAAAAACCAAAAACTTTTAATTTAAAACCTGTATAGAGATCACAGAATTCCTGTTATTTCAGAGAAGCAAGCAAAAGGCCCTTTCCTCTCTACTAGACTGACAAAAAAGACAGCATGCTAATGGACAGGCAAAAATCAGCTCTGCCAAGGGCCTGTCACACAGAAAATCCATTATTAAACTACCTGATTCTTTTTCCAAGTGTTCAGCATCATCTACTGCATACCTGATTTTTGCTTCTCTCAGCTCTCTCTTTCTTCCTCCTCCCTCCCCCTCTCCAAGGAAAGCAGGAGTGACACTATCCCGAGTTTCCAGCTCCCGCAGCCTTCAGCCCAACACACTCTTTTCCTGGTGCTTTGCCACATTCTCAGTTAATGATTTTCCAGTGCTCTGCCCTACACGAAGGTGATGCAAAGGATGGGGGGTGTGTTCCAGGAGAATCCTTCTGGTCCAGGGACGCCTGTCACGGTTATTTAATGGCACACATTTCCTCTGAGTTCTTTCCTCCTTTTGAAAGCCTGGCAGAGTTTGCTGTCCTTTAATGTTCCAGAAAATACAGACAAAACAATTTCCAAATCTCTTGTGTCAGGGCATAACTACCAGGAGTTCTGCCCCTGGTGAGATCACAGTGTTTGGAAGAGGCTTCATAACCACCTTGCATTCCTGGAGAGGACCTGTGCAAGGTCTGCTCCCATCTGCCTTTAGCTTTCTGAAGGTTAATTCATCTTGGCTAAACCTCAAAGTGGTTTTTCTAATCTGAACCACAGACAAAATGGACAACTAGCCCTGGCTTTTGGATAACTGTGCAGATGAGAAAAGTTAAGCAAATACGTTCTTTTTTACAATTGCAGCCCGTGAAAAGGAATTCCTTTGTTGTGTCATTATAAACCAACATCTACAGCTCTCGAGTGCATTCCTCCCTTGGACTCTCTGCTCACACTAAAGGGGTGGCCTCTCCCTCCTCTTTCATCTCAAACCTTTATTTTTTTTCCCCCATCTTGAAAAAAGAGGTACCTGACTGAATGATAAACAGTCCTATTTCCAAATCATATCATCAGCAGCTCCATCTGCCAAAAAAAAAAAGAAAAGTTCATCTCCACTGCAATTTCCAAAGCAGAGCTTCCTGCACTGGGGACTCGTGATAGTTCCATAGATCAAGCACACTGCTCACAAATGCACCACATGGCACTAACAGGGGATACAACTTCCTCTACAAAATCAAGGGAGAGCAAAGTAATAGAAACTGAAAGAAGATAAAATGTTTTGTAGGTAGCAGAACACCAGCTGATAGCAATTTCTCTTTCAAGCCACAGTATACTTAATTTATTTATAGGCATTGGGAAAATGTTACAGCCACAGCCCTGGGTAGGAAAATACACTACAAGTGCCACTTTATAAAAAAGCAGCTCAGAAGCAGCAACATAAAGAAAATGAATAATGTTTCCCTAAATATCAAGCCACATTTCTTGCAACAGAATAATGATGAAGCCAGGAGCAGAGTCAGGCAATTAGGAGTGAGAACAACCAAGTACAGCCTATAGCCAGCACAGAGGAATGGCTTATTTAGGAGTTCTACTGAGGAAGGATCGAAAGATGAAAAGCAATAACTCATGATCTTTATGTCCAAACTATGAGGACCAACGTGTTTATGTTTCTGACACTGGGATATATCATCCACATTAAGGTCCTGCTGGTATTTTTCAAATGGACTTGTGCTTTTCGTGGCTTTCCTTGAACGTGGCTCTTCGTGGTTTCGCTTGGACACTTCAAGTGGTTTGACCTGTGTAAAACTTGGCAGCTCGAGGGGACATACAGATAGAGACAATGTTTTCTTGCCATGCTGGTAAGGGGGGAAAAAAAGAAGAAAAAAAAGAAGAAAAAGAAACAAAGAAAGGTGTGGTTGCTGGAGTTTTCGGGCTCTATCAGGAATGCCTCGTTTTAGCTGACACGCACAAATGTGAAACCTGAAGGAACCCTTTCCCTTGATCTGCCTGCAGAAGGAGCAGACAGGTTGGTATTGCTGGAGATACACCCCTTTTTAACCTTGCATTTTTATTTGAGGAAGCTGAGACTCTCCCAAGATTTGTGAACATACGTAACTAAGCTCAGGTTTTTGAACACTCAGATTATTGAAGTCACTTGAGTAGGCAAGTGTGGAAGACAGACAGTTACCAATGACAATCTGTGGGATGAATAAGAGCACCTGGATTTTGGCTGGACAGACACTGTGACCATTCACAGTGAAGGGCTGCTGAGAAGTTTACATCTAAAAAGAGCACTGCACCTTGAAAAACTAAATAAAAATATAATGCCTTTCTGAGGGCAGACAATCATCGTGTGACTCTCTTACCACTTCTCTGTCAGGCAGATGATGGAAAAGCCAGGAAGGAGGGAGGGAAACACAACACTGGTACCTGCAGCAGAATGGGCATTTTGCAGCTCTGCCATTAATGCCAAGGATGCAAAGTGCTGATGACTGATCACATCAAAGCTGGAAACGCTGCTTACAGGAGAAATACACAATTACTGCACCATGATATAGCTGATCATGGTCTGATTTTGAGGATAAATAGGTCCTTTGGGTTAGAGTGAATTTACTACAGCCACAGTGCTGGAGGTAAGAGCAGGATTATCAAATGATGGCTACTGGTTTTCTTTTAGCCAACACTGACTCCTGAGGGAGCTTTTTGGTCTACTGAGAGGGAAGCAGGCACATTTTTTGTTGGAGGCCTGTATTTAACACTGTGAAACACAGGGGTTCTTCCCTTTCTGTTTTGTGGACTGCAGCCTGTGTCAGCAACTTTTCATGGGTTTTAAATATGAAAGGTCACTACAAAGTTCCCCACTGAACAGAGTGACAGGCTGGAGCCTTCCCAGCAGAGATACATCTGCTCTTAGAGGCTACAAGCACCTCCTAATGCATTGTAACCCCCAGCAATTAAAATAAAGGATAAACTCCATGATCACATTAAAATAATTACAATAAAGCTTACTTACACTGCACTAAGGCTTGCTGTAATGTGCAATGATCCCTAGGATTGCTTATCTGTACATCCATTTCTCGCAGAGTTCTGTTTATCTGTTGTTACAGATAAGATGGGAAGGGAGAGACTGATTCAACTGCTCAGCTTCTAAATTAAAGCTACCCCAGGAGCAGAACCTACTTGTACTGCAGATTTTATTCTACTGCTTTGCCTTGTGGTTCAAGTGAACATGTTGCCTCCAGATTTTGGGTCGGCGCCTCACGTGTCTGCATCCCTCTAGTACAGCTGGTGAGGCACAGCAAGGATGCACAGACACAAAACAGTGCTGCCACCAGCCCTCCTGAGATAGAACAGGACAAATCCTCAAGCAGAGGTTGCAAGAAGGACGGTGGAAGTAAAATTCTGCTATTCACATACAGCTTTCCAGTCCCTGCACTTTAAGGAAATGTGGGTCAAGTCACCAAGCCCTTCAAAGCAAACTGCTGGGCAAGAACTGCTCACGCAGAGCCAGGTGTCAGTGGGCAGGCCCATGGATACAGAGCAACCAGGGAATGGATAGATTGCAGCCAAAGAACGGGATTAAATGACCAAACAACTCTTACCAAACTGATTTCCAACAGACTCTGCTTAGGGAACTTCCTAGTGAAGAACACCATCAGAATAGATTTGAAAACCTCTTGTATTCATCTTGCTGTGGGCTGCTTTGCACCATTTTGGAGCTTAAAGTAACTTTCCAAATGACCAAGGGCAGCAAAGCTAGAATGCAAACAATCAGATCTGAGCAGAAATAATATTATTTTATGCAAGTACGTTTACTCTGAAGGAAAAGGAAGAAAAATAGCTGTGGTTCACTCAGTGTTTTGCTGACCTGGGCACTCAGGTTTGTGGCAGCAGGAGATTTAATTCCTAAATACACATGCATTGTCACATCTTACCTAATGAATTGCAAAAGAACAGTTAACTGATTTTCACCCAAATCTTTAACCTTAGGGTTAGATCATGACCTTTATTCCTGTTCGGAGAAAAAAAACCCTACCAACTACTTACATCAAGTCCAGAATCATGCCTGGGAATTCCTCCTGGCTCTGCATGAGAAAGCAAGGGAGGGAGGGAAAAGCAGCCACAGAAAATGGGCTGCTCTTTGCAGTCCCTGTTTAAATTCCCAGAGGTTTGTGAGCCCTTGACAACCATGTTCAGTGCCCATCTTGCAGTTCATGGCCATCAAAAAAGAACCTCTATTATTCCAGGTGGTGCCAAAATGTCTGCCCAGGGTACTGATTCAATTATTTTCCATTCCTTGCTTTGACTGGAAATGTATTTTAAGAAATGCCTCCTTCAGCATTTCATCTGTCCTTTCAGTGGAATTAAGCTGGTTTCCATTAATCAAAATACAATCCCAGTGCTAGAATGGCAATCCTGGGGAGGATGCTGGTTCCACTGCCCTTCTCCATCACTAGATCAGCTGATCACGTGTCATTATCTGCAAGACATTTGTCTAACACGTTTCAGAACTCCTTCAAACACAGTTTCTACATCCTCTTAAAAATATCTTTCCCAGCTGCTGCCACTACAAAGGGTAAAATTAATCTTCTTTCTCTGCAGTTAAAAATATTGCTCCTTGTTGTAACCACAACTGCCAGAGAACAACTCACCCACCCTGCAGTCAATTTTTAATTCTTTGAAAATAGGATTCGGGGGTTGCTTCGGTTTGTCGTTGCTGTTTTGTTTTGCTCCTCCCCTTCAGTCTTTCTCCCCACAGGACATTTGCTGCGACTCCAGTCAGACCTGTTGCTTTTCCCTGGGTACTTTCCAGTACCTGGTACTCAAATCTGGACAATGTGTTCCAGCCAAGGTCTCACAGGTACTGCCTAGAGCCGAAGGATTACTCACAGTCACATTTGCCAGTGCGACATTTGCCTCTTTTTTTGCAACGGAATGACACTGTTGACTCATGTTCTATTTGTAATCCATTATAATCCCCCAGCCTTTTGCTCCAAATTTATTGCTGATGGGTTTTCATCCTGCTTTGTGCAGAGGATTGTTCCCACCTGAGGCGCCCAGATTAAATTTATCCTCTGTTTTCAGACCATTTCTTACATTTCTTGAGGAGACTGAGAATTTCATTGCTGTGCTACATCTAATAAGAAGACTAATTTCAACATCTATGGTTCAATTAAAATGGTAAATAATATTGGACCCAAACCAGATGACAGACAACCACTACTCAATTTATCTTTCCAGCCTGACATTGAACCATTGATAGCTATTACCAGAGCATAGTTTTCCAACTGATTTTGTATCCA
This sequence comes from Myiotriccus ornatus, assembly GCA_036023395.1. Lineage (NCBI taxonomy): Eukaryota > Metazoa > Chordata > Aves > Passeriformes > Tyrannidae > Myiotriccus > Myiotriccus ornatus. The sequence continues at coordinate 9,365,384 of JAYRBT010000028.1, read as the reverse complement.
CCTCGTAATTACTTATTTCAGACAGTATTTTTTTAACTTACTTATAAGGCAGTAATGGAAACCAATGTCAAAAAGTCAAGATATGAGATACTGCAGGTTTATCCCTGAGTCTCAACACCTGGAAGTGTCACAGAAGAAAATTAGTTTACTTTGACATCTATACCAGCTTTATTCATCCCCTTATCTTCTTGATGGTAACAAATATTTGCTTTAATATTTACCCTAGCATGTTTTTTTTTCGCCACCAAGATTGCAGGTTCAACTCACAGGATTTATTCTCCATTTCCTTCCTTTCCCTAATGCTAAAAGAAAGGCTTGTCCATTCCCTGTCTTCCCCAACCTCATAAATTTTCAAAGATACTAAAAGTTACCTCTAAAATTATCCCAGCCAATTCACTTAAACCATAGATAACTCCAGCTGATTTGCAAATATCTGATTTGCTCAAGCCTGTCCTCTGCCTCCTCCAGACTCTTACCCCCCAGTTGAAGGTATTAACCATCACTGGCACCACAGAGCTTTTATGTAAGAGCCAAAGCACAGACTTGAGACAAAGCCTTGGCCTCCTCAGCAGTGCCTTTACATCAGTGTCTCTCTCCACTGACCCATCATTTTTCTTCTTTTTTTTTTTCTTTCTTCTAAACACTCGTTAAAAATTGTTACTCCTACATTCTTGCCCAAACACCTCATCTTATGCTTGGCTTTCTGAGTTGGGGCTGCCACTTGTGTTCCACCTAATTGCACCTTCTGTAAGTCACTTCTTGCCACTGCAGTCACTGAGAGCCTTGTCTTTAGCCAAGCTCCTGCCTTTGGATAATTCAGGCTTGTGCCCTCTACACTGAGGAAATGGCAATTATCCTCATTTTTCTTCCTCTAATTTCTGCATTACCCATTCTCAGTTTACTGAAATCTGGTTTTGAAGTAACTTGTCTTTATTTTGATGCCGTTCTCTCCCTAAAATTTCTCCATTATGTATTTTTATGGCCATTGCCACTCTGCCTTCTACTTTTATTCTCCACAGGAGTTCCTTTTTTTCCAGCTAGAGCCAAATGACAGTTAATAATCCCCCATTAACTGCCAAGCACATAAACGTATTTAAATACTGTTCAAACCACTCTTCTGACTGTTTAGTGATTTAGAGGTCACTGGCATGCAGATGCTATACCATCCAATATTTAAGTCAAATAATACCTCAAAGCTGGAGACTTTTCCGTTGATTGGTCTGCCCTTCTTAAACCAGAATACAAACTGAAGCAGCTACTTTGGATGATACACTGGGGCCTCTCTCGCAGCAAATCAACAGAACCACAGGAAATAAGGAAGGAAACTTTGCAGGTCCACACACAAATAACTTTTAAAGGTTTAGATGGGTCACCAAAAATGCATTCCTGCATACTGAACTGAGGCAAAGAGAAGGAACCTCTGCTCCCCTAAGCGATGCCAAAGAGGGCAGGGTTGGGTTCGGTGATATTCCCCAAAAGCATGAACTTCCCTTTAAAGATCATGTCTGCTTCACAGCCAGTGAAGTCAGAGATATGAAAAGAAAGCCAGCACCACTATTGACAAAACTAACAAGTGCTCCCCAAGTGCTAATAAAATTCCAGACAAGCAACCCATCGATCAGCGCTCGCAGCGCATCAGCCGTAATGCAATCACACACCAGGCCCCAGCCCTGTCACTTCTCATGCCATATTTAATGACAAAATTGGTTGCTTACAAGCTTATAAAGAATTTAAGATTACACTTCTGGCATACAAAGAGGACCATGTGCTTCTACTTGGAGGATGTGAGCAGCCATATGTGCTCCAAGTGCATTTGGGGGAAGATATTTCATGTGCTGCATCCCAGCTATTGTTTTGGGTTGATTCAGTTAGCATGTTCTAAAATTGGACTGATTTACTGAAGATTTACAAAACATAACTCATGTGCACTTGTGCTATGAATAAGCCTCTAAAACTAATTCAGGCACAGTCAAAAAATAAATTGCAAAATAAGTTATTCAATTGAAATCTGCCATCTGAGGCACAGTAATAGAAAACATTTATTATAAACTAACATGTATTTGTGGCTAGAGATGTGTACAGTACTAAACATCTCTCTGCAAGGAATTTATTCAGGCTTTTCTGAAAGAACATCTTAACTGGGCTAACAGAAAATTACATGTTCAAAAATAATTGCAGGTTCTATGATTTTCCTCCTGCTTCGCAGGCTTCCCATTATCATTCCTTTTGCTTTGGAAGGCTTATGAATTCTAGGCAAACTTCTTTTTTTTCCCTGCACAGCTGCAGAAGGGCATTTCTGGAGTCTGGATTTAAACAGTGGAAAGACACAGGTACAGCTGGGTGCAGAAGGAGGGGAAGGGTGGATACCAACACATTCATCCCAAAACACCCTGCTCTAAATTTGACAAATTCGCTTTCCACGGGGCTGCTGGACTGGCAAAGTCACAGGCTATGCTATGCTGGAGGCTGCAATCCACTCAAAAGCAGGTTTTCCTCTTCAAAAGTGAGGGTATTTTGCCATTTCAGACTTTTAGTGCTCAAGGGGAATTCTTTGGAATGAGAGCTCATGTCTGTGATTAATGGTGATAGTGGATCTCCACGAGTGTGTCTGACATTAGAGCCAGTCATTGACAGGCCCAGTTCAGGCAGATAAAGATTTTCACACACAACAGCAGAGTAAGGATTTTGGATATTTTGAACTTTTGCATTCCCTCCTCCCTCAGGGCAGATCATGAAAGCCCTGAGAAGGAACATCCCTGTCCGGATTTCTCAGTTACCAGGAAAGAGGATTTGGGAGAGACACTGAAAAGACAGACAAAGGCTGAAAGACAAGAAGGAAAACTCAGACTGTTTCTTATCAGAAAATCTAATCGAAGAGATCTAAATCTTTTTTTATTTAACAATAATCCACAGAGTCTTAATGAGTAAATTTTCTGGCAGCTCTGAATAGGTGCAGAATATCAGACACATACCAAAATCTCTGACTTAAGAATGCCATGCTAAACTTTTTCCCCTGATTCCCTGTTTTCTTTCTTCAATGTGGATGAAGAAGACTGGGAAAGTATGCCAAGAACTCTCAAATGACCTTGTGAGAAAAAAACCCCAACCCTTTGATTCATATTTTAAAATCCTGAGTAACCTGCCCCTTCCACTCTTCTTCTTTCTTGCTTCTGCAGCTCTGGCAGGATGGAGTTCAATATTAATGACCTGCAATCATTTCCAGGCTCACGCTCTCCTGCCTTTGCTGCCCAAATGCCTCATTAGCTGGGCTCTGTTGGTAAGATGCTCACCTTTGTATTGTTTTTTTTCCTGGGTTAAAGATGAATAAAAAGCTGGGCTGGTAGTTGAGCTCAAAATAAATTCTGATCACTCAAGTGCCCAGGGAGCTGCAGCTGAACCCTTCGAGCTGACTTTCCTTGAAAAGGCCTGTTATGCAAAGATACCTCCTGTGACTCCCCAGGGTTGGTTTCAGTGAAAGCCAGGAATGCTTTCTTACAAAACAAGGTATTTCTTTGCTCGAGACACACACTCAGGCATTTCCCTCCACACTGCAAGCAGAAAGCAGACAGCTTCATTGCTCTATTGTTTTCCAATGCGTAATTAAATCATTCAACCTGCCGAATAAAGCCGGCTTTTTGTTAGAGAAGAACACAGAGTTGGTTGGACCCAGCAGACTTCTTCAAAAGGTGCAAATTAAGTACAAGCCTAGAAGGCAGAACTCTGCTGACTTTCCAAACCTCTGAGTGCTGTTGGTTTTTAAATCTGTTAACCACTGAACCCTCCAGCTGCCTTGGCACGGTCCCTTCTGGCGGGTACCGGCCACCTTCAGCTGCTCCTCAGCCCTGTCCTCCCAGCTCAGCGTGGTTCCACAGTCTGCCTCCACATCAGCACTTCACAGCTGGAGTATTCAAACAGGATTTCAGATTCAGAATCGAGAAGTGGGTTTCAAACATTTATACCTGTCCCAAAGAGTGGGGTGTTCACACAAGTTCTGTGAGACCAGACTCGGGTTTCTCATAAAACACAAAATCTGCTTTCAATCAACACTGGAGAAGTTTTTTCTCTTCAGTCACTGAGAAAAACCTTGGTGTTGTGAGGTTAAAATTTGTCTTTGGGGTATGTCTCGAAAAAACACTTGTGTGGTAAGAACACAGAGCTGCTACTGAGTTCACAGGAGCAACCTGGGGCTCCTCACCACAGGATCTGCACCGGCTCTCTGCACCCCAGAAACCCAAAGAATACAAAATAGAAGCTTTTCTATCTTCAAAAGCATTGAAGAGCACAAGGGGCATTTAAACACCCCAAAGCCAAAAGGACCAGGATGGGAAAAAATATCAAGGCAGGGAGAACGGAAAAGTAAAAACAGATTAAACAACCATCTTGCAGCTTGTGCTACGTAAAACACCTGTGACAAATTCTTCGCACTATTCTTTTTCTCTGTGTGGAAAATTACAGAAATTAAACCTCTGGTGGCAAAATTCTGGAAAAGAGAAAGCTTCCCTTCTTTCCTTTACCTCAGCACTCTCTATTTAAATGCCACTCTCTCTGTACATACTCATATATAGCATATATACATTTACACACATATGCATACATATATGTTTATATAAACTGAGGATTAGTCTTGTCAGCATATGATTCATAGGGCCCAAGGCAGCAACATATGATTTCCTCTCATTTTTTGGGTGGAAACACAGAGATCAGTGGCTAAACACTCACATGCTTTTTGTACATGTAACTAAACTTAAAATTAACAGTTTTCCAGTGACTTTTTGTTGTTGTTGTAGTAAATCTTTTTAAAAAGGTTTGAGCGGCAACTTTTAACGTTTTAATCAGGGTGAATTTTACCACAGCCGAAAGGAGTGACCTCTTTGCCAAAAAGAATGATCCACTGGCCCCACCAAACCCATCTGCAAGATTTAAGGGAGGCAAGGGCAGTGCACAGATGCCCGTGCAAGGCATTCTGCTTCCTGACCACAGACCATCCACAGTGTCAGAGCAACTCCACACCGAGAGAGAAACGATCCTGTTCTTTACAGAGTGACAGGAACCCTCAGCAGACACATGACTGTTTGTATCCCTTCAAGGTATCCAGGAGTGGCTTTACATTCTCTGCCACTCTTGGTTTAGCCCAGAGTCAGACACCGCAGCGACACAACGAACAAGACAGTTTTAGAGCACGTCAGTTCAAAATCTGCCTGCGATGCTTTGCCAGGATTTACCTGTTTGTTTTCCCTCTTGGGAAGACAGAAGGTCGCAAGGCCTCTGAAAGCGGTAGGAGCACAAGTTCCATTTGAAGTCAATAGGATTTGTAATCCTAAATCCTTCAAATGCCTTTGAAAAATCTCTGTGGATCTGTGTCCTGACAAAACCATCAACTTCCCCTTGCCTTTGACACTGAAGTCCCATTTCCATAAAGACAGAGAATCTACACTCTTCAGCTCTAACAGGTATAAGCCCCCAATGATATTCCTGTGAGTACAGACAACACAAGGAACATGTTTAGCTACGAAATACAGAAATAAAGCAAAATTTTCAAAAGCACCTTCAGAATCTTCCAATGAGTATTTTCTTCCAAGACACTTCAGTGACTTGGAATTTCTTTGTCGTGCTATGGCTGTTGTTTCCAATGCTTTCCTGGACACGACAATTAGAGTATTTTTTAATTGCTTTTTTCCCCTTGTCTTTTGGTGGCTGCCCTGGAAATTGTTGCCACAACTTAAAAACTCACCAAGACAAAGTGCAGAACGTCATTTACAGAACCTGCACCTGAAACAGCAGCATACACCTTTTCTTTTGAAAAATTCATACATGACAACTGGCTTCAAAGAATTGGCCCCTTGAGTGTCAGGAAATGCAGCAGTTACATTTATGACATTAATTGAGCAAAGTCTGAAACATGGAACAAAATGGCTGTGAAGATACCAGGTTTAAATTGCCTGTTAAACTGAGGTTCATGGTTACAGAGGATATTTCTGAGCACACAACACCATCATTAAATATAAACTGGAATGGGTGGGGATTAAAAAACATGGGGGAAAAACACAGAGATGAGTCAAACCCTTACACATAAACCACCTCAAACTGTGACTAAGATGTGACTAAGGCACAGGACAGACAGGGGAAGAGAGGCATAAACTACATGGGGACATGACAAAACAGCTGAAAGACAACCACACAAGGTGTACTGACTTTACCTTGATCAAATGGCTTGTTCGGATTCCAGTTTCTGAAATAATCATCCTAAACGGGGATTAAAAAAAAAAAAAAAAAGAGAAAAACTCAGATGAAACAATCATTTTTTCATTTTTTCAGTAAAATTTTACACAGCTAAACTACAAATGATTCAGCTCATCTTTTGATGCCAGCATATTTAGCTCAAATCAGGTAAGTTGTGCCATGTGCTTAGCAAATATTTATCTGAAGGAGAAGTTTCCCCTCCTTCAGAGCACCACCAACCCTAGTCCTGAAGAACTGGGATTCAAGCCCAATTTTTATCTCAGCTTCAGCCTATTCTGTGTATCTTACTTGTGTCCTCTTTAAGAGGACGAGACAACAACAGAATGATGGATTTGAGGGGAGGAAGCATGGAAAATCTCCATAACCCTGTGATATTTTTCTGCATATTAATCTTTGTTTTCTTTTTAATATATCCAGTATTCTATATTCATTTCCTGAGGGATGCCACTAAACAGGTGCATTCATCAAGCTGTCCAGGATGACACTGAGATTTCTTTCTCCTGCCAGGAGGGTAACTAAAAACCCATCAGGGGGAATAAGACATCGAAATTATTTCTTCCATCGGGCTTTGTTTACCATCTATCTCCAGCACACTGAATTCCATGAGCTCTCCAGCCATCCACTCAACTCAGCCTGGGATGTTCTGGACACTTGGATTGCTCTCCTGCTTTTTGCCCCCTGGGCTGGGCTGAATTATTGTGCATGACAAGCAGGAGGAAATGTGGGGTTTTCCCCCCAATATAATCGTTGGTATCTACACTGACTTCATGGACAGTGACAATGTCCCACAATAACACCAAAGACCATTATTCATAACTTATTTCAGATACACCAAAATTATCTCTATTTTTTCTTCCCAAGTACAGTTTGGCACCAGAACAGAATCACAGACTCGCCTTCGAATTCCACAGTTTTGTTAATACACAAACCCCTCATGGTTATACAATTCTTTGTAATTGATGATGATGTACTGCTAAATTCACCAAGCATTAATCACTTTTCAGAATGTGCTTTCAACTTTTTTAGCAGAATAATTTTTTTTCCAGCAACAAAAATTTTTTTTTTTTTTTTTGCCTGCTTACATTTTTTCCCAAGTTGTTGCTTTGCTGCTGGGTTTTCAGCATCAGAAACTATTAAATAATTCAACTCCCAAGAAAGATTTCTTATGCTGGTGGCATATGGAGCCAGTTTTGAAATGAGGGTTGGAAAGGGGGTTTATCTCAATTTCAGTGTCAAAGGAATATTTTACAAAAAAATGCACCTTCCTCACAAAAACACCTCCAAAACAGCCATCTCATCTGTAAACCTATTATTCCTCCTCCTTCATGCAGACCTGTTCAGTATTCCTTTCTGAAAATCGAAACTATATTTATTTTAGAATGTGCCTGAAACCACAGTGAGATAACGTGGAAAACACACACGAAAAAATCAGAGGGGAAAAAAAAAAAGCCTGAAAATTCAAATAGAGAAAACCTTTGAGATTTTCAATATATAAACCCCACTATTATTTACAGGAGTAAATAATGAGTATACATACATTAGAGAAATCCAGTTCAAAATAACTTATGCCAGTTGGACAACTTTCCTGGTTTTGGCTGGGATGGAATTCATTTTCCTCTCAGCCAAGATTTTGGATGAGAATCATGGTGAGAACACGCTGATATTTGAGTTGTTGCTTCCTCCCAGCCAAGGACTTTTCTGTTTCCAGTGTTTCTTGAGGGAGGAGCTGCACAAGCAGCTGGGAGGGGTCAGGCCAGGACAAGTGATCCAAACTGGCCAGGGGATATTCCACACCTTAGAGCATCACTCCCACTATGGAAACGGGTGAGGGGCTGATCAGAGCTGGGGAGCAGTCAGCAGGTGGTGATAATTGTATGGTCTCTCTTGGGGCTCATTCCTCCCTTTTTGTCATATTCCTCTTAGTTACCGTTATTATTATTATATTACATTTTAACTATTAAAGTGTTCTTATCCCAACTGATGGGTTTTACCATCTTTTTTTTGTCCCCAGTCCTCCTCCCTGTCCCACCCAGGTGAGCAGGGAGGGTCAGGGGGTGTGAGTGAGCAGCTGGGTGGTATTTAGGGCTGGGATTAAACCACAACCACCCGAAATCCAGCGCTGGAGTTTCACTTCAGCGTCGCCACCAGGCAGAGCCGAAGCTGAGTGAGTGGCTCTGGCACCACCAAGGTGCAATTCCCCCCCCAGGGACACGGCTGGGCAGAAAACCTCTGTCACATTTAAATCCCCACCTGAAGCTCTGCCTTAGGAACAGGCAGGGCTCTGTGCCAGGACTCTGCATGGTGCTCAGATTTATAACGTTGCCCTGAAATGACTTTCGTGAGAAGGAGGAACTCTGAGCATCTCTGAAGGGATGCCATCGTTTCACTGGAGCTTATTCCAACACAAAAGCAGCAACACACACGTAGCACTGACTCCAGGGGGGTGTAATTCAAAATATATACATATTTTTATATAAAATAATGCAATCAGCTTGATTAAAGAGATTTAACATTCCCATTCAATAAGACACCTTCCTGACAGAAAGATATGTATGCATTTCTGAGCTTTCTACTAGGACAGATAAAACGTGCTTCGAACCCCTCATGCCTTCTGAAATTTTCATATTAACATGCTAATTAATATTAACACATTAATAATTAACATGTATCAATACATTTAACTTATAGCAATATAAACAATTGAGCATAAGAGTTCAAGAAGTGGAATATGAATTTTGTTGTTAACATTTTTATTCACTCTATGGATATTTACAATGAAAAACCTACCTCAACTTCCTGACCACGGAAGCATTACAAATGAGAAAAGAAAAAAAAAGAATGAAATAAAGCAATATAAAATTATGTTAACATTCATCAGTTTTCTCCTTGGTGGCCTTTTAAATATGAAATCACTTATTCCAGATGACCTTCACCCACAAATGAAATAATTTCCTCTCTTTCTTTTCTGCCCTTTCCACCCGTGCTGCCATGACCCAGTTTTTATCTGTGTACTATTAGCCAAATGCCATTCTATTAGCACATTTCTTTCCCTTAGAGCACCAAAAAAAATGGCTCTTTTTATTTCCTTCTGGCTGACAAAACCACCAGAAATTGGTTTTCCACACACTCATCTGTACACACCTGGTACAAGAGAAAAGTAATTTAATCTTTTTGTCCTAGCTGACTTTATTTATTTGATGGACTTTGAAGGGAAGGCAAAACCAGGCATGGATCCACTTCAGTACAACAGGTGACAGCAACTGAGAAATATTTCTGATGAGCAAATATTTAAAAATATCTTCTCGCTGCATGGAATTCACACTTCGAAGGTTTTGCCCATGGTTCAGAGACTGCATATGACTAAGTCAGTCTTTTAATTAACTGAAGGGACTCTGCACACCTAAAATCATGCCTGAAAAGGGAAGAATTGATACTGCAAGCCAAGCCTGGATCTGACTCCCTCAGCTCAACTCAGCATCACAGAAAAGTGATGTGTCAACTCAGTCTCTGCCACCGGCTCCTCCTGGACTCAGGTTAAATATTCAACTTCCCCTCCCAGGAACAGAAACCTGACTCCTGCAAACTGTTCCCAGCCCCATTCTCGAGGGAATCTGGAGTTCTGTTCTCATCAGGAGGCTCAGGGTGAGACCTTGGGCAAGACTCTTTTCTGCCCCCTCGTAAGACATCCTGCCTGCCCGGGGCAAGGCAAGGCTTGGGATGAGAAGGGAGAACCTGAAAGGCTCTTCCCACGGGGAACAGCTCACCTGTGACATCCACCACACTAATTCAACTACAGAATGTGGGGACAGCAGCTGTATTTTACACCTCTGCATCTGTTCATAACTTCGCATCATCAAGGAACCCTCCTTCTAGATTTTACCCCTCAGGAAATTTAGCTGAGAAATCAGCTGTGATCATAACAAATGAAAGAAAAAATATAACAGCAAATATAAATTGCTAGACTTGGGTCTCAGTTCTTTAGTGCATTTTTATTATTGTGATCTAAGGAATCAAGAGATTAGAGGAAATGCATTTTGAAGGGATGTAAATCCATTTTGCCACATCATGCATAATAAATGGTTGCTTCTCAACAAGAATAAAGTATTCTTTTATCATTCAATACATAGGTGTCAAATCCAGCAAACTTAGATTGATGTGCCATCAACAAAGTCAATCAAGAGAATAATCATATCTTCAACTAAGTATGCAAAGGGCATATTAAAAAGACCTCAGTTTAAAAGCTCAGAAGTTTGTAACAGTCAGAACTCTCAAAAACCTCATTGATCAGAACCCACAGATGCATCAGAATTCATAGATTGGGTTCTGATTTGCAAAATCAGACCTTCAAGTAGGTCCCACAAGCCCAAGTAGATCTGGGTCTGACAAAGTTTCTTGATAGTCTTCTAAGAAAACTCAGCAAATAGAAATTGGACATGAACATGAGACTGTTCTTCTCTCCCATTACCTCTCATATCACTGCAATAATAATACAGTTTAAAAAAAATGAAACTCATTGTAAAATCAGATATTTATCCTCTTCTATTCTACCAGTCAAGAAAGTAAACAACACCTTCTTGTCCTTCTGAAATATAACTATTAAAGTTACTCCCACTAATCCTTCTCTATTGACACTTTTTGATTTAGTTATTACCGAGGACTTGATATTTTGGAAGAGTTAACAAAGCATGATTAATTTAACACACAAACACCCTCTATACTTACTTTATTTACTTGTCAAAAGGAAGCTCTTGCGAGATGTTCTTGTTTATAAATACAGCCAAACATTAACTACGTGGGTTCATAAATATTTATATTTGTTGCATTAATTGAGCTTATCACTTATTTGTATGAATCAAGCAGAAACGAGATGCTGACTGAAAACAGCGCCCAGAAAACCCCCCTCCTTTTGTACCTCTGGGAAGGAGCTCAGCTCAGTTCCCTCCCCCGAGGGCCTGGGAGGATCCCCCAGGATTTGAGGAGCCTGGAGGGACCAGAATCATCGGGAAACTCATCACGGACCCCTCCTGAGGAAACTCCTACACAAAGGGAGCAACCCCAGGACTGGCAGAGAACTCTGAGGGGCTAATCTTCAACCCCAGCTCCTCCTAACCAACAGCAGCTTAAATTTCTAAGTGTCTCCAGCTGGGATATTTATCAACCCCGCTTTGCAGCCTGCTTAGTGTTTTCCTCTTTCTCCCTCCCTTAATGAAGAAACCTTTTACCCTCATAAGGACCAGCTGGAAAAAGTGGTAATTACCAGCTCATTGCTTCTTTTGAAATTAGCTCCACAAAGATGCAGCTGCATTTTCTGCCTCTCTACCTTGCAGTAGAGAAGATCATTCCAACACCAAGCAGTGTTAAAGCACCAGCTGCTGCTTGCTAAAGTCAATCCAGCCTACATCATAAATATCTCCCCAAGGCCTACTGCCTGTTTAAAAGCAAATAGTTTGTGTCAGCGAATTACACGTAATTTATTTATTTATTTGCTTAAGAGGAAGAGAAAATATTTTACCCGCTGAGCACTTTAGTGAATAAAGATTTCCCAACGTGCCCAGACTCTGTGTCAGTGGCAAGAACTGTCTCCAGGCTCACTAAGACACCTCTAGTTCAGGCATCTCTAATCATCTTTCTCCCCCGGGAATCAGAGAATGTGCATCCAAACAGGTTGCTTTGGCTCGGGGAATGAGGAGTGCTCGTGCTGTGGATAGCGAGTTTTACATTTGGCACGGGAAAGCTTTCAGAAGTGTAGAGGGAAATGTCCCAGGAAGGCCAGGAGTGGAAGGGGTTGCTGGAAGAGCTCCCAGCATGGAGTGGTGACACTGAGAGAAACCAGGGCAGGCTGCAGCAGTGCCACCTGGAATGACAGGCCTGAGGATGTCAGGACCTGCCTAGAGCACCAGCTAAGTCCTTAATAAAAATGTCCCAAATTAACAAAAATACATCAGTTCATACTGGATTCATATATAGTGCTAAATGCATTAATGCTTGTTTATTAATAACTATATAAAATACATAAATACGTGTCCTAATAAGTCCTCAGATGTGCATGACATCAAAAAGATCCTTGACCATGTATTGCAATCTCAGATGTCCCACAGGACTCAAATTCTCAGTGCATGGACTTTTGTTCAGCTACCACTAACGTGCCAAAATAACTTCTTAGTATGGCCCAGAGTGTTCCTGTTTTTCTTATTTTCAGAAATTTAAAGGGTTTTTTGATTGGTTGGGGTTTTTTTGTGCTGTATCAGGAAAGAAGTTTTGCCACTCCTGTTTTACTCAAAGACTTTTCCAGAAGTTTCCATGAGCAATCCTGAGAAAGTGATGGGCAAAGCTTTCTTTACCCATGGTCACAATGATGCATTGGGGTGGCAAAAAATTTTAAAATTCAATAACCTGGGGGAAAAAAAGAAAAATATAATTTACTCCTGAACCCACATCAGGCAGAATAAGAGCTGTCATTCTTTACAACTCAATCATAAGGGCTTTTACATGGAAATCTTCCAGCTGCTTTATTTTTGGGGTTGGTTGTTTCTGTTGGATTTAAAAAAAAAAAAAAAAAGAAAAAGACAAATATAGCAAGAATTAAAAATATTTCTTAAAAACCCCAAACCACTCTTTGTTTAGCCGAGAGAACGAAGCCAGAGGGTTTGTCCACAATGTCGATGCTCATTTTCTCTGGTTGTGCTCCGAGCGGGATGAACGAGGGCCAGCTGGGAGCCAGGAGCTCCGGAGCTGCTGCAGCACAGCCCTGTGCCAGCACACGTGGCTGATGTATTTGGGTGGCTGGAACAACCACACAACTGTGTTATCTGTGCTGGCTGGGGCTCAAATACCTAAAGAAAGAAAGAAAGAAAGAAAACCGCCTTGCTTTCAGTGTTCTCTGCTCTCTCTTTTGGCAGACCGACTTTGGACCTACAATTCCCTTCTGCCTGAACTCTTCCCCTCATCAGCATGTGCTAAAGAGACTGTTATCCCAGCGGGAGTTTAATAATTCTCTCTAACTTTCCTTTCACACCTCGGTGTGTCCCTCCAGTCGCACCGGGTTTTGCTGCAAAGCTCCCGCAAGCCCGGAAAGGTAAAACTCTGGAGCCTCCCCAAGGGATGGACTCGCTGATGCTACAGCTCCAAGACCAGATGGAAAACTGGACCGGGAATCGTTAATTCCCGCTCTCCCAAACTGAGCAGCACCGAATGGGACAGGAAGGAAGGAGCAGAGCCGGAGAAACCCCAAATCCATTCTCCCTCCTGCCAGGTGGAATTCCTCGAAGCAGCGTTATTTCTGCACTAACACTGTGCAAGGATTCCCAGCTCCCTGCCCCTGCTGATCCTGATAAGGTTCCAACTAACTCACAGAAATAAGTTTTATTGCCTGCCCTGGGAAATGAAGATTCTCGGGTGCGAACCTGGACTAGGGTTGTTTTGTTTTTTTTTCACATGATCATTTGCTTGTTTTCCACTTATCAAAACCACAGTGCCTTTATCTTGGTTTATTATCGCAAATATTGGTGGGGAACGGCCCCCTACAGGGGCTTTATGGAGAGAATAGTATGGTTAATAAATCACATTCTCAATAGGGGTCATATTGAAAACAAACCTTGAAAGGAGAACTGCTAAACTCTTTCCACGTCTTAATTTTCATTCAAAAACCTCACATTACACACTTAGAAAGTAATTGTTTTCAGGCTGCTTGAAAGCCAAACACATTAAGCTTGAAGGTTATAAAGCCATTGGCAATGTGACTTCGCTTTCAGTGCCCTTGTTGCTTTGACAGGACAGCTGCAGGAGCTGGTTTTGACATAATCACTGTTCTTTTTAGCTGATCATTTGGGGGTTGTGTCTGGAGAACAACATTCATATAAAAAAAAATGTAATGCTACCACTGCTTTCACATATGAGAAGTGTTTTATAGTAAGAACCAATTTGCATAGTGATTAAACACATAGTTATTTCTTGGTTTATTCTTCAGAAATTTGTTCTGAGTCATGTGATTTTTTTTTTTTTTGTTTTAATTTACCATTATGGGAATTATCTCATTATGAGATAAAGTGATAACTCTCCTAATATCAAAGTTATAAAATAAAAGTTATGAGTAAAATCATATTGATGTTCCACTTAGATATACAAATCCCAGTGGCCAAAATGTGCGAGGGAACAAACAGCAGTCGAATAAAATCAATTTATCTAACTTTGATATTTAATGACACCATTTTCTGAGATCTATAGAGACAGCTAAACTAGTTACTACGTCCTAAGTCTTTCAAATACTTATTTAAATGCATAACTAATGACTGGAAAGAGACTGCATGAACTATATTGGATCATGAGCAATGCACTGGCCCTGGGAGCACACAGGCATTTCTTTGTATTCCACTTGTAGCTTCAGGGAAAACCCAGCTCCAAGCATTGCTGAGGAAAACCTTTGCAGGAGGTGGAAGATTTGAAATTTTTTGGAAGGGCATCAGGAAGAAGCAGTTCAGGGTGAAGCAGTCTGGGACAAAAGCAGCTGCTGAGGGTGTGAGACAGTTGTACACATTTCCCATCAGAACCCCTGTGAGCCATTACAAATGTGCAGTTTCCATCCCAGTTTATAATCTCATTTTCTTAATTGTCTCTGGCATTTTGTCCATTAAAAAAACCCCCAACAACCAAAACCCCAAACAAACAAAACAAACAACCCCACACCAAAACCCACAACGCAACATCAAAAATCATTATGCAAAATCGAGGGCGAGTTTGATGGCAACAAACCAGTGAAAAACCTGCATCTCCCTCCAAGCTCCTCCCTTGGTTTATCACCAAGAACTTGAACATTCAGTAGGTTGTTTTAAATGCCTTGATCAGTGGACAAAAGCTATCGTGTGATGAAGTTTTCCATAATGATTCCTACTTGCCATCTGGCTGAAGTAATAGTGTTTTAAGAGGGAAGCAGTTTCTGTTGGAATGATATTTCAAAGGATTTAGCTTAAATAATCAATATAAAAAGTAAGATAAAAAGGCCAAAGGAACAAAATACTCTGGTTCAGGCATGGGATAACTGAAGTGCAGTAATGGCTCCAGTGGGGTTTAAATGCCAAGGCTGTGCCCACAGCACAAAGATTCCCATATGCTTTGACCCTATTTTATTTTAGCTCAAGACAGCACCTGGCTACTCAATTTGTGCAGAATTTGTCTTTAGGAAGCCCACAGAACACCCTCCAAAGGCAACTTCAGAGCCACGTTGGACATTTTAAGCCCCAAAAGTCTTTCATTTGCAACGAGAGAGGTGCTCTAATTTACACACTTGCCTTGGGCAGCCAAGTCCCCGTGAGCAAAGGCCACATCAGTGACACTGGAGGAAGGTTTTACTCCACCATAGGAGGGAAACAGTGCCCCTCATACCCTACACCCTAATCCCAAACCTACTCACCCCCCAAGTGCTGCTGCAAACACCACGTCCCTGTATCAGCTACAAGATGATCCCCTCCCAGACGGTGTCAGCTTGACCTGAACTCTTTGTTTCAGAATCATGTCAACCCAGTGAGCAGAAAGATTCAGCTGTGATACCCTGCTGTTACATGAGTTCAGAAACCGTGAGCATTTTATTTATGCTTCCACTGGCCCTTGAGTCATCATTCAAAATTCCTGCCTGTGGCCAGAGGGAATTTCACCCGGTCCGTGCTCCAGGAACAACGCTCAGTGTCGTTACTGGAGCAGGTTCGGAGCTGCTTCGAAAAGGGGAAATTAAAAATAGGAAATATATCTCGTATTAAGCCTCTCTAGCTGTGATCACGATGACAAAGCAACGTTCCAGCTAGGTTCTGATGGAATTGGGAAAACTAAGTGACCTTTCATTTCATGCACTTGGGATCAAGGACAGAACATCTGAAGGAGTCTCCTGTAGGGAGATATAATGCACTGTTGAGGTTGCCAGAACAACCTCAACAATCCTCTGCTTCAGGGATGAAAGGTCAGTATTTCGTTTGCCACACCATGGAGTGAACAATGACATGAGAAAGGAAGATGTAGCAAAACTTTGTTTCACAGTCTCAGGAACCTTCTAACCAAGTGCCCGTGGCTCTGGAGAACACAGAGCTCAAACAGCCCTTTTGGAACTGTTCTGCTGTAAATAGAATTCTCTTCCTGATCTCCAGACATTACAGTTGCTCACTGTTAAAAGGGATTAAATCATGAAATGGGTCTAAAGAAAAATCAAAACAGCGTTTTAACAAAGAATAGAACCTGAAAAAGGCAGAACTGACAGACAACTGAAGAGTACAGAAGGCCATAAAGAATTCGTTAGGAAAAAGAGAACATTTGCATTTTGATCAGCTGTAATTTTACACCTGAGGTCTAGTACAACCAGCAATTTAATTCTAACAACTGGGAAAATAGTTCAAACTTGCAGTGTAACTAATCCCCAAACCTTAGAGATATAAAATCAGAGGGAAGGTGTACCTTAGAGAACAGCTGCAGCTACAGAATACAGAACTAAAGAAATGTGCTGAGGATCTCCAAAACCGTGCTCTAATTGAACTGTCCCTCCAGTGCAGACACAGACACACATTTACCATACATTTCACACATCTATTAAGATTACAGTGAGTAAACACTAAGGTCATTCCCGTGGCTCCCACTGTTTTTAAAGGAACAGTTTGTAATGTGATAAATTCGTTATAAGGTGGCCATGAAATGTGAATTCTAATCCTGTGTTAACAGGGAAACACAAAACAAACTTCTGCAAGGAAGCAAACAGGCCTTGCCTGGTTCTAACTGAATTACAGAGAGTCAGGAATGTGACTGCTCAGCTGCAGCAACATTCATTTAGATTATTACCTTGCATGGCATTGTCATTCCTGACATTGTATTTTGGCAGATTCCAAGAACGCTGTCAAGCCATTTGTCAGCTCAGTCAAACATAATATGAGCTGGAGGAATATTTCAGCAGAGGTGAACTCATTTTCACACAGGTATTTTGAGAAATGCTTGTGAGGGAAACTGCAACCTGAAATCAGGAGGCAAAAATCCATCTGAATGAAAAATATCCCAGAGCATTTTAATACGAGCTGGAGGACTGGAAAAATCAGCTCTGGGTGACACTCTTCTAAATGTCCCGGTTTGTTTGGTCCTCAGAACACTGGGGTTAACCACCCTGAGGCACTGAGGCTGCCACAGCTTTACAGTGGGTGCTTAAAAGGAAACAGCATGCACTTGTCTTCGTGTTAGAGTCCTGCAATCAGTTAATAAAATGCAAATTATTGTTCAGTGCATCATTTCTTAACAGTGGGTTGAGAACCTCTGATGGCTGAAAAGCACTTGTGTGACAGAGGAAGGACCAGACACTTCATCAGCTGCAATTTGCACAAGCAGGTTTGCAGGAAGGACAGAAGGGTACAGTTTGAAGGAAATTTTGAAGGAAAGAAGGTACACAATAAGGCTCCTACAGTGCAGATCCAGCTCCAGCCTGATCCCCTGCACTGATCTCTTGGTTATTAGATTCACATATCTCCAAACACATCTGTTTTCTCCTTCACCAATAAAGAGCCCATTTCACACGCTCTGCAATGTGGACTGTGCAAACTGCAAACAACTGGAGGCTCCTTCCAAGGCAGGCTTGGATGCAAACTAAAATGCTGAAGAAGAAATGCCTCTTTGGACCTTTTGGACCTTCAGGGACCAAAACAGATCCTGATTAAATACAGGATGATAGAGAGATCTAGATCACGTGGGCTGAATTGTTGTGGGATGAGCAATATTGATGAAGGGAAAGGGAGGGGAAAGTCTGAGCCGGTGTGAGATGAATCCAGAAAGTGAAGTACAAAGCAAAAGCAAAAAGGCTGAGCAGGGACCTTGAGAACCATCTGCCAACAGCCCATATTCTGGACTTGTGAATCATTCTCATAGCAGACCCTCCTTTGAGGTTATATCTATAGTTCACCTCTGAGACCGACTGGTAAGATCCTGGAATTTGCTGGAAGGCACCATTATACATCTGTAACTATCCTTTCAAAAATCAAGTGTCATTAATCATGACAAGAGCCAGGAAGAGCTTGAAGATAATGGCCACAACGAGTCTCACATCTGCTCAGAAGGATGAATGAACATATACCCCACACCAACATCCCTGCAGGATACAGCACTGCTGTATCTTGGCTGTGTCAGACTCTGCAGAACCCCCTCTTCTCTATAAACAGGCCACAAAAGTGCAGTCTTTATTTCTTTAAAACCCACACTAAATCAACATACTTAAGGCACCTCAAATAACCACATTCAAGGTTTGCACTGACGTTAAAGAGAGCTGCACAATCACCTGGGTATCTCGGATTTCTTTCTGCAAGGTTCAGTGGTTCCAAGGTTTACAAACACTGTAAACATTTCTCTACAACTCCAGCAACAAAAGGGGTGTTTACAGGAGATTGTCAGCAGTGGGTTTTGTTCTGTGCCTACTGCTTCAAGTTCAGTATGCAAGCACCTCAAAGATTTCTCATTACCCGTGTTTCTTCACCTTGGCTCAGATTTTATTCTTAGTTTTGCATTCAATCAGGCTAAAAACCCCTTTGCTCTCACTGATGTGTTAAATTTCTCTCAACTCCATGCTGGCTTTCAGCCACCCATTTTTAGCAAAAGACGGTTTACAGTTAGCTCTCTTCTGTCTCCCTTTTTCATCCCAGTATCTGTAACTTGATCTTCAGGGTATTCACCCAATTTTTTTATTTCCTCCTATCCCAAACTTAGCCTGGCTGTTTGGCTTTCTGCAGCTGGCATCTCCAATGGATTCTCACTCGCTATCTTTCATTCTGGCAATTCTTCAATATGTTTTAGAAAAACAACTCCTACTCTGCTTTCTATTTCACTTCTGGCTGTCATGGACACACCATGATTTTTCACCGTCTGGCCCGACACATTTGATGGATTCTCAGTGGAGTTTCTCTCTCCTATATGTCCTTGATATCTTTAATTACCTATTTCTCTCTGTTTACTTTGCACTCACTGTGATAGATTGTGTAAATCAGGAGAACGTGAACTGCAGTGAGCAGATTTGTGCAGATGGAGAAGTGACAGAAATGAGAGCAGAATGTGGACTAAAGAATTAACACCTAATTTCTTTCTATATAAATAACAGAAAATCATGGCTGAGAATTTACAAGGCTTCTTCCTAAGCCTAACAGATTCCTCTCTGCCATCAGCAACAGCAGTGGCAAAAACAGATCCATGATTTGCTGATGCTGTAGACAAAAACCAAAGAATTTTACATATCTATTAGTTATCTGTCTTTATAATAGAAGAAAAAGTTTGAAGGAATTTCCTGATAATTTATTATTTAGGGAATGCTCACAGAATCTTGCCTTTCTTCACCATTCTGCCACTTGCAGATTCTTCACATATTTTTTGATAATCTGATGAACACTGATAATCGATACTCATCAGCTGGACAATGGATTGCCTCCTACTTTATATTTCAAAACCAGACAATAGTTTTTAGAGAAATCTGAACCAGAGTGTAGTTTATTTGTTTGAAGATTTAATCATCCAGTGGTTCTGGGAAAACTGAGCCAAAGAATTCACCTCTAAAAAGCTGAACATCTGCAAAACACCTGGACACACCTCAACAAGTTACTGCCAATAAGCTCAGAACACAATAACCTCAGTTTATGGCAATTCCAGCATTTCCACACTGGTTATACTTGGATCTACTTTCAGTTCACTCTAACCAGGCAACAACATCATATCTTTTTTTCATTTAAGGGATTAAAGTTTCCAGTTCACCAGGAGGAAACCCTCCAAGTGCTTTTAATCCCCGATTACTTCCCATGTGTTATTTGAACAGTCAGGTTTCTCTTTTAAGGTGAAGGTTGACAAACACTTTTGCTCCTTTGCTGCTTTGCAGAAGACAGTTCAGATGGAGCCTCCCACAAACCCAGCTGCCCCCAGGGCAGGTCTGCAGCTCTCCTGGTCCCAGGGGCAAGAGAAGTGGGAGCACCGATGGATGCAACGAAGGAGAAAGGTCTGTGCTCCCTTCTCCAAAAGTTTTGGCTACGCAGTTTTACTGGCTGTTCACACAGCTGGTCATCTGGAAACTTATTTTCCAGGGATGGCACGGAAAACTTCCAAGGCAGCTCTGCCAAAGTTAAAATGGATCATTTTCCCCCCAGAGGCAGCAGCTGGCCTGTGTTTATTCTGTAACTCATCCACATGCCCTGCGCTCTCTCTGCTCCTGCTCTGCATGTTCTTCTCCACACATGGCTGACCAGCCCCTTCTCCTCTTTCCCAGATGAACAGTTCTCTTGCTTCCAGCAGTCACTTTCCCAGCTCTCTCTGCAAGCATTTAAAAATATCTCCCCCTTTCCCAGGCTTGCACCTGAGAAACAGTCCTTCAGGAGCAGCTAATCCCCCTCAAAAGCAACTTAGTCAAGTTAGCTAAGTCAATCTCAGCTAAGATTACCAAATCAAAATGCTGATAAAACATAAAATCCCCAAATGCTCTTTGGATCTCAGGAAGGACCCTTTTTTTCCCCTTGATATATCTCTTATAATGCCAACACTCAGCTGGGTCTTTGGAGTGCAGTGCTCTGAGCTCTGAGCACTGAGCTGCTCCAGGTATCTCTCCAGCTCAAAAGATTGACAGCTAAAATATTGGGTTTATTCACATCATATATATTCACCTGGCTGTCATAGAGTATGCTCAGCTTTTCTGGGATGCATAGAAAAAAAAAAAGCCTGAGATGGAAGAGGGATAGAACAGGGCTGGATGTACATCCAACCCAAATGTGCTTCCAAAGCAAGAATCCCACTACACTGGCTGCCTTGTGGATCAACATTATTTATTTCAGCTCATCAGTCAAAATCAGGTAATTTCAGATTGAATTTGAGGGATGGTCTGGGGTCCTCTCATCTGTGCCAAATTCAGATAAATACACAAAATACCCTGTTCTACTTAAAACCCTTTTCTTCCATTTGAAGTGTGACCACCTACACTCTTGTATGCTAAGCAAGCTCCTGACATTGCTTATTTACAGTAATATTCTCTTTAGCAACTGGAGCTGTGCACCCACCGCACTGGAGTGGCCTGATGATTGATTCTGTGCTTGAAAGTGGAGATGAAGAACTATATTCTTGTTTATTCAGTTGCTGTGATGTAAGGAAAGTCTGATTACATGAGGTAGAGTCTGCAAATTTTTTAACGGGTATTTCATTTTTGCCACGAGCAGTTTTTGCCTCTAAAATACACAAGAACGACCAAAAAGTGGGAAAATACACTTACTTTCATTCCAAAACCTCTGAGGGTTTTAATGAGTGTGTTTGCTGGGGGTGGTTCCTCTGCCCGGGTTCCAAACATCCTTCTCGTTCCAGTGCCTTTCCAAGCCCCCCCAAACACACTGTCCAAGCCTCTCCATGCTCTCCATTCCCTTGGGATGGGGCTGATTAGCTGTTCCCCTGCTGCTGCTGCAGGAAAATGCTGCAGAGTGGCTGATGGATATATCCAGGGTGGGAATGGAGGCAGCTCCTGCAGCCATCCATAAACTCAACTCGTTTCAACTGCTCGCTGGCTGCAACCTCAGAGGAGCAGAAAAAAGGGAAAGAAAAAGGCTATTTCTGTCTTTCTTTTTTATCTTTTTTTGGTTTTTTTAAGGATATTAATTTGGCTTTATCATCTGGTATGGCAAAGTGAATGACTGGATCCTAACACAACCCCCAGTATCACAGCTGATAAAAACTAAGACATATATTTCCCAACAAAAATAATGTGACAGCATCAGGTTCTCTTTCCTCTGGAGCATCCACTCTTGATCAGCAAACATCAGAGATAATTTCAGATGATGACTAACCTATCAGAAGCATGAAAAGGGAATTTGTTTAAAATAAATAAACCAGGACAGAACAGTGAATATATTGCACTGCAGTGCTCAAGAAGCAGCTAAATATTCCTGCAGAGCAGATTTGCTGAAATTCTGGCAGCCAGATGAGGAGAGGTGACCAAACCTTGAAAGCATGTGAATTGAGGATGCTTCTGTGTCCTGACTCTGAGGTGTCTGGGTTCACCATGAAGTGGTGCAAAAATATTTTTTTCCTTTAATATACAGGCAAAAAAGAAAGGAAGAAAAGATAGGCTAGCAGATTACATCTCCCAGACATCTCCCTTTGATATACTCCGAGTTTGGCTTAACTTCGTTATTTGAAACATTATATTTAATTTTTGGAGTTAAACTAGACATGTAAAATAGAGCACAAAAAAAAAACCAAAAAGGGCATCTTTTGATAAAATGAGAATTTAACTTTAGCACGTGTTGGTAGGGGCAAACTCTGCACAAAACTCAGTGGTCTGCACACAACACAACCAATTCCTCAGGAAAATCCATCCAGCTGTTCTCAGCACAATAACCCACCTCAGAATTTTCTCTTGCTCAGTAACATTATGTTCTCTCTGCCCAACAAAACAAGTCCCCCTCTTGCTGCCTGGTTAACACTGCAGGATAGTAATGACATCACCAAAAGTACAATCTGATCCATTTTTTCTTAGATAATAGTTGTTTTTAGATCAAATACAAATTGCAGGGGTTTGGCCTTTCCATTATGTAATTTAATTGTCATCCTCTCGCTCCTTTACACAGAAAAAAGATAAATGCCCTTTTGGCTTCCAAATTCATATCCTTGAGACAGACAAAGCATGGATGAACATATTAAACACTGGAGCTCTTGTGTCCTGGTGAGAATGAGTGGATCATTTTCTTTGCATCTTCTGACCTGCTGTAGAAATCTACAACACATTAATCATCTCTAAACTCAATCCCAGTGAGAGGTGGGAGCAGAGTAATTTACTGTGTCTGCGTCAGAGTTTTCTTTCATCAGACTGTTATACAGCTCAGTGGAAGAAATTAATACTTCTAAGCTTAACAGGGATGCATTTCTGGTGAGGTTATGTTACCCTTACCCAAATGCAGAAATGAAAAATTAAGTCTCCCTTAAGTAAACCTCCCTTGGATAATAAATCCCAAACTCAGCCATGCCATAAATTGAACTAATTAAATTAGAGATGTTTCTTCCCCAGTATACAACAGATATGTAAGCACTGGGACAGCAGAGGGATGTTCATCATATCAATACCTACATAGATTAGCTAAAACTCACCGACTCATTCCTGGATGCCAGCAGTGATCAAATGGATTAACCACGTGCTGGAACTTCTGGAATAAATCCTCCATCTTCCCAATTTGTGATGAATTGTACTTCTAAAAGCTGTATGATACAACCTGGCTGCTCTATCCCATTTACTTCCTTCAGATTTGGTGGTACCCTCTGATATACAAGGGACAGAATATCACTGGTTCACCTGACCTGTAAGGCTATGTGGTGTACAGAAAATTCCCAGGGATGTGGCATTCCTTGAATCCCTGCCACTTTCCATATTTACAATTTTTTATTTTGCCTGCTGGTTTCAGTTCTTGCTGAGAGAGAGTAGGTAATGATACCGTAAAGGGGTCAAGTCCTCATTTGGCTCTTCTAAAATTACCCAAGAGTCCAACCAGGAACACTGGAAAGGGATGTCACAAGTGCCTGTTTTTACTTACCTTCTTTTCCCTCAAGCCATAAGAACAATTTTTATGCCAAGATTCAAAGTTAACAATGTTCCTGTTCAAAAAATAATAATAATTAAAAAAAAAGCTTAAAGTATTTCCACAAGAGGCTCTCTCTGCATATTTCACCTTCTCCTCCAAATCAAAGCCAGATATCTGGGGGTGGGGGAAGGTTGGGCAGAGACCAAGCAGAAAAGGGGGATTTAACTGTGTCAGAAAGCTCTGAAGGCAGGGGGTGGGCTGAGCTGCAAAGCTTGCAGCTTCAGCTCCAGGTACTCTCTTTGATATACACAATCCATTTGTTCCTCATCATTCAGGCTTTCCATAAACAGGCAGGACAACTAGTTCTGGACTTAAATTTATGTTGCCACTGATACCCTTCAGCCAAGCAGGAAGCAGTGAGTGTCAGCATTAGCACATCAATATTCCACCCCTGGCACTGGTGCAAATTCAGAAAAGGAACAGCATTCAACTTCCAGAACACCATGGAATAACTGGGCTTTCTCACAGTATCCATATTTGCTTCACATACCTAGGAGTGTAAGACTCATGTGACTTAACCACCAGCTCTAAACACATTTTTTTTTACTGCTACTTCCCTACTTTAGCAAATTTCTGTTATTTAAAGGGCTGAATGCAAGTGAAACAAATACATGCAAGAGCAAAAAAAAAAAACCACCAATGCCTCTCCCAGCCATCAATACACGCTGGCAAATACACAACTGCAATAATGGGCACATTATATATTCCTAATGTTTCTCATTAATCAAATCTTGTTTGTATTAGAAGAAGGAAATAACTGTATCCAAATTAACTTGCCAATATGATAGCCATTAATAACACCATAGAGGGAAGACTCATGGAATGCAATTATGGACCAAAGTAATGGAGGTACAAACATAAAACGTGATATAGTTGATACAAAGAGTGAAACAAAATCACTGTCAGCAGCACATATAAAGGTATTTTTGCACGTGCTCCATCCTCTAGTTATCATAATTCCTTAGAACCAAAGATATCCGTAGCCCACAGCTCAGATAGAGGGTCAGGTGTGATTTGCAGAGGGAGGCTGTTCCTGGAGGTTGTTCCTCAGGGTCCTGAGAAGAGTTGAGGTGTGGGTTAGAAAGGCTCTGGAGTGGTGGAGGGATTTCACTGCCATAAGCCAGCAAAGAAGGAATTAAAACTTGTAAGCAAGGATCATTATTTCGGGGGGAACACCAGGAGGGACTTGAGAACCTCTGCTTTACTTAGACAGTTTTGTTGCACCTCTTCAGTCCAGTCCTCACAGTTTACATTCCAGAATCTGAGCTCCAGAGGCCACTTCCAGCCATTGCTGGGACTCCAGATCTCCCATTCTCCAACATTTCAACACAGAGCAGAATCACAGAATCAAAGCCCTCCAAAATCAGAGTCCACCCCTTAACTCAGCACTGCCAAGCCCACCACTAAGCCATGTCCCCAAGTGCCACATCTACATGACTAAAAGAAGAAATAGATCCCATTAGTATAAAAGAAATAGTATTTTTTCATAGCTACACTAAATTTTTAGTATAGTTTCCTAAGGATCCAGCGTTTATACATTCTTTCAGTGTCAGGGTTTGTGCACAAGTCTCTGAACCCTCTTCTCCAGCAAGTTCTGAATACACTGGCTGATTTTAAATCAGTGTGACTGAAAGGTAGGGGGTCTCAGATATAACTACAACCCAACATGAGAGATGGATGAGAAGAGAGCTTTCCTAACTGCCCCTAATAGAATACTGAGGGAGAGGTTGTGGTATGAACACATCAATTATTCATGTGCCTGATGCTCGACGAAAGCTGGCAAAGCTTTCACATGGCACAGCTCCGCAGGAAACCAAGCCTTGTTAGTTTGCTGCTCAGAGAATATTTGCTTATTCCAACCTAGTTATCAGTGGAAACACTGCAGACTTATCTGCTTTTTCCAATTCCACGTGTGTGACTCGAAGCTTTTGGCATTTGGCCCATAGCTGGCAGGGGGTGGGAGCAACGTGAATGAGTCTGAAACAACTGTAGGACTGTTCCCCGCTCTGTGACCACTTGCCATGGTTAAAACCAAAACCAAACAAGAATAAAGAGTGGCCAGCTTCTAGGAGTCTTTATTTTCTTAAAAATACTTACAGGTTTACCAAGTATTTTGAGACTTAATTCAAACTACTCACGTGGCCCTCACTGGAGGCAGTGCAGCATTTTCAGAACATTTTAGGATTTACTCTGTAGATATTCTCTGAAGAAAATATCATTATTCCATCTGGGAAAAGGCAACATAAGTCTCCTGTGCTACTCTGACACATGATAATCATTGTCTCCCACACCCAAACAAGGGACTCTACCAGAGGTCAACACCCAAAACTTTTGGTCAGGGAAGAATCTTGACCAATTGCTGCTAAGATTTCACTGAAGGCACAGGGGTCACTTGACAGGCCCTTTATTGCTCCTCTGCTTTTCACTCCTGTTGCCACAGTGGTAAGTGAGGAATGGCTGGGATGGCTTGGAAATACTGTGTCAGCTGTCGACACTTGTCTGACAGTGGCACAGACAAGCAGTGTCAAAACTGGTCTGAAAAATTATTCCATGATAGGAATTGAAGATGTGATTTTAAAATTGTCTTACTTCGGGCATAAGAGCTGAATTCTTGCTATGGATCAGTCAGAAGCCATGTTGTTTAGGAATTCTTGAAGGCAGAAGAAACTACAAACATGGCATTTTGTGGTTTGCTGGGGCTTTTTTTAAAAGAATGTAAAATTAAAAAAAGAGGCATTTCAAAACAGCCACTAAGGGATGGATTTTGCCACCTTTCCATATCCCAGAACCACTCAAAAAGTAAAATGCAGTTAATCCTGGGCAAAATTCCCATTAAAAAAAAACCATAAAAATCAAACAATCCCCCAAATTACATCAGGATATTTATGCCAGTAACTAAGATATCATGAGTCTCCAGCTTTTCTGGTGGGTTGGCTTGGAAGCTGAGGCTCAGGGTCAGCACACAATAGCAGGTGGATTCCCACTTGTGGTTAAATGCACTCTCTGACAGGTTGTAGATCCCTGCTTTGCCTTGGAATTAAATGTTTATTTGCCCGTTGAAAATGTTCCAGTTTGCATAAGATACTTAAATATTGATTCATTCAAAAGGCCAGACAAATAATTTTTCTATTGCCAGCCAAATAGACAAGTTGGAAGGCAGCCCAAAAGGAGGGTAAGAGAGGCTTTCATTAATATTTACACATTTTTGTTGGAAGTTTAACAATGTTAACCAAGGAGTCAAAGAGCACACGGCATAAAACACATCACAGGACACCTCCTTGCTGTCCAGGGATATGAAGGTTAAACCTCTATAACCAGGTGAAAGATTTTAGCAGGGCACAGCACATCTTTGCTTAAGTGCATTCTCTGCTTTGAAACATTAGCCCAGAAAGTATTTTGTTTCTCATGAAACAGGCCAGTTTCTACTGGAAGAAATGAAAACACTGCTGCATAAAACATTTGTCGAAAACACAGAAACGTGCAGTTCTACGATTACCAGAGCTGAGAAGTGTCAGGTTGCTGTTTATCTGTGCAGCTCACAGGGAAAGGGAGTGAAAATGTGATGGAACAGAAGAACAGGACTTTAAACACAGTATCAGGCAATAGTCACACAATCTATATGAAAGTAAAGGTTATTTCTGTCTTCAAAATGCATTTCCTTCAGCATATCTGCACGTACAGACACCCAGAGATGACATCTACTCAAAATTAATAGGGTCACCCAGACTATAAAGAACTGCTGCAAGTTATTGTTATCCTGCTTAATACACTTTAATATATTAAGGCACTAAAAGCATTAATGATAGATTTAGTACATGACTGATGCATTAATGTGTGGGCTAAAGTTAATATTCTATTGGGTTTGACCATCTGCATTTATGAAAGAGTCTCCATGTCTCAGCCTGTGAGCTGAGCCCACACTGCTGGAACACACACACAGAAACAACTCTGGGACTCTCTTGTAGCTTTAAATTTACAAGTTGAAATGTTAAATCAAAAGGTCAAACATTCTTGAAACCCCAATAAAATCTTTTTTTTTTTTTTTCAGTAATGATTATATTCCTCCCAAGAGACTGTAACAAAGGACTGGTCCTACGAGTTAAAATTTATTTAATTTTTTATTATTTTCTGTTTATGAGTAGCTACTGGTTGGTTTGCTCCCAAGAGAACCCATCTATCTTGCTCAGCTCGTGCTGTGCTGGGGTGAAAATAGGAGACTGGGGCAGAGAAAAAGTTTTCCTCCCCTTTTTTTAAACAAATAAATAAATAAAAACTGCTTCTTCCACACCATCTGCATTTCCTTGGGTTGCCTTTCTTAAAAGTATGGTCACCTTCTCCTACAGAGGGGCAGATTTATGGCCTTTCCCGCCCACTATTTTTGCTCTGATCAATTTTGAATTACAAAGCAAGAAGGCTCCAGGAGAAGAGCAACTTATAACAAGAAAGTCAGACAGTAACTGCAGTGATGGGTTTGATCCCCTCCTTTTGGTAAGCACAGAAAGGAATGTTTGTCCCTCTTCCTGGATGTCTCCAGAACTCAAACTCCTTATCCAGCACCTTATAGGGGTATGTACATACAGGGCACCTTATCCAGCTCTGGAGCTACAATTGCTTTTGAAGAGCTCTAAAATTAAATGTAAGTTTAAATTACATTTAAATAATGACCTCTAATCCTGTGAAATGGGATTAAAGAGTAAAACAGATTTTCCCCATCAGGAATTCCACGTGGGGACCTCTGGCCCTCTCTATTGCTCTGATTGCAGTGGATTTGCCTCATGTCCTTCCCAAAAGCCTGACTTTTAGCAGCCTCCCAGGAGCTGTAAACTGAGGTTGACTCACAATGCATTTGTCTCTCCTCTTGGACCAAATTTGAAGATCAGCTCCAACACAGCACCATTCCAAGGGCCCAGCCTTTCACACTGCTAGGTTAAGGGGTCTGACACGTTATCTGGAATGCCACAAGACAAAGCTCTGATGCATTCTATTTAAATGATTAAAAAAAATAAAAATATCCTTCCAACAGGAAGAATGGAGAATGAAAAGTCTCACCACCTTGAGCTGCTTTCCAGAAGTGCCCTCTGCTATGTGATTGCTACATTCCCTGGGGATACAACTGTCCTGCAGAGGATACACTTACTAGAGAGAGGAAAGAAACCCGAGCTTCCCGCAGAATTCCACCCCGTATCTTTAATTCTCTGAGGTTTTCCTTTTGAAAAATTACTTCGCAGCCCAAAGACAAACCCTTCCTCCTTGAGGTCCACTTTTAAAAATAAAACTCAGTGCAGCCCCGACGTTCCCAGCCCGCTTTGGGTGTGGGGAGTTCAATAGGAGCAGTTTGTAGCAGGGTGTCTTATCGAAGGCAGCTGACCCGGGGCAGCACTGACTGATTATTTATTGATGGGGATGTTTCCTTGGCAGTTGTTTGGAGACACACACGCACACAAATACAAAGCACAGCTTCAGAGGCTGTGCTGCAAAAAAAATGAGCAATTATTTATCACACCTCAGCCCCTCTCAGGACTGACCTTGTTATTGGGGCTTAGAATCTCTCCCACAAACAGTGGCTGGTGATCAGGTTGTAATTTTACGCCGGCTAAAGTTTAGGGAATGTGCTTCCTTTGTTGTCTTAAAGCTTCGAAAGTATTAGAAGTTACAAATGTTAGCCAGCAGATTCCAGTCCTGGAGAGATTGCTTTAACATCTTGCTGCTTTCATATTAAAAACCGATCATTAATCTTAAATTTAATTGAGTAGTTCTCTTGATTCTATTTTATGTGTTTCTTACACATAAGGGATAGAAATATGCTCCCAGCTGTTGTGAATGTTAAGATCAGTGATGTATTCAGAAGCCTCAGTGTGAGGATGCAACAAATCAACAATGCCCTGTGCTTCAAAAGCAATTCTGGATCTGGGGAAAAACTCAAAATCTCATTCACACACAAGAAGGGGAAAAAAAAAAACCTATCAAAGAAAATGTTTATTTTATGGTCTAAGAAATCACTTCATAAAAAAGAAATATTTTTACCCTGACATTTCTTGAAAAACATGCAACAATTTGTCCAGTGGAAGGTGTCCCTGCCATGGCAGGGAAGTGGAACAAGATGAGCTTTAAGGTCCCTTCCAACCCAAACCACCCTGGGATTCTGAGATTCAGAGCAAAGTTATGGATTTATAAGACATCCATTTAGAAAATCTGGCTTTATATTTGACTTACAGGGAGTCAAGATTTCATTGCAAATAGCTCTTCAAGAAACCTCTCGATATACTCTGATTCCACGCTTGACAATGGAGGCCTCTTCCACTGCAAGCACAGCAGCAGGGAGATGTGGAATAACCACATGGATTTATGGTTATATGGATACAGAGCTGCTTTATGGATGTAACAGGGTATTCTGGTAATTGTCAGACACACGCTGTTCCAGTTTGCATATAATCAAAGATCACATTCCCAGCTAAAATTGTTCACTTGAGTGAAACCACGTTCATAACCCTTAACCCCAGTTTTTCTGGTGGATTTTTTTTTTATTTGTGGTTTGGTTTTTTGGTTTTTGTGGTTATTTTGGTTTTGTTTTGGTTTTTTTTATGGATGCTTGGAAACTAAAACACCTTCAGCTTAAGTGATTTGAATGAACAATTAATTGTCTCTTGCTCCCATAATGTGAGAATGCATCAGCATAGACTGTCAGTGTTTTGTGAAGGACAATAGAGCAGATAATGTTTAAATCTTCCTTAAAAGCAAATGACTCTGACTTGGCTAATTGATAAGTCCAGTGATTTCAATATAATTGAATGGAAATAAAGCAGTTAAGCATTCAGGACTTCAATAACCTCCCTAAAAATCAATCTTCCTTTTAAACCAGCCTCCCAGCCATGCCTTAGATTTCACAGCTTTTAAGAACAACAACAAAAAAAGCCTATAAAATGCCTGTGTGGTGAAAAATTGTTTAAAAAGATCAAGCTTGGAAAACTTTATAAACAATGCTTAAAAAAAAAAATCACCCAACCCCCCAAATCAGTGTTTCACGGGGGAACTGGACACCCAGTATGATCCCTGCTGCCTGCATACGTGTGAGTGCCAAAGGATGACTGATTCCCCAGATGTCTCATGGTAAAGATCAATAGTTGCTTTAAAAGGAGACAGATTCATGGAAGCTCTTGGATCCAAATAGTTTATTGCTCTGTGCTCATCCTTTTGTTTAATGGCAGCTCTCAGAGTCACCCAGGCAATTACTCTTTAAGTTGACTTTCAGGTAACTTACCTGCCCGTCACACAGCCTTTTAAAGACCCTGTTCAGAGCGCTCTCTGCCTCTCCCAAAGTGTTTAAAATATGGGTGATGTCACACACTTCAGCCTGGGGTGGGGGCACCTTGTAGGACTTATGCACTAAGGAAACATCACAATTTACCTGCAGCCTCTGGAGCAACCCTTGATCTCTTGTGGGGAATCTCTTCGATTTGTGTTGCTAATTTTGAATGTCAAGAGTTAGTAATATATTGCGTTTCAGATAAATAATCAAACACCTGTGGGCTCATCTCGAGATACCTGACCTACCCAAATCTGAGTTTGCTGCAGAATTCTGGAAATGCATGTGCTTCTGTTATTATTTGATCATAACCCAAATATTCATCAAGTGCCATAGGGAGGTTTCATTACTCCATAGTTTCTGTAGTATCAAAATACAGGTTTTGTATAGTGCTCTGCTCCTCAGAGTTATTCCTCGTGTCTATCAGCTGCCAAAACCCGTAAAGCCTTGAAGTGGCTTCTTCACGAGCTTTCCTCACGTTGATAATCACGGCTCAGAAGTACAGAGCACACAGTCGTGGTTAAAACCAAGCTGGGATTAAACACAGGCTTGGCAGGGAGTTTCAGCTGGGATGAGTCAGCTATCCTGGCTTGGAACCACGGTGACTGCATGATGAGCAAGCGTCGTGGCACAGGAATGGGGAGATCTGAGACACACAGCACCCTGCTCTATTCATTAGTTGTGGGAACAGTGGCAAGAAAAGCAGAAAATGTCTTGCAACACACAAAAAAAATAAAAATATTAAAAAGCAGCAGTAAATCTCAGCCAGCCTTTCTTTCTCCTTATCTGCTTAGGAGCCAGGCACACCTCCTGTTGGTGCCACCTTACACTCTCTGCATCAATCACTGCTCTGGAACTGTCACTTATTCCACGCACTCACTTCCTTCACACACCACTAAGAGCTCCCTCCAAGGTAAGGCCACACCAGTGGGTCAGAAGAGTGAAATGCCCACTTATCTGATCACTGTTTTACGAGACAAGCAGCAAAACAGGCCGGTGGAAGCTGCAGGGGGCAGACAGGCTTGATGCACTGCTCCGAAGGAGAAGGACACAGCACATCTCACAGTGAATTCGACACCAGGCATTCAAACATTACTTCCCCACGTTGCCTGTGCAGCAACACAGAGTACACACCCCACATAGCTGAGAAGTTACTATGAAAGCTCCATCCTACAGCCAAAATCCCCTCTTACCCCACATATCCCAAGGGTTCCATCCCCAGCTCGTCCTCCTTTCACTGAACTGTTCCAGCCTCTTTCCCTTCCACATTCAACCTCCCATCATCCAGTTCCTTCTCCTCAGCTGTGGATCTCTGTGTTCTCTAGAACAACTTTAGCTCTGTAGGCGTCAGATAAAACACTGTGTTCTGTTTGCACTTCTTTAGAAGACTTAGAATCTCATTCTGCACTGAATCCCGAGCAAAGCCATCACATTTGATGATGTGTGTCATTACCCGGGTCAAACGGAGCTCAGAACGCTGGCTTTGCCCTGCTTATGTTATCAGGCTGTCAGCTCTTCCCTCATTCCAAGTAAATACCACAGATTAGGCTGAATTCCTCGCTCAACCTGTGCTTACTTGGTCATTTAATTCGACGTGAATAGCAAACAAGGACTGTTTTATCAGTGTCAGGCTGGAAACTCCTCTCTTGTTTCAGCCAGCCTGGTTCCTGCACAGAGGCTACACCAACACATGGGTTTGTACACATTAGTTAGAGTTCACATAACACACAAAATAAGGGACATGCCATTTCCAGAGATCAGATTTTCAAGATGAAAACTTGATAACGTGCCTTCGATTATTAAAAATCCACCTGGCAAGAAAGCCATGCCAAGTTTCACAGTTTGTTTCTTTTGTCCTTTTTTTTTTTTTTTGAAATACTGTGAGAAATCCAACAAAAAATCAGTACACTAATTTCTCCACTTTTTCTTTTTTTTCCATTTGCATTTTGTTTATACTTCATCAACGTGAATAAGCAGCCAGTCCTTGGAGAAATCAGTGCTTTGGCTTCTTCAAAGCGAGTCAGAGCAGCTCAGTAGTCCATCACCGTGTTACTCTAAGTGGCACATTGGCACCAGTGTCAGGTGCCCTTCCTGTGCCTGGAACAAGCACCTCTCCCATCAGATAAAAGTAGTTCCACTTCAGCACAGGGGAAATCTGCAGTGTTCATTAAAATAGTGTCAAGTATTCTCCATCAACTGCCAATGAACAGCTTTATCATCTGAGTGACAAATATTGCTAAGAGCTGCAAGGGAAAAGCAGTCAGATATCCTCCAAGGGATGCACCTTCTATCAATCTGTCCACTCTTGTTATAAAAACTGATTCAGATATTTATATACAGGACATGGCTTTTTGTTTGTTTGTTTTTCCAAACAGAACAGCAAAGAAAAGGGTGGGCAAATAATGGGAAGGAAGACAATGGGTTCAAGAATCTATTTCCTTGACATTTATTCAATATTTCAGAAGAAATGTGTTAAATATATTTTTTTATATAATTCCTTTTTGTTCCTTTTTATGGCTTCAGAGTGCTTGGTTTTCTGTTCTGTCCCCTCAAATTCTTTCCCCTAATTCCCTTCCCACTTGTCCCCCTCTTCCCCAAAGGGCAGGTGTGAGAAATGGCAGCTGTCTTTTCTCCCAGTCTTATTTACTCTGGAGTAGGATTTTGTGAAAATCACACCCTCAGTGAATTGCTACCACGAGAATAACCATGAACAGTGCACGAGATCACAGTTGTTGGGGGCATATCAAAGGAGCACATGTTTCCTGAACACACAACTTAGTCCCTCTCCACTGGACACAAGGTCTGCAAATGTCCATTACTGGAACAAGAATAACCCCCTGCTGGGAGTGAGACACAGAATTTGGCTCTAGGGAAAAGAGATTTTTGACTTAAAACCAAGTTAAAATCTCTCAGAACTGCAGGGAGGAGCAGACCTACCTAATCCCAACAGGTGTTCGTTTTTTTTTTCAGAAAGACTGATGGAAAGAATGACTTTGAATAAGAATGAGACATAAAAACCTTCCCCCAAGTAATAAAGATTGATGAGTTCTGAAATAGATAAAGAGCTAAGTAATCTGGTATCATAACATCAGTTCTCACTCCTTTCACTTTCATCTCACTTCAGCACAGTGATGGGTAAAAGCTGAAATCAGTACAGGCAATTAATGATCATTTCATGTCTGTCTAACATCCTGAAACAGCAAAAACATCTTCCTGTTCCACATTTAATTAAAGCAGGTATGTTGGCTGATTGTTTTGTTTGTCAGATGTTTGTTTTCAGACACCTAAAACACTTGGATGTACAGAACTATTGCATCAGAAATCTGATTTGGGCCAGATTTCTAAAATGAATTTTAGGTGCTAAGTAATGCATATATTTAATTTAGTACAATTCAAAAAGAGAGCATCACTGCCAAATTTCCATCAGTTTCTTAAATAAAACTGAATTCATGAACTGGAGTTAATAAATGGGGAGGGAACTAGAGGCAGATGGAGAAAACTTCTGGGCTCATTTTGAAATGCAAGGTGAGTTTTGAAATCCTGAGAGGTGTTTGTCTGTGTGTTTTGGCACTTAAGTGTCAGATCTAGACCTTTACTAAAAATAAGCAGTGACTGTTCTCCAGCCAATTTGCAAATGGGGACACATCTAGCATAGTTTCTCTTAAAAAACACAAATATCTGCTTTCCAGATACCTTTTCCTCACCAACAACTGTTGGGCGAAGAAAATGCCAGCAGGAGACAGCAGGTCAAGGACCCAGGAGCGCTCAGCTGACTGGAGCTGCAGCAGGACTGGGTGTTCCAGCCCTATTTAGGAACTGGAGGGCAAAAAAAGTGGGTTGGAGCTGGACAGATAAGGAAACCGAGGGACAAATATGTTGGGAATGTATTTCACAAGGTCACTCAGCAGGCCAGCTGAGAAAGCAACCCACACATCCCAGTCCTGTCCTCCCATGAGGCTGTGCACCAGAATATTCATCTCACATGGAAACGTTCTCCCGCACCCCCTTCCTCCTATAATTTTGTTTAACAACCTGCAGAAGTTCCAGCGGATGTAATTCTCTGTAATATTTACAGCCTCTGGTTAAAACAATTGCAACCTATTAAAGTGTGTTATAACCTCACAAAAAATAACCTTGTACAAAAATCCTCCACAGCTTGGTATCCCTAAATCTTAACCAGGAAAGGTAATTGTTAGCAGCAGATTTCCATCTCTTCACAGCATAAAAGAGTCAAACATCAGACAACTGTATGTCAGAATGGAGGCACACCAAGATAGAATGAGACTCCTGTAACCACTGCAGCCTGAGGAAGAGGAGGGTCAGGGACCCCAGACACAGTTCTGTAGTTGAAACACAGAGAATGGAAGCCACCACAGAACAAACAGTACCCAGGGAGATGCACCAGCCTAGCAAACATCCCATCTGTTGGGAGAAAAAATGGGTTCCTCTTGTATTCACCAAGTCATGTGCTTACCACCCCAGCAATATCTGCTTTTTCACTCCTTCAGAAACTTGTCATCATCAGCTTCTAGTCACGAGGATTTGACTGTGATTGCTTTGAAAATCCTGAAGGACAATGCACTGCGTGGTTCAGTGCACACGATTCAAGGAAGGGCCGCATAACGTGCCCTCAGGTGTGGAAATGTTTAAGAAGTAGAATTTAATTCACTAGGGAAGATGGGTAAACCAGAAACCATCTTAGAGCAGCCTCATCTACACTGCAATTATGGAGTTATACCTAACCTTGAAATTCTAACTCTGCATTTCTTCTGCTTCACTTGCTCCCCACTGCCACCAGTGCCTCACTTCATAACCTGTGTTTCTTGAATTGTATTTTCCACACATATTGGCTGGATGTTTATAGAAGGTTCTGCTTGTTATTTTTTATGTTTTCTATATGGTGTTTACTTTCTCAGCTCCTATTCACTGCTGACAGCTTTAGTTGGATATGCACTTTCTCAGTCTTGTCTGTACTCTTCATTAATATGCTCTTTGCCTATTTGTTGGTCTTTTACTAATCCGGGTTTAGATCAGTCACCTTCTCCACTCCATCTTCGAGAAACCTGTCCTGCCCCCTTAAATGAACAGGGTTTTTTAAAGAGAGATGGCAAAATCCTAAATAAAAAACTTAATTGAAATGTCTCTGCCTGCCAAAAGATGACTTCCTATGTGTTCATCCCCTGGCAAGGACGAGAAGCAACTTTACTGCCAGTTCAGGGCTCCGTCCTCTGTCCTGGTAAGAGGCTGCAGGTACATGAGCCTCCTCTCAGAGGTTTGATTACACTAGGGAAGAAACTTTGCTTTGCTATTTTATAACCTCCCTTCTTGCAGGAAGGTCAGGGTATGAAGATGAGCCTCCCACTGTGCTCTTAGCTTAATTACAGAGAGGGAAGAACAAGTTGATGGACGACCTTCTCACGAGATCACTCATGCCTTGACCTGCATGAGCTTCATAAAGGAGCTGGAAAACTCTAGCAAGTGATAAGAGGAAGGTATTAAGAATCTCCTGAAAAGCAAAAGAGGCTGCAAAACCTTGTGACAGCACTTGAGGGCTTTCAAACCTGGTTTTATTCCTAAAGGTCCGAAGCTGACTCTGTTTTTTCAACTCCTTGTTGGATTTTCTTTCTTTGACATTTCCTAGTTAATAACTAAATTGTTATTGCCCCCAACGGCTCACATTAAATAGGATTTTTGACTAAAAGAAGAGAAGAAAAAAAACACAAAACAAAACCAGGGAACTGACTGGACTAGAGGCACTGAGTGTCTTCCACTGAGAACATCCTGGTGAAACAACCCAAATCCTTTACCCTAAAAAGTCCGAGGAAGGATGTCAGGTAGACTGGCTGTATTTAAGCTGACACCTTAATCACTGTCCTGATTTTAATCTGTCTTCCTCAGTGCAGTTTGGGTATGAAACCACACCCTGCTCTGAAAACAGCTCTGTGGAAACAGATCCCTTCCCACCAGAAGGGGTTGGTCTGGATGAGCTTGTGGTTTTCAAGAAGGGAAGGTAAAACACTAAGGAAAAGTTTAGAAAGAGGAGTAAAACATAAAAGGAGTTAAAACCTGATTTTTGTGCTCGTTTTCTGAAGCTCATCGCACTGTTAGAAAAAGGCAAGACAATTTGTCATTTAATCACTTGGAGTCATTCTTCCATAGAAGCCTTTTCTATTCATACATGCAGCAAATTTTGATGGCAGAATTTTTACAGAAGGCATTTGAGCTGTTAGAAAAGGCAGAAATAATTCTGTATGTTGACCCAGATGAATAGCCCTATTTCTTACCCAACAGTTAAAATCCATAATAAGGTATGTTTCATTTAATACACTCCCTACATGCCACACAGATAAGAGAAATGAAATGTGTAACCTAATGGTTGAAACCTTCACAAAAGTGTCTTTTCTCTGTGCTCTTTAGATTAGAATGATTTTTTTCCCCCAATAGTCTTTCAACTTCTCAACACACATTCTCTCTTTCCTCCCCCAAAGTGTATTTTTATGTTGCAGCTAAATTTATCTGCCACTGATGAAAAGGGTTTCCTTCCATTTGCTTTCTCTAGACACCCACCGATGAGAATGTGATATGATTTGCAGGTCTTTTGCAAGACAATTTGCTAGGCTAGATTAAGCACTTAAAACAGATTTTTCCTGTATCTCCTGCCTCATATCTGCCTTGAACTCCCAATTTAATAGGCACTCAGAGATACCATAGAAAGAACTAAATGACCTCAAAGCCCGAAGAACAGGAAAATACAGGACTTTTTCTTTTTTTTTTTTCTTTTTTTTCAAGTATTGATTCTGGAACTGAGGTCTGAAAAAATTCTCTCACGAGCCAGCTGGTCTCAAAGGGGGGTTACCAGAACTTACCTCAGTCTAAGAGATATAAGGGAAATACTTGTTGGGGAAATGGTTTCTAAATGAACATCTCCATTATTAGGTGAGCACATAATTCTACAGGAAACTGGCCCATGAGGTCCATTTCAGGAAGATGCTTTGTCCATCCTCTTTTTCTCAGCCACGTCAGGACTTGAGTTGCAAAGGAACAGACACAGACCCTGTAACTCTTCAGAAGTGTTGGGGGAGTTGGAGAAAAGCGGGAAGAGTTAAAACAGACCAAGTGAAGTGCACGGAGGTGGTTTACATTAACGCTCTTTGACATATCAGTACCTTCTATTTTTGGTAGTGGTGGGCTCTTCTTCTTCTATAGGAGCAATGAATAGTATGACTGTCTTGTGGGTCTAATAATTTAAAACAGCTGGAACTGAGCTGCTGCTGGAAAAACAAGTTGGGTTTTCACAAGGGCTGGGAGGGGGGGGAATATTTTTTTAAAAAGCCAAGAAAATAGCATCTGCCATCTCGCCATTGATCCCCTGGAAGAAACTCTGTGCTTTATTAATCTCTGCCCAAGCATTTGGAAGCAGACATTCATACATCCCAACAATTGAATCCAAGTCCACAGGCAGTGCCAATTCTTCTCCAAGGCAAGGGTGACGTGCTGCACTGCTCACAGGTCATCTAATCAGCGGTGAAATAAAGAACTGCCAGCCCTCATAACATTTAAGCTCTCCCCCAGAAGGAAGGGAGCTGCACACACTGCTGGGAATTGGGGCACCAAACACACTCTGCAGCGTTTAAAGCCTGCCTCAGAACTCATTCCAGCTTAAAGGTTTCCATTTTAATGAACTTGTTTCTGTTTGCAGAGGGGCATTTTGCTTTGCCATCACGCCACAGCACGGGAAAATACAGCGAGCTAAGCAAAGCTTTGTAGTTGTGCAGTTTAATGTAAGGAGAAAAAAAACAGAGAAATACAAAGCTGTATTTGCCCTTAGATATATGTGTGCAATTGCCAGTTTGTAATAAGGGGGGGTTTTGTTGGTTTGTTTGGTGTTTTTTTTTAAGCCAAAGTATATTTTTAATCCAGCAAAGAGCAGAAAGTGGGTCAGAATCCTAACTGGGTAAATGCAAAAAATTAACTCAGAACCCCTCATTCTTTGCAGGGCTTGCAGGGAGGATCCAGTTCTGCTGACAGAGGGCAGAAGGGACCTTTAGCAAGAGAAGCAGCACCTGAAGAACTGCCAACACCATCTGTGACCTGTGCTGATGGTGAGGAGAGCAGGAGCCACCCCAGTGGCTCCGAGAAACCTGTTGGCAGCTCTGGCCTGCAATGAGGAGGGAACTGAAGGCAAACTCATTCCCAACCTGCACTTTTCTTCCCAGCCCTCCTGCCTCAGCACAGCCAAAGGTCAGTGCCTTCAGCAGGACACAATTAAAAGCAGAGGCTTTTGTCTTTTCAGTGGCCTTGGAGGGAATGATTTTATTTGGGAGCAATCCATGACGCAGGGAAAGGATTGAACTGCAGCTGCGCTCACAGCTACAGATTCTCTCTTTAACCTGATTCCTTTTTTTTATTAGTTCTTCTTTATCTGTTTATTGGCCCAGGGAGTACAAGGGTGGAATTGAATGAGGAACCCAAGGGAATTTCAGTCTCAGTCAATGCAATTTTCCTCTCTTTAGAGCCTAAGCACAAAGCCAACTGCTCTCCAGAGTTCCTGAAGCTCTCAGCTGTCTATGAAACCGCATTCATCATCCTCATCACTGTGTTCTTCTCACCTAACACACTTCAAGTCCTACAGACTTTTTCCCCCAAAACTTAATGAGCCTCAAAAACTTCAGTACTGTCTCTTTTTTTCTTTTTTTGAGTGTTTTTTTATGCAACAAAACACACAGAAACAGTTTATCTGTACGTAGATTTCACATTCATGGTGCATATATATGAGAAGGACATGGGGCACACAATTAACAGGCAATTAAGCAGTCCTAAGTGGAAAGAAATTTAAGTGAACCAGAAATCGTATTAACTTGTTCATGGGCACCGAGTTCTTTAGTGGCCCTTTGGAATTGCTCCAGCAGAGAAAGCTGAGCAATGTAAGTCACTGAACAAACAGCAGTGAGGGGAGTATCTGTTCTTTGTATTCTTGTAAATAGGACAAGAAACCATCACCTCAAATTCCAGCAGAAATATTCTGACTAGAGATTAGAAAATCTCGTTTAAGTCAAGAAGAACAAAGCTGGTCTTTGAATGACACGCAGTAGGAATTTTCAGTGTGTTAACAGGCTTGATAAACATTTGCCAGGAAAAGCAAAAGGATGGGCCAAGTAACTCTGAGGCCTCGCCAGCCTTATTCTACCATGACATAAAACCTTTTCATGAAATGGTTTATCCAAGCACCACCTACACTTTAGTTGCACAAAGTCTGTGTCATCAGCTCAGGTCAGAATTTGGTTCTGTGACCTCTGCAACCATCGCCTTTCCTTCAGCAACCCGTTATTCCCTCCTCCCGCTCTTCCAACGCCTGCTTAATCACAACACTTAGTCAAAGTATATGAGATTTTAAGTTTATTAATGCAAAAATGTCTCTAGAGCTCAATTTGTATCCCATCACCATTTACTGCGTTTCAAGCACATGCACCAACTATTATTCATGCAATCAGAACTGTTTTCCTGATTGCAGTTATGCAGTTTTCAAACATGTATTATAACTGACCTTATCAAATATGCTGAAGCACCACTTACACAAAATCACACAAAGGCACAGTTCCTCAAGTAGCACTTACAAGCATGAATCAGTGCTAATTGCTTCACACTTATCATCTCTGAAATTATGGTATGGGCAAAAGTTCTCCAACAAACAGCTGCGTAGGTCACAGCTCGGCAACAACTTGCTGGGCAAGTTGTTTGCTCCCCCCCTCCACCCCAGACTCTTTCTTTTTTTCTTTAACCCCATCTTCAGCCAAATATTCTAAGGTTGCAGAGAACATGTTCTTTCTCATCACCTGTATGTCTGCTCTGAATTTAGAAGTATTCCATCTCAATACTGTAAAATAAAATCACGGCTTTACCATCTGGAATGCTGAAGTTCAGGGTCTAAACAGTGCCATGGACTTCAGCAGCAGAAATTCTGAGACTTAGTGCATTCTTGGTAATTTATTTTATGCCAAATAGTCTGTTGTCAAGTTTTTATGTGTGTTTGTTACAAAATCAAGTGATTCCTTTAAAGTTTGTATGTTAAATAAAAACCAAAACAGCGAGAAGCCACCAACTTCTTTGGAAACAAATGCCCTTTTTCATCAGGAGGCAGAAACAAATGACAGAACTTGATTGCCCACAACTTTCATCCTTGTACAGTCAATGACCCTGTCAAAAGAGTTGCCACAAACATCCTTCAAATTCAACTGGACAGTGTTTTAAATCTGCCTTCACAAAACCGTCTGGTGGTTTCACGTAATTGTGTCTCCCAACCTTTAGCTATTAAGTTCACCCCATACTGACTCCCAGTAGAAACATTCTGAACTATATGTTCTCTGAGTGATGCCAGTTTGTATC
The DNA here is from genome assembly GCA_036023395.1 of Myiotriccus ornatus. Lineage (NCBI taxonomy): Eukaryota > Metazoa > Chordata > Aves > Passeriformes > Tyrannidae > Myiotriccus > Myiotriccus ornatus. The sequence continues at coordinate 9,323,867 of JAYRBT010000028.1, read as the reverse complement.
AGGAAAAGATCTAATCCACAGTTTCAACTTTAGTTTGTTGTGTTTTTTTTAAATGTTATTAGAATTCATAGAACATTTGAATATTACTTATGAAGTGGATGTTGGAGAAACTACATCTGGGGACATTTACTTGAGCACATGATCCACAGCCAGGCTTTGGAATCAAGATGTGCAGGAACACTATGGTGTTAACAGCTGGAAAGAAAACAGAAATAAATAATATCCACCCTAGACAGAACCTTTCAGAGCAGATAGGACCACAGAGACATGCTGGTTTTGCCTGGAGGCCGCACCCAAGTCTGAGGAAAGCAACATGTGGATGTCAGTGTGATGTGCAAAGAGCTTGATTTGAGCAAGATGGGGAACCTGCTACTCCTTTCCTCATTAAATGGCTTGTGGGAGATTAAGTACTTCTACTGATCACACCCCACAGTGCATCCACCCTCTCCCTCTTCCAGCCTGTGAGGTTTGGACAAAGATAAAGGACTTGCACGAGAACAGTGCTTGGCAAGACAGAGCTGGGATGTCTGAGCATTCCCCTTCCTTTTGACAAGGAGCTCATCTATAAAAAAAAAAAAGAGTTACACCCCAAATGCTCACTGTGACAGGCTGACTACAGTCCCACAGCTCTAGAACCATGGAAATCTTCATGGGTTCTACAGTGCACAATGAACTGAGATAAACTGTGAGTGTGTTTATGCAATGCATTTCAACTACCTGTGTCCCCTGTACCAGCCACGCTCACCAGAGCTGGACTGGGCACCAAAACCATTCCAGGTGCATGAAGACAGGACCAGAGGGAGGGTGAGGCAGCCTGGGACAAACTGGGATCCTGAGCCAGACTGGCTCCTGCTCCTGAAACTTGCATCTCTCTGGCTTGCATCTATTTTGGGGCTGAAACTGTAGGGTGGTGATTAGAACATCACATCTGGGATACTCAACCCACCTACAAGATTTCCTGATCTTAAAACTGTGAACAGTACAGGGAATGGCACTTGGGAATGGATTGATGAGCAACAGTATTTTAAAACTGGGGATTACTATTCTGCTTTAAGATTAGAGGTAAAATGTGGTTTAAGATGAAACATTAAGTTGATTGACAGAGTTATTAATGTTCTCACACATCTTTGACTTACATAATGTGATATGTGGCCTTTTTGCAAACTAAGAGAATGATGCACATCTGATTTCTCTCCATAAATCATTTTATTTTTAGCTATAACAGCAAAGAAAACTCCCTAAGAGTAGCAGAACAAGGCCTGAATGGTACTGAATTTCCACTCCTAAGACAATTCCATAATCAGATCCAAACCTTAACTTTTCCCAGGGTTGCTTACATGGCAGTGAGCATTGATTAACCAATGCTAACGAGGCTATAAAAGGAACAGGAAAGCAGAAGGTGAGGACTAAGAATGACAAACTCAAAGCAAGAGGGGGCTGAGGGGGAATGAGCCAAGTGGTAAGAAGATGTTGAAAAAAATAAAAATAGAGAGAGAAGAAATCTCCTCTGAGATGTTGGCTCTGCTCAATGGCACTTACTCAGTAAGGAACATGCCAGGACCCTGTGCTGCAGCAATAAAGACACCAGGGTTCAGATCATGCATCTTTTTTGGCATTTTGCTGAAATGGTAAAGTCACCAGTGCATTAAGGGAGGCTTCAAATGAGTGATGCCATCCTTCCCCTTCATACACAAACCCATTAGATCCTTTCTAGCAATAATGAAATTCATCTTATAATGATTTTTCCTCACTCTTGAGAAAATAATTTCTGTCTCTGAAATGTTTCCCCGAAGAAACAAAGCCAAATAAGGAGTTTTGCCTTAGTTACCTTTGTTGGTGCATTTATCCTGGTGATTTGCTAGGAAAGTCAATTTTAGCTTAAATTAGTAATGATAAACAGTTGTCAAATGTATTCAGTCCTCAGGAAACATGGAGAGAATGTAATAAGCTGTTTCAAAGTTTGGGGAACCTTTTTGTCCCCTCAAATTCAAACTGCAGCCAGTGATATGGTTTGAAGTGATGCACAGTTAGACTGGTTGAAAATTTTCTATGCAAACAAATGGATTGAAAACAACATTTTTTATAAGAAGCTGTTTCTTAAAGATGACGTCTGCTATCCTCAAAAACAGGTGAGTGTTTTGGTTTGCCAGAGCTTTTGGAAGAAACCTTCGTACTCACAGTTAGAGAAGACTTGGTTAAGAAAAAAGTTTTAGTTTTTCCCCAGAGAAAAAGAAGAATATATTCCACTTGGTTTTAAAAATTAACAAAGAAAAGATTGAATGGCCGGAAAGATCAGGAGAAGAGTGGAATTCTATTAAGACTTTATTGAAACAAGAGGTCCTTATCCTATAAGGAAAACATTTCCAAGTAGATCACTGACCACAGCTGGAAGAGATTTCGTAGCTGGGACTAGATGATCTTTAAGGTCCCTTCCAATCCCTAACATTCTATGATTCTGTGGTGACATGTCTGTTATTTAAATTATATTCAGAGATCAAATACAAAACTCTTTAGGTAATTCCAGAGGAGAGGGAGAAAGGAAAATGCAAACTCCAGAAGTAGACAATAAATAAAGAAAGATGTGGGTGGCACAGGACCTTGACCTCACAGCTTCACAATTTTTATCACAGGATCCTATTTTGAGTCCCTCCGTACCAGAAGAAAATCAATAAATAATAATTATATCTAAGTAAACCCCATCCTTCTAAAAAAAACCCCACACCAAAAAAAGATTAAAAAAAAATAACAAAAATTGCTGTAACCCAACATGGCAAGGAAGAAACTTCTCACCAAAGTGTTAGTCCAGGAAGGTGTCTCAGTTCAAGAGCTGTGGTTTTGCAGAGCTCAGCAGGAAGTTAATATCAGCCTTTCATGACAACAAAGATGCACTGTGCATTTGAAATGGTTTTCATTATCCTGAATATATGTTAATCTCCTTAAACACAAAATAGATCAAACAAGCACAGATCCATCCTTACCTCAAAGACAGAGAATTCCCAGACTAGAAGGGAAAGTGATTCTGAGGTTTTAATGTACGAGAAGAGAAACTTAACGTTCAAAAGATGCTGCTAAAACGGCAATGTCTTTTTCTGCTCACTTTTCATGAGGCTGTTCCCAGGGCAAAAAGCTTTGTTTGAAATGGTTTCTAAGAGCTGTAGGATGCCTCAGAAATTTTTTAACCCTGTAATAGCACAAGGGAAGGGAAATTATTCTGTGATTCTCTTTTCAGCTCCTCATTTCCCTCATTGTAATTATCATCTCTTGTGTACGACACTGCTGCAGAAACCCCATTTCAGGAAGTCAAATGAAGCCAAATAATTCTGGCAGACAGAGATATCAGTCGTTTGTGCTCGACACGTTTCAAATGGCTTGGTTTCTTTCAAGTTCTGCCCCCTCAGAGGACTCAGCAAATGAGCATGTTTTCAAAAACTATTCAGATCTTATTAATGGTACTTGAACAAGCAGAAAAAATACTGTTATCAAAGAAGATAATTCCTTTCTGCAAAAAGAGCCAAACTCAACACTAACACCTTACCACTCAATGTTGTGTGTCATTTTAGTTTGTTCTTCCATAACTTTTATACACCCAGGTTTCAAGCCACGTTAAACCACTTTTTGCAGCCATTAATCAGTACTGCTAAAAAAGTGTATTATCCATCACATGGTGGAGTCACTTGTGCCTCCCAAACTCCCCCACAAGTCCAGGAAGACTTTGCCACAATCAAGGCATCTATACACATATTGAATTTACTCTTGTTTGGGTATGGTTCAGGGAAACAAAGTTTTCCAGGTAGAAAAGGCCAAATGCCATCCTGGCTTCATCAGGAAAAAATTACAGCTGACCCAAGGGAGATGATTTCCTTCCTGAAACTCAGCGAAACCACAGATCAAAGGTACATCTTTATAGAATGTAGGTAGTGGGGTCAGGGAGGAAAATTACTGAACTTCACTGAGAGCTGAAGTTGTAAGTTTAACACTCAAGTACCTTGAAATTGCACATGGACATAAGATAGA
>JAYRBT010000028.1:9292288-9319753 GCA_036023395.1 Myiotriccus ornatus | reverse complement strand
TACTGAACTTCACTGAGAGCTGAAGTTGTAAGTTTAACACTCAAGTACCTTGAAATTGCACATGGACATAAGATAGACAGATGAGATACACAGATGTATGGATATGTGTGTATATGCATATTTATGTGTGGATATCCTTATATATATATAATAAAAGACATGGAGCCTGCTTTCCTTTGTTGATCAATTTGCGAATGTGCACACAAAGAAGAAATCAATTTTATTGGTCATGTGGCATTTCCCTGAGTGGAAGGACGTACACTAAAGATAATCTTTAACCACTGCAGGGGAGAAGGGAGTTTGAAAGGCCCTTAGAAGCCCTAGAGTAGAAGCACTAACAGTGGATACAGCAAGGTCTGATGACCAGAGACTGTTGCCTGCTCTGTATTTCTGCAGCATTCTTGGATTTAATCTTCTGCCCCGTTATGGGAATAGTCTGCATCCCGTGGAGCTTGCAGCAATATGCTCACCCTCAACTAGCAGTTTTCTAAATTGCCCCTTGAACAGCACACACCAGGGTTGTTTTATGGTTTCCATGTAGCACAGGCTGCAGTTACATCAATATTTCAAGTTTAATTACAAGCCAAGATAAATACACCCTCAGAAATACTGCTTAGAAGTTATGTGACATATTCCACTGGAAAAACATGCAAATTATTTCAGCTTTCTTGATGGGCTCTAATAAGATTCCACTTTTTAAAAGCCACTTTATATATATATACACCTCTCTTAGGTATTTTTACAAGGACTTCTTAATTATTCAGCTGCAGCTTCTATTCTCAGTTCCATCAGAGGAAGATTTAGGAGGGGCTGCAATGATGATCTGTAGGAACGAGACTGGGCTGCTCAGTCACTTTTCAAGAGCTGCCACTGAATTCTGGAAATGAGTTGAGAACAGATCCCTGAACTGCCTCTGGCCCCATAGAAATACACACAGTGAGACTGAACAGCTTGTCCGTGTTACTGCATCAGCAAAATTCTGCACTTAACATATTAATTAATTGCAGAAAAACCCAAACAAATTTGACTTACAAATGGCTACAAGCCACTTACGAACACAGTAGAAAATAGAGTTAACTATATTACTCTATAATTCTATGTTAATACTGATCATCCGCTATCAAAGATGTTTATTTGGTCATAAATGCTCTAACTCTGTTTTTCCAGGAACCATTAGTACAGGTCCATTCCTCTTCAGTCAGCAGTCAGGTTAGCAGGAATGTCATGCTCTGGATTTATTATTTCCCTCTTGTGTTTTCCTAACATTGTTTTTGCAAGGTACTTCAAATGCACTTTGCCTCCCACCGCTTCAACATCAGACAAACCGGTCCTGTTTCATCCCATTTTAACCAAACCACAAATCCATGAACATTTTCATCCAACCTTTATGCTCTTAGAAAACATTTTCAGGCAGAGTTTCTGCTCAGATAAGATTATTTTTTATGAACTACACAAGATGAGTCCTCACAGCCAGCACACTTAAGGAGCACAGTGGAAAATGGGCATCCCTGGCATTTAAATCTCTCCCTCCTTTTGCCACACTGGAAAAACTTATCAGAACATAATCCATGGCAGGCATTAGCACTGTGTTCATCCACTGGGTTGTGAGCCATGCTGGACACACACTAAGCAATCCTTGTGTTCTTGGAGCAGCCACTACAAGCTCCACAAAATCCTCATCAATGGGAGAAGTGGGAACGTTTGGATAAAAGGAAGCAAGATGAAAAGAAAAACAAAATATTTCTGCAGAGCAAATGAAAATGTTCTGTCACTATGGGGTTCTCTTCCATACATGGTGTATATAGACCTTAAAGAAAATAAAACAATGCCCCCTTACAAATTTTTGTTTCACTGAAATCGACTTCCACTCTTCAAATTTTGCTACTCAGAAACTGAACTAAAAAATTCACTTCTCCTCGTTAAACTGACCCTCGGAAGTCAATGATTCTGCTTTTTCTAGATTAAATTTATCCAGCTGTAATACCCTCAGAACTGGAAGTCTTCAAAAGCTTGTTCTGAAACTGTCCTTCTGAAGGCATCATCATCATCATCATCATCATCATCATCATCATCATCCCCATCCTGCTGGTCCTGGGTGCGGCTGTGCCTGCTGAGACCCGAGTAAGCACCGAGCTCAGAGCTCTCTTTTAACTGAAATATTTAAACTATTGATTCTCCTTCCCACAATCCAATTTATTTAAACTAAGAGAGAGGGAGAGCAACTGATAACCCTGTTTGGTGACCACACAAAGGTTTGCATCTGTTAGGCTGGAAAAAGGTTGGGTTGTGGTGGACACCCCTCAGTCACTGGTTGTATTTCACCTGTCAATGCACGCAGCACTTTTTGTACGTTTTAAATTTACACAACTGTAGCAGGCAAGAAACTAGGAAACCACACACAGCTTTTGGAGACATTCAAAGGCTATTCAAGATGTTGAAGAGCTGCACAGAAGCAATTTGAATGCTTTTTACAAGCACTTTTTGGTTTTTTTTTTCGTCCATTACATTCAGCAGTAAGTAATCAGCTGCCTGCTTTGGAAGGCTGTTCACAGGGGTAGGGATGCTACTTCTGTGACTTAAAGAGTCTGTTGAGACACATCTCTTGAATGCAGAGAGGAGGAAATAATCCAAAGGAATTCACTTCAGTGTGGTATGATGCAGGAAAAAACCAATCCAAAATGAAAAAGCATTAAATTAATGTTCTCTAATATTCTTCCCCAAAAAGTGCTTTAGAAAGAAATATTTCCACCGAAGAAATCGAAATTCCGAGATCAAGTTTCACACGTGCATGTTCTCTTTGGTTTACCACAACTATCAGAGGCAGGGGACACATTTAGAAATAACAGGCATTGCAGCTGAAGACAAAGGAGAGCAGGAAGCTTCCAGCTGGGAAGCAGATGGCTCCCTAAGAAGGGAAGCCTCCTCCTCAAATTTGCCTCCACGTTATTCTGTCCATTCACAATGAGGTTTCCCTGTCACAGTAACAGAGTTTGGAAACTCACGTGTTGTGAGATCGGTACGGAACTCCCAGAGATCCAAGGAAACGCCCTTTGTCTCCAGGGAATTCCTTTCCCACCTGGTGCAACAGCCTGTTAATGGTCTTATTGAAATGTTTCTTGCAGCTTCTGTGACTCTCAGCTCTCCCTCTGAGCTTGTGGGCTGTGCTTTTAAATTTTAACTGTAATATGAGGTTACTCCACACCTGGTTCCCTCTACATTTAATATTAAAGACAGAGAAAATAGAACAGACTTTTTCAAAGCTGTCTTGCCCCAGACCTGCTCTGATGACCAGTACGAGGACCACCCATTAAGACTTTTGCAAAAGGCCTCCAAATTTTTAACTGCTTTGATTCCAGATACTCTGTATAACAGACAAAGCAATCCCACCATCTCATGAAAAATATTGTATGTATCATCAAAGAGTACTTTAAGCATTACAAACTCCAAACATTCAAAGAGCAAGAGAGAAAGGGCTACAAAAAAATAAAAAAAAAGTGATTCACAAGGAACCACAAAAAAAGTAAATCCCAGGTTACAGCATTAAGAAAAACAAAGATGATCAGCTTCCAACTTGTGGCTTCCTAACTTATTCTACACAGTCTTGAAAAACAAAGGATGAGAGTCAGATGTAACCAAACAACTCAAGGAATAGGACATTAAAATGAAAATGCCTTCTGCAAGTGTCTAGTGCTCTTCCATACCACAGCGTGCCTTCAGGCACTCAAGCTGGCTGTGTGTGGCTAATTTATCTCTAAAAACACTTTTAGCTAGTTACACTACTTCTGAGCACTGCACAGCCCTCAAAGGCAATCCTGCAGGCCCACTGGTTTGCTCAGATTGAACTCTGGAGTCTCGAAGTGTCCCTGGTTGGGTGGTGGAACGTGGTGGTCAGCTGGGCATTTTCACTCCAGCACGCTGCTCCACAGTCATTCCTCTGGGCCCTTCTCCAAAAGAAAACCTTTGGAATGGCTGTTTCTGACTTATTGTTCAAGTTAATTTACGTTAGAACACCAGCAAATCGGTTTTGCATTTATTTTTTTGAATATGAACATATAGCCAGACATTCAGACAAACTCAGTTTGCAATACACCAGAACAAGGGGTTTAGTTAAAAATATTCTAAGCTGTTACTGTTAAAATGTGTTGTTCCTTACAGGTGGAATTTGAAACAGTAGAATAAGTTGTTAAAAAGCAAGTAATGTCCTAAAAAGAAGTCAGGTATTTTTTTAATGTCATCCTGCGTATTAGAAAACCACATCTCTGAAATTCTCAGCACCAATTACATATACTGGATTATGGAACTGTACTTATTAGACAAATGGGGGACTCAATCTGTCAAAACTTACTTTCAGGTTCATTATGTCAGAAAATTGCTCTTCCTGAAGCGTTTAAAGCAAACTTCTGACACACTGATGAAAATTAGAAAAAAGAAAAAATTTTGCTTAGAATTTCTTACTCTCCAGATGGTGTAGAAATATGGACCATAACCATAAAACTTCACGTTCACAAAGCACGTGAACAGAAAGATTACAACATTAATGAATTCCACTTTCCACCATCCTTTTTTTTTTTTCTTTTTTAAGAGTAAAGTATATTTTTCCAACCAGTCTTCTCATTTCTAATCCGTTCTTTTAATTCTTCAAAAATCCACACAACCACCAGAGATTATTTCTTTTCCCCAAATGGCATTACCATATAAATGAGGAAAAGCCAGCAGGTACAGCCTTTAATTTCAGAGCTGCTTTGCTTTCAGAATGAAATGTGGTGTTATCTGAAAGCTGGTAGCTGATGTGCCCAGTCAGCAGCTCGGACATCACCTTCAGCTCAGCAACGCAACAGAGTGGAGGAGGAGTGACAGTGGGAAAGGTGCAATCAGGATGTGTCCTATTCACATCCCAACCTAATCTTCCCTCTGGAGGGTAAGGCTGTGTCCTGCCCTCCAGAGCTGTGTCCTCAGAGCAGCACTGCCCCTTTGACCTGGCCCTTTGACCTGTCATCTCCAGTTTGACATGCGCAGTCTGACCGAATTTATTGTCACCACTGTCTTCTCCACATTTTTGAGTGTTTACACTCAAAACAGTGCACACTTTTTGCACTGTTTGAGCTCTGTATCTCTGGGCACTCTCAGATCCTTAGTCCCCACCCCAGTCTGGACATGGGAGCAGTGGATCCAGCCCCTCTGAGCTGCAGGTGAGTTATCAGCTGGCAACACTCACTGCAGCTCAGCAACAGGTGAACCCCACACCTGATCTAAAGCCACTTCACTCTGTGCTGTAGAGTGGAAAATTAAATACATTTTTACATGCCAAGTTCCTGTGTAGATTTTTGTATCAGAAAACCCACGGGTCACCAGGGCATGATAGGGGAGAAAATGCTTTAATTCCACCGTCTTCCCAATGTATTTGTTTCTGTGGGCTGCTTGTTAGGGATATCTTACCACTGGAGAGGGAAGGCCACATTCTCTCATATTTCCCACTGGAGATCTACATTTCTTTGTCCCCTTTTGCAAAATAAGTAGGTAATCTATAATAAGTAATCTATCTTCCAAACAGAAGATCACTACAGCATATTAAATACCAAGATTTATTAGAATTATAACCTGGCACCAGTCTCTTCCATGCTGCTGACTGCCTCAAGTACACCAGCTGCACTCATTTATATTCTATGATATCTATATCTAGACAAAAGTCAACAACTCTGCAACCCAAAGACTTCGACTTTGTAAGATTTAGTGCCATTTTAATAAGAAAACTCTTGTTCCATTCAGGACTATGCGTTGATTGAGGTTAAAGATTGTGTATCAGATGATATCTGAATATTGACCTGAGAGGTAAGATCCATAGAAGTTGGTTATCTGGATTTCCTTTGGTCAATAAGCTGGAGCAGGCACCATTCATCTCGTGCTAACACAGCCACCCAAATTAGGTCAGATGAACCACATCCCAAAATTAATTGTTCTCTTCACTCCAGTGGCTGCAAAACAAGCGCAACCAGTTGGCTGAAGTACAGCTGTAGTGGACCTGGCTCAGGTTAGATCAGATGAATCACATTTGAAGTGTATCTTTTGCTCTATTAAAGCCTGAAAGATCACCAGCCTGGCAGAATTCTGTAATGAAAACCCAAGGCTGAAATATCACTGCTCTGCTTACGGAGCACTTTGGACACTTCCCTCGGAGAGGGGTTTTCACTGCCCCTTCACACAACTTGCTCCCTGAAAGTAAGATCTGTCCTCCCCTTCCGAAAAATGGAAATAGTTTATAGGTGACTTTGCCCTGCTGAGGCAACATATGGCACTTCAGTGAATCACAGCAGGTGTTCCTGCAGGAACCATGGTTATTTCAGCTAACTGTGGAATGATAAACAGGGAACACCAGAATAATGAGAAGCAATTATGGAAAGGAAAGGTCAGGGAAAGTCCCAGCACTTCTTACACCTGATATTTTAGCTTATGGAAAAACTGAATTTTCCAGAGAGACAGAGTCAATATTGGCTGAGGAAACCATTTCCTAAGGTACATCTAAGTACTAAGTACACTCTACATCCATCTGAGGTGCTTCTGGAGCCACTGCATGGTGATCATGGCAAACCCCATAAATGCTGCTGGATGACCTGTACAGTCCCTACAGGAACGGCACATTGCACAGTTCCCACTCCACAGGTGTTTGGACAGGGAGCTGGAATATACAGCAGTTTGGTGGTGTTGGTCATACAGGAAACCTGAAAGGCCGTGAAATGAAAACGAGCTTTCTGATTCCCTGACTTGCACCAGCTTGATGGAACTGATGGAACTGCCCTTCCTCTGTGATCTGGTCCCAGCCAAGTGTCACAACTGAAATTCCTGAAGATTTGCCTTCTTCAGGGAATAACCCCCCAAAAAAACCAGCTGCAAAATGGCCAAGACATGGATAAAGAAATATCCATGCAGATGAGAGGGATGGCTTTAACACAGCAACACTGACAACCTGCACTGGCACTCAAGTCCTTAGATAAGAACCATGACACTCTTCAGTGCAGTCACGGGCAAGGATGGTAGATTTTAGTCACAGCCTGGTTTCAGTTTTGGGTACAGGCTGATTAATCAGGCTGTATGTGGGAGAATCTGATTTCACTTCTATGGAAAACTCAGGAACACAGTGGCAGCTGTGTTGTACATCAAACAGCATGACTAGGCATGGACACAGAAGAGCCAAAAACCAGTAGTTTTTTGCTTTAGCTTGCACTATATAAACCAAGTCAGCTCGTGATATGACTAATATTATAATGAGCTATTTATATTTGTTATTTTAAATGCTATAATAAGGTGTTCTGACCTTATAGCAGTGCACTGCAATACGGGAGATAGAACAATTTAAAATCTAGAATTCCAATTAATTCAAGGTTTTCTTCATTTTAAAATAAAATATTTATTGTTTATTTTTATGGTATTTTACCTCATCAAACATATTGCAACGGTGACACAGAAGCAAGAGAAAGGGCCTTCCTGTTGAGATTCATGCCCTGCACTGACTCAAATCTGAAAGCAGACAAGGCTGAATGCCTCTCTCTCTCTCTCCACAACTTATTCCTCTGCTTATTCCTTTTGCTCTCCTATTCCTCTTACTTATTCCTTCCCTGGTCTCTCTGTCCTGCCTATCTGAAATTTTACAGCTGTGCCAGCTTCCTGCTTTGCAAAAACATTTAGCAGTTCTCACACTCCTAATTCTGGGATTTGAGAGAGACATCCTCACTTTGGCCATTTATTTAACTGCCACCACATAGAACCTGTGCTCCTTTAAGGAGCCTGTGATGGGGGTTGGAAGTTACTGTTATCTTCCTGAACAGCTGCATTTACCACTGAATACAACAAAACATTACAGAACATTATTTCAGGGCAGCATTATCTAATTTTATGCTTTTCTGCTACACAGCAGAGCAAAGGAACAACCTTAATTTACAGTTTTTTTCGGGACATTCAGCTCTCCTGAGACTGACTCCCCTCAGAGGGCGGATATCTCGCTCTGCCTGTCAGGGTTCACACCATTGCCCCTGCCCAACGAACCGTGCTGGAAAGCATTCCTTGTGCCTTCCTCTCCTTCAGTCCCATCAGTCACCCAAAGAGCCCCAGGAGAGCTCTCTGCCACCAGAACGCTGCTGTTTGACAGCCCAGCTCAGTCGAGCCACAGGACTTTTGGTCAGGGCACCAGAGCACAGCCCCCCACCTGCCGGCCCTGGCAAAGCCACCTCAGCATCCCAACCCATGAAACTTTGGCATAATAGCGGCATCAGAGCTGACCACTGCACACAATCCATGGGAATAGCCCTGCCTTTCCCCCCCAAGAGAAGGAATTAGAAAGAAAAATCTCAACCAGCTTGAAATGGGTACATAAAGATGATGCACCATCAAGAATTAATCAGAAAGAACTGCACCACTATCATATAAAGACAAAAAAATAAAAAAAAATCCAACACCCTAATATTTCAAAGCCATATTTTAGATATTTGTCAAGCTTGGAAAATAACAGTCACATTTACTGAGAAAGAACACCGTGTCCCAACTCCCACAGAGCACAGCCTAGCAGGAGTCACAGGCATCATGACTATTTACAAAGCTCAGTGCACACAGAAATGGACAATAGACATTTTTTCAGATGACTCTGATGTGCAACAAATGTTTGGGACTGCCCTTATGGTCCATTGCTTTCACGAATGTGCCTTGTAGCCATTTGCCTGGACATCTGGGCTGAGTCACCTCGGCTCCTGCTCCTTCCAGGAGTCAGGAACTGCCACTTCTCCAAGAGACATTTGCCCCTGTTCCAATGAACTGGATCTCTTCAGGCTTCCTAAATGTTATTCCTAAAATTATTGCCCAACTACATATAAACTAAATATCTCCTGCAACACACAGTGAAATGGCACTGACTGGTCAGTGACTGTGCCATGTTTATACAGCACTGTTGGGAATTTCCGCGTCACAAAGCTCTTTTCAATAAAACCTACTCCCCAGAATTGATTTTCTAATATGGAGGGCAGGATATCCAGGACAATTCCTCTATCAATGAGCCTTATAAATGAGCAGCATTGCAAACCTGTGCTGTGTTCAGGTGCAGCACAAGGTATTACTTCCCCCAAGAGAATAACATTTATTTCTAATGCTTTTATCGATCTTCATTTTCGTTATTTGCCTGAATGCTGCTAAAACCACCGTAAAAGCAAACCAGCCTAAAGCTTGGAACATGCCAAAAGTCTTAATATACGACATTACATCATCCCTGCTGATCAATATTTTCCTTTTAGCCACTGCTGGAAAAACATGCAGTTACCTTTCAGATGCTTCAGTAACAATTCATTAGGATTAAGAAATACAGGCTTAACTATTGTGGATGTTCTTTTCATGCCAGTGAACATCAGCTTTTTTCTCTGCTTTCAAAGGCTTTCATATCATCACTTGAGTGATGCCACTTGCCAGGTGACATACACATGAATTTTGATGATGTTCTTTTTCTCTGCTGACAGAGGACACATAATAATGCTGAAAAATCTATGTGATTCCAGAAAAGTCAGAAATATATAATAACAATTACTACGCAAGCACATTAAAATTTCAGGAAAACACAGTCTCTGTTTTTTCTGAGCCCCTGAAAAATACCTGGTTTACTTCCTTCTGGAGATGCAGAGTTAGTGGAGTTTTATCAGCAGATTTTTGGCTAATATCCAAACCTGATTCATCATAACAACATTTCATTATTATGCTTTGGGATTCTATTAATTTTATTATTTCAGTGAAGTTACACTGCCTTAAAAACAATGATAGTGAATTAAGCTGTGAGTATTTTAATCCCTTCTAGAGACTGGGTTTTATAGAATTATGTGCAATAGAAAAGTAGAGGGTGGAACTCGAGTTGCTTATAGAAAGAATAAAACAAAATACTAAAAAACCCCAAATCTGTAAATCATTAAGTAAATTCAACATGAGGAAAGAAGGAAAAATACACTTCTTAAGAACCACCCCAGAACTTAATAGTTTATTTCCAACAAAAGCTGCTGTTCAATGAATATGCAAACTCACTTCCCAATGATCCAGTCTTTGTCAGCTCCATAAATCACAATAAATCATTTGCAAAGTATTTAAAATAAATGAAGAATTAAAGGACCCCTTGAAAGACAAATAATCCCTAGTTCAGAAATGTTTTGGAAATTGATAACTTGTATATGCCTGATTCCCCTCAATTCCCCGTGGTAATAACAGATTAATGCTAAATTCATTAATCAGTGGGAAAGACAGAAGAGTTAGAACTGTGCTGGGACTGCTGAATGAATGTTCACCGTGGGGTGAGATTAATGGGTGGCCTCCACAATAAGCCCCAAGCCAGTGATATTGCATTTATAAAACTGTCTGAACCTTTTTATTCCACAGCCTGCCCTGCAAATCAAAGCTGCAGTCACAAAACTACAGAGTCCAGTGGTAACTCTCCATGTTAAAATCAGCACCTTGCCAAGGCACCAGTGTCTTATCAGCTTTGATCAGTCAGACCCTCACAATCTCCCCACACACACCCAGGAACTGATTTCAAGTGCTTCAGTGGCAATTCTACAGTGTTTCTTAACTTGTCTGATCGTTTTGTACCTATTCAGCATGCTCCCCGTGCTGCTTAATTTTCCATTACAGCAAGGAATTTGTAATAAACACTCAATAAACGCAACATTTCCCACAGGTATCACTGCGAATCTTCCACTGCTTGACAGAATTGCCACGGAATGGTAAGACGCAAGTGCAGTGGCTTTCAGAAATGGAAAGAGAAACTAATTAACGGCATGAAGAACGTACCCAAGTAAAGCACAGTTGGTCTGTCCCCAGATTTGCCTGCAGCTGGGTCAGCAGCAGGCAGGGCAGCAAGAGCAGGATCACACTGCAGAGACCTGAATTCTATTCTTGCCTCTGCCCTTCACCCAGTAAAGTGTCAAACCCAAAAGTGACGTCCTGTTTCTGCCTCAGGTTCCTGAAGTAGAAACACGGTTTGGGAGTGCAGAGGAAGCACGAGGTGCGAGTCATGCTTTCCACTGCTCCAACCTCATTAAGGGTGTCAGTACATCTGCAGTTCTGTGGACGTGCTGAGACACCTCAGGAACAGCGAGGAAACTTTGTGGTCCTTTCCAAGAAGGGGATCAAAGTGCCTGATTTTCCAGTGACCCATTTTGCTAAGGATTGGGGGCACCACCTGAAGCTCAGTGTCAGTGAGAAGGAAAATCTGGTCCCAGGTTTTAAGGTTCACGGAGTGGCTTCATTAAAAAGATCAGTCTCGAATTAAAATAATTCTTAGTCTCAGATGTCAGTGTTTGACCAATTAAATGACAGAGTCAGTGTTTTAATCTTGCTATTTTCAGTGAGATGAAGTTAAACTTCTTAAGCCAGGAAATCATAGAAATCTGGAGATCGAACTGTCACCTAAGGGACTTCAAAAAGATACGTAGATTTTATGTGGATGAGGTTTGTTTGCCTTTTAGCTTGAAAACATTTACAGTACACCTTAATTACGTTTTTCAACTATTTCCCAAAATTTTGAAGGCAGAAGGAATCCAGGTGTGCTGAGCTTCATAAAGAACTACTGAAAACCACTGAAAACTATGAAACCAACCCTTGAAGCAGTGACTGAAAAGCAGGTATCACCCTCCCAGGTATTGCCCAGGTTGCTGGCTGGGTTTTCTTTATTTTTATCTAATGAGAGGTTGTCATCCAGTGACATGTATTTAGAAACTCGAGTCTTGGAAAAGGCTCAACCATGGAAAGCTTTGGGATGAATCCAGCTCAGTTTACATCTGGATCTCTTTCTGTTTCTTCCTCTCTCAGACCACAGTTATTTCAGCTGCTTTGCTACAGGGGTAACAAGAAGGTTTACAGAAAACATAAAATTCAACTGGAAAGAAAAAAGAGAATAGGATACATCTGGAACAGATTTAAAAAATGTTAACTTATAACAAAAAGTAATTCAAACTGAACCCAATCGCATAAAATTATTTACAAAGTTCTAATTGCTATAAATGAGGGAACAACTCATGACAGAAATTCCAATTACGAAAAGGAATTATCTGCTCTGCAGCAACTCGTTGTGTGACATTTATAATACACAAGAAATCACGAAGCTTAATTGTTTGAATTTTCCAGTGCTACAGATGCTGCACGGAAATCTAATTAAATAGATCCAGTAAGACTTACAGATGGTAGCCCACAAGCAGGGAATTTGCTGATCCGTGCATTGTTTTAAAAGGAATTCATAATGACCTCCAAATAAAATGGGAATCAATCTTTATTTTAATGTGCTGCCTTGTGAAAACATCGCAAATCAAGAGAATATTTTCACCTTGATTTAACATCCTTAAATCTCTCAGGATGAAGAATGGGATGTTTTCCTTGGTCTCAGAAGATCTCTGCCAGGACACCATCACTTCTGTGGTGCATTTTTTACAAATTTAAGGACAAAGGTCTGTCTCTTGAATTAGGATTCTCCTCAAAATTAAGAAGGGAAGGTTCTTTTTATAACAGACTTCCCTTTTCCCTTTCCTTTCACCCACACCTCATATTCTTATGTTTCTCAAATGATCCTTCACAAGTGGGGCCTCTAATCTTCCAAATGCTTGCTCTCACTGTGCTCTCTCTAGCAGGAGCCAACGAACTTTCCATCTTCCCTTGGATACATCCAATGTCACTTCCCAAGAAAAAAATACACCTACAACACCCGGTGTTGTTTTTGTTACTCCCACAGCCCAAGCGCGATTTAAAACAGGAAACAAAGAAACAAGAAACAAACCCCGAGAAACAAACAAATTAAAAAACCCAAAGCAACACAACCCAAACAAAACAAACAAAACCGAAAAGAAGAAAGGAAGGAAAAACTGCTCCGAGGGGATGGCTTGAAAGTTCCAGGCCCTGCATTACAGGGGTCATTGCCTGAACAATTCCAAACACCATCAGAGCATTCAGGCTTGAATGCAAACTGAATATTCATCCCCTCCCTCCTGAATGCATGTTTAAAATGCTGCCACTTGCCCAAACTCCTTGCAAAACCAAAAAGCGACTTTGTGGGTCCTCGTAGTTTCATTTATTGAGCCCTTGGGCTCAGAGTTGTGTCTTGCCAATCTGTGTCTGATTAAAAAAAAAAATGATTACAGCTTTGCTGCTCTCCTCTTGGAGCTCCATAACCTTGCAAAGCACTTGCTGCTGGAGCAATCACATTTCTCTTCAGCTATAGGTTGCTGTGATTTGAAACGTTGCTTATTATGCTCTGAATTTGCATTTCTGATACATTTGATTTTCTGCCATAATAGCTGGTGCCACAAACAGTCTTTGGGTAGAGGTTTGGTTCTCTCTACTGATTCTCAGGTGGTATATTTATATTATATTAACTGATTTAATAGTTCCTTCATTTGGTACCTCTAATATGAAAACACTGTATGTTTTAAGCATGGCAAGATTTTTATCTAGATGAAAGTTTGTTGCTCGGCACCAAATCTCTTGGATGAATTCTTTTGCCATCTCAGGTGCTTTAGCCAGAGACATATTCAAAAGAGGGGATAAGTTAGGCAGATACCATCCACTCATCTCCAGACTGATGTTGGACTAGAACAGGTCATTACAAGGTGCAGAAACCACACCCTTGCTGATCTTCAGTGTTGCCTCAGAATCAAGGACCTAGAAAGGACATTTTTGAGCCTTTATCCTGTAACTTGCACTAAGCAATACCTGGATCTTGCTTTTGCTCCATTTATTGCTGTTCCTTTCATTATCTTCATTAAAAGCTGGCTCTAATTAAGCTGCATGGCAATGGAGGCAAAACATGATCCCAGATCAATTGCTTGTGACATGCTCTGTGAAACTAGAAAATACAGAGCACACACCCAGCATTACGCTGAGATTCCTGAGAACCAGAAAACATTTGGCAGATGAGCCTGGAGGCTTTGACACCAAGTATCTCTGGTGTCTACTGCTGAATCCGAGTTAAAATTCATCAGGCTATGGACAGTAAGAGCTGAATTTCACCACTTGTCCCATTTGGGACGCTCACAAGGACAGCCGTGCAAGGGAATCTCTTCTGAGTGCCCCAGTGAACACAATCAGCTCCCTAGAGCAGCAACACCCATGCACGATGTGACAGTCCCATCAGGCCTCAAAGCAGAAGCAAAATAAAGATGAAAAATCCCTCCCAGGGAAAAGATTTTCACTGAGGATCTCTGCAGGAGAAGAGCAGGAGCGCTGCTGTTTCCTCTGAAGGTCAGCGAGGGCTCTGTCTCTCAGACTAACAGGGGCAAACTTTCCAAAGAGCTCTCCCTGAAAGCAGCAGCTGCATATCCCACCTCCTGGGCTGCTGAGAAGCCTTTCCATGCCAAATCCAGCAGCACTGAGCCTCTCAGGTATCCTGTCCCACAGTAAATCACTGTCAGGCAGTGACTTCCACTCCTGTTTCCTACTCACACAGCAAAATCTGCCCTCCAGCAGCAACAGGGGAACTTGCTGGGAGAGTGACTGTCCCCTGGAATACCCAGCAAACACTGATGACTTTTGACAGTCATGACCTGTGGGAAAGAGAACCAGTTCCTTCTGTCTTAGGCCATCTGTGATTTCTCCTTGAAACCTTCGTGGCCTTTAAGAACTTCCAAGTGGCAAAAAATCTGATTTTATTTTGCAATAATGAGGCATTTCCCTTCCATTACTTGTTTTGAGAGCTGCACTCTCTCCAAACTCCTGCCAGGATTCCCTTCAGGCCATCATCTCCAGCTGCCCTAAAGGCAAGCTCTTTACTGTCTTGATAAGGAGAAGGTGTGCTAATTGTCACTAGCATTGTCAACAAATGCCACAAAACAGTCTCCACGACAAAAGAAAATCCACTGGAGGATCCTTTCAATGCAAGAAATGTTTCCTGGAGCTGTATAATGGGAAGTGTCACTCATGCCCTCTTATCTGATGTTTACCAGTTATCTATTTACACCAAGGACAAGTGTATAACAAATCAATAGCAACCTTAAATCAAAGAGTAATTACGTGAAGGGGAAGGGAAAAAAGGGAAAAAAAATTAAAAAGTGAGGTGTTTCAAAATGCTGTAGCATCATTCATTAATTCCAGTGTTAAGATTTAATTGGAAAATAAAATCTCCCTTTACAAATTAGAAACCTAATCCAGAGCAAGTAGAAGATGGCCTCTGGAGGTAGATCTAGTTCAGATCAATAAATGAGGAACAGCCACTCTGCCCATTTTCTCAACACGATCCTTCTCCCTCCCCAGGGCTGCCAGTGTCTCCATAAAATCCAAGTGCTGTGACTTTGGAGCCAATCTCCCAGACAGTGTACCCTCTGGAAAATCCTGTCATGTGTCTGGTTCATTTGTGATAAAAACATAAGTGGGTATTTTCACATTTCTCGCAGTGCAAGTTCATGAGAATTATTATTCGTGTCAATCACTGACATTGCAAAACTATTTTTGAGGGATATACCCTACACAGCTGAATGTACATACCTTCATTTTTAAGAGTAGAAAGATAAACTCCTACTGGATGTATCTGAGTGTAACACAACTCAAGCAAGTCTGGATGTAAAGCTGCAAATCTGCCACACCAACCTCTTCCAGGGAAAGTTTGGGACCTCACTATGAAGAATTCAAATAGTTCAGACTCTTTAATATTCTAATCCAGTTGGTGTGCAAACTGAAGCAGGACAAAATACTGTATTTGGGGCCCATCAGATGGGTTATCAGATGAAATGCTATCAGGAAAAATTGCCATATCAAATGCAATATCCCAGGGAATAAAATCAATGTCTGAAATGACTGAACTACAGCATCAGAACAGACACCCAGATTGATGGAGGAGAAATAGCGGAAATCCCTTAGATTAGAGCTGCAAAATTAAACAGATTAAAACTTCTAAATCCTAATCCTCCCATCCCCTTATACAGTTAGCACACATTAGAAACAAAGCAAGACTTAGGGATAGCTCAGGGTTTGAGGGGTTTTTTTCCCCCTTGTATTTAGAAGCTGTTACTATTTCCATAATTTTTGAGTTCATGCTGCAACATTATTGGACATGACATAAATGAGTAAATGCTCTGGGACTCTTCTATTACCTGAATTCTGCCAGTGAACAAATTCTAAAGGCCACTTGAAATAGTTTTCCTGTGTTCTGACTTGAAATGATTTTTTTTTGCCTACACCTCTTTATTTTTTACTTGAGGTTACTGACTTACATAGCAGTAAAATACTTATATATAGTAAAAATACAGGCATTTTAAAGAAAAATAGGCTTCTCCTGATAGGATTATTTTCTTGGCATTTGAAGGAAAGAAGGTTTAAATTGATGTGGGAAGTTTAATATTTTCATGTGGAAGACATGACCCCACTGGAGGTAAAATTGACTGACTTCTGTGGGACCACAATTCCAACCTTAAAAGTCAGCCCCTTGAAAATTACAAATAACTAACACCCGTAAGTGGGTTAAAAATTGAAGAACACTGGGAGAGGTTCAAGTTCAGGAATAAGCATTTAATTTGCTTTTGATCAGCGAGAGAGGAAAGAGAACTGCACATCAGCTCTGGGAGTGTTCAACCACGAAATAAGAGCCGAGACAACCATTAAGGTCAGTTTAGTTTTGTTTAAAGTGAAAGCTTCAGAGCCCCAGTATGTCACCAGACCGCTCGAAAATAATGGCAAATCTCTCCCAGTGCCTCATCTTTCAGCCCTGCCAGCGCTCAGAATTTAACAACACTGAAATGGGGAAAGAAAATACCGTCACCTTGTCATTCTGAAAGGGACCTCTAATCAAACCCCTTCAAGTGGGTCCGCGGAGAAGCAGCAAACCCACTAAAAACAGAAGGCGAGCTAGGCTTGAAAAAAAAAAAGTAAAATAACATGCATTTTGAGATCCCACGAAGCAAAATACAAAGCGGCACATTCCACATCTCCTGCAACACTTAGTCGTTTCTTTGGAATTGCCAATAATTCCCACTGCTGATTTGCAGCTCTGCCTGCAGCCTGCCAGCCCCTCCCGCTGGGATTCTGGCGGGTCCCGAGCCTAGCGGGGTCAGGCTGGGTTAACTCCGCTGTGTTAAGACCAGCTGCTCCATTTTCACCCTGCAGATAACTGCATTTCAAAGGCAGGTAAAGCATTCCACAGTTCTGTGAAGTCTTAGGAATGAGTCAGTCACCGGAAGATTATCCTCAGTGTTGTCTGTAGGATTCAAACACGCTCGTTGTTTTGTTATTGTATTTATGACTTCATGGCCACCACACTAAACACAGCCCTTCTGATTGCTTGCAACCAAACTCTTCTTATCAGAGCTGAATGACTAAATTAATTCTGCAAAATAAAGAGCTTTCCAGTGAAAGCAAACGGATTTTGAAAGTTGCAACCACACAACTACATATTTGGGCTCAAGAGTCAACCACAAGCTAAGGAAATGCACCACTAAACATAAATCCTGCACACAGCTATGGGAGATCCTAATTTGGAGAAAGCAAGCCCAGCGATTGAGAGCTCATCACTCCTCTTCCAAAGCTGAACACATACTTGCACGTTTGCAGATTTGGAAACTCTAAGCACTGTGTCCACATATTGAACAAAATTGATAGTTAATGTATTTGTTACAGTTACAAAAAATTCAGAGTGAATTCATGAATAATCGGTTTTCTTTATTTTAAAGCCCTTGGAAAGGAAGGCATTCCCCTCACTCCCCTCCCAAAATTAGCTTTTCTAGTTTTCTAGGTTTTCCTATTTATTCACATCAGGAAAAGCACCATGCAGGAGAAAATTTGGATAAGCAGACACGTATTTGAAGAGACTGCAGTGAGGAACCTGGTTACAAAACTTCAGCTGATGTCACAGATTGCCCCACCTATTGTATCACACACGAGTCATAAGCAAAATTCTCAGAAGACAACTGGACAGAAAGATAATTTGTACTCAGCTGGCTGATAAAACCAGCAGGAAAGAAGGAGACAGGTTATGAGCTTCGTTTACTTCCAAGTGGGAGGAGCCGGATCGCTGGAACAGCTTACTGGGATCCGCAGCGACTCTGCTGGTTGCACTGGGGCCGAGCACAAACGTAAAAATAAGCACTCGTTAAAATTACAGAGACAAACAGAACTCCCTTGGGGAGAACAGAATTATTAGTGACTTTTGTCCCTGTGGTTACACAAAGTGGAGGGATGGCCCCAACTCCAGCAAATCTTCCAGAAAAATGGACTTAAAGAGGCAGTGATTTGCCTCACTCTTAATTTTCTCAAGCTCTCAGGGAAGCTCTTTCGACACGTGAGTGATCAGATAAACAGAAACTATGGTTTTCCAGGAAGAAGATAAGAGAGCCCTGGTGGGGAGTTATTATGAATTTCTGAAATATGCTGAAACAGTATCTTCAATCTGAACATGATAAAGCTTTATCAGGGTGAACACTTCACAACTTCATTATAAACAACAATTTGTTTGAAGCTTCAGGCAAGGTATCAAACATCCCATACCAGTGCTGTCTGCTAGTACTTCTGGCTACAGAAATTAGTTAACATCATAGTGACTTAATCAAAATAATGCAATTTAATTCCATGGTATTTTACATAATAATGGGCTGGCTACAGTTTTCCCGAGACAGAGCACGACATTTGCAAACTAAATTAATTTTTGTAGCACCTATAAACTGGTGAACACTTAGTATGAAACATTAACCTTGGGTTTCAAACAGATCTTTCACACAATGCAACTTGCTTTATACAATACCTTTATTCCCTGCATTAAATGAGGATTGCTGCTTGATGTTAGTGTTTGTCCTTTGTGCAGTGTTCCAAGGGGCTCTGTTCAATTTATTTTCAGGGCAGACAAAATTACACTTGTTAATGATCTCCCATCTACCAGAAAAATTAATGCCTTTAGCTTTAAACTTGTTGGAAAGACTGTGCTGCTCTGGGGGCTACACACCAAATTCCCAGGAATCCAAACTCTGACTAATCTGGTATCTGTAAATGACTTCCCCAGCAATCCAACCTGTTCCAAAACATGAGCAGCATTCGAACACACACCAACAAACTCTGGAGAGAGACAGATCTCAGAAAGGAACCTTGCCCTGTTGATTAGGGATAAATGAGGGAAAAATATGATAGTGCAGCCTACAACCCACTGTAGATCCATTAGCCACTTAGTGACATAAATTCCATCTTCCAGAGTATAAAGAAATGCTCCTGGAAGGTCACAGAAGGAGAAATATCACAATTCCCTCCTTTTTAGGTTTAAGATGAAAACCAGACTGGCCACATGATCATCAGTTTGGATAAAACAGCTCCATGCTGCTATGACTTCTCGGCTAGAAATGTTCGGTAGCAAACTCACAGGACTTGGCTAATGGAAGAGGATATAAAAGATACCCATAAAAAGGAGGGGAGAAAGGTTAACATTAGAAAAATGCATAAAAGGAAGGGGATGGACAAGAGATGACAGAATGAAGAAAGAGTAAAGAAAAAAAAAAAGGGAGAGAAGTGCAAACTAAAGAAGGTGCTGCAGAGTTAACTGAAGAGACACAGAAAGATGAACCAAGAGAACAAGAAGAGATGGAGAAGGAAGGAAAGCAAAAGCACAATGTGAATCTGAGGATCAGCTGACAGACATCGGGGGGGAGTGTGGACCACCTTCCCAGTCCAGGGGCAAGAGTGAATTCCTTCAGGCAGCACAGCTGGGCGGGGGAAGGTGTTTGCCCAGGTCCAGGCATTCTGAAGGAAGGGCCACATGGATGCCTGCACAGGGCCCCACACTGCAAAAAATCCCACCTTGTCAGGCCGACAGATGCTCTGAGGTGGAAGATTTCTGCAAAGCTTTTTCAGCAGCAGAGTTTACAGCCATTACAATGACACACGGCTTCGTTGTGATTTTCCATGTGACAGGAGGCAAGGAGGAAAGAGAAGAAAGAAGCTAAGAAAAAACTCTCCCCTTCGCTGGACAAGTGAGTCAAGTATAGAAGTATTCCCAAGCAAATGACAGCTTTTTAGTTCATCTTTACATCAAACAATGACAGCTGTTTGCTTGACTCAGACAGATGATTCAACTGGTGTTGTTCTCTCAGCTCACTCTAGAGAGGAGGGAAGGAGAGAAGCAGTTTATTTTTAAGTGTGCCTTACTAGCAACATTTTTATGAGAAATCCTTTACAAGGCTTTCTTTCCTTGAGAGCTGAGGTCTTACTCAAAATCAGCTGCAGAGATAAATAAGAGTGGATGGCTTCCAGGGAATCTGCAGACAAAGCAGGAAGCCTTAAAGGACAGAAAGAAGATATTTTGAAAATCCAAGATATTTTAATTCTACAAAGATCTCCTTATCGAGGACATGAACCAAAATATTTTATAACTAAATCTTGGAGGAAACACATTACCTGTCCCTTTGTTGTTGATGAATATTTCAAATATAGGATTTTAAATGCCAGTGCTGAGTTTCCAAAGGCAGAGAGCACTGCCTGAAGGATAATCTATACTGGTAAGAGCCCTTTCAGAAATACCAACTTAACCTTCCATGAGGCAGGAAGATATTCTATCTGGTTTGCAGGGACACAGCTTAAGGCTAAAATGGTCATAAAATGGGTAAAAGTCAGAAAACTGGTCACCAGAAGGAAAAATAAAAGGCAATTAATTGTTTTTACTTTCTCCAGACACCTCAAAATGGAGATAGGAAACATCCATTTTTCCATTCTCAAAGACTCTTTTCAGCTCTAGTATCACATTAAAATTCATAACTCCAGAAAGTCTGGCCTCTGTTATCACAGTCTATTATTTCCATGGAAGAGTTCAACATGTTCTAAGGCATTCCCACAAATCCCAGCTCCCTGCAAAGTCCAGCAGAGGAGCAGATGGAATATCAGTTATTTCTGAATGGAAACTATAACAATATCACAGAATCATAGAACATGTCTACTCCAGTTGATAGCAAGGACAAAGGTAACAAAAGCTGCTTGCTTTGCTCCTGAAAATATCTTTGATGACAAAGAAACTCTTAGAGAACAAGGTAAATTTATTCTACAGATGGCATCTTTATAAAATGTGCATGAAGATTCCTGAAACATTTTTTGTGGAAAATGCTACACATTTTTCAGTGAGAATAAACAATAAAAACTTACCAAGACAGGTTTATATTTAAGCATAAAGCTCTGCATCTTAGACAATACCTTGAATAATTGTGAAGAAGTGTGTGAATGATCTTCATGCAAACAATCTGCCAGAGACAGTTTAAATCTGGGTTGGTTGGGTTTTTTAACCCCAGTGCCAGGTGATTTAAGGGCCTTGCCCTGGCCAACCATCAGTGCTCTCCCAGCACCAGTGCAGGAGCCTTGCCAGTGCTACAGGGATAAAAGCAGTGTCAGCTGGGTGTTCTTTTAAACACTGGCTGGTAGTTTGCCATTCCATTTGCTGCGTGAGGCTGCCCATACTTTCAGTCTGGCATTTCCTTATTGTTTTTATTATCCCAGTGACAGTGACAGCTCCTCCTGCTTCACTTTGGGGAATTTATTCTGAAATTCTGAAGCATGATCTAAGGTCTATCTCTGCAAAACAGACTTATTTTTCTTATACTCAGCAGGGTACAAACAAGACTGAAGAGATTAAAAACCCCACATATTTTGCTTTACTTTTCAGAAAGCGGAAGCTGAAAATAAAAATAAACCCAATTATGTAACACAAATGATGAGGCTGGAACGAAGGAGCAGCTATTCCCACAGCACTCCAGCTTCTGCTGTTTGCATGCTGTGTTCTTGGGAAAGCAAAACATAAAAGAAGTGCCCTTAACTAAGCACAGAATTGAGATCAGATTTACAAGGGGTGAGGAACTGGAAGACAAGCATGAGAGGCCAGGTAGTTGCTGTGTTCTGTGCAGGAATATAAAGTCACTTACTGTCCCCTACCCACGTGTACAAGCCCAGGAAAAAGGATTTGTGGTGCTCAGAAATGGTATGTAAAGGAGGTGGGAGGAGAAGGAGCTGTTTGGCCACAGCAGGGTGCAAATCCTCCATGCTTTGAGTTAACACTGCATTGACCTTGTTAGAAAGCTCAGGAAGGCAGCAGTTCCCCCAAATCAGGAATTCACCCTATAAACAGTGTTCTGGAACAAAAATGGGCAACAACTTCCATTCTCCCTTCCCCCAGAAAGAAACGCTCCCAAGGCAGCAAATTAGAATTTGCTGTAGGAAATTCCTTTGTATTTTCCCTCCTGTCACTCCTCCAAATTATTAAACAATAACTTTTCACTTTACAAATTCACAAATAATTGCTTACTCCTTGTCACTGGATTTCTCAGCCAGTGAATGCACAGTCCCTAAATACTTCTCTGCCAGTAGTGCTGGGAGAGTGGATCAGGTGGCCTTCATTTCTTCCTCAGCCTTTTGCACAGTCACAAGTTACAGTCTAACCTGGAAGGAACAATTCCCAGCTCAGCAGGCAGTGGGAAGCCCTGCCATTCCAGGGAACACTCTGTAATTCCTCTGCCTTTCAAGGCAGTTGAGATTTGAAGCAGCACAGCTGCAGTAACCTCAGCTCCTGGGTGATGTGTCATTTGAGTCGTTCCACACTTTCAGCAATTAAGAAACATCTTCTGAAGCCCTGAATGTGCAACCAAGAGCCACTGGTGTGGTTTTCAGCAACCACTACAAGAAAAGGCATCTTATAAATTCACTGAAAGCTTCAAAGGCGAGGGAGAGAGTGGAATTCTACTGGGCAAAGTGCCCATGACTCATGAAACAGGCTCAGGCAGTTGTAACAGCTAAATAATTTCTGGGAATTCTTCATGAAGGAAGGTTTTCTGACAAGCTTCAAACAGCTTGGGCTGAGTTCTGTTATGGGGTGACTAAAATGATACTGCTTTTGCAGCTCTTGCAGCTGAATACTGAGATGGCTGGAATGCTGCCCAACAACGTGATGGCTGTGACTGTTTTGATCATCTCTAAACTGAAAGTACCTCATTTGATACTAAATTGAAAACATTTTAATGGACTTAGAAAAGGCTATTTTTGAACTGTTTATGAGGACTGCAGGAGGAAGGGAAAGCACACAGGAGCCAGGAAAAGTCAAACCCCATAGTGACATAGTTGCTTTAATTTAATTCTACTACTGACAACATGGACTGGTGATAAAGATGAACTCTTGGTATTATAAGATTTGTTTTGGTCAGCAGCCCTTGCACAATGACAGCCCACACTGGACTGGCTTCTGCATGAGCAACACAGAGAAGTGTTTCCATCCCAAGAAGTTTACAATCTAAATACATTTAAGAATTATAAACCCCCCTGTCAGTTGAACTGAGTGAACACTAATAATTCACTTCATCTTGTCAATGCAGAAAATGGTGCAGTGAGAAAATTAATTTTTCCGTACTGGAAACATTTTGACTTGGATTTACATGAAAACTGAAGGTGAAAAACTTAGAAATGTTTAGGCAAACACAAACCTACAGGTTTATTCTGTGAATTCTTTTCTGGGAGGAGATATAGGGAGTTCACTATGGAAAAAGAAAACACAGTTCACAATATATTTAAATTTATAGTTCAGCACCTGGAGAAAAACAGGAGCTATCAAGACCATTTCAATGGCTATTACAGATACCCTCCAAAATATTACATACATAGAGGGAATGGCACCACTGTTTCCACTGAAATATTGGATGTCTGCATCCATAGAGTCTGCAGGGAGAAAGTGATACAGTTTCACAGAGAACGAGAATATCCAGTTCACTCTGACTTGAAGGTAAATGCAGGTCATCTCCAAGAGATAAACATCTCAGCATGGGGTCATTTTTTTTTTTTTTTTTAAGAAAAGATAAAAAAAAGAAAGGTGATCTTGACTAGATTGGATTGTTGCCATAAACCATTCAGCTCCTTTGGGACAGACAATAGCATTTTTCTACTTTATCGATGGAAAATATATTTAGCTTGTTTTTCTCTTTAGCAACCTTCTCCTTGCTCTTTGCTCCTTAAAATCAAATATTTGTCAGTTTTGAATTTGGAACATGGAATCACCAGCCGATCAATCAGCCTTTCCTCCCCAGATCTCATCACTCGGAACATTACCCCATCCGAATCTCAGTGATTGTGCCTGTAGGGCTCCCACTGCCTTCGAAAAAGATTACATGGACCAGAAGAAACCACTCTTGTTTTGCCCTCTGGCTTTCTATGTGAAACAAGTGTCACGGTGAAATGCTGACAAAACCCTCTCATGTTTTCCAGCTTTGAAAAACTGCAGCACGATGTTAACGTTGGAAGCACACAAGGAAAATATAGAGAGAGGTTTTTTGGTTTGTTTTGTTGGTTGTTTTTTTTTTTTTTTTACTTACAGCAATTTGAGCAGAGAACTGAATTGTTCCCTTCTGTAAAGAAACAGGACAAAGGGAACAGGGAAATCTTAAGGACATTCTGCTATATTGCCCCCAGATATGAATCCACACGTAACAGGTTTCAGCCGTGCAGGACGGTAAAGGTTGAAATTCCTCCTTGTGCTGCACAAGACATGAGCATCAAGGAGATGTTTTGTAAGTTTGGATGTTTTCCATGCTTTATATATGTCCTACACACTGAATTACACCAACTGTTATAAATCCTTTCCCTACTTTACTGCTGCACCACTGTGTTAGAGCATCATCCAAGGGAACGGAGCAAACTCCTTCCCAAACAAGCTTGCAGCAGCACACGATCACTCCATGGATGCTCTGTTTTAACCAAGCTTTAGCCATCTGTTCCTCTGCTAATTATGAAATGCTACAGATATCCCCAACTACACTGCAAAGAAAAAAGTGATTAAAGTGCATGTATTCTTTCTGCAGAGCAACTCTGTGGTTTATCCCACATTAAAAGCAACACCACCCCCACCCCACCACGCAAGTCACACAGTGGGAAGACCACAGAAGTGCAGATGTTTGAGGCTTCTCAGCTGGCAAGAAGCCAGTGGTGATTGCTTAGGGTCCAAAATGGATTGTGTACACCCAGCAAGACATGCTTTACAGCTGTGCCCAGAGTCACCCACCCATCTGAAGGGGGCTCACCAGTAGCTTTGCTCACAAGAGCTCCTGCTGCCCAGGTCAGGGTCACCCAGGTGCTGCTCAGCACACAACTCATCTCCAGTTGCATCCTCACTAAATCCCTTCCTGCTCTCCTCTCCCCCTGACCTTAACACCATCATCAGCCTGGAATTTTGGACCCCTCTCTAATCGAGTGGAACACAGTTTTCCTTGTCTGCCTTCTTCCCGTTCTGTGTTTATAGATTCCTTCCCTGGATTCCTACACACATAGACACGTGTCATGTTCTTCATTTCCTCTTTCTGCCAGGCATTTTCCATGAGGAGACACTGCTGGGCTTCAGGAAAGATTGTTTTCAGCCATGAGTTCTTACATAATGGAGCACATCTCCATTTCAGCCATGACTCCTCTACCTGGATCCACTAAATTTTCCAGCATTCATTTGCCTATGACGCAGATTGGGGCTTTTAAATATTTTTTGGTATCAGGTTTTTTGTTTTGTTTTTATTTCCCTTGCACCTATAGTTTATTTTTTTAAATAATTGAAGAAAACAAATTTATTCTCCCAGTACTCTTTCAGTAACTCCTAATTTCAGGGAACTTCAGCTGTAAAATCAGCCATGCCCTAAGGCTTCATCTTAGTATCTGATTTCATATCCACATACCTCCTTAGTGAGTTCAAATTTTATAGACAATCTTGCATCATTCTGGATGGAACACACCAACTGCACCACTCCTGACAGATCAGTAATGGTTTTGCAATGATGGGGCAGGTTTCAAAATTGCTTCTTTCTTTGCTCTCTTTGCTAATGGAAACTGCAGCACAAGCCGCATCTGTCTGTGTTTGTGTTGTGTTTATATATTTTAATACGGTTCTAAAATGGTTTATATTAGTTTTTCATGGATGCTCAGAAATTGTTGCTCAGGGCATGGCGTTGCACCTGGGTAGGAAATGCTGGCTCACAATCTCCAGGAGCACCGTTTCCAGGGGAAAAGGATTACCTTTCATCTCAGGTTATAAGAAGTTCATTACAAGTCCCAAAAATCTTTGCTTTGCCAGGCTTTTTGACATTTATTCAGATAAGACAGAAAGCACTTCTTCATGAGAAGAGAAAAGGTTTTACAAAAAGGAGACTAGATATAAAAACAGACATCTGTGTCACGTAAGGATCATCATTTCAGTCCATCCTGCCTCATATTCCAGTGAAAATAAACCCTTAAGTGTGCTGTTATATCCAATTTAACGTTGTTATATAAGCATGAAGAGACTAATAAATCCAGGGCCACTGATCTGAATCACTCTATACTTCATTATGGGCAAATATATCTGGTTTACCAGTTTCCCTCATGCTGCACAACTGCAGTTCCACACATGGCTGACAGAATGCAGTATTTTTCCAGTTTATATTTATTCTAATTAAATGTGGCAGGATTTCCTTTTGGATGCAGCTGTCCTGAGTGAACCATAATGTGGAGATTCATGGTTATGTTTAAGGAATAAGGCAGACAATTCAGTATTTAAACAACTAATTATCCCATGCTTATAGATATCCCTGCTAAATGCAGCACTCTGGTGTTCTTTTATGTGCAACAATTTTTTTTTAGACATATGAAACAAGTTTTAAAATGATCAGTGGATTTAAAAACCCTAAGAATCACTAGTTTCACTGGATGTAGTTTAACTTAAAAATAAAACAGATTCATGGAACCTGCTTTGCGTAATAACCCTGCTTTAACAGGAAATACCAAGTCCCCCTCCAACATGATATCAAACTAGAGAGTGTTTACCAAGCATCAAATAAATAATAAATAGCATAGCCAGCATAAAAAGGATTGGTTACCCTGGCTTCATTTAGGAAAAAAAGGAATAAAATTTATCCCCTATACACCTTGAGTGAAGTTAATGTTATCACACAGGAAATGAATCTGGGCCAATAAACACTGCTGTCAGACACTGGCACATATATCCACGGGGAGAACACAGGCCTGTTCAGCTTTGTCTGTATTGCAGCACAGAGGAGAACTGTCCTGGGACATATGACATCAATTTTGGTGTTAGATCTGCCATTGGATAACTCTGGATTTGCTCTGCCCTCTGCTCCCACATCTGTCTGATGTAGATACACATCCCTGGGCACGCCGGGAAAGTGTTTTCAGATGCAGCACGGGATGCTACAGGAAGGTTTGGTACTCCCAAGTGAGAGGGAGGATCCTCAGCAGCGCCTGCAGCGCGGAGCTCCGAGCGGCTTCAGCACCGGACAGCTCCGGGCAGCACAGCTGGATCCCAGAGGATCCATCCCGGACAGCTCCGGGCAGCACGGCTGGATCCCAGAGGATCCATCCCGGACAGCTCCCGGCAGCACGGCTGGATCTCCCAGAGGATCCATCCCGGACAGCTCCCGGCAGCACAGCTGGATCTCCCAGAGGATCCAGCACCGGACAGCTCCGGGCAGCACGGCTGGATCTCCCAGAGGATCCAGCACCGGA
>JAYRBT010000028.1:9270963-9292205 GCA_036023395.1 Myiotriccus ornatus | reverse complement strand
CACCGGACAGCTCCGGGCAGCACGGCTGGATCTCCCAGAGGATCCATCCCGGACAGCGCCGGGCAGCACGGCTGGATCCCAGAGGATCCATCCCGGACAGCTCCGGGCAGCACAGCTGGATCCCAGAGCGGATCCATCCCGGACAGCTCCGGGCAGCACGGCTGGATCTCCCAGAGGATCCATCCCGGACTGCTCCAGGCAGCACAGCTGGATCCCAGAGCGGATCCAGCTCCGGGCAGGCAAAGCCAGGCTTTTCATCTCCATCATAACATTTCTTGTTATCCACCAAGAAATCTCCGAGTCAGAATCACATATTTGGAGTTGGAAAGGACCCATGAGGATCATCGAGTCCAATTCTTCAGTGAACGGCCCATTCGGGGATCAAACCCACGACCTTGGTGTCGGTGGCAAATGCAGTTCTGAATTCTCTTAAACTGATTTTTATTAATATTTACAAATTGCAATCGAGTTCTACCAAGGACCTCAGCATCTTGGAATGAAACATCAGTGTTTCTGTGCACACAGAAACACTATTCTAAAAACGTTTTCCACTCCCTTGAAGAAACAACTCAGCTTCATTTCTTCTTAACCCTGCAACTATAATTTTCAGCCTCTCTCCTATACTCTTCGCTAAAATTTAAGCATCTCCCGCACTCAGTTCCAGTGATTGCAGCTGCCCCTACCTTTCTACCTTTATCTTCTGTTCTGGTTCAAGTTCTCTGACTGCTACAGCTTGAAGAGAAAGTCAGAAAGGACAATATCCAAATACTAGAAGACAGTGCTGAAATAAGCTACTGAACAGGCAACAGAACAAGGAGAAGGAATGATGAAGACAGATCTCCAGACTGAAAACCACATAAAAATTATGCTGTGCAATTTCAACTGAAATTGTACCCACAGCTGAATTCCCTGATTAGACAATTTCAAAGCACAGACAGACAAGTATCACTGCCTCTATCAACCCCAGTGTTAGTCAGAATTCAACTCTAAGCCATGATATATTGAAACCTTTTTCAAAAACCAATCTGAATATAGTTCCTCTAAGAGTAATTTTTAATAAAGTATTTTTCTATCTACCCAAGAGAAAGCAATCAGTGAAGTGAATTTATGACACGAAGTTCATTAAGAGGACAGCGAAGATCACAGAATTAATTGATGCCCCCATGTACCTATTTAATGAGAATGATTTTCTGTTACCCTGGATTACAAACCAAGCCACAGAAGTGACAGATAAAGACCAATCTACTCCCTGCCAAAGCCTCTATTCAGTAGCTTAGCAATTTATCTGTAAACTGAATTTTGAATCATATCTTAGCCTTGAAACTCATTAGACATTAGATGTTCAGTCCAAACATGTAATTCAATTTCGGCTGCCAACCTGCAAGAGCAAATCCCCCAGTGCCAAGCGCTGGAGTTATCCACCTGATGTCAGACTCCTCACTTGAGCTAAGACTTGGTAACTTAGCAGCAAAAAAGCCCCACTTAAAGCTGAAGGAGTGAAGTGTTGGAAGTACAGAAAATCACACTGGAGGCAGCAGCATCACCTTAACTGTGCTCTGTTTCAACTTCACTTAGTATTTTTTTTTTGGTTGGAAACTATAAAATGTATACTTTGCAGGCTGTGGATGTTTGATTTTCAGGTAGTTTGATTCCTGCAGGGACTTCAAGGGAGCTGTTTCTATTTATGCTGGCCAGACACCTGATCTTTCAGCGTTTTCCAGTTCCACAATGTCCTTCAAAAGCCGAAGAGAACTGTTTAATCCAGCTGGTCTGTCATGTACAGTTGTTCTTTGTCTAAGAGAACAGGAAGATGAGGAATACAAGAATCAAACTCAGGCCTCACTAAAGACTGGGAGAATTTGAGCTTCAACATAACCAAGACTTCACTACAGCTCCTTTGGGTAAATCTCGTTCTTGGTTACATAAGGGAAGAAATAATCAAACAGTCTTTGAATAAACAGATGTTATCTTAAAAAAACAACAACAAAAAAGGCAATAATCTCACTGATGATCAAAACAAGGTATCATAACTAGGCTTTAACTTCAACTTTTGGCCCTTGAGAATGATGAACCTGTTTTTCTCCACCCTAATCCTGGACAATTTACCTGAAATAAAGCTGGTATCCTTTGCCCATGGATAGCTGAGCCTGAGAACAGCTGTTACACCACCAGATATCAGAACTCAGCCTCCTAGGGTGACTTTCAATCCCATTTTATACTACACTGACGTGGTTTGACATGATGTATGGCTCACTGGTGGGGACAGGATGGGGACAAGCAGTAGAATACAAGGATGGTTACTCTAAAAATGCATAAAAACATGTTGGTGAAAACTTTGAATCTCCAGAATTTCGTGGCAGGGACATGGTTTGTGACTGCAGTCTAGAGAACACTTCTGTAAGTGAGGAAACTATTAAAGTTATCATTTGAAACATGCAATACAGAAGCTAACACCCTCGTTTTGTACCGACCTACTTAACTTTAGAGTCCGAGGTAATTCCTAGGGAAGCTGGATAAATGTCAGTTAATTAGAAAAAGCTGGCTCTCTGTACCTTCCAAGTTAATTACTCTGACATAAATGCCATTATTTCCCCCCTTGTCCACTGCATAAAAGAAAGTGTCAGATTTGAGAAGGGTTTTTTTAGTGAGCACACCTCTCCTGTTTGTAAGAAGCTGATTATGCACTACATGTGCACAGATTCAGTCTCAGGTGTTGCTGTTCTTTTAAATTTCCTGCAAGTACCTCTCAGCTGTATTTTTTGATCACATTTATATTCCAGGCCTGGCCCTCTGTTGAGTAAGAATTGCTGGAAGAGAACCTATGTCTGAGGTAGGCTTATAAATCACATTTCAGCTCTGTTGTACTTCAGATCCGCGGGAATAACACACACACAGTGTTCACCTTCAGTTAAAGCTCAAGGTGGGCTTGGAATGATGATCTCCTGGGAAGGCAGCCTGAGGTGCCTGTGTCCTGTCACACAGCCCAGACACTTCCCTCACTGCAATATCCAGGATTTAGCCAGCAGGTTTTCTCCAAGTGTAGTGTCCCCTTCCTTAGGACTACAGATAATTAATTAGCAGGGCCTGAATGTATGTATTGGATGTACCAACAACTGCACCACAGGAAAACCTGTCCTTGCATTCGAGGTGAAAAATTGAAAAAGTGATGTTCTGCAAATAAATACCTAAATATGGATCTAAATACCACATAGAAAAAAGTAAATGCAATTTCAAAATAAGTAGCTTCCCCTTCTGGCGGACTGGGGATAAGTGGAGATTGGGAAGTCCTTGGCAGTGAGATGACACTGAAGAATGGATCTGCCAGGGAAGGGGCAGCAGAAAGAACCCAGGCTGAAGAAATGACCTGGAAAAAACCCCAAAGGACCAGGGGATAGTTGGGTGTCACAGATCAGGTTCCACCCCACCAGAAGGTGCATGGACAGCGAGCAAGACAACCTCCAGTGAGGGGCTTTAAACCCTGACACTTGTGACATCAAAATCCAAGGCCTTTAGAAACCCCCAATTCAGGTTCTTTTATTACAGTTTACTACATCATAATCTTTTTTCTTAACATACAAGTTACATATTGAAAATCAAGTGCTCATTAAGGTGAGCATTAAGATGCTCATTAACTTTTAAAACACAACTGTGGGTAGAGTAATAGCCTTACCCCTAAATTCAGCAATAAGTTTATTTTTGTCACCAATTATCTACTTAGTTTCTTATCTCAACTCCACTCTATGCAGTTTTTACCATCCTTTTTCCCATAAATACTCTGAAGCAGATCTACTCTTACAAAATTATCTTTGTGTGGGGTAAACTAATAGACAATATTGATTTAAAACAGGCTCTTTTTTCCTGTGATGCTGGAAGGCTTTTAGATCACCAACTCCATAAAAATTTGTCTGTCTTGAGTTTAACTGATCAGAAGTGCTCAAAATATTCATAAGTAAGTTTTCACTCCTACACATTGTACATTTTTACTTCTTCAACAGAACCAGAAATCTTTCATTTTCTGCATTCCTAGAACATATTTGCTCTCCTCAGAGTGGCATTACTTTTGTAACTTAGAATAACTCTGCAAATCAATGAAAGTACACGGGTTTTCCCTCTCATCTATTTCAAGCTGAGCTGCCAGGCCCCAGAACAAATTTGTGTTAGCTCTCAATTCCGTGACCTTCCACTTTGTACTTTTAAATTTCATTTCATTTCTATTACTTGAGTTCCCAAGGTCTTCCAATTCTGCCTGCTTGGTATTCCAGCCCTCCTCAGCACTAGTCATGTTTTCCAACTCCCTGCTACCGAGTTTCACTACCACACTTCTAATTTGGGGCTAAACAAATCAGAGAAAGGTAAGTGCCAACAAGGGGGAAGGCAGTGAAGAAGTGTGAAGAGCCAGCCCAAAGGACAAAAACTCATCAGTGGCAAAACTGGAACAAAACAAATCCCCCGGTTCCTAATCCTGCATTTGCTTTGTCACCTCTGATCAGGTGTGAGGAGGAATTTGCAGGTTCAGGAAGGTGATGTATAGTAATAACTAACAAAATTGTAGGGGATGGTAGTCTCTGACCAATCTGGGAAATCTAATATCTAATCTACTTATAACCATCAGCAGCATGAACAGTTATATATACATATATATATATATATAACTATTTATCCAGCAAGTCTGAGCAACGTTTACACACAGATGCTGACATTTCATGCCTTGCTTCTTAGGCATGCACAGCCTCAAAGCATCTCCAGGCATAAAAAGCAGGGGGTTTTAACATGATAGCCTGAACTGAAACTCTGTAAGCAATAAAATTTTGAGAAACAGCTTAGTTAATGCTCAGAACGTGGGCTGGCAGCCTGCCATGCATAAACAGGCACCGAAACCACAGTTCATGCCAAGCTTTCGACTTCATGGAAACTCCTTGTGTGATTTGTACTGGATCCTCTCAGTTCATCTAACTTTTTTCTTCCTTTTTGCAGTTTAATCCGTGGCTAGTTGAACTTATTACCTTTTTATATATAAGCATTAATAATGTAATAGACATAAGTC
The DNA here is from genome assembly GCA_036023395.1 of Myiotriccus ornatus. Taxonomy (NCBI): domain Eukaryota; kingdom Metazoa; phylum Chordata; class Aves; order Passeriformes; family Tyrannidae; genus Myiotriccus; species Myiotriccus ornatus. The sequence goes on along the minus strand of JAYRBT010000028.1, from coordinate 9,287,161 downwards.
CAAGTAGAAGTAATAGAATTAGTCTGTTCATATAATTTTGATTTAATACAGATCTAACACTAAAAAGACAGTTATTCTATGCCTTCTGTGCCAAGGCTTTATGAGCACGAGATGCTACAGGGTTACAATAACATGTGTGGCTATTTACATAAAAATAAATGTTTCTAAGACTTATAAAAATTCACTCCACATTCAGCTGTCAAGTCTGCTCTGAAGGTTTTACTCCTTTGGCTCCTCTCAAGCCAAAGGATCCCTCTCAACAGATTTGATCCAAAGACTGAGGCCTTCATATGTAGGTTCCTAATATCAAAAGGGCTAATTTGACTCTCATATCTCTCATATCTGTATTTCCAAGCCTCAAATCTGCACAAGGGTAGCAGCTGCAGATCCTCCCTAGAGACTGTACTCAGCTTATTTTTTTTCTTTTTCTGGTAACAATTCCACTGATTTTGTTTTTACTTTTAGAAACTTACTAGTCAGTTATTTAAATATATATCAAGTCACATTCAATATATGGATGAGGAGTAGAAGAAATTTCATATTGCCACAGATTCTGAGCTCTGTCCTTTCTTATTTACAGCTTCAACACGCAGTTGGGAGGAAGACAAATACTATTATCCCCAGCTGTAAAATGGAACTTGAGACAGGGCTAAGATTTTTGTCATTTGCCACACAGAAAGTCCATGGTAGACAAAGAAAAAGGGGTGGAAGACAGACAGGAATATCAGGTTCAGATTGCACTGAAAGGTTATTAATACAACAGACATTACACCATTAGTGATGCTGGGCAGATGTACAATACACAAGATTTTCAACAGCAAGTGTTTCACAACAGATCACGTGGGTCTTACTATTTATTGTAAGCTCTGATTGTTTTTAAAAATGGAGGACTTGAAAAAAATCAGCAACTTGTGTTCAAATTATGTGAAAAGACTGTAAAGTATTGTTTTAAACAGATCGCTCGAGGCCTTTGGAAAATGATGACAGATCATCATTTCACACTATTAAACTCAGTCAGATCAAGAAATTTAGCCTGATTCTGTGGCTGTAATGCAGTCTGAGGGGGGACTTCTGTGCTCTCTTTTCACAGAGCAGTAATGACTTCTGGGCCAATAAGTGCAACTACCACGCTGTCTTTGCCCAAAAGAAATATGGGTCATAGCAAAACAAAATCAATCAATAGCTGTCCTCTCAAATCAGGCCATATTGGCCCATAGCTCAATAAGGCTGACCTACCAATTGATTTTAAAAAGAATAACTGAAAAAGTTAAGAGAAATTCAATTTAAAATTTTATATTCCATTATATATCACCTGTAAAAAACCCCCCTACCCAGTACTGCAACATTATGACAGATTTATGTGCACATCTGCGTGTGCAGATGTTTGGGCTGATGCACAGAGTTTAAAGGGGCCACACCCAAACCCATCAAATCTTAGCCCCACACCTTCTCACAGCATTTGTCCCACTGTGCAGAAGGGCACAGTTACGTAAATATTTGTGTGAATATATTTATATAACACGAGAAAATTCAGAAAGCAACTGAGGTTTGGTAATTGCTGGTAATTTATGGTAATTGCTGCAACCTGCTTTACAAGGTACGAAGCAGGGCTTCTGCCCTGTGGTAGCTGTAGAGTCAGACCCAAGAAGGTTTTAAATGAAACACTTCTCTACTCCATCCTCCTGTGCAAAGCCCACATCAAGAACATCCTGTAGCCATGATGTATGTGAAGCTCCAGTTTGGGAATCAATGGAGAAGGGAAGATAATCTTCCTGCAAGTCAACAATTACAGTTGAATTGCTGGTGGACTCCCTACACAGCAGTTAATCCCCTTCTGATGCATCTCCCCAACATTTTAAGAGACGCTTTAACAAATATTTTACCAACCTGTCACCAACAGAACACAAAGCAAGGAGCAGATTTCTTCTAACAGCCTCTCTCCATGCAAGAAGGGCAGTCTCTGCCATACCTGCTATGTTGGCAGCAACTCTACCTATGGACACAGAACCTCTCACACAGGCTTATGATCCAGTAAATCATTAGATGATTAGCAGTCTCTGTTAATTTGCCCCCTGAAAGGTTTCAGGAATAATCATATGCATTTGTGATGTTCTAGTTTTGAAGTAATTAAATAAAACCATTAAGGCAGCTGGATAGAAAACTTTGCATGAACTTCCTTTTCTTGGCAGGCCACTGGTTAAGTTTGGTTTTTCTTTTCCATAAAATGATTCTTCCTATAAAAGAGAGTTTTGAGGCTTTATGGGGGTTTTTAATATTTTCAGAAAGTCTAAAAATGCATTCTCAGTTGTGACACCTTAAAACATGAGATATTCTTCATGAACATCTTCCAGAGAAAGAGGAATAATTTCTCTGACAATTGCGCTTGTGGACTGGGGAAAGGGGATGAGAAGTTGCAAGGGCTCCAGGTTTAAAAAAAATAAAGGAAGAGGGAAGCAGGAAAACGTAAAAGTTACATAAAGAGGGAAGCAGAAAATGTAAAAAAAATTCAAAAAATAATTTAAAACTTTAAGCTGTGGGATTAATATAAGGCCTCCATTTGGAAGGAGACTGTTGAAAGATGTCCCTTGCTATAAATCTGTCTCTAATTTTTCAGTCCTTCATTCCATTTACCACTTTCAAATGCTGCCAAATTCTCACATCAAGTTGGATTCAGGAATTACCAAGTGAAATCCTTAACCTGTGCTCCCCAGGAGACTAAACCAGATATTAACAAAGACTCCCTTGGACTATGGTAAAAATCTAGGAATACATATAAACTGTAGAATCCCCTTTTCCAGAACCTATTCCAGGAGAACTCCACAGTCCCAGCAGGTGGATGTGTCATCACAGGGACTTCACACGAACACACACCCAGAGAGCTGTTGATACCATTGCTAAGGCCATACTTTGTTTTATTGAGATTCAGAGCAGCGTTTCTAAGGCACAGAGATGACCCAAACTACAGCAGCAAGGCAGAGACCCATCACATTTAACTCCAGCACCTTTACTTCCTCCTCAAAAAGTCAGATGCAGTATGAAGATCACAGAGACAGAAGCAGAGCATCAAAGTTTGACTTGTTAATACACTATGAAAGGCCAGGTATTCCTGACAAACATCAGAATTGCCAGCCAGCTCTACTCTTCCCTTTCCTTGAGTCACACTGAGCTCCTAAACATTACCTTTACTAGAAAGAATACATTTCCCTTTCTGCCATCACTGACATAATACACACGACTGTATTCAAACAAGAGGAAGTCAAGATTAAATTTTAATGTCATAACACATCTTGAAGTTACCCCTATTTTCCAGACTGAAAAAAAACCAACCCCAAGTAAAAGCATTGCTTCCTCCAACCCTATACCAGCCTCAAAGATCTCCACAAGCAGAACTGACAATAAAAACTGCAGGCAAAAAGAAGCTTCACTGTTTACCACCTTGTGGCTTGAACTGGTAAGTATTGCCTTCTTACACACACACCATTCCATCCTTTTTCAGTTAACCAGCCTTTAAGCATCAAGCACAGAAACTTCACTCAAAGTTCCTCCCCAGAGGAAAATTGAAGACCATAAGCTCACACTGAGACTGACACAGATCCCAAGCTGCCCCAGTCGATGGGGTGATCAAGGATGCCAGGACTGCCTGTCCAGCTTCCCAAACAGCTCTGAACACCCTTCACACGAGCAGCAACCGGTTGCCCAAAGCTGCATCTCTCTTCAACCCACAGCTTCCCAAAGCCGGCAGGAAGGATGCAACGGAACGAGCAAGAAGCATGTGGCAAAGGGAGAGGTACTTACATCCCTGAATTTGTTCCAGTACTTGTCCTTATCGTACTGCGAGACGGTGCTCAGCCATTTGTCGTTGTCCAGGAAATTGCCGTGATTGCTGTTACTCGTGATGATTTCAGGATGCCGGCTCTCCGCTTGCAGGAAGCACCAGGCAGCGATCAGCAGCACCCCCGACATCTGCAAGGAGAGCGGAGGAGCGGGGATGAGCGGAGGGGAGCGGAGAGGGGCGGCGGCTCCGCTGGCAGGGAACTTTAGAGGGGACCCAAGTTGGGGCCAGTCGCCCCCCACGCTCCTCGCCAACTTCTGGCTGCGGAGCCGCCGCGTCCGCCGAGACCCCGCCGCGGAGGGGCGGGGGACGGCACCAGCGATAACGATAACAATAATAAAACCAGAAATACGGCGGGTGGCCGGGGCCGGGCGGGGACCAGCACGGTTGAACGCAACCGCAGCCGAGCCGAAGTTTGGCTGCCGGGGCGGAGAGGGAGCCCCTACCTCCGGGCAGCGCCGCCGGCCGGGGCTCCGGGCACCGTGCGCTGCTGATGCTGCTGCTCCTCCGCTTCCTCCCGCAGCCGCCGCTCCGCTGTGCGGTGCCGCTGCTCGGCGGCGGTCCCGGAGCCGCTGTCCCGGCTGTCTGTCCGCGCTGTCTGTCCGTCCGCGCTGTCTGTCTGTCCCCTCTCGCTGTCCCCGCTCTGTCTCCGCGCGCCGCCGCCTCCCGCCGTGCCCGCGCGTGCGGGTGCGCGCGGGGCGGGCGCGGCCGGGCTCTGGCGCCCCCTGCCGGCCGAGAGGGGCCCGGCAGCGCGGGGAGGGGCCGGGAGCGCGGAGTGAGGGATGAGGGGAATGAGGGATTGAGGGGAATGAGGGACTGAGGGATGAGGGGAGTGAGCGATCCTGAGGAGGGGGCTCTGAGGAAACACGTACGTATGTCGCAGAGTCACGGAATAAGCCGCGTTGGAAGGGACCCACGAGGACCACCGAGTCCAACCCTCACCCCCAGCACGGGACCATCCCCGAGAGTCGCGCCCTGCACCTGAGAGCACTGCCCGAATGTGCTCCTTGAGCTCTGTCAGCCTTGGTGCTGTGATCGCTGCTCCGTTCCAGCACCCAGCCACCCTCTGGGGGAAGAACCTTCTCCTGAGATCCCACCTGAGCCTGCCCTGGCACAGCTCCAGCCATTCCCTGGGGGCTGTCCCTGGTCCCCCCAGAGCAGAGCTCAGTCCTGCCCCTCCTCTGGCCCTCCTGGGCAGGTGTAACTGCAGTGAGGTCTCTCCTCAGTCTCCAGCTGAACACACCCAGTGCCCTCATCCGCTCCTCACACGGCGTCAAATCAAGGCCCGTCACCAGTGCCGGAAGAATATAAATATAAGTATCTCAAAGAAGGGCATCGGGGGATGGTGCCAGACTCCTTTCAGTGGTGACCAGCAACAGGACATAGAGCAATGGCCATAAACTAAAACACGAGAAGTCCCACATCAACATGAGGAAGAACTTTTTTTAAATTGAGAGTGGAAGAGCACTGGAAGAGTTGCCCAGGGAGGGCCTGGAGTTTCCTTCTCTGGAGATATTACACACTCACCTGGATGTGATCCTGCATCACCTGCTCCATGTGACCCTGCCTTGGCAGAGGGCTTGGACTGGATGATCTCCAGAGATCCCTTCCAACCACAGCTATGCTGTGAGGAATCCTGGGGAGGAGGTCTGTGAGTTTACCTTGGGACCTGTGTCTGTGAAGATACCTGGGGACAGCCTCTTGGGAGAGATCATCAGTGAAGTCTTCACTACCACTGCAGTCCGAAGAGACATAAAATTGGCCTTAAAGACATAAAACCTCTGTCAAACCCCAGCTTTTACAAGTTCTCAGTAGGGTACGACTGTTTGAGTCAATAATTTTACAATTTACAGAAGTAATGACGTTTCCAAGGCCCAGAGGTCATCCCAGGTTTCTTTAGGGAAGAAACTCCCCTCCCTGGGTCAGCACATCCCACGCCATGAAGAGGTTCTGGGCCCACACCAGAGAATGACACTGGGCACTGCACAGGGGAAAAGCAGCTGCCATTGTCAAAAATGGGAAGGAAACACATGGGGGGAGCTACACTCTGGTTTAGGAACTGGGGGGAAAGGAGGAGACCTTCTCCAGCAAGAAAAAAGGAAGTTCTGCATTGCCAACAGAGGAGGTGGGAAGGAGGGGCTGGGTTTGGGGGTGGCTGCTCTGCCCACCCCCAAATATTGGGAGGAAGGCATTCTTCTTCCTTTTACTTCTGAGTGCTTCAAGGTTTAGGAAAGAGGGTAATTTCACACCCACAGTTAATTTGTAAAATGTGGAGGGAGGGCTCTCACTGAGGGTCTCATTCTCTGCACCTGATGGAAGAGAAAACTCATCCTCTGCTATTTCAGATGATGCCCAAAAATGAGGATGTGTACTTGTGCTGGTCATTTTAAATACAGCTGTGACTACTGTTCCATTTGACATTTTTCAAATATGGTTCATTTAACTGTCATGTAAATACTGTCTTTTCTCTCCAAGAAAACTGTCAACAAGGTTAATTCCGCATTTCCAGACAGACACATTAGGCATTTCTTTAGTAACACAGAAAGGGGTCATGTTTATTCATTTTTTACTGCCACATCAGAGCACTGAACTCAGTATACAGATCTATTCCTAGATCTGCTTTTAAATACCATTCCCAAATGTCATGTAACCACAATAAAAGCCTCTGGGATTGGAAAAAAAAAAAATCAAACCCCACAAAACCAGGGAGGTTTTATTAATTTTAGCAGCAGAGAACAAAAGTGCATGTAAGTACCCCACACTGCATCCTCCCCTTGGTGCACACAGAATCTAATGAAAGCTGTGTGCCTGCAGGAGGGCAAAATATAACCCAATAAAAGCAACAAATAGAAGAAATCCAAACGAAAACCCTGCAGATTTGGATGTAAATCCTCGTCTAAAGGCCTTGTTCCACCCTCCCTCCTGTGCTGGACTGTACCACTGTGCAGATGGTGGCCCAGGGTACACATTCCTCTCCAATCTCTCTGTTTTGCTCAGACCATCCTACAAACTGATAGTTTCAGTGGGAGATAAGGTTTATGTGACTCCCAGCTGGCAGGGTCAACCCAAGCTTTCTCCTTTCTTCCTTAGATTAAGAGAGCACTGTGCAGTTTATTCTGCATGGGCCTTTTCTGGGAGGCTTTTAACAATAGAGAATTTGTCTCTTCTGTGCAGGCATTAAAGATCTCGCACCATTTTAAATCTCATGGCTAAGAGGTTCCCCAGGGAGCTTGCAGAAATCTACACACAGTTCCCTTTGAGTGGTGTTTCACCCCAGATATTTCTGCATTTCCGCACCATCACACACAAACCACCTTCCCTGCTAAATATTGGAGGACATTTATGCCCCAGGACAGTTTTGCACGTGTGCACTAATTACTCTTTTCTTCATCCCACTGGAGGTCAGACCAGCTTAATCCTCCCTTGACCAGTTCTTCAACTCATGAATTCCCAGGCTTGGCTGGTAAAAACCTGCAGAAGTTTCCACCAAAACTTGTTGGAGTTCTACCCATTAAATAATGATAGGATCAGTTAGTTCACCCCTGTAAAACACACTTGTTAGCACAGTAAACTCGGTCCTTTGGTGACTTCAGCATGGTTGCCTTCACTGAGTATCAAACAGGCTGCTCTGCTTGCCAGTCAAAGACCTGAAAGATAAATTACAGCAACATTGTATATAAAGTGAGTAATTACATTCCTACTTGTAGAATTTGTGTCAGAAATGTGTCTTCATTTATTTAATTACTCCATAATCCCATATTCAACACACGGCTAATCTTTCTTGATCCAGTAAAACACAGCCTTCCTGTTTAATCCTGATAGCAATCTCTATCACTCAGCAGCTGCAGCATTTCACCTCCTCACTGTTTATCATCCATGACTAGAATTGAAACACCCTTGTCTGCTGGTTTTTGTCTCTGGACACTGTTATAATTGCCTCCAATTCTGATCCAAAAATACAGTATTACAGATCTCTCTGTTGTGGATGACTCAAGCATTTGATATTTTGAATGCAAAAATCTCCTTTGTTCCAAGTTAGAAGAACTACTGATAAGTTAAATTTTTTTTTCTTTTGTTTTGTTATTGCAGCTGTGCCAGAGCATTGATTTTGGATTTTTTTTGGTAATTCAACTGTATAAATCTTTTGATCAGAAGCTGTGTTAACAACCATGCCCTCCCAGCTTCTGGCCAGCCTGGCCAGGGTCGTTCTGGAAGCAGAGGCTCGTGGTGCAGAAAGCATTTCCCAAGCACAGGAGTGGAGGGGCAGATCTTATCTCTGACTAAATTCCCCCTGCAGAGGGATGTTGCAGTTGTCTTAATAGGGCACTTTGGGACTTTCAGTTGACAGAGAAAGCCTTCAGCACTAGTGTTGCGGGCAACAAAAGCACATTAACTTCTCCCTAGGCCGGCCCAAGGATGGCTGGAAAAACCAAGTCAGGCATTCCTGCTTTCCCTAAAGCCACGCTCGGCTGGTCCCGCCCCGGAGCCAGCAGTCAAGTCCACAGCAACACTCTACAAACCTTCTTGTGGGGAGGATTTTGCTTCCCCCATTTATACCTGGCAGCAAGACTCACTTTCTCCCCTTCCTGAGTGCTTCCATAGTTCTTGAGGCAGTGGCTACAGCCTTTGTAGTAGTGCCTTGAAAATCTTCTGTGGACTGTTATTGATGGTTTTCCCCCTCCTCTTGTGAGCCACAATTCCACTGACTTCAATTTTTTTTTTTTGAGACATTCACCGAGGAAAGGAAATCTTTACAGTAACAAATGTTTAAAGCACATTTCTGTCCTTTGCTGTGTCCTAGAGTCCTTCACTACTGGATCAGGAAAATTCAGTTCTTGTAATTTAAAAATATATCACTAAAAAGGTGCATGCAGTGGGACAGACCTTTATTTAACAACCCTTTGTATCTTCCATATACTGTCGTATCCTTTTAATAGATATGGGTTTTATTTCCTCCTGTGAGTCTCAGAACTGCAGATTCAGCTTTGTTAGCTCTGCTGGGCAATTGTGCAGGAAAAAAAAACTTGTTTAACCTGTACAATAAGTGATTGGTAGCTTATACAAAGTTCCTGAGACATTTGTTCATTTTACAGCAGACCATAATTCTTCTTCCTTAAAAATACTGCAAATGCAGGTTTGGACTTGACCTCTTTATTTACCTCTGCTCTATAAGACGGTAATATTTGATAGCAACAGTGACTAGATTTTTGGAAGAGTTTGCTAAATATTTGCCACCAGAAGTGCTGCAATTATGTGTAGGAAAATTAGGGATTTCTAGCAGGCAAAGTGTCCCACACTACTTTGGAGACATTGCAGTTGGTGCCCCCATGTTCTTGCCCTTCTGAATCTCTTAACCCCCATGTCAGAGATTTCAGTGAAAGACAAAACATCCCTTGACCTGGAAAGATCCTACATCACGTTCCTCAACCTATTTGCCAGTGTGTATTACTTATAATATCCCAGATTAAAGTGAGGTGAAATACTGGCAAGTCCTGGGCAAAGTAAAAGCTGAACACAGTTTGTGATAGAAAGAACGAAAAACCAGAATAATTCAAGCAAAAGAACAGTAAAAAATCCCCCTAAAAATAAAATTATTTATCACTTAGAGAAGTTGGAGGTGGAGTCTTTCCCACCTTGCAAAGCTGTCTTGGCCAAACGTGTCTAGAATGGAAAAGAGGAAAATACATTTAAAATCGAAAAGACTTGTGTTCACATAAAACGTATAATCAAATAAAATGTTACATTTAAACTGAGAGATGAGATTGAGGCAGGTATCCACAATGATTACCTTTTGCCTTCTGAGGCTAATCCTCGATTTCCTCTGCCATAAAGAAAAAGAAACAAGTCCTTCTGAATGATGTCTTAGAGGAGAAGTCTGTCCCAGCAGCTGTGGGTTGTTTTGAGAAGGACGTTGTTGACTCCAGGAAGAGCCTACAAAAACAGAGGTAAAGCCAGGCCTTGTGATTCCTGTCCTCAGGACCTGCATACCCACAGAAAAAAAATCACTTTACTCCCCTGAATCAGTGTGGTCGGGTCACATCCCAACATCCATCAATTTAAAGACTAAGTATTTAATGGGGAGATAATCCCTGCGTATTTGACAAATGGTTTCAGTTTTTTTATCTTTCTAGTGGGTATGGTGATCATGACAGAAGTAATTTTATAGCATTTCACAAAGTATCTTGTAAAATGGCAACCATATTTTATCGTGGCTTTTATTACTACTGGAACTTTTACTAGGAATTGCATCACAAAACCCAGTTAACATAAATATTGCAGTGAAAAGCTTTCACCATTTAATGCCAGAGTTAACTCTGCCAATGCAGCCTTTCTTTTCACATGGGAAAGGTCATTAGAATTAAATTTGTCCTCAGACTGGGATGAAACAACTGGGATGAAGTTCTGTAGCTCTCCAATATCATCCCAAAATCTGCCTCTGTCAAGCTGCCTTAGAGAGTTGCTTTAAGCCCTCTCTGTAATATCTGAACAGAAACAGAGATTTGGAGATTAACACGTGGAATATAAAATGGGTTTGTTCAGTATTTACCACAGTGAGATCCTGTTCTGAACACCTGCAAGGCACCTCAGCATGGAAAGATAATAAGTAACACTGTTTACATTAACAGATTTCAAAAAATGGAAGATGGAGCACCATTAATGGCTGAACTACATACACTATATCTGCATTCATGTAAATGTTAAAGAAGACTCAAGTGTGCTTGTACTTTCCCCATGTTATACCTTTCTCTTTTTAAACTTTCCCGAATTTCCCCATTTTTGCCACTACTTTTCTTTCCTCTTTAACACAGCATATGACCATTTCTATCATCCTTCCTTTTCTCCTCATGTTAACATCACTCTTCCCTTCCCCTTTTCCTCTTGCTCATATAAACACACCTTAAATTCCTTGCAATCTCCAGATTTCCTGGAGATTCCAGAGCAATCTGGAAGAAGTGCTGCCTGGTGGACCATCCAGCAGCTCAGGGCCAGGCTTGGCACGAGCCCCGTTGTGGTGTGGTTAACATCAGATTTGAATCAGCTGAGTCATCTGAAAACAACTAGAACTGGGGATTTACTGCACCAAACAATCTTCTGGCTCTCACTAAACCCTCTTTTCATTAAAGCAAATAAAACAGGAGTATTGATGCCTGCAGATGAGGACAATAAAGATGAGCCACAGCTGAGCCATAATGGTTTGCACACTCATAAACCGTCCTCAGGCTTTGTGGCTTCAGTGCTTGCCTGTGGGGGATAATGTTAAGCACGTGCTGGAATGCAATACTCCTGGATAATGGAGAGAAACAATTTTCTTTCTGCCTGCTGCTACATTTTAGGCATGAAGCTTAAGCTCTCTAGGGAAGCTGACAATCCCCTTTGCCAGTAACTCAGCCCCTTATTGAAAACCTAATGCTGATTTACACAATCACCCAATCACCAGTTTGCTTAAGATGAAGAGTTTGGGAAGGGAGGGAAGAGAGGCATTTAGGTGTGGCAAAAGCTGGAAGAGGTAAAAAGGTGCAGGTAGGATTGGCATCAGTGTCTGCTTGGACCCAGGGGAGCTCAGTTTGAAGATTGAGGACCTCAAGTCCTAGGTTTGGCACTGGGGTCTGGAATAACCGATATTCAGAGGCAGCTTCAGGCTTTGGGACACTGAAAATGACTGACAAAAATTTGGCCTTTGGTCCAGGTCTGCTACAAGTCTATTGAGCTTGTCAGTGTTTGCAGATCTGGGAAAATAATTGAAACATGTTTTTCTAAATCCAGACCACAGATAAAGTCAAAACTGCAAGTTCCAAAAGTGCAGCTGAAATCCTCCTAAAGAAAGACATTAATACTATTGCCACAAGTCATCTCTGCATGTTCCTGGTCCATATATTTTTAAAAATGGGATTACTGAATAGTTAAAGAGGCAAAGACAGTGACTCCCCAAGGCTTCATAGAAAAATCTGTGAAGAGATACACAAAGGTGACTTTAGACATTGAAAGTCTAAGAAAAGGTCTGAAGTCTGGCCTCAAATGAAGCATGTGCTCTTAAATATTGTCACCTAGGCCAGCCAGCCAGACCACACTGAAGAGCACGTTAGGAGACAATCACCAGCACACTGATGCCACAGAAAAAATGCTCCTCTGCTCAGGAGGATTTAACAACATTATCTAGAAACCACTATATAATTGCATTATTATCTGTGCCCCCCAGCAGCTTTTTTGCAAGATACTACAATTAAACAGATAATCCTATGTCTCAATTCATTTTTCTAGATATGTAAATACTGACAAGCTCAATAGGCTGCTTAGAATGTGTGGTTTTAAGCCATTAATTTGAATTGTGGCTTCAGGCTCCTGACCAATATTTCTCATCATTCACAGTCCAAAGGGTTGTTGGGAGAACGTGTCAAAAGAACAAAGAACCTGCCCAGACAGACTAGACTTGTTTCCAGACTTCACATCAAAGTGAAACAAAATAAAAATAAATTAAACCAGTTGAATCACTTGCTGACATTTTATTCAGCAGAAGATGGAAAACCTGTTGGGTGTTCAAAAACTAGAGCTTCTCTCAGTAGAGACATGAAAAAGGGGGAAAAAGAGCAGTATGGCTTAGATCCCAGATTTATCCCCCAGCTCTCACTCAAGGCTTCTCAGTCCCTGGATCCCAGAAAGAAGGATATAAGGGCACCCACACCTGACTCTTGCTGGCTTACTATGATAAATTCCCTTCTCCTTACTGGGGGTAAATGCAAACTGTTGTGCTCCCTGCAAAATCCAAGGAGAGTGTAATTAAGAGCAGATGTTTCCATCCTGGTTTATGCCTGTGTAGTGACAGGGAAGCACATGAAGTTCAATTCAGCAAGAGCGAAATGTTATTTAAGATCATATGGGAAAGCTCTGAGTAATGAATTTTTCTCAGCTGGATAGAAAAACTACACCCTCTTTAAGTCACAGCATAAAGTTTACACTGATGAAGACAAATAGGAAAAAAAATCCAACCTCAAGACAAGAACGTGGAGTGGTTTGGTTAATTCTACCAAAAAAGCCCCTTGGGAAAATGATGCATAATTTATATTCTCTACTCATTTAAACAACTCATACACTTCCTAAATGCAAAGTACAGATTCTTGGAAGAGCCTTTGATTAAAGTTTCCCACGACAGTCACAGGTGTTACAACATGGGTGCTTTGATGGAGACTAATAGAGCATAAGAAACATAAACCAAAAGAGATGTCAACAAATTAACACCTTGTCTGGATCCTGTTAGGAATTCTGAATTAAAATTCTATTTCAGGTTTAGTTTATAAGAAAACTGTCTTATTGAATGAAGCATCAGATCATTAAAATGAATCAATTCATATTCTCTAGGGCCAAATTTCCAGAGTTTTGAGATACCCAATAATTCCATGGAGGTGGAAGCATCCGTATTTATCCCAACACCCACAACCTTCTGTAATCGTGGGAAAATCACTTCTTGCATTCTGTCCTGCACTGGTGTAGCAGGGGCTTGGGAATGATAGAGACTGGAAGGACTGTGGCTTATTAAAGGTGGGATGGATACAGATAAGAACTGTCTGGCACTAATAGGCTGTGCAGGGAACTCCCAAAGGAGGCATTGCTGGAGACTCTTAAGAAGAGGATGATGAAGGCATTGGGGAATATACTCCAGGGAGCTGTCCTGGAGTGCCAGAGAAACACTCTGGTAGGCAACACAGGTAGTTTTTAGCAACTTCAAGGCATGGAATTCTATCCCCAGCAGCCCTGCAGAAAACTCCAGAGAGGCAAGGTTATTTCCTATGTACATAAAATTTGGGTATGGGAATCAGAAAGTCCTCTATTCAGCATATAAATGCACACAGTTGTGTGCTTGATACAGAATATAAATAAACAGTGACAGAGATGCTTAAGATATACACACACTTACTGACAAAGCGTTGCCCTCAAAGTATCTGAATGCAAATTATGGGATATGGCTGCTCTGGATTACATTCCTTCCCATTTTCAAGTTTTTCCACATTCTTCAAGGGTTGAACAATTTTTTCACAACTTATTTACCCTTAGCATTAAAGAGCACCAATTTGCATCCAATCCTTAATCCAAATGGACTTTCCCAGCAATTAAAAATCTGTGTTTCGAACGTGAAGTTTTAATATTGTGACGTTCGAAAAGCAACCAAAGGTTTTCTCTGATTTTAAGCAGAAAGAGGAAATAATGTATTATTCAAGCTCCAGAGCTTGCTTAATGCAAGATCAATTTTGTTAAGTGTTGCTTAGCAATGGATTATGAGTGCAGATCCTGAATATTAATGCAGGGTGGATATGGCAGCAATTCCTGTGGTAGTACACTTTAGAAAGGAAAGGATTTTCCTGGTGAACCACAAACAGTTTGTGTACCCAAAATACTGACAGTCTGCTCCCAGATCCTGAGACAGAGACCAACGTTACAGTGGCACAGGGTTCAGGCAAAGCAACGAGATCAAGGCTTGGTCATAGTTTTCTGGAGGATTCTGCATTGTTTTTACAGCCCTTCATTATTAATCTTTTTTTATGAAATTGAAACAACACACAGATTTTTATCTTGTACTATCATGACATACTCCTTCATGTTTATTCTAAACTGATTGTACTAACTAACATTTTTCTATCATTTCATAGCCTTGATTATAATATAATTGTTCTGGAAGATACCAAATTTCCCAGCATCTGCCCACATGCCTCTTTTGGGACTTTGATGTTAATTTACTAAGTCTATCTTTGCTAAAGGTGTAAATTTATAAGAAAGTACTTATTTAACTCTCATTCATTATTGTCTAATTTGTGTGAACAGGTCCTACCTAATAAAAGAACAGCTTTTCGAGTGTATTTCTTCCTAACCCTCTACATTTCCAACTTGGGAAATCTTCCTTGTCTGTTTTTCTCCCCTCAGACTCAGCTTTATATATGACATCTAATTTTCTTTAAATGTAGCTTTAAATGAAGTGCAGATTTGTTTTTGTGCATTTCTTTGGGGAACTGAGGAGAAAAATATATGTGTCTGTAGATGTGTGGCTGTTGATCCTCAGACTGCTTCCAACTAGTAATTAGATTGTAAACTTTTCAGGACAAGGGCAGCCTCATAGCCTGGGTCTTTTAGAGCAATGGGATCCAGTAGCTGACTGCTATCTTCAGCCATAATATTAAAAATAATTACCAGTGTTTATATTATAACATCAACCAGGGGTTTCAGAATTCATACATAAAATATGAGACAGCCCTTGCCGGAGCCCGAATAGCACAAGTTAGTTCAGCAAAGCACTTAAACATAGTTATGACCTTGTGGGTAAACTTAGAGGCTACTTTGGTATTTTTCTCTTGCATATTTTTTCTTTCCCTGTTTAGTTTTTTTTTGCTTTCTTTAGAGGTTTTGCTCCCCAGGCATGGCAGGGTATTTAAAAGAAGCACAGCAGTAAAGGAAGCTCAGGTGAAATAACTATCTTCCATCTTTGTAACAACTTTGTTCCTTAGCAGGAGGGAGAAAGACTTGCCTTTTTATTTTGGAAACATTTTGCTAAGGTTGGGGATCAGAGAAGCATGGTGCAGTATCTCAGCCCAACCATTAGTGACTTCCTCCTCCCAAGTTCTGCTGCACAGCTAAAATTTTAGGTAATTCAGGCTCAGAAATTCAACAAAAACCTTCAGAGAAACCTTCCTCCTGAAGATTGGATGGTCTGACTGCTCAGGGCTCAGATAAGCAGCAGAAAACCTGCCAGCCAGTTTTTTTCTTGATTGGCAAACCCCAGGCAGCATTTATTTTTCTCTTCCACTTTCATGAGCTTATACACAAGGCTTTTTTGGTTTGTTTTGGCTTTTTTTTTTTTAAAGCAGGCTGCATTCATTCCCTGTTTCTGTAGAGGTTTGCCTTCCACTGGAGTCCTTGCTTAGGGTACGTTTTCCTTATGTCTCATCCCACAGGAAGAAAGTGGAAAGCTGTGTTGGTCTGTAATGTGAGGGGAACAATTTTGTCAAGGAAATTGTCAAGGAACTGCAGCTGTGCAGTTCACTTCAGCTCTGTCCAAGGATTGCAGAGGTGGGCAATGATCAATTCTTTCAAGGAAAGTTCTGGTTTAAGCAGCAGGATCCACATAACCACTGCTGTTTGCAACAGGAGCAAATTCATGGGTTTGAGTTCTTGATATCTCATGCAAAGAACAGGAGTTTTCACCTCAAAGTGTCCTGGGAGTTGCTTTACCTCAGCATCACTACATTCATCACAACTGTGTATTCACCCAGTGCTCAGCAGGGACCTCCATCATTCCCACGCTGACTCCTTGAATGGCAAAGCTGTCCTGGGAAATCAAAATCTGCCTGAACACCGTTCCTAACTTCCAAAATTCAGCTGTGC
>JAYRBT010000028.1:9254677-9270863 GCA_036023395.1 Myiotriccus ornatus | reverse complement strand
TCCTTGAATGGCAAAGCTGTCCTGGGAAATCAAAATCTGCCTGAACACCGTTCCTAACTTCCAAAATTCAGCTGTGCTGCAGAGAATTTACCAGCTCCTGTCTTCAGCCCCAACAGTAGTTGCTGGGATGCAGCTACCTGTGATGAATTTAATAAAAATGGATCAGAGCAAGTGCTGAGCATCATTATGGGCAGGACTGTGCCTTTACAAAAATTGCCAGTCAGGCCTAATTCTAGAATTCATATTTACAGGGTGCAATCATGCTCATGAAAACAACCTCCCTGAAGTCATTGTCTATACTCTTTTTTAGTCAATATTGCTCACGAAACATGAATATGAAAAGCAGTTTTAAAAACCATGTGATTATTCTCGTAGATAAAAGTTTCCTTCAAATGTAGCTGAGTTAGGGTGGGGGGAAAAAATCACTCTCTGAAACTAGGAAATGCTGCTATGACCCTTAATTACACATTTCAAATTAAGACAGTGTCACATTGAGTTTGCACATAATCAGGCTGGACTGCAGAATTTAACTCGTCGTTCAGTCTCTGGTCTATAACAATTAGGTTCAGAGTTTGATCCCAGTATATGGGGAACACGAATTCCAGGGCAGGCACTGACTGGAGAGAACAGGAACACCCCTTTCCCTCCCTCACAGAGAGGTGCCAGTCTGAGCACTCCCTCATCTCCCTGTTCTCATCACCTTTCACTCGCTGCTGTAACCCGGGGTGTCCAAACTGCTTCAGGAACTGACTTAAGGACTTATGTTGCTCTGTTGAATGTCCTTCCTCTGGTATGTTGTGGTGGCCATACTTACTACTATTTTGTTGTATTTTCCTCTCTTTTGGGGATTCTCAGATGAAGAATCACGCACATTTTTTGTTAGTCAGTAGTTTTTAACTTACTTCCCTGTACTTTGTGTACTTTTGAGTGTCACTTTCTATGTGTAACATCAAATTTAACAACTGAATCAGGTGTATTTTGCACAGAAATAGGGGGAGCTTTTGACTCCTTTCTGGAGAACACAGCTGCAGAGTGACTAATGAGAAGAAGTGTCTAATTAGCACATAAATCACATAGAATGTACCGGCACACTTGTCTTCTGCCAGAGGAGGGATTTAGAACCAACCTTTTATTCCATCATGTCCAAATCCACAGTGGTTCTTTAATATTAAGGAAGAACTGTTAAGCAGTTCTTCATCAAGTCATCATGTTTTCATCAAGGCTTAAAGAGAAGGGACCAAGTTAAATCCCAGAAACACTGGTTAGAGGAGAGGCTTTTACTTCATCTGAAAGGCTCAGACCCACCACTGTGTGAATGCAGGTTTGGTACCTTACAACTGCATCTTGAACCAGGCAAAGCTTGATTCAGGAAGAAACTCTTCTGTGCCACAAAAACACTTCTGTTAAAGGATAAGCTCCAGCAGACGCTCTTCACCCTTGTGCAGTGTTGCTGCTAAAGGCAAAGGGGAAAGCAGCACAGCTGGATGCTCCCAGGGAGAGAAAAGTGTTTCTCCTTTCTTAAAATGCACCAGGCATCTGTGATACTCTTATTCCAGCCTGGATCACCAGAAGACACCGCACATAATTAAAATCAATAGTGATACGTTGATTTACATCTGCTAAAGATCTACTTCTCTGCTTCAAGCATCCAAGCCCCAGGTGGAACCTGGAGGTAATTTAGATAAGAAACACCAGCTTCACTTAGAACTGACATAAGTGATTTCTGAGGAGAGGTAGGCAGAGCTTTCCTGAAGAATGGCTCACAGCATATCAAGGGACAAGATCATAGGAAAGCTCCCTTGCTTGCAAGAATGTGTTTTGTTAGAAAGGAATTCGCATCCAGAGGGAAGGAAAGTGATAAAAAACTTAGAGATAGGCCAAATTCATAGGGTAAAATTAAAAGGAGTAAGAGTAAAGTGGCTTTGGTAATTACACATGGAAGAGTTTTGTTAAGGATAATGATAAAGTTATGATGCCATGAAACTATATGCAGATAAAAATATTCCATGTACACTCAACTTTAATGGGATTTTTCATCTTTTCTTTTATCATATGGAAGTCTTATGTGATACATTATTTTATTTATGTTGTGTTATTCTATCCAGTAAGAGTAGCTGATAATCTGTTGAAAGGGCATTTATCTGCTTTTCTCTTGGATTCTTTCGCAGGCCAACCCTGTGGGTAAAGCAGTGTGGCCCCAGAGAGATATCACCCAATGCCCATGAATCTCCTGGTGTGGAGCTGCTTCATCACCTTGGTTAGACAAAGAAAAATTCATGGAAGGCAAGCAGGGCACATGTTCTTGCACAAAAGCAGACATCCAAAAATGCTGCACTGGATTTGTTAGAAAGGTGGAGCAAAAAAACCAACAGTCTGATCTTTGCTGCATGGTGCAAGTGCTGAGGAAAGGGAAGGGAAAGTGCAAACATTTGTCTGTGTGCCCCCAACAGCTCCCTACATTTCAGAGCCAGAAAACAGAGGGAGAAAGTGTGAAATCTCCCCTCCAGTCTGTGGTTCCCCGCTGCTACTTCTCCTCAGAATCAAACCTGGGTTAGAGTGATAAAGAACAGGATATAAAGTCCCGGGAGCATTGTAATTAAACCACTGAAATGGCAGCACCTGAACAGCAGTGGCAACAACATTTTGGTGATTTCATGGTGGCAAAGAGGGAGTTAAACAGAAAAGCCCAATTATAAAGAGAGATGGGCATAAGTCAAAAAATTTAAAGCCATAAATTGAGATCGTGCTGGAAGTGGTGAGATAAAAGCAAGAGGAGCACCTGGCTGTATAAATGCAGTTACTTGAAACAGAATGCCTGAGAGTGTTTTATTAAAATTGGGCTTTTATTATAAAAAGCAGGGGCTTATTTAATAAGTATTCCTGCTAAAGACTTAAAGTGTCCTCTGCCCATGCAGTCTGCAATCCAAGGTTATCAGAAGAACTGTTGCTATGGGCTGAACTCAATTTAGCACATGCTTTTCTGTGTGGTGAGTGGATGTGAAAAGGATTCAGCAACACAAATCTGTCTGTGTTCTGAATGAGAAATGAACTTTTGTTAAAGATCTTGCAAACCTCAACTGCAGCTGCACAATCCTGATACTGCCAGGCAGGAGAGGGTGACCTATTTGTGTCTGTCTGAACTTTGCATTCGTCTTTTGATCACAAGCAACAAAACCTGCAGCAACACAACAAACAGGAGGAGGTAGGGAAGTGAGACCTGGGTGTTTAATTGTCCTTATATGCTGCTTAACTTCAGATTTTAATTTAAGATTTTTCTCTCATAAAAATCTTTTACCATCCAAAAATACCGTATGCTCAGGAGATTTTTTTAATCATTATTATGAACAAGAAAATTTGGAATACTGCAGGCAGAAGGTTAGGAAGGCAAAGCATTGTAATGTAGATTTCATTGTCAGGATCCACAGAAATAAATTTCAGTTCTCTAAAGAGGAAAAAGGAAAACTTAATCTCGTCATTGTTGGGATACATGACACAACATGAATAGGACAGTTTGCAAAGAGTCCTCTCATCTGCCCTCCCCAGGTATTTGTGCCCTACAATGTTTTTACAGAATTCTCTGTCAGGAGATAAGCCTGTCCTATTGGCTTATGTGCAGATGATCCAAGAACTAGAGGACTAAAGAGGATGTTTACTGAAATGCTGCAGTGTGGTCACCAGAACCTAACAGTATCTAATGATATTCTTGCTGCTGTTCAAACTTCTACCCCACAAGTTCTGAAACTCCTCATAACTGGCACCACTTCAACCAAGACATCACTACAGCAGAGAGAGCAGGACCTTTCCTTTGGCCCCAGTGCACGAGATACCACATAACAAGCACTCTGGGTTTTAAAAGGTGCTCTTCTCTTTGTGCAGTCTGTCATTAGCAAAGCAAAGACCAGCTTTGGCATTATCTAGAAACCCCTGTCAAAAAAAAAACAAACACCAAACCCAAAAAGAAGTAAAAGTAAACATTACGTTGCCTAAACGTTTTTGTCTTTCAGATTTATTATTTGCATTCCCAGGCATTTTTGGCAGTGTTTTGCTCCTCTGCCCCCATGCAGGAACTCTCAGAACACATACCATGCCTCTCCTTTGCTACAAAGTGTGAGGGGAGAGATGGACACAGTTCATTCACCTCACAAGGCAACAGAAGACTGTCTGAAGCTTTTAGCTCATTGCATAGGTTATTATTTACTTACTTCAGTAGAGTCTAGGGATTATTATCATTACAGCCTCTTGATCACTTCAGGCACATGCTCTAATCGACTCTCCTCATGGTCAAATAAGTGGCTCGAGGCAATTCCCCCCAAAATTCATTGTTTTTATATCAGTGTCTAATCAGAGCTCCTGCATGAGCACTCCCAGGAAGATTGTTCCAGCAGCCAGGCTGTTACTGAGCTGGGATATTGTTTCCTGATCGTGTCAGAAATCCAGAACTACCCCAGAGGGCAGGAGGGACCTGTGGGCAACCAGGAGCAGAGGGGAGCTGTTCAGTGCTGCTCCAGAGCTGCTCCTGGGCTGGGCTCTCACTCCGGGCTCCCAGGAGGTTTTCTCCTGCCTTTCCCTTGAGCAAATGCTGCTGTCCAGTTACACACAGCTGGGATGAGCCCTGAAGAGAATAACTGAACACACGTCCCGAGTCAACAAGGATCAGCACCCCAGAGACCTGCATGTGCTGCATAAACCACGGCAAGGCTCTTTTCCTTTCTCCTCAGAGCAGAGAGATCCTTCCCCCTGTGGGCCCTCTACTTGCTCCTTTAATAGCTTTTCTGTGCCAAGCCCTATAAAACACAGCCCAGATTCACTGCAGTGTGTGAGGCAAATCGTGTGCATAAGTCACACACCAGCTCATAAGTATTTTTGTTAGCTGTGTGGAGAGTATCATGTTATTACAAGGCAGTCACATTTGATCATTAGAACAGTTCTATGTAATGGCCATATTATGTTGTGATAATCTGTTACACTTCTGAGCACACACCCATCTCAGAGTTAACGTGCCTGAAGATAATTTCTCTAAGGCAGGTACATCTCAATGTTTGGATCAATAAAAAGACTCTTAAATTTGGTGCTTGTGTCTCTTTATGCATGAAATTGTACTGAGTTTCTCCCTCATATACATATAACAAAGAGAGCTAACACAGTCACTGGAATTTTAAGTATTGCATTCACTAAAGTTAAACTTATGGAAATCAAAACTACACAGAACCAGGAAGAAAAAAAAAATTCAAATTCTGAGAAATTTCAAATCCAAAGATCCCTGTATTAGGATTCCACTGGAAAAAAAAAAATCAGCTGTGAGAACAGAACAAAGGTCCTTCCCGAGCAAACAAGTGGCACAAATAGGAATATTGAGCAAGATAATTGTGTCACCCAATTTCCAGCAGCATCTGTAGCTGTGACCTGAGACCCTGGCTTGGCTTTCACAGCCTGTCTGGTTCACCTCTCCCGAGTCCAGCATTTCAGAGCCAGATGGACATGCCAGCAGCAGATTTTGGACTTCTCTCCCAGCCATGACTGGTGTCACAGTCGTAGAACTGTTCTGTTTCTTCTCTTTGAGCTCAAAGAAGCTTAAACCACACGTCACTTAAGCAGCCCTTTCTGATTTAGGGATACTGGGAGACACCCATAGAGTCTGAGTGAGGGGTAGTGCAAGGAGAGAGTTTGCAGCTGCAGATACCCAGCCTACAGATCACCCAAAGCCTCTGCTCCACTCTAGAAACCATATATTGAAATGATATGGTGCAATATGACATGATATGATTCTATATTATATGACAACCAAAGGGTGAAAGGGGATAAAGGTGAGGAAGAGTGAGGACAAACAGCCTGAACTGGAATGTGGTGGGAAGGTGTATCCTTTCATCTCTCAGCTTTGTTTCACCTGTGTGCAGCACGGAAATAATCATGTCAAGGGCAGGCCAAGCTGCTGGGAGGATGCACGTCCTGCTCCATGGCAGCTTTTAAGATTTGAAGGTTTTATTCCACAGTGAGCAGGAGAGTGACCTGTGAGATCTGTCATGAAAAAAGCAGTGTCAAAGCATTCACTTGCTGATCAAACCCTGAACATTTCAGCTCTGGACAAACGTAAAAATGCAGCCAAAAATTCCCATAGGGCTTGTGCCTTTCCTGTAGGAGACTGAGGACTAAATCCCTGGCATCTTTATTCACAGAACTGCTGTTCAGCTGTGTGCACAGCCATGAGAATCAGTGAATTTACTTATCCACTCTCCCTGCGCCTCTGGCAGTTGGTGCAGGAGGCAGAATATTCCTATCCATGGGAAAGCAAAGGTGCTTTGAAACAGGAGTCACACCCCCAGGGTCGTGGAGACCACTGACCTGTTACCTGCTGGAAAACCTGAAGCCTTTTTGTGTCCACTTTGGAGCAAAGGAAGGAATGACAAATCTCAGCAGTGAGAGCGACAGAGCTCATTCCTCAGAAATGTGCAGATCTTGATTAGGAAAATAAAAACTTCAGCAACACCCCCAGAGTTAACAGGCTCAGGCTATTTGGCAAGTTATAAATATTCCTGGAGAGTCGTCAGCATCTTTCAAAAGCAAGAGAGGTTTTGCTTTGTTGCGGTTGCTGTTGCTCCCGCACTGCAAGGCATCAAAAGGAAAGTGGCCTGGCATGGTTTCTTAGAGCTGAATTATTTACATGAAAGGCTTGTGAAATTAGATCCTTTCTCCATAATCAAAAGACTTTTCACAATGATATGAAACAAAATGCTTTCAGGGAGTGCGTAAGTCATTCCTGTATTTTATCTTTATAGCCCATCTCCTTTAATCTCATGGCATGATGGGGACCTCAGTTGAGTCCACAAGCCTTTTAGCTCTGCAGAAACATTGCCTGGAAAAAAGTAGCTATCTGTGATGACGTGCATACAAGAGGAAAGAGATGTGCTGGTTTAGAACTCTTCACTCCTTTGACCACTTTCCTTGTTTCACAACTATTTTGTCTCCATGTCTAGACAGGACAGAAATGTAACTGAAACCTTTGTTAGCTGAAAGAAAAAAGTGAGTTTACAATTATTTGGTATACTTCCCAAAAGTAGGGCACAGACTAGATGGACAGCTGAAGGGTGATGGCCATCATTACAACAGCATTGTTTTGATCATCATTTGATCTCAGTCCAAATCTGTCATAAAAATGTAGCAAATGGTAAAAAATATCAACCTGGAGCATTTGGTTTGCAATGAACTAATGTGACCAGGAACAGAACTAAGATGTGACCCAAATCTGTAGGACTTTGGATCAATTTGGATGTATCTTTTAATATTTAATATTATTCTCTTTTTTAATGTAGTTTAATAATACATTGAAGTTTTTTCTGCATCTTGGAAGCTTGTGAGAAAAACCCTTCCTGCTTGGTCAAGCAAAACATTTTAGGTAGAATAGCTAAGATGTATAGTATGATTATTCAGAACTTTTGCTTTTATTTTGGTCTTTAGTCACAAGATCTGACAATTTTCTATAGAACATTTACTTGAGGATTAAACAGATACATCTGTTGTGACAAACAAGCTTTTGCTAAATTGGGGCTCTCCCTGGGCTGGAGTGTTGTGGTTGGGGAATTTTGAAAGCATTTTCTGAACTTTCTAAATGGCACAAAAGTCTTTGTTCATCAAGTCTGCAGATTCATCCCAGCTGCACATCTAGTTTGCACATTTGTCATCTTCTTTATGACAACATCAAACATTTTTTTTACCATCTAATGAATCATATAGTGAGTTATGGCTCTGGTGAATTACCCAGCAGTGATGTCTATGAATATATAAAGGAACAGGATGGAATGTCTTCTGCCCTCTATGTTTCCAAGGGCAATTGCTCATTAGCTGTTTCCAGGTATGGGCTGCAGGTATTTGCATTTTAAGAAAGTGAGCAGGCTTTTCAACGGGCCCCCATCAGTCTTCCTGGCAGCTGCAGCCACCAGCATTCCCAGGCATTGTTTTGTGGTGATAACTAAAGGGAACACTTGGGATTGCATTTATTTAAAATTGTGTTATTTCTGAAAGAATGATGGTGACTGGCTGGGATGCAGCCTGCCCAACTTTATGATGCTCACAACGTTATAAATTTTGTTCCCATTGCAATAATGCAGAGTGCTTGGGGGGACAACAGGAAGGTGTTATATTCTCTGTCAGCAAAGGTGAAGGCACTCAGAAAATAATTTCCCTGGTCCAAAAGACGGTGAGGACTGTTCAGCCAAAGACAATTAAAAACCTTCCCTCAAGAGCAGCTGAGATATTTCTGCCCACTGTCTCCACTGGGGATGGAACAGCCCCTTTCTGAGGAGCTGAACCACAGAGTGGTTACTAACAGGGGAAAGCAATTTTCCCATCCTAGATCTTTCACAGCTGTAAGAAGTTTCTTAACGTTTCTGTTCATCTTCCACTTGGTTTTCTTCTGTCAGAAACAGAAGCTCAACACAGTTTGAAACTTTAACATTTAATTTAGTCTGGTTTGAAAAGCTGTTGTCACCTGTTTAATGAGTTTTACTACAGAAGGTCTCTTAAACAGGCAAAGAGGGATTATTAACCCTGAACATAAAGACAGCTTTTCATTCCCCCAACAACCTCATGTTTGTGACTCCCTGACACAGCATTTCATAAGTTGGTTTATCTTCCAGGAGTGGAAGGTACTTAATTGTTACTAAGCTGCCCTTCAAGGAGAGTAAAAGAATTAATTGTGGCTGAGCTAAAATATAAAGACATCTGTATTTAAAGAGACCAGTTTAGTCTTCAGGCTCCAAGAGTGAGTAATAAATCCTCAGTTAGAGGCAACTGTTAACAGTGAGTTTTGTCCAACATTCTCCACACAAAAGAAAACTTTCCCATCACTACTATGGCTAATCAGCTCTTATTCTGCTCCCAAATTATGTGATTTTGCAAATCTTCCTGAAATATTGCTTGCTATTGTCAGAAAACTCTATGGTTACTGCAGCAGGAGGAGCATGTTCAGAGAGGGAGAGTTTGCTCTCTGGGTGATGAGGGTCCGAGGGCTGTGGTCAAGCTCAGTGGGCTTTAGGTTGGCACCTTGGGCTGGAATTTAAATGTCATCAGAGGGCAGTTCCTGTGCCATTAACACAGTGAAAGATCTGAAAGGTCTAGGCCCTAAAGTGGCAAATAATTAACCAACTGAAACAGTAATATCTGCTTCAACACATCATCTCTAGTATCAGTGGGGGAATTATAGTTAAGTGGGCAGAGAAAGGGATCCCACCTTCTTCAGTAACCCATCTTACTGAGGGAGAGCATTAAACAACTGAGGGCTCATTCTGGCTCAATTTCAGCCTCTTTCAACATTTTCAATAGAACTACCTGTTCCTTGGCATAGTGTAACCCTTGCCATGTCTCATCTGACCCCCAGCCCCTGTCTCTGCATTTACAGACTCAGATGGGCTCATGGTGGGCTTTCTGGACTGACAGTGGGCTTCTGGTAGGAGGGAGTCACCTGGAATCAGAGTCAACTGGAATCAGGCAGCTGGAGCTCACCAGTTATCTGCTTGAGGAGGAGTCATTTGCGCTGATCTGAATTTTTACATTCCTCACTGCAATGATGCAATGAGACTAATGGAAACAGAGGGCTATGGAGCTAATTTTCTCTGACTTCTTTTTCATACTCTTTGTAAATCTGAGCTCTGGAACCAGAGTAGTTCTGAATGCTACAGCATGGACAGCACATCTTAAACACCTTAACAGCTTGTAACTGTGATGCCTTTGGTTAGTCGAGCACGCTCTTGACAGAAACATCTACTCCATGTTCTCTTCCCTGTTACAGTGAAAATACAATAGCTTCAGCAGTGGAGAAAAATCCAGAGATTAAACTCAAACTCTCACGTTTACTTGAGATGTCTCACTGAATTAATCACCTCACTTTGTTAATTAACCTTGCTTAGTACCATTAAATAACTGTGGTTTCTGTTCATCCATGGCACCAAGGCTGTTTGGTACTTACTTGACTACAGAGGATCATGTAATGACTCCCCAGAGATGTTTTATGAGAGGGACTGTGAAAGAGCTTAATCCTGGCAAGGTGATTTATATTGGTCTGTTTACTGCTGCTAATTTTGAGGTCAATAAGGCAAAGCAAAGAAACACGAGTTTGGAGTCAGAAAACAGATTAGGAAAGCAAAGAACCAAACCTGCTCTTGCACTTGAGGCATTTGTTGCCTTTGTACAGGCAAGATGTTTGAACCCAGAAGTCAGGTTTCACAGTGAAAATGTCTGCAAGCTGTTAGAGTATTTCAGGCCCTGCAAAAACAGGCAAACAATCCCTGCTGTTTTATTGTAAGACTCTCACTCCTCTCAAACACAGCATTGACACCAGCATCAATGGCCCTTCTCATATCTTGCCTCTCAACATAATTCTGGAGCTGCAGCTCAGACCGAATCACAAAGCAAGCTCCAGTTTGTTTGGGTCTGACTTGGCCAATCCTGAAAGAGCAGAATCCTGATGAGGTCTGGAATTTGATGTCATCTATCTTGAAGAAGAAACCATGGGATTTGGATCTGAATGTTCTTGTCTGCACTTTTCTGTCTTTTCAAGGTAAGGCTTATTACTATTGGGTTTGTGTTTCCTTGCTGGAGATTTAGGGGTTTAGATTTTGCTCCTTTTCATATGGCTGGAAAGCTTCTGAGTAATTATTTTTGAAAGAAGCTTTTCTGCTTCACCTCTTTTAAATGGACTTTTTTTAGCAAGAAAAGAATGTAAAAATAAAGAGAGCAATAGTGGGGATCCAATCTGGCTCCTGTTGACAGCAATCTGTCTTGTTTGTATAACAGGGCAGAGGAGACAATAATATTCAAACCTTTACCCCATCCTCCCTTGCAAAAGTAGCTGAAAACCACTGGAAAGGAAAGAAAAAAGAAGGAATGATTAGTGGGAAATCCATTAATCTATTTGAAGAGGGGAAGAGGTTGGGCAAATTCCGATAGCCAACAAAACAAAAGTCGAATTCAAACGATCCCCTTGAGGTTCTATTGAGAGTTTGCTCCAGATAATCCTCCTCAAAGACTCGCCTTTTACCCTGTAAATACAGGAAGGTTTCCCCTCCTCCTGCATGGGTGGGATGCATCTGTGGCTGTCACAGCCACGACTGCAGCAGCACATCCCTGGAGCTGCTCTGGGCTGATGCCAACTCAGGTGCTGGCAACAACCCAGAGAGAGAACCGGGCCAGGTACCCACTCCCCAAACGCTCCTTGCTGAGGCAACAATAACAAGGTCACTTCAACAAGCCATTAATATCTCAGCACCATGATATTTACCTACCAAGGCAGAAAGCAAGCTTAAAGGAGGGATTATTTAGAACCCAGTTGAACTGAGAGTGTCTCTTTATTACCTCCATGACAGGGCTTCCTGCTCGGCACAGATGGCTTTGTCAGTCCCCCTCTAACAGAGCTTTTCTTCCAGCTCTGCAGCAACCCATCTGCCAGGGTTATTATTCTTTTGTCACAGAGGAAATAATGTTTCTTTTCCCAGGCACAGCCACGGAGAAGTTTGTTGTTTTTGTTTTTTTTTTAAAGCTGCCTCCTCGTTTTTAATTACAATACATTTCACAACTTAACACCCCAGAAAGGCTGCAAGAGTAATGAAAGATAATGCAGCTTTATACACACTGACTGCAAACACACATCATTCATTCAGGCTTAAGGAGCAAACAAAAGTCCAAAACATTACCTTGAAAAGCAAACAATGGCTCTTTTTAATAAATAGATGTCTTTTTCAGCAAGGAATAATATGTTTATTAGAAAAGCATAGTTCTCAGGGAAAAAAAATGACATCTCCAGCAATTCTTTCCAATCCATATTTTACCTATATTATAGCCTAATAGGAAAATATTTGAATAATATAATCAGGTTTTTTTAACACATGATGTGCTTAGTTTTCAAAAAGAGCATAAAATAATGTAACAGCAAAGTCAAAATAGCATCATATACAGCACCATCTGGAACATCAAATTACAGTATTTGAAAGCTTTGACTAAAACTATTTGCTACCTGCTGCAATCTGCAGAAAATACCACAAAAGAATGATCCAGTTGGAGAAAGGTCATCACACAGACCTCATTCCAGGGCTCAGCCTGCTGCAGTTTAGAAATGCACATCTCTGCTTCCCACTAAAGAAAAGGCATCCTGTTGGGAAGCCAGAGGAAGATAAAATAGATACAGCCATTTGTTTGACCAAATTAGGAAGCTTCAGAAAGTGTATATTTGCTCCACCAGCAGGTTGTCTAGAGTGGAAACCACGCCAGGTCCTTTCCCACTCTGGTTGTTTGTCCATGTGCCACCTGCCCTGCAGGGATTCCCAGGAGCTGCCTCAGCCAAGGGATACTGTAGGACTGTCTGCAGCAACCCCAGGGGCAAAGCCAGCTTTTGGTCATCCACAAATACTTGTCTTGGACGTTTAAGGCCCTGTCCTGCTTAGAGTCATGGTCATGCACTGAAGTTTGCAGAGCTGGACAGTCCCAAATTCAACCCTCTCCAGTCCTTTACTTCCAGGGCCTGTTACCCTTTCTACCAGAGACAGGGAATGGGGACACTTCCCAATGGGATCCAGCCTGGGCATGCAAAAGGCTCCCTTCCCTGCTTTCCAGCACCCACATCTTTAAATTCTCCCAACAAATAACTGGCTGGCTCCCAGCTTTCCCACTTCTTGCAGGGCAGCTATTTCAGACACTGTTCCTAATTGTCTCCTTGAACACAAGTGAAAGGTGTAATTAGACCTCTATCCTGAGCTGGGGCTGTGCAGGCTCTGTGTATTCCAGCACACATCCTGGCAGGAATTGGCTCCCCTGAGCACTCTCTGTTATTGGTTAAATTATAACTCCTTGGTATCTCCTGATCACTAGACAGGTTATATAATGCATAGAAAATCTCCTCCAAACACCTACATTGATTAACTTCCTAAAGTAAAAATGCAGAGAAAAAAAAAAAGTCCAATTATATTCTGGGAAGCAAGAAAAGCCAATGTTATATAAAATATATTTGTTTAAGTTTAGAACACAAACAGGCAAACCACAACATACCAAATACCTTTCCAGTCGTTCGAATTTGCAGTAAAGAACTTCTAAGCCACAGAAATAAATTCATAAACTTTCTAACTCGGAAAATCTCAGCTGAGACATGTCCTCTGGGCAGGATGAAAGAATCACCATGACCTAATATTTTCTGCAGCAAGTAATTCTGCCTGGTGTTATGTGCTGCTCAAGCTCGGTCCTCATTAGACAACTGGAAATATCGGTTCAGATCCCAGCTGTACATCAACAGCCTGAGAGGGCAGCTCGTTCAGTCCCATGAAAAATGACTTGTGACCTGAGCACTCCCTTCCAGTGACTCCCCTCTGCACAGCAGGCTCGGAGCAGAGCACCACAGCTACTCCAGTGCTGGCAAAGGGAGGTAGAGAACACTTCCCTCCTGCAAATCTCTGGTGCTCCAGTCATCGTGTCAGGTGATTTATAAGCTAACTTGCTACAAAAATTAAAACACCAGTATCAAATATTTTGCAATGGCTTCAGTGTTTCTGGATCGACCAGGGTAAATCTTGATGGCAGGAAAATAGAATTTGTGTATCTGTTTCATCTCTCATACAAGAGAGGTGGGGAAAGGCACTGCTGATTTGCCTTGAGTTCACTCAGATCCTTTGATCTGCCTTCCTAGAAACAGGTATGAACTTAAATCTCACTCTTTGTGGCAGTAAATAATGAGGTTTTCTGTAGAGTAAAAACAAAGATGTTGGAGTCTTGTGCAACACTGTCAGATCTACTACCTGTGAAACTACTGTGTGTCTTCGTTCTGCTGCTCTCGAATATTATATTGTATTTCAGAACTCCCTGTGAGCTTAATCAGGCTATAATATTTGTGTTGGCATGTTCTCCCTTACAAAGTCCTCTGCAATCCCTGGTTTATTACACTGGCTGAGCTCCTTATTTTTTAATATGCTTTGTGGAGGACAGGACTTCCCCACTTTAAAGGCAAACTCAGACGGAGAGAGAGCCAAACACCCGGAATCAGGCTATTAAGTGTTTGCATTTGCTAACAGAGGAGCCTAGTAGGGATTTTCACAAGTGCTTAAGAAAGTTTTTTAATTCCCAGCGGACTTTAAATCCGTTTCTCTGGGGACATCTCTGCAGGGGGTGATCTGAGCCCTTCCTTCCCTCAGGCCAGCAAGATGTGAGGCTGCTGGAGGTCAGCAGCGCTCTCAGCACAGCACCGTGTCCCTGCTGAGAGCTGATATATCTGCTCAGCCTCAAGTCTGGCTCTGCCAGACAGCTCATTACGGTATCTTGGAGCATAATGTGTGTTTGGGTCTGTCTGAACCCTCTGGGAGATGCTCCCTAAATCCGTGTCACCGAGCCACCCTCCTCCACCCAGCTCAGCGAGTGAAGCTGTCCCTGCTGCAAGCCCAGAGAGAAATCCCTGGAAACTGCAACATGTGGGGAACAACTTGACTCTTGCCTCTTCTAAGTTGTAGCAAGACCTTAATGTACCACGGAGGTTTAATGTCAGGTTTTAGTGATCTATCAAAAAGGGGCAGATGCATTTGGTAAAATCAAAATCCACATCCAGACGTGGTTCTCACCCAACCTGGGCGGGTGAAGACCTTTCCTCTGACCAAGCCATTGACACAGCACAGCTGACTGCAGAAAATGGTAATTTCTCAGACTAATTTATCGTTATTTCACTCTGAGTAATTTAGAGCAAGACTTATTTTTGTGTTTTGTTTTTTTGTTCTTTTTTTTAAACTGCACAGGTTATGCTGCTGAGGATTTCCCGTGGACAAGGTGAGTGTTCTCTGGCATTACAGTACAACCTGGTGAACCTGCTGCTCAGCCCTCGCTTCTTTTGTCACACTGGGACAGCTGAGCAGACCAAGGAGCCTCTCCCTTAAGAACAGGGTGACCCTTCAATTGGCTGCTGGAGCTGAAGGTTCCAAAAGCAGAGACCTGCTCTCCTGGGGGAGTTTATTATGTGAAAGAAAGGTTATGCGTGGTAAATTCAAGCAGCAGAGAAAGAACCTTCTGCACATACAAAAAGAGCCAGTCTTTGGCAATGTACAGCTCCGTTTAAAAATAAATTAAAAAAAAAAAAAAGCTCTCAGAGATATCGAGTACTCTGTGTGTGGAGATAAAGGTATTAACTTTCTGGACCACTTTTTTTTGACAAAGGAGGAGTTCTGCTTTTGTCTTTGAAGAGACACTCTATCCCCCAGAGACTCTCAGGAAAAAAAAATGAGCGTGACAAGCAGAGGAACTTTTTATTTTCCCCCCTCTTCTGATGAAGTTTTCAGGGATTCACAACAGAGAATCAAAGAAAAAGTGCTGAGAGCTTCCTGTGGGATGGCCAAACAGCAAACTGAGGGAGGCTGCTCAGCACTTTGCTGCTTCCCGGGAGTTTTTCTCTCTCCAGGTCACCCCACTGTTTCGCTAAAAGCCCATCCTATTAAAGTGAGGGATTATGCACACACACACACACAGATCCCTCTGCACTCAGGGGGAGACTGAGGGATCTGCTTGAATGTGCAAAAACTGCACAAACCCAAATTAATGTCTGCAACTGCTGCTCTGCAAGGCTTGGTTTCCTTACATCCTAAAGAACAGCGTGGCCTTTCAGCCTTCAAATTTCCTCAGTTTTCAAGGAAAGGAAACAAAATTAACACCATCATTACCCACTCTTGGCACAGCTGGAATTTTGATGCCTCGTCAAAACTTTGGATTCCATCTGCCACTGGTGGGTGTGAAACTACCTAAACGTGTCTGCATTTGCTGTTTACCTACATAGTGACTTGGTTTGCAAAGATGTCTTAGCCTTAAATTTATCTGGTGCTGCTGAAGTCTGATCTTCTGCCCAGTAATCAGCTGTCCTCTTCTAAAACTTTTGGCTAAAGATTTCAGAGTCCTAGAAAGGCCACCTGGAAAACAAGGCAGAATAAAAGCCTGGCAGACTTCTCTGTGGGAAGAGAGCTTTGGGAATATGAGAAACCTTTACTGGAAACTCTCAGTGTGAGCAGTGACTGGTTGCTAAAGCTGCAGTTTGGCCTTAGGCTGATTCCTTGGAACTACAGAATGATTTGGGTGGGAAGAGACCTTGAAGATCATTTAGATGCAACCCCCTGCCATGGGCAGAGACACCTTCCACTAGCCCAGGTTGCTCCAAGCCCTGTCCAACCTGGCCTTGGACACTTCC
>JAYRBT010000028.1:9230577-9254468 GCA_036023395.1 Myiotriccus ornatus | reverse complement strand
CCAACCTGGCCTTGGACACTTCCAGGGATCCAGGGGCAGCCACAGCTTCTCTGGGCAACCTGTGCCAGGGCCCCCCCCCTCACTGGGAAGGATTTCTCCCTAATATCTAATCTAAATCTGCCCCCTGGCAGAGTGAAGCCATTTTCCATTGTCCTGTCACTCAATCCCCTGTTCCAAAGTCCTTTTCTATCTCTCTTGGAGCTCCTTCAGGTGCTGTTTCCCAGAACCTTCTCTTCTCCAGGCTGAACAGCCCCAGCTCTCCCAGCCTGCCCTCATTTCATGTCTCTCTCCTACTCGACAGGGTGGTCCCGAGCTAAAGGACTCCCCTGCAGCCTCACAAGAAGTGCTGGTGTATGGGAAATGGGGAGGAGATGGAAGAGGACTCCCATGTGCAACCAGCTGTTTAAGAACACTCAGGTGTTAACCCAAAGCACAGCTGAGAACAAGACACGGAAATATCTTCAGAAAAGAAAAAGAAAGCTCGCATGATCTCCCAGAAAAGCACAGTGTACTTTTCAAGTTCTCAGTTCTTGCAACGTTTCTCAGGCTTCAAAGTACTTTCCTTTAAAGATTCACAGCTCCCCTGAGACCCTTAGCTGTCATTATTTTTAAATGCAAATTTCTATCCTCTACACTGCTTGGATTCCCTGAACCCCATGCCAGTTACTTCTAACAGCTCCGAAAACCAAAAGGCAACCCAGTTGAATCTAATTTTAAATGGGTTTTAAAATCCCCAAATATCTCGCAGTTCTGAGGAGCTTGAGTCTCAAATTATTTTAGAAATTATTCTTTGGATGGCTTAAATCATAATAAGGACAAAGGAAAGAGAGGGATATCCAGAATAAGAGCAGCAGATGCTGCACTGAAAGCAGCCAAGGAGCATCCTCGTGGCAGACAGTCTGGATGAAGAAGCAGGGGGCAGTGAACTGAAAAGACCTTTCCATTATAAAAGAGACTGATGTCAACCTCATTAACAGAGTTCCTAATTCTGGTGCCCTTTCTCGTCATCCACGTTTGCTTCCTCCAGAGTTCTCCACACGGAAAAACATTCCAACAGCACTCGAGGCCTGAGAGGATAAAAATCTCTTCTCTTGAACCCTGTTCCTCAGCCTTAATCTTCAGTGCAAAACAAGTGATTAGAAGAGCTTGATGATAACTCTGCCATTACAAAAGAAAGGGCAGTGGCAGGGAGATAACCCACATGTTCATTTTCTCCTCACATGCTTGTTTTCTCCTCAAATCAGTTCCCAATTGATGCAAGTCTATTAGCACTGATGGAGCTGCTCCTGGTTTGCTCCACTGCAGCTGAGCAGGAACTACCTCTTCGTTTTTCTGACACCTGCAAGACCATCTTTGGGATCTTGGCTGC
Organism: Myiotriccus ornatus; assembly: GCA_036023395.1. Taxonomy (NCBI): domain Eukaryota; kingdom Metazoa; phylum Chordata; class Aves; order Passeriformes; family Tyrannidae; genus Myiotriccus; species Myiotriccus ornatus. Next base: position 9,253,099 of record JAYRBT010000028.1, on the reverse strand, counting down.
AGAAGCTCTGGGTGGAAAGAGCCTCTGAGAGGCCTTGAGGCAGCCTGGTGGTGCCTCCAGCCCCTGCCAGGCCTCCAGAAGGTGTTTATGGAAGGCAGCTGAGGAGTCTGCGCTGTCAGAAACCAATAAAGTTAAAAAAACCCCACCCTAGTGGGAGAGGCAATGGATCTACTTTCATTTAAAGTATCACAGTGACTTTCTCTGAGATCTGAACTCCATTTGAGGCAAGTGGGTTTGAAACTGTTCACCCTTCCAGGAAGATGTGGCTGCAGGACAGCTTTCCACAGAGGGCATCTGTCTCAACAGATCTGTCTCCCTGCTTTGAAAAAGGACTTGGGGATGCAGGGCTGGGAATGCCAAGGCTTGCTTATCAATTTGAAATAAATAATCATTTTTGTTACTAGCGTGCAGAAGAATGCTGCCCGTCTGATTTATAGGAGGAGGCACGCTGACATTACTGCAGATGTAAGTGGGAATTGGTCATTATAGGCAATGAGAAGCTGAAACAGTGAGGGAAATAATCTATTTCTTTTCCTGTCACACAAAATTATAAGATTATGCATTATAAGAGCCGGTGTTTCAATGGTTCAAATCAGGTTCTTTAGAAAAAGTCATTATACAAATCCTGCAGCACAGAGGATTTGTGTTGACAGAGTGTGCTACAACTTTTGAATTCCTTTTTGACTTGGACTCAAATATCCTGCATCATTCACAAAGAGCTTTGAGGTGCTTGCTTACAAAAAAGACCACACATAACTGCAGAGGACCAACCTACGCAAGATGAGTGATTTTCTTTTTTTTTTGCATCCATGCCTTCTGCTAAAGGAAAAATTAGTTTTCAGGCTAGGAGAGCAAGACATTATAAGTCTGTAAAATAACAGCAGCAACCTTTAAATACTAAATATTTGCAGAACTTCTAGCAAATATACTCTTCTGGCTACAGTGATTACCTGCCTCCTGAAATGTTTGCATACTCACCTGTTTTCAGTATCACCCTTTGCTCAGTGTAACACAGTGTTAAATCATTTTTCAATGTAATCTTGTAAAGGACAATTGCTGTTTGAGCTACAGCAGCTAAACCCAAGATTAATTACAGAGATGTAAAAAAAAAAAGGAAAAAAAGAAGGGCAGCCCAGGACTGAGCAGGAAACAACTCCGAGGGAAGTTTGCTGTTATAGTGACTGTCACATTTGTAACTGAGAGGGGCTCCAAGGTTGGATTCAAGGTGAGATCCTCACACTTCCCAAAGGGGAAGGTGTGAGGAGGGTCCTGTGCTCGATGCAGGATGGAGTTGTCAGCACAGTCACATGAGTAAAGGGCAGAGGAGGAGGGCAAGAATATCTGGCTTTTATGCAAGGCTCCTTTCCAGAGCTGTCCAAGCACTGATTTGTATGTTTATTTGTCTTTATTCCCAAATCCAGCTTTAACTTCAGGCTTGTGCTCTTCCACGTTGGTTGTACCAAGGAGCAGGACAACCAGCATCCTCCAGCAACTCCCAGAGCTTCCAAAAAAGGAAGAGGATACCTGTGGAGCTTTCTGTAATGTGTTTTCTGTTCTGTCAGCTGTATGTATACAGGGATTAAATGAGAACTCTGATTATGCCTTTTAGGTTTCACATTGGCAGACAGCAACATTCTGGTGACAAAATGATCAATTTGACATTCTTGAAGCACAGTTTACTGTGCAGATTACTGCCCTAGAATATACTATTCCAGATGAACTAAACAGACCATACTTCCCATTTTTTGGACCTCGTACAGTCGTTAAAACGTATGTGAAGTAGATGTTAAATGCCACTTTGTTTTGGCATCCAAATCACTTCATAAAGCTGAAATGCAGAGATTTATGCCTCCAGTGGGGGTGCATCAGGAGTTTTCATGCATATTTATTCTGCTAAAACATTGTTACATGCTTTTTTTCATGTGCAAGATCCCGTCCCTCTTCAGCCTCCCTCTCTCACTACCACTGCTGACACGGGTTTTTCTTCTGCTTGTCAAATGCAATTTCTGGTCACAGGATTCTTTATCTGTTACACCTTGCAGATGGGGAGTTAGAGATTAACAGTGCTCTACCAGTTGGAGCTCTTTGGATTCCTAATTCAGCACAGCCTTTGGCTCACGATCACATGAACGTCCTAAAACACTGTGCACTTATAAAATGCCTGGGGGCTGCTGTTGATGGAAAGGGCTGGAGCCGTGGAATAAATGTTGACTGAATTCCCATCAAGTGATCTCATGGCATTTTAGAAGTAATACAATTTTACCTTCATTTAAAAATACGTTTCATTCCCAAACCTGCATGTAGAGGGTTTCAGGGTTATTACCCTTGGAGAAACTGTCCCTGATGCTGTTTTTCCCTCCATGATTTATAGCAGCCCATGTCACAGATGTCTTACTCAGGTGACAGATATGCCAGAAGAGCGGTGTCAAACGAGTTGTGAAGCAGTGATGAAATACACCCTCTGAAGAGGCACCATCTGCATCAAAATAAACTCAGTAAATGACAGAATAGCCCCAAACTCAGAAGATTTTAAGAAATGAAATACATGGCTTGGTGGAAAGGCATCAGAGGGATAGCAGAGACACCACGAGCTGCTTTCCTTCTTTTCCCTTCTGGTTCCCTTGGACCACAGCGCGTCGTTTTTCTGCACGAGCATCTTTGTCACGGAGGGAATCTTGGAGGAGCCCCTGTGCCCTCAGACCTGCCTGCTGAGCAGGGTGCAGGTGGCTCTCAGAGCCTGGCAGCGGTGCTGGCAATGCTCTCAGCCCTCTCACGTTACCCTTGTTCTGGAAATGCTTCAAAGCCAAGATTGTTCTGAGCGTGTAATCGGCCTTGAGATGAAGCAGCTGGCTGAGTTCCCCTGGAGGGAGGCCAGCTGGCTGTTAAGGAAGGCATTGGATATCCTAAGCAATGTTCCTGATCTTGTCCTTTCATCTAGTGTCCCATGACACGGAATTATCTCTTTCTGGAAGCTGTCTTGCAGCTTGTGAATGTATTAGAGGGACTGCTTGAGCAGCTTCTCCTCTTTCCTCCAGCTCAGTTGCCTTCATTCTGATTTTAAAGCAGTTCAAAAAGCCACCCAATAACATCAACCTCAAGCAAAAGCTTTTAGCCTAGGTCTGTGAAAATATCACATTTTCAGAGTGCACAAATGACCTAAACAATGACAGCACAAAAAATAAAAAGGCAGAAAGCCTTTAGGTGATTAGGAAGCAGGAGCACTTCAGCAGCTCTGTCCTGTCACATCAAGCACATGAAGCAAGGTGAGTGTTCCCAGAGCATGAAGTACCAGATGCCAGGACCTTCTCCCACCTACTGCTCTCGTCCCTCTCACCACAGCTGGGACATTTAGCCTGGATTTCCTCTGGAAATAAAATCCACAAGTACAAAACAAAGTCAAGAAGTACAACACTCCCTTTTTGTTGGGGCAAAATATGCAAGTCCACGAGTATTCCTTCAGAAATGTTGACCTTTTCTGCTGCTCTTCAGATCCAGAGTAAAATCCCCTTTGGAATGATTGCCACCCCTAATGAGACAGAACTGCTGTCCCCTTCATGGCTCCTTGCAGCAGACTCAACTGGTCAGTGTGTGGGATGGCAGCATTTGGGAAAAAAGGCAGGCTGAGACGCTGGGATACTTCTCTCACCATGTTGGAATGATTCCTGATTAAAAATAATTCTTTCCACAAGCTCAGTGGTTTAGTGTTTATTAAAATGTAGAGATCAGTAGGGTTTCTTAATATGTAATGCCTCCAGGTATCACATACCACCATAAAACAGAAGAATTCCTACAAGCTGTGTTCAAATGAAAATTTTAACCTTTCAGAAGAAAAAAAAAACCCACCCCTGCTTTCCCCACCCCAGCTTCCCTCAAGAATCCACTTAATCATATTTTGAAATCTAATAAGGTTTTAGGAGTGATAACAGTATGCTGGGTTGCAGCAATGGAAGGGAATGGATTATTCTAACCTTTAACGAGAGCAAACATGAAGGGCAATTAATTTGTGAGGTTTTCTGAGGTTGGAGACGCAACCCCAGCTCCTTTAAGTCTCTATTTCATCTTCTATTGAGATTGCAAAGCAATCTCCTGCTTGTGTTCCCCCAGGAAGCAGCCTGGAGTTACAGCATCACCCAGCAGGCTTGAACCCACACACAGAAATTAAATTAACAGTGGTATGAAACGTCTCAGATAGGAGAGAGCTCCAAACAGAGACAAGGCAAGGCTCCTGTCCTGAGTTCTGCACAGATCAGAGCAGATTATCACCATGGTTCCTCTGGCTTTAGATGTGCCCACGAACAGAGGAATCTCCTCATCTCCCAGTCCCCAGAGGGTGAGAGTACAAGAGTCACTGAACTTGTGCAACAGCAGAGCAAATAATATGCAAATAACCGCTTTGAAACCCAGTTCTGACCCGTGTTTTCATTCCCACCAAAGGGCACTTCTCAGGAGAGGCTTTGATCAAGCAGGCTTTGGTGAGAGCTTTGATAACTCTCTTTCTCAGTAAACTGTTCTGCTGTTGGCAGCAGCCTGGAATTGCCTGTCTTCACTTGGTTAAAGGTTTCCATCACTTCAGAGTGTGTGTTACAGAACGTCCCTGAGGTGGGCTGGGGACAAAGGCGGGAGGGAAAGGACTGGGAGCAGAGGGGATGGTTTGGGAGGTGTTTCTTCTCTGTTCTGGGCTTGCTTTTCAGTGGCAGAGGAAGGTGCTGAGCTACAGAAAACTCAGGTCACTCAAATCATGAACCCTGAATTCCAGCCACTGAATTGGGGGTGCCATTTCTAGCACTGTGAGCTGTTTTCTGGTGTGTTCTTGGTTACAGCTGACAACAGATTTATCTTCTATGTTCCTTTTATCTTTTTTTCATATCACAATTATGCAATAAGCTTCTGATACTTATCCCACTCAGGTCCCTAGAAAGGTATGGCAGGCTTAAAAAGCAAGCCCTTGATTGTAGATATGGAGAACTGTCACAACCTGCACCTGCTGAGAAAGCTCCAGGAATAAATGTGTTTGGACCTCTTTGTTTCAGATATATCTTTACCCTGGCATCTCCTTTGGATCCTCCCTATGGAGCCTGGGTTGAAGCCCTGCTGCACCTACTTTGAATTAGATTATTTACAAGCCAGAATTGTCAGGTTTTTTTAAGAGCTGGAAGACAGGAAGGAGATGGAGCAAAATGATTCAAAAAGCTTGGAAACTTTTTTTTTTTTAAATTCTAATGCAAAGGGAAGGCAGCACACAAGGAAACACTGGGAGGGAGAAATGCATTAAATCAGCAGAGATAAATCCTCTCACTGAAGCTCACACATAATCAGTCTGTACACATCTATAAGTAACCAAGGCATCATAGCAAGCTGGATATCAGCTACACCAATGTAAAAAAGCCTACAGTCTATTGGAAAAGCATTTTTAGATTTGGGTTTGGGCTTTTTTTCTCTTTTAAGGTGACTACATTTAAGAGTTCAGGCTTTTTGCTCGCCACATTCAGTTTTTTAAATATAATTATTAAAATTAAAATTTATTTAACTTTTTGGTGATATGAAAAAGCTCAAATCTAAGACATCCCAGATGACGAGTACAGCTGTAATTCTGTTTTTCAGTCCAGCAACTCTGCGTTTTCTAGACCTGATCCCCTACAAAATATACAGTGTCATGCCTGACTGAAATGGCTTCAGGCCTTTCTTTGTCCACAGAAAACGGTAATAGTGATCAAAGAGCCACAGGACAGGAGGATGCAAATATATCAAATACTCATCTTGCTTCGTACCACCCATTTCTTTAGGTTTTTGCTTGGGCTGACTCGCTCAAGACCTCTGGGAAGCATCAGACTTCAGCACTGGGAAATTTGGCATTTGTAGCTTCACTGGAGGAATGACCCAACCCATTGCCCACAAAGTTCTCTCTCTGTGGATTCGATATAGGTTTGTAAAATGATTCTGCATGGGTGGGAGATGAGGTGTGGTGAGCAGGAGGGCACAGGAGGCAATTCAGAGGCAGGAGGCATCGATGCTGCTCACTGAGGGCTCTGCTGGCTCATTATTCTCAGCCCTGTTGTTCATCTCAGATGCTCACTTGGTTCTGTGACCCCACCAGGTTCCCATTTAACACTTCCCTCTAGAACATTTTCCTGCTGGTTTTTTTTACTGGAACACTGCTGCTCTCTAGCTTTCAAAACTCCCTGTATCCCCAACCTTTCTCTCACGAGTGCTTTCCTCACACACTTCACTGATTTCCCGCCTAAATTAGGCTGAAAACATATTACTCATGTCCTACGTTTCTTCTGCCTGCTTTTCAAATGCAGGAGCAGAAATTACCCACCTGTGGAAGGAAGGGGATCAAAAGCAACCGATCTCCCAGGAGCAAAGATACAGTGGAAGGACCACAATTTACAGCACATGGGAAACATGAAGTGCCCTGCAAAGCTGACAGAAAAAGAATAAAGAAACAGAAAAAAAAGTAAAAAAAAAAAGCCAGTTCATATAGCCCGGGTATGAAGACGCTGCCATATAGAAGAGGCAGATGCTCTGACACATCTGGATGCCCTTGGGAAGGAGCCTCAGCCGTGTGTGGGAAGCTGCATGGGAAGGGCAGTGCTGCGAGACCCCGGACAGCCCAGGGGCAGCGGGAACAATCTGCACACGGGTATTGCCCGGCACGTTCAAGATGTTCTCACCCATCACACCGAGGGCAGACAGGGCGAGGGAAACACCAGCACCAGGGAAGTCGGTGCTTTCAGGATGGGTGAGGTTTGCAGGAGAATTCTGGCGTGGTTAAACACTCCTCGCGATCTCCGGATCAAGGGTTGGGGGTTTTATCCGCAGATAAAGGTACAGCCTGCAGTTAATCACCCTTTTAAGGTAACATTTGCTTAAGAAAGGTGCGGGGCTCGGCCAGCTCATCAGAGGAACATTTACTCGGGGCTCTGGTTCTGACACTGCCCTACCAGGAGGAGTTCGGGTCCCTTCCTCCTGCGAACCTGAGGAAACACTCCCGTTCACAACTCCAAAGTTATGGTGATGACTCGGAAATCACCGGGATCTGAAGGCATATGATCAACGAACTCACTTTGATTTCACAGATCTAAAGACAACTTCAGAAGCCTGAACTCTGGAGAGAGGGGCTGTCCTCTTTGCAACCAGATTTGTCAGCAAGGGAGAGCTCTTTGATCTGGCTCACTTTGTAAAGGCTTCTCCTGTCTTTCCTCCCCCACACAGGCATCTCTCGGGACACGGATCCAGCCAAGGCTTTGAAATCAGTTCATATTCTTAGACTTTTCTTGTGTGTTCCTCCTCTATTTGAATGATAAATGCGAGAGCAAAATTCATCTTTTCTTACAAGCTTGCAGGGAGAAGCAGAGTTCAGTTTTGCATTTGCTATCTGACTGTTGACTCCTTTACACACAAGAAATATTTATTTATTTAGAAGCATCAAGTGTGGAAACTCTGTCCACCTGCCCAAACTGGGGCAGAACTCCACGGTTAAAGAAGAGGGAAATCCTGGATGAGACCTTAGTAAACATGGGAGCATCAACATCAACCCATGGCTGAGTTTTGTAGCACAAAATGTGCTGTAAAAAGGCACATGAAACTGGGACTAAGGGCTTACACCGATGGACACCCCCCCCCCCCCCCACTTTTAATCATTTCAAACATCCAGAGCATTATCTAGATTCCTACTTGCTCAGCACTATTTGGGAACAGAATTGCTCAGAATTCGGGGCACAGGTTTATTTGTCATTGAGTAGAACTGAATGACCAACAATGCTATTATTAATCATTACAGCAACGTGTAAATGCTACCTGAGCAAAGGCTCCCAGTACTCCCACTTGGCCAAATGCATCGAGGGTCTCCATGCAGGGGCAGACTGGGGCAAAGACATGAATAGAAAAAGCTGTTTGCAACTTGAAGAAGCCTTTAAGGCAGCCAACAGTGCCCTCTTCGGGGTTCTTGCTGAATTCCTTCTGTGAACCAGGTATTTACAAATCCCTTCAGCAAAAACCTACGATCTGGCTGCATGCTCAAGGTAAAGCAAGTGGCTCAGCCAGGCCAAATTACAGATTAGAGAGATTTCTTGCAGCTGACTTTGCTTTAGAAGGACAAATTCAACCTCTCTTCGGCAAAGGAGGAGAGATCAGGCAGTCCCGGGGTGCACTTTCAGCTCCCCCAAAGCCCAGCCTTTGTCTCAACCAGCACTTAAAATCTAAGACAGTGCAAGGAAGAAAACTGAAGTTCAGTGATAAAGAAGTTTTGTAACCACAGATGCTTCTGGAGTTTCCAGTACTGTGTAAATCCTTTTCAGCTTCATCTCTTAGAAATCTATCCAGCTGCAAATGCATCAAAGGTACCCCTGGCACTGACTGGACAGAAGGAAAAAAAAGTTCAGCTCAGGCCTGACTAAAATCATTTCACCCACTGTCACTAACACTTCTATGTGACCCAGCACTTCTTTTTTTTCCCCTGCTGTTTTTAATACAAATGTTGCCCCCAAAGAAATACAGTACACATAAACACTGCTTTCTCCCATGTAAACTCCAACCCTATAAACAGAAACTGGCTAACAAAGTATTTTTTAAAGGTTTTTTATATATATAGATGTGTTTTCATATGTCTTGTTTTGGACTCTTGTAAAATTCTGTGGGACTAAAACACCCATCAAAGGCAGTGGCGTGTATGGGGGCCAGTGCATCCAGTCACCTGTGGGATGGAGCACTGGTGACAGACCTGACAAATAACACTTTATCCAGGGACTAGAAAAGCTAAACATGCTGATGCTTCTGCACTGAGCAGCTTTCACACTGCAAGTGGGAGGGGAGGGTGTTATTTTTAGCTCCAGGTATTCTATCAAGCTGCTGCTAGAGGGGACAGAGCACGATGAGCTCAAAGCCAGACACGAGCGTTCCTGTAGTGACAGCCATCGTACCATGTGTCACCAGCAAATGGAAGAGGGGCTAAAAATATGCAGCTGTGGGATAAAAATATACCCAGCAAAAATCACAGAGCTGATGGAACAGCTAAAAAACAGTGTTTAGTGGTGGAATTGGCAGTTGGACTTGATGATCTTAGAGGGCTTTCCCAACCTAAACAATTCTGTGATCCTGTGATGAGGCGACTTCAGGAGTACAGTAGTGATTATAGCAGCCTGGGCAATTAGTGATGTCTGTACACCTCTATATCAACCAGTGGTATTTAATTTACTAGGGATATTTTTCCCCCCCCAGAGAATTTAAAAGTCGTTTGTTGGAGAAACTCAGAGGTGCTGAGTTATGCTAAATTTTTCTGCACTACTAAGGACATATTCCTTGCCAGGGTCGTGTTTCTGGGGGATTTATTAAGGGAGAGCTGCCTACAGGCAGCTCTCTCTGAATTCAGATGCAGCTGTGGTGGGCAGAGCAGCAGAGGGCACCAGCACCCCACCAGACAAACCAGAGCAGCAGAAATCCCTCCTGAGGTGTTTCTAGAGAGGCAGAGGAAAAAGTATTGCAAAAAACCCTGAAACTCCAGTTTATATGGCATGAAAATGTTGATTTACACGTGCCTAACCCGCAGACAGTGACCTGGGTGCACGTTGTGTCAGAGGGATGGAAATTAGAGATTCACAAGTCCTTAAAACGTAGCAGGAGTTTAAGTGGTGCTACCCACTGATCCTTCTGTCTGAGCTTTGGTGTTTCAAGCAGGGCAATATTTTCCATCATTCTGAAAGCCCCTCCTAACAAACACATCATAGAACAGAACAGTGACAGCAGGAGCTGGTACAGAAATGTGTATCTGATCATCTTTCAGCACCTGGAGAATGGGCTGGTGGGGAATCTGTCACTGCTTGCCTCTATTCCTTGCAGGGCACAACAAGCACTGGGAGATGCTGTGCTTCCCTGCTAAGTGGCATTTCATTCATCACTCAGATTCCCAGTCTTTCCATATCCTGAGCTTCCAGCACTCAAAAAATCATTCCTCAAGTCTGAACCTTTCCTTCAACAGAGACGAATGAAAAAGCACAGTCTGCTGCTGGTGGTGCCTTGTCCTTTCCTTGCACCCATGTGGTCTCTGCCTATACAAATTCATGGTGGGATGATTGCCCCCTTGCTGTGGACTCATGGAGAACCTGGAGAAGATTTCTTTCTTGCACTGAATCAAGTAATGGGCAGGAGAAAACTGGACAGGTCACGCTGGGAGAGCCGAGTCACGCTGTTCACAGGGTCACAGTGGCAGTGATCCTGTTAGAGTGACCTTCCAGAGCACAGCATTCCCTGGAGATGGAAAGCAGCCAGTGTCTGCCCTTTGCTCCTCTGACAGCCCTCTGAGCAAGAGGATGGTGCCCTGGTGAGCAGCAGCAGTGCTGTGGGATCCCCTCCAGGGCTCCCATCCACCCGTCCCAGCCCGAACTCTGGAGCACACCAGGTTCCAGAGCAGGATGCTGGGATGGCATCTCTGCTGCTTTCCAAATATCCAGTTCTCTCAGTGAGCTTTTAGAGCCTGAAGTGCAGTCACTTTCTCAGGGTGAGGTGCTGCACAGTTAATTGCTCCTAAGCCACGCACATTTTCCATCCTCCTACAGGCAAGAGCTTCCTGCCCCGTCCTTTTGTGCCAGTGAGGGGTGAAATATATTCCTCAAAAAGGAGTCAGTGCAGATGTGCTGTTCATATTACAGTTAGAACAATAAATAGAGCTGTATTAATTATACACAGGCAAAGAGGTGACACGTTGATTCCAGTTGTGTCAATAGGAATCAAATGAATTGATGGATTTCCACCAATCTAAAGAAATAGTTTAAATGTGTTTCATTCACCAGCTTGTTGTCAGTTTACACAGAATCAGCTGAAAACAGATGCTGCTGCCAGCTGGAAGAAAGGGCAGAGACAGTGATCTTTACCTAATTATTTAAATTACTTTGAAGTATGTGAAGCTACGAGATAAGGAATTCCATTATAATCCAAAGTGTTCTGCTCCCCTCTATTCACTCAATATTCAACTTCACCACCCAACACAGTTAATATTCTCCTTCTGAATTTGAGGATTTTAAATAATGCATTAAATTATTCCTTGGGGTTCACTGAGACTTCACAGTATACACAATGGTTTTCTTCTTCTACACAAAGCAGCAGGTTGGTTGCCCAGGCAGTGTGTGACTGACACCCTTTACATCTTTCCAAATTAAACTTTTGCATTGAATGGGCAGCAGTCCCCCTGTGATCCTAATTGCAGTGGGCAGTGCACACCCATCTGGAGCCTCCTCACTGAGTGCAATCAAAGTGACTCTTGCAAGTGCTGGATATGTGTTTGGAAAATTAATTCCTCATTGCAAGTAATAGATCCAACTGAAACGCTCTCTCCTGCCTTTCCAAAGGGTCCAGGTGTGGTGGCAGAGGGGACTGGGGGGCACAATTGAGCTTGTCTCCCTGGGTCACATTGTTCTGCTGTTGTCTTTCAAGCAATTTCAATACAAAAATTATTGCTCAATAACAAAAAAACCCTCTTTGAGTGCCCGTGACCATCCTGCAGTTAAGAAAAACCCTGTGAATATGTATAAAACATTGATAATGACTTTAAATTCCACAGTTATGCCTAAGACTAAAGCTTAAACTGGTTATGAACCCTGGGTAAGTGGGTTCCTGGCAGAATATCCCTGAATCAATTTTCCTGTCTCTCAGAGTTTTTTGGCACACACTAATACTGCTAGCAAGTGAATCTTCTAGTTTTTGGATATAATTGTCATTCCTGTCTCAGGCCTGGGAGGGGCAGTGACAAAATGGTGTGAGATGCTTCAGCTAATTGTTCCCTCTTGCCAGGGAATATGGAACTGGAGATCCCACAGTTGTCAATAAAAAAGATTATCAAGCCAAGACAACACGTCCTCCTGGCTTCTTAAATCCCTTGCCCTGTTTTCAGGAGGGGACCCAACTAACAGCATTTTTCCCATGCCTTTTCCAGATTCCACAGAAACAAAAAGCCCTCTGCCATGTTCCATAAGGGGCCTGTTCTTCAGGAAATAAAACCTTTGCGGTGTCAGATCCAGAACAGATAAATCACACTCAGGCTCTCCAGTGTCCTGCTGTGTGCAGCCAGAATTGATTTGGGGTTTTTTCATTCATCTCTGAGGCTGCTCATTTCCAGCAGCACCAGGAGCAGGGAGCCCCAGGATAGAAGATTTTAGGTCAAACTGCAGCAGTTTTGGGGCCAGCAATTTCTGCAGCACAGGGGAACTCTGGAGCTCCCTTTGGGGCAGGTCCCTCAGACAGGATCAGCTGTAAAGGTTTATCTCCTGCCAGTGTTCTCCAAGCTTTCTGGGACAGCTCTGGGATGCTGTGGGATAAGGCAAATCCCTGTTTTTCTGATGGAGCAATAATGTCTTGAGATGCAGGACTGGCATCCAGGAAGGCTCAGGGTACCTTGGGTGGGTCTCAGGATCTGCCATATGTGTGTCAGCCTGGAATTCTACAGTTCTACTTTATTTCTGCAATATTTTAGCTGCAAGCATTACACAGAAACCATTGCCATCCTTGCAGATGCTCTGGAGTTGGCAGGAAGGGAAGGAGAGCTGCACCTTCCCTTGGATTTCTGGAAATGCAGACAGCAAAGCTATTTATAGCCCAGCTCTAAGTCTGCCTATGCACATTTTCAGGCTTTCCAAATTTCATTCCAGCTTTGAGCTATCCTTTCAGTTCTTTCCCTTCTTTTATCCTCGTGGGACCTCTCAGATTTACTGGATTGTCAGGGATATTTGCCTTTCCCAGAGTTTTGGTGGTGGCTCATCTCTGTGTCAGCCACGCTAGAAAGGGGCAAGCAGATTGTTTGTAACTCACTCTGTGGGGATGTGAATCAAGGTGAATTTTAGTAGTGCCAGGATAAAATATTAACCTTATAACCTGATATTATAGTTGTATACCTTGCACTGGAAATCTGGGAAAGAACACTTCCAAAGGGATAGTCCCTATTAAAGGGAAATCATAGATAACCTTGAAGTTTTAAAAGTCTAATATTCAACCAACCTTTTCTTGGGTCTCAGAAAATTACACACAAGCTTCTGGACAGACATCACCCTACTGGTTATAATAATACAATCTAATACTTTATAATAATATAATAATTATATTATATACTGGCTATAATACTTCACAGCATGAATTTCATCAGAAAGCTTTCTATTTTTACATCTGTTGTTGACTTCCTGATGAGATTTTGCCTCTTCTCCAGGATTCCCAAGGCTCATGCTAACTTTGAGTACCAAAATCTTTTCAGATCCATCATGTGACATTTCACTTCTCTTGGTAACTTTTGAGGACAAGTCTGGCTCACACTGTGAATTAGGAAGGTTAAAGCTGCCCAGGTTTGGAGAAACAGGGTATTTAAGGGAGATGAAGACCAAGAAAAACATGAAAAATTGAGTCATTTACTTTCTTCTTGTTCTCCTCCAAGAAGAATCACACCGAGAGAGTACAATTAATCTTTAAGTCTATCCTAATTTCTCTATCACTCATCGAATAGACAACCTTCTATTAATAAAAGTGAAGGTCTATATTCTTAGAAAGCTCTTGGAAAACTCATTTGTAACTTCTGTCATGGTGATTTTCAGACCACTTTTTGCTGTTGCTGCCATTAATGAACCAGGAGTATGTATGAGCATTTGTTCAAAAAAGCCCACAAAATAAAATTCAAACCCCTGTCTTATAACTAAATGAAATCCTGTCCACAGCTCACTTTTTTATGCCTTTTAGCCTTTCTGCTTTGCTTTCTTCTGCCTCAAATGAACCACGTGTGACAGAGGTGTCGTTGTCCCAGAGACAACAAGTCTCTGCAAGTCTTGTGCAAATGGGCAGCCAAGAACAGACTTGTTAAAGCTCCACTATGGAGCGAGTGCAGCAGAAACAACAGTTCTTGGGGCTCAGAAAGGCCAAAGAAAGACTTGCAAAACCCAAATTCTGAGCAACCAGCCATCCCTGTTGGAGGGATGTGAGGGAGCTCACCCCTCAACCATGGGCAGCCTTTGTTTTTTGCTGGATGGTGTCTCTGATGCCTAAAGAGGGATGAAATCATGCTGAAGCTTTAGTTAAAGTCTGCTGAGAAGAAAAGCCTTGCCCTGCCTGGGTCAGCCTGGCAGAGTGCTGGAGCCTCCCTGCTCAGCAATCAATAGTTCATTTGAGGGGAATTCCCTTAACACCGACTTTCCTCACACCAGTTTCCCAGGGCTGTCTCCTTGGCACGGTTACGAAATCCATCACCCTTAGAGAAAGGGAGTGTCCACTTCTGAGCTTCAGGAAGAAAATTACAGGTTTTCAAAGCAGAGCAATTGGCTCCCAGGGTTCCCCTTGGCCCCTCACTGCTGCCTGGATCTGCCCAGCTGCACAACCACGAGCCCACCCGACCCATTTTCTGGATGTACCCGGACAGGCAGCGTTGAGCTGCCATCAGAAATGTTCCTCTGCTGAGGTGTTTCACTGGGGGCACTCACAGGGAGTTATTCCACATAGCTCAGGTTTAAATTCTACGGGCAGTGGGAGAGATCTGAGCCTGCAGAGATGAAGGACTAGCCTGGAGAAGCTCAGTCTCCAACTGATCTGCAGAGGGATAGGGTGGCCTATGGGTCCCGTTCTCATTTTTGTTCTCCTTTGGGGAGAGCACTGCAGAGTTGGGCATTTCTGCATTTCACTCCCTGGAAGTGACTTAAAAGGGCTGCCCCCTCCTCCATGGGAGCAAGGAACAGCACATTTCTTCTTCTCTGAACCCACATCTGGCAGGAAGAGCTGGCCAGGGTAAGATGTCAGAACCAGAGGAGCAGAGGCCAAAAAGTGAAAGGATTTGATACACTTGCCCTAAGGTGCCAGTACACTTGACTTACTCATGCCTACCTTATATAAGTCTCAGGGAAAAGAGAGTTAGAAACTTGTCTTGGCTTTTATTAGGTTTGACAGCACTAAGCAGCCAACTTCCACAGCTGATTTCAGATTTCAAGGGATGTTTTGATTCCTGAGAAACAAAAGCACATCACCCATCACAAGGAGCCAGTGAAATGTCAGATAGTTCCATTTTCCTTGGCACCAGAAAGTGATAATAATATCCAGGGCTTTTCTCCTGTGACAGGCCCAGAGGTGTCTGAAGACACACTTGCTGCACTTTGTTCATTAGGTACTCTCGTGGTTTGCAGCTTTGAACAACATCTGCTTTTTCTGATAGGGTACCACGTACTCATTACCCAAATTTAACCTTGGTCATGTGAGGGTAAGCAAGCAGAGAACAAGCAAGGAAAGATGAGAAACCCTGCCAATGCTCATAACACACCCCTGCTCTCTCATCAAAATTTCTAGTCTGGAGAACTGCCAGGGTATTGAAAGGAAACTGAGAGACATGCAAGGAGTGAGGGGGAGAAAAGGAAATTAGCACAAGGCAGATTGTACTGGATTTTCATGAGAAGACTCGCTGTCTGCCTTAGCAGACACACAAGCACAATATGCACCAAGAGAGACAGGGAATGTGACAGCACATTTCATCCCCACCCCAGGGCATGGATGCCTGTCTCCAGCACAATGAAGTGGCTGGCTTCCCTTTAACAAGGCAAGTTCCTCATAAAATCGCAGGAAATTAGGGGTGGGAGTGACCCCAGAAACTGCCTGTTGATGGTCAGCTCTCCTGAACCATCCCTGGGAGGGACTTAGGAAGGCCACAGTGGTGGAGAGGGTCTGCAGCCCCCAGGTGGGAGATCTCAGCACTTCCCTCTGCTCAGCCATGAAATACTTCCATGTACCACCAGAACTGCACCTGCTGTAGTTCACACTCCTTATTTCCATACCTGGGAATTCCATGTCTCTGCACAAGTTCCTATAAGCTGGAATTGGCTATAACTGCTTAAAATAAGACCTCTGCTGAAGCACCAAGCTGAGCTGGACTCCAGTGAATTCCCACACCTCTACTCTGTGGTCTCTCCTTGCTGCCCTCACTTCCCCAAGTGACTGTGGGAACAGTGACCTCTGAGCACACTCCACAGCACATCACATTAGAATGGAATATAGAGCCCACTGGCCAGGTAGTACAAATTGAAATAATTTCATTCCTGGATTTTAATTTATTTCCTACAGAGTGATTTTTTTGCATCCCAGCAAGTTAATGCCAAAGTCAATAACGAGTGTCATCGTCATTCCAACCCTTCAGTTCGGTTTCCTGAATCACAGCTGTAAATCAGAGCAGCTATTGCTGTGAAATGCACGTGCTGTTTATTGGATTGGCTCCCTGGAAAAGCCCTGTCGTTCCCCACCACAAAAGTAATTGCTGCTCTAGCTTGTTAAACCAAAGCTTGAGTTTATGAGCCCCTGTGCTAAAGGCTGCACAGCTCTGTCCTGCCTTCCAACCCATCCTTGCAGCTCAGCTCCAGCCATTCCCCCAGCACTGCCAAGGCCACCACTAACCCACGGCCCCAAGTGCCACATCTACACATCTGTTAAATCCCCCTAGGGATGGAGACTCCAGCACTGCCCTGGGCAGCTGTGCCAATGCTTGATGACCCTTTCGCTGAAGAAATTGTTCCTAATATCGAATCTGAACTTTTCCTGTCCCCTCTGAGCCTCCTTTTCTCCAGGCTGAGCCCCCCCAGCTGCTCCTCATCAGACTTGTGCTCCAGACCCTTCCCCAGCTCTGTTCCCTTCTCTGGACACGCCCCAGCCCCTCAGTGTCTTCCTTGTCACAAGGGCTGCCCCAGCTGCTTTCTGAGCTGCTGTAGATGGTAAACTCTGCACATTTCTCCTGGAAACCACATCCCCAGGCACCAGGCTGTGGGTGCTGAGCACACCCTGCAGAGAGCTGAGCTGCTCTGGCAGTATCTTTGCCCTCTCAGGGGTGTTCTTGGCTCTCCCACAGTGGGTGTCACCCAGCCTGGCCCTGAATGCAAAGCTGCACCCACGTGCTGGTCCCCAGTCCTGGCTGGGCTCCAGCCCGTGCTCAAGCCAAGGGGGGAATCTTGTTGCCGTAAATGATGATCTAGCAAAGATGAAGGACTTTCAAATCATGCATAAAACTAACAAAGACGTTGCAGGTGATTTTCCTGCACACGATATATACAGCTATCTGTGACATAAACCCCAAATTTACTCCTTTTTCAAGTGTTCAACACGTCTTTTCCCAGTTGAGACGTTCCGGCTAAGGAAGCACAGTACGAATCCTTCAGTTTGAGTTGTCCCAACTTGAGTCTTCTGACATCTCTAGGTCTCGTGGCAGATATAAATTATAGTCAAGGTCTGTACACTTTGTTCTCTGCTGCAGTGAAAGACACATTTGCTGGCATGGAAACCTCTTCTCTGTTCCCCTGCATTCTTTACCAGGCAGCACCACTGCTGGGTATCAATTCACTAAATGTTTCAGCACTTAGAATTGATTCCTGTTCCAGCTTCCTAAAACCCAAGAAATTACATTGCCAGGTTGTAATGGACACATCAGCTCCAGCTGACATAAAGAGGAGATAAATAGGACAGCAGCAAAGGAAATTGTCCTTTACACCAAACCAGGATGATTTGCATGAAAAAGTATTAAAGGTTAATCAGGCCATTGCTATAGGAATTTTAGCTGTGGTTTAGTAGCAATGTCTGTGCTCTGCAAAATGTAACCTTCACTTTATTGTGGTAGACCTTTTTATTGATAAAGTAAATAAATGCTATAACAGTCCATTTTTTTTCCTGTGCCATAGAAAGTAGAAAAAGTGTCCAGGAGCCACTGCAGCACATTTATGTTAGAGGGTAAGATGCTAAACCTGGTCCCCTTTTGACATTGAATGGTTAATATTACATTCTTGAATTACAAATAGGTAATAATATCAACATTTCAGGGGTGTTGGGCTTTTTCTGCTTTCCTGTGTACTACCAAGTACACGGTGCACATAAAAGCTCTACAACTGTGATTAAAACCACGACAAACGTCCTTGCTGTTATTATTTTTTTTAAATCCTATAAGGAATACCCACAAATTCCAGCCCTTACAATGGTGCTTTTCTGCATTCATCCTGGTGAACCTTACAGCCACATGTACAAAGATGACAAATGGAACAACATTGGTTTCTGCTTTTCTCTTTGGCAGGTGCAATGTTCTGCTTTGGGGAGATTCTTAAATAACTTCATTGCACTGCTCATTTTCAGAGCTCGATGCATAAAAGCACAATCATAAAACTCAGTTGCATTTAGCTCAAACATTTGCTGAGGCTCTTGAACTTTTCAAGTAATCCAGGCCTGATTTACAACTTGCTATAAAAGTCAAGCAGCATTTCAAGGTCTCGTGTGCCTGTGCCACCAGTGCAACGAACCCAGTTTGACTGCAGTTTGCCTCTTCTTCATCCCCTTTGAACCCTGATTATAAAAATACTCCTTTGTGGTGTGTGATGAGAACTGAAACCCTCACCCAAACCTCTCTGCAGCTTTGCTGCTTCATTTTCAGATACCTCTAATGCTCCTTTACTTCTGGTGCTGTATCAGGGTGCATTTGCGCTGTGACCTCTCCACCCAAGGCAGACACAAAACACCCACTGCTGGTGAAAACCCTGAGCTCTTCTCACCCCAGGGGCCACGTTTCCTCAGCATTTATGCAAACCAGCTTGGCCCTGCTGACTCCACCAGAGCTACTTCCAAATGGCACTGATGCTGCTTCTGATTTGCAGGTTTATGGGATGAGAGTTAAAGGAACAAAAAATAACATATGGCCAAACTGCTGATGACAATTGCAGGTCTCAAAAGAGTGGGATGAGCAATTAATTGGTATTTCCCCATTTGATAGACTTTACATCCCCTTCACGACGTACTTTGCATCCTACACAGCTGCTTAGTGGAGGTTCTCATTTCCCTTCACTTTGATCCCAGTACGTGGCATGACAGATGCCTGGCTCCCAAAATATTTACCTATTGTCATATGATGGCCTTGTAAAGAACTGAAAGGTTGGGGGGGAAAAAGAATCTTCCTGAAATGTTTCTCCTCTAAATCTTCTGCCAAGAAGTATAGCTGTGATTTTTTTTTTTAATAAAAATTATTTTTATGATGAAATATCCTAACTCACACTAAGGATAAACTTTCTGTTGGGATTCTCCATAACCAGCGTGTTTTGGAGACAACCTTTCAGTGCCAAGGGTGGGGAGAGGAGAGGACAAGACCCAGTGCAACAGGACAAGCTCTGTGGAAGCTCAGAGAGCTCTTAAAATTATCCTCCAGAGTGCCATTAAAATTATTCTCCAGCTTTTACAATATATCAAACAATCAGAGCCCAAACTCCAAAACAAACTCTCCAAACCATGGAGATACACCCTCAACAAGTACATTAGTAAATGCACATAAATAGCCAGAGGATAAATTTCAATGGAAGGAAGGAAGAAATCGTAGAGGATGTTTTGATAAGGTCTTTTAAATCTTTCCTTCTTTTTAAAAAGTCCTTCCAGAGAGCCAGAAAATTCCTGACACTTAACTGGAAGCTGCTCTGCCACGTTACAGAAATTGTACAAGTAGATGCAGTGCAAATATTCAATATATGTTTGAGAACAACAAGTGAGGCTGCCAAATCTATTAAGAAACCTTGTGTGCAATAATACACTGTGTGGTGAGATTAATGACCTGGGACACAACAATATCCTCCCGAGGAAGTGAAGAAGCCCTGAAGTGTGAATGCAGAAGGATTGTAGCATTTACATAAACACTGCTCAGGCTCTAAATCATCCTTGGTCGAGGTTTCAGTGGTTTGCAAGCACCTACAGATGCAGATCCTCTGTTTATCCCTCCTCCTTTCATCTCAGCAAGGTCAGCCCTTGCTGAGCCCTTCATTTAATTGTTTGCTGAGGCATTCTTGAAATTATTGTAAAATATACAAATAATCTGGACACAAAATGCCCGTCCAGAAGAAATCATTGTTGCTTAGAACTTGATTCTAATCTCCAAAACATCCCTGAGTCCTAGAGTGGTTTGGGTGGGAAGGGAATTAAAGATCATTTAGTTCCAATCCCCCTGCTGTGGGCAGAGACACCTTCCAAGAGACCAGGTTATATAAACACAAATATCATTAACCCTTATTTTCCTGATTTTCTGATCGAGAACATTAAAACCACAAGCAGATACACTGAATTCAGCTGCAATTCTGTTTAGTAAAGTTATTGCAACATTTATGCTTGGAGATGGCAACAGCGACCATCTGTGAATGGCCAGAGGTGATGTAGATCCAAATGTTGATGGCTCACACTAAGTATAATAAAACATGCAAGCCCCTGTCATATCCTACTTTATGGCCAAGCAGCTGCTGTAACAACAAAACCCAAAAGATTATGTAGCCAAAGCCAAAATAAAAGCTGGGAATCTGGGCATTTTCTGTCCCCCTAGTTGCTCTGTGAAACATGCCCCACCTGGATCACCAAGGATTCAGGGCATGCAGTGATTTGGTGTTTCTTATAACTCATGGATTGTGAATTCCTCAGTAATGCCATTTGCAGAGGTCACACTTTGGTGCTCCTGAGGAATAACAACCATCAGGGTGACCCCACTGCAGCCACAGCCTGGACAAAGCACCTGCCCAGCTAAAGAACTGTTGCCAGTAGAACACTAATACCTTACAGAAAAAAAAAAAGATTTTGGGGCTAAAATAAATCACAAAGTTAAAAAATCATGAGAAACCGTGGGGCATGTGAGTAGATATTGCGCATTTCTATGTCTTTGCCAATAGAAGAGAACCAGAAAGATTACAGACCCTTTCTCCCAAATTACTCAGAGGTCAGGATGAACGAGGGAGGTTTCTGATGTGCTTTATCCTGGATCTATTTCTGTTCACCATCTTCAGGCTGAAGTCACTCTTGCATCTTTTAACTCCTTGGCCTTTCCACTTCTTGTGGAGAGGATTGTGCCTGTAAATAGTCACAGCCAAGTTAACGTGGTGCTTTTTGCAGTAGCAGAAGGAAGGGCTGGTCCTGAAAACTGCCTGGTTCTAAACAGTGTCCCCATGAAATCACACAAAGAGAGACAGGGGAAATTAAAACTTAGAAACCAGAGCAGTCTGAGCATTTGTGGGGAGGTAAAAGGTGGATTTAAGAGTTAAACTCCACTTGAAAGGCGTCATGTGAGGATCCTGGGCTTCTCCCACTGCCCCTCCTGGTTATCTGCAGGGATTATGACCAAGAGAAAGGCAGTCACCAAAAGCAATGAGGATCCAACTCTAATTTTGCACCACCCATGACACAGGGACTACAAGAAAAAATTTCCCCTTGATTTTCTGGCATATTCTCAAGTTGTTCCTGTCAGCCTGTTTCTTTGGATTCAGATGTCTGTTTTCATTCCATCACTACAAGCGAAAACGCACGTGGAATCAATCCACTAATCCAAATATTTCCCCAAATATCACAAAAAAAAAAAAAATCAAATCTGGATTGAAACTTTCTACCTCAGGCACTTTATTAAATGCAAATTATTCTCATTAAAAGTAGTATACCAAAGACTGATCCCCAGACATACTACTGACTTGATCAAGCCTCCTGCTGAACAAAGCTATAAATGTAACTATAAATATTAATGAAGTTCACGTAAATAACATCTCCCACAGTGCTGCTGCTGCTACACAGGTAAGAGTGCATAAGAAATTTATTTTTTTATTTATTATCCCGGGGAGGAGGTCCACTTCTCTATCACAGGGGAAGAGGAGAGCCATGAAAAAAATGTGCCTAAGAGTGAGGCAGAGGCTGAGTCACCAGCAAGGCCAAACCCCTGGTGTGTTTGGAGCCACTTGATCCCGAACAGCACAGATGGCTCCCTTCCCAGAAGCAAAAGCCTGGGTTGGATGCTGCTTCACATGACTAATTTAACCCCAGAAACCCTCTCACAAGCAGCAAAGGATTTCTCTTGCAGGGGTCCGAAGCAGAAGATGCCCACCCAGGAAGGCTGGTGCTGTCTGGGCAGAGCCCACGGGACCCGCAGGCTGCAGCACCAAACGAGCTGGGGCTCAGCCCACGCAGTGCTCTGCGGCCCAGGGGACAGCACGAGGAGACCTTGAGCTCACCTGGAGCTTTAGGCCCTGTGTCTCTGCTTCTCTACCAAAAACACCCCCCTGTACACCCCTTGAATGCACTTTTTGGCCCAAAAGCTGGGTGGATGACATTTTCCCCTTCCCGATCCAGCCGGTCCCTGCTGTCGCTCCGTGACGATGCCGAGGTCAGGGAGGACAAGCCTCTGCCCCGGGGTGTCACCTCAGCTGCTCCGCGGCAGGAGGGTGTTAGTGGGCAGCTGGCAGAGTCCCGGGCTTGTCTCACAAGATCGTTTTGGGGCTGCAGCGCAAGGAGGCCACGAACTCAGTGACAAGACACGTAATGCAGAGTGAAGGCTGCCCAGAGGCTTTTCCTGAATGCTGCGTTCAGCAGCACGAAGGAGTCTGCAGGGGAAGACAGAGTCCCAGACAGCTCCTATTCCCACTCTCGGGGCAGAGAGCTGCTGCCGGGCAGTGTTTCATAGAATCATAGAATCCTAGAATAGATTGGGTTGGAAAAGACCTCCAAGATCATCAAGTCCAACCCCTGATCCAACTCCAATTACTACATCATG
>JAYRBT010000028.1:9216258-9227830 GCA_036023395.1 Myiotriccus ornatus | reverse complement strand
ATTTGCAACATAAAACAGAAAAAATTTTGGTCCAGCTTGTTTTCTTACAATGCTTCCCCTCACTTCCTTCACACATCAAAGACTATGTCACATTTGTTAAGTGTTACTGGAATATAATTGAGAATTTTTTAACATGAAGCCACTGAAAAATGAGTGACTGGCTGGAGGCTTTCTTTGTTTTAGGGTTGGGTTTTTATTTTGTAACAAGCATCCACTCTGAAAAATAATTACTCCATGTCTGTCTTTCTTTGAAAATATCTAAACAGACAGCAGTGGTCCTTGCATTCTAATAAGGATGTGACATTTCACAGCTTATTCTTGCAAGGGAAAGTGGTAAATTCAATCCTTTTGTCACTGACCCATAAAGAGCCTCACTGGAAATGCAGTTTTTTCTTAAACTCATGGAATCATGAAAGATGGGGTGAGAAAGGACTTTTGAAAGGACACCCAGTCTATTCCTCTGTCCCAAGACATAGTCAGCACACCGTAATCCTTCCTTAAAAGTCTTCACTTTAACATTCAGGTTCAGTGACAAAAACAGTGAAAAACTACCCAAGGCAAAATTAGAGAGAAGACTGAGCAGTGAACAAACAGGCTGCCAAGGAGAGGTGGGAACACACACAGCTGAGTAAATAATCCAAGGCCAGGTCTCACCAGCAGCAAATCAACCCTGAGCCCACTGGCCCCGTGCCTGTGGGACACAAGCCATGCAGTCCCCTCCAGGCTGATGCTTTATATAACATCAATACTGAGTTTACCAAAACTAAGCTGTTTTTCCCAAGATGTTTGCAGTAGGAGCAATATTCCAGGCAGGAGGGTGCCTATCACTGGTACCATGGTAATGAGGGAGGACAAGTTTTGGAGGTGTAACAACTTTTCTTTGAAGTCTTCAGTTGCACAGGATAGGAGAATGGTTGGGTTGGAAAGGACCTTCAAGGATCATCTGGTCCAACCTTCCTCCCCACGGGCAGGGACACCTTCCACAGCCTGGCCCTGAGCACTTCCAGGGATGGGGAATCTCTGGGCAACTTGGTTCCTTTTGAGCTGTTAGCAAGGCTGTTCACAGGGTGGAAAGTTTAGTGGCAGAAAGATGGTAAAAATGCAGCCATGAGCAACATCAGGAGGAAGCTGAGTAGACAGGGCTGTATTGCTTTGTTAGCATTTAACCTGCTGGTTCATCCACCACTCAGTCCTCAAGTTAAACCTCAGTGCAGCTCAGCAGTTAAATACACAATTAGCTTTAAACATCTAACACTTCAAATGTATTCACAGAAATCACATCTAGTTCCTGAACAAATCAATCAAATGTGCTGCTCCTTTTTAAATTTCCTATGTACAAAGAAATTGTAGCTATTAGCCCAGAGGGAATAATCCCAGTAAATCCATCAATCTGAACGTAAGAAGGGATAAAACACCTCATATAAAAGGCACATCAGCAATATCACTCCTGGGGTGGACTAAGAGCTTTTTCACTAATGTCAGCCCCAGACACTGCTTCACACAATAGGCAGAGCCTTTTCAAGCATTACTCATTAGAAAAATCAAAGAGCACAAAATAGCTGAGCATAATGATGCCACCTTAAATGGGGGAAAATACAGAGGCTCTCCCTTAGGAACGGCTGGTATCCCTAGGGGCAAACTAAAGCATAAAGAAGCTCAGTAAAATTTCCATTTTACTTGCTCAGAACAGTTACTGAGGATGCAGGTGAGCCTTCCAGGAGGGCAGGCTAACATGGGATGGCAGGGGCTCAAAAACTAAACCCTGGTCTGCCAGGTTGTTTCTCTCTTCGCTGAGCAGTGTGGGGAAGGCTTAAAGCTGAATAATCGTTAGGATTTTTTGCTTGGGGTTTTGGCTTGGGGTTTTTCTTTGCTTTTGAGCTGCTCAAGACACTTGTCCTTCCATCCCCAGGCAGAGAGGAATTGCTCTCCCTGATTCTACTGCACTGTTCTTTGGCAGGATATTCCTTCCAGCTACTCTGAAAACACTGGGCTCATTTCTTCCCTCTGCTTTCTGATGCAGGAACATTTGTATTGGACTACATGTTCTTCCACCCAGGCAAATTCTCCTGGCTCTACCACTCTTTTGGCACCTTTTTTTTTTAGGCCAGCAGAGGACCAGAAGGACTCATGAGACAGATCTCCAGTGGGGGTCTTTGCTGTGTGCCCTGGTCCTTGTGCACATCCTGCTTGTGTGGCAGATGGGCCCCCCTGTGTTCTGGAGGTGTTGATAATGTGATTCAGGAAGTCCTGGACCTAGAAGACACGGGATTCTCATCAGGGTGTGCTTGTCTCAAGGCTGGTAGTCACCCAAGGAACCACCCAGAAAAGACAGAGACTTCTCAGCTCAGAAATTATCCCTGCAAAGTACAGAACCTTCCTTCCCACTGTTCCGTTTTTGTTACACTCAGGGTCCCACAGAAATCACTAAGTACTCAGTAGTCTACCAGCACAGCATCCTCACTCTGGCTGGGCCTTTACTTGTCCTATTTTTATCTCATTACACCAACAAAAGACAATTCAATTCATTCTCACCATCAGCAAGAGTCTACAGATTTGCATTTGGTGATGCTTTGTGTATTCAGTGTTGAAAATCTCCTGCTAGAGGGAAGAAGATACGTAACAAGGTTTGAATAGTTTAATATGTTTCAGAGAAGCTTTTATCTTTTACAACTAAAGACACTGTCAGCAGGAGAAAGCCAAGCAAGGAGGAGGTTTGTAAATCAGTGTAGAATATTCTGTAAGCTCACACAAGGAAGAAGATACAGTGCAGTGGAATAACAGGAGAGAGTTCCTCACTCTCTATCACACCCCAGAAAAAGGTGCAAATGTAAAGCTCTCTGCTCTTTGCTTCTAACACCCACCCCTTCAGGGCAACACCGGCACTGGTGTTACAGCTCTCTCCGAGGAAGAGCAGCTCCTGCAGCCTCCAACCACAGCACCGACACTGCGGAGTGCAAAGGTGTCCCTTGCCGAGATGAAGAACCGCCTCACTCCTCCACCAGCGTCTCTGTTTTCCTGAGCCGTGAACACTTTGCTTCAGGGGACTAACAGGGTCACGGGGCTCTGCAAGGGAAGGATATTGCTGGTATGAGAAGTCCAGCTCTGTGATTTGTTCACTGCCCTGTGCAAACACAGAGGACTCTGCAGCTTTTGCAAGAGGCTCAGGAGTTCAGCACATCATATTCACCACCTCGTCATCAGGACTGGAGCTAAGATGATGTTACAACACAATTAATCCTATTTGAATTAATTAGTAGATCCACTTGCTAATGAGAGAGTTATCTTCCAGCAAATAGAAAGATCTAGTCTGACACAGCCCAGGTTATAAAATCTTCATTCATTCTCTGGTGGAATTTATATATATCAGCACATGGGATTTTTTCCAAGCAAAGAGCACAGAGCAATAGGTGTTTCAGGTTCTACATGAGCATTTTATTAAAAGTACACAAAGTAGTACAAGGCAGGGCTTATAGTCCCAACCTGGTATTTAAACTTTTTGCCCCATTTCCCCCATGTATTGATAAATGTGTTTTCTTTTGCAAGTTCTTTTGAGACTTGGAGGAAAATAGAAGTATATTATCTGGTACATGTGATTCCAGAATACAGGCCATCTGCAACAGTCCTTCCCTGACACACTGTCTATTGTGGTATCCCTCTGCTGGAAATCCCCATTTTTAAATTGCTTTTTCCTCCAGTCCCTAATTCTAGAACACATTGCTTCAGTGAGTCACTTGTTAACACCAGATTTTATATGCTGCTTGGATAAAGTTTCCAGTGTTAATACTGCATAGAAAAGAAGCTGTCATTTATTTTGCATGTCTATATTAATTGTTTGCACACTGTAATTCAAAGGACTGAGTCCACACTGTATTTAGCTGAAGGACGCTGTACCACTTCTCCTTATCCTCTCTTCCACTTCCTATTCCCCATACAGGAGTAATGGCTAATTAACACCATGTTAGTTAAAATTAAACCTTGATCACCTGGATGTGCCCCTTTTCTACAGAAACACCAGAGCTCAGCCTCTTACAAACCACAAAGAACATTAATTGTAACACTGCAGAGAGAAGTGGAGATCTATTAATCTGTGATTTTTGGAATAGCTGTTTTTGAAACTTTGTACTGATTTCCATACATTAAATAAGACACAGGAGTGAAGGACATTCATCTTGAAAAAAAGATCTTCTTAGCTGACTGGCTAATTAAGATTTTGGGCTGCCAGTAAGCCAACAGCATTCGGGATTTAAAGGGATTTATTCTTTTCACAGTGATAGTTTATAAACAGGCAGAGGTACAGACTTGAAAAATTGATTTTGCCAGTGAAAACCTTTGTCTGGGAAAGCTCATCCCAGCACAGCACCTAGAAACTGGGGCTGGCCACTGAAATCAGGATATGTTGGAACAATCCTTTGTGCACAGCAGGAGGTGCATTACTGTTCCAGAATGGATTCTGTGACCTCCTGGCTCTGTAGGGATTATCACCTATCTGAGGGGAT
Organism: Myiotriccus ornatus; assembly: GCA_036023395.1. NCBI lineage: Eukaryota > Metazoa > Chordata > Aves > Passeriformes > Tyrannidae > Myiotriccus > Myiotriccus ornatus. The sequence continues at coordinate 9,223,334 of JAYRBT010000028.1, read as the reverse complement.
TAAAGGATCCTGTTCCTTTCCTAATCCATCAGTGCTCTTTTGTTTTCCTGCCTGAAATGCTGCAAGCTCCAGGATCCACTGATCATCACACCAAGCACGAAGGGGAGGCTCTTCCCTCCTCACCCCTTCCAGCTCCTGAGTGCCTCAAACTTGGTCTGCAGAGGTGCCACTGGAATGCCAAGAGTACTCCCTGTCTGCACCATCATTCCCACCAAGCTGACTATGTACCTGTGCAGTTTTTGGGTGACAAACACCAAGAGTTTACAGAACCATGTGGAAATAGCCCCTGGGGAAGCCAAGGGGTGAGCTGCTAACCCCAGTTCAAACAGCACTGGCTGTGAAACCACAGCACTGACATGAAACCTCCTTGCATCTCCAGCCTTCTAACTCCTGTAGACGAGAAGTTATCAAATGCTCTTTCAGTGCTTATTTAGATATAATTGATGCATGTGGCTCACTGCAGACCTTTGATTAAGATGAAGTAAAACAGCCATCAATTAATTTGGATCAGAATGAGTGATATAGCATTCCAGTCTTGTTCTGAAGGGATGCCTTGACACTAGTTTAATGGGATATTACTGGATTTCTTGGAGCCTTTACAGAGCAAAACTCCCAGTGGTGTCCGTGGGAGCTAAGCTGATTGCTAGAGCAAAACTCTTTCTCCTAAACCAACTGCAAGGTCCAGTTCTGCACAGGGGGAGATTCACAGCAGAACACCACAAGTGCAGTTGATTTCAGTTTATGCTAAATGAATTTCTCATCCACTGTGTGTAAGATATTCAAGGTGCTGAGAGGGCACTGCTAAATTTCCAACTTGAATTCACCCACCTGAGGCAAGGAGCTCACCTCATTTGACACAGAGCAATATGTAAAAGACTCCACAGGGTTGATAGTCAAACTATCCCTCCAATGCTGTTATTGTCATTACTTTGATGTTCTACCAGAAAAAACAGAGCTTTGATTTCTGTATTACACATGGGAACACACAATGCCACAACGAGAAAAATCACTGCCCTAAAGATCTCCTACTTTAAAATAAGAAGTGTGTTGGGACCATAAGTGACAGCAGAAGTGGTTTAGGCACTGCTACAGGTTTTATGTGTGCAGATAGACACAAACAGACTTAACTACAAGAATTAAGTGAGCTACATTTGTCATTAAAATGAAACGTGGAACTGAGGCTGCTTTCAGGATGGTCTGGGCTGCTCCTCCTGTGGTCAGACACGATGTACAGAAGTAAAATACAGAAACACCTGAGTGAAAAAGAAAACAGGTACATGAAAACAGGCTAACCACCTTCTGCCTGGACAGTTTCCCAAACCCTGTTCTGAGCTCCCAGGATTCAGAAATGTTTATCCCCAGCCTTCCTGTTTGAGTCAGTTTTGCCTTAGTTTATCACTTCCAAGTGGAATATAGAAGTAACTCAGCTGAATAAAACCTCTTGGGGTTCTCTGCTGTGGGAATTACAGCAATAAATAAACATTCTATTAATTGTTTGAGTATATCTCTGAAATAAGTTGCAGCAGATTGACTTGTTTCTTCAGAAGAAAGCACCTCTTGCCCAGGTTATCTCAAGACACAAACTTTGCTCTCCTGTTCTGATAAGCCCAGGCACAGTTTGAATCACCCAGAATGTATTTTTATCACTGAAAATCTTCAGCAGCTGCCAAAGCTCGTTTCAGGAAAACACACTCACAAGGAGCTCATAAACATTGAGCCTGTGAATCACAACTGAGCTAATACAATATCTGTTGTGATTGGGAGGGGAGGAGGAACCCAAACTGTGACAGTTTCCTTCACAGCTTGGAAGATGAGCTCTGTTGTATTCCGTGGAGTGGCTGCTGTACAAGGGGATGTATCTTAGCTGGTGAAATAACCCAGCCTGAGGACACAGCTCAAACACATCATTACCTGTGCTAAAACACAGCAGCACGAGTGAAACTCCTGACAGGCTGCACACCCCATCTTCCACCTCGGAACAGGGGGGCCGAGTTCTTTAAAGCATCAATTCCACCCTGGGCACACTCAGGGAATAATTGATTTTTTTATTTATTTTTCTTACTTTCAGGTGAGTGAAGGAACCAACTAACTATGGCCCAAAGCTGCCAGAACGCTGCCTGGGGGACTGGCACACACTGAGGGAAATCGAGCTGCGTGCTGTGAAAAAGAAGCAAATAGTGACTCCTGGAAGTGAAGCCACCACAAACAGTCATCATTCCAGGAGAGTTATGATACTGTGAACACATTTTGAATATATTCTTCCACTCCAACATCTTAACCTGTCCTTTGTTTAACCAGGCAGAACAGCACTGCCAATGCTTTGCTCTGCTCCAGTGCTTTATGCTGGATAATTTGTTATCACCATAAATGATTGCTCATTAACACGTTACAGCAGAGGGTGTAAAGCCAAAGGAAGATTCTGAAGCCCTGCTGGATTATTGTTCTAGTGAGAAACAGTTACAAAACTGGAACTCAAACATGAAATTGGTATCATTATCTCCTTACTGGGTAGATGCAGAATTTAATAACGTCTCTCTAATAGCTCTCAGAGATCTCACTTATCACCACAGATAATTAAACACAACTATTCTATTATATTAAGGGAAAAATGCCAGCAAGATATTCTGACAAAAAGTTTGTGTCTAATTGATTAAATCTATTGTATCCTTAGATTGTTATTATGATTCAGTTCCTTGTATTTTCTCTCTTTTTCTTTTCAGGCATTTTTACCACTTTCCATTGGCTCCCTGATAAGTCAGCGTGGTTATATTGGATGACTTTGCAGAGGAAGAATAGAACAATTAATCGACTGAAAATATTCTGAAGCTTTATTCTAAAAGTGAATGTCTCACTCTGCATTACAAACTGCTCTCCACTCTTCCTTCAGTTTTAGCCAAAATATCCAAGGATCCAGGTCACACAGGAACAGGATAGTCCTGGATGGTGGCAGGGGAGAGCTGGAGGTGACACCTCCCCTGCAGGAGAGCTGGGAAGGAACAAGAGCACTTCTCTGTCCTCGGAACATATGGAAATTTGCCACATACATCAGCAGGCAGGGAACACAGAGACCCTTTGAATGCCCCCCAGGGCGGGAGAAAACCAAACCCAATCCTCGAATTCATCTTAGCTGACCCCTCCTGGACTGCCCCAGGCCCCGAGGGTGCTCCTCAGGAGGATGCAGTGTAGGGTTAGAAGCCATGAGGGAAGCCCTCCCACTCTTCATTGTCCTAGAACTACAAATAACTCTGAAATTACTTTTGCTATGATAATGTGATGGGAGCAAAGGGATTGCACTGCAAAAATATAATGTAGACTGTCACAGGCAGTTAATCATGTACACAGTGCTTGCAACACTCATGTAACTATGGATTTCTAATTCTGCTTCAAAATGAGAAACAATGATAACTTTAATTTTTATTACTGAGTGAAGAGAAAGAAATTACTTGGGGGGGTTTTGTCCAATGTTCTCTTTGAGAGTTTCTTGCTGAAATCTAAATTACATCAAAAAGGCCAAATTTAAAATCAAAATGCTTTTCAGAAAGAGGTGTTTCAAATCTTGGATTTTTTTCTGTCCAGAGACCAGAGATTATCCAGCCTCTCCAAGTTTTCCTCAGAGTTGTGTTGCCTGTTATTTGTAATGGCAGGAAACTGCTGTGAACAACCCCTAGGGCAGCAGCAGCAGATATTTCCCAGGAGCAGAGAGGAGCTGAAATAGTCTTATATCCCCCCCAAAGAAGTATAAAAGCACTTTTCATGTGAGTGGAAACAGGAGGAGAGTTGTTTTGGGACACTTTTTTGTAATTTTTCCTAAGAGTTGTCCTGGTGCTTCTGAACTCCCTGTGGACTGCTCAATCTATACTTATTTTTATGAGGAGTAGAGACAAAAGGTTAAAGCCTTAGAAATTGCACAGCCTTTCTCTGGCTAACCAGTCATTTGGGGAGGTGGCCACGCAGGATGTGCTGCAATTTGCTGGAAATTTGCACTAGAGAAGACAGGGCCAAGCTGGGAGACAATAAAACCAAGGAAGCACAACTCAAGCTGGGCCAGACCTTCCTCCTCCACCTTCCCTTTCATCCACGTTCCTTCCCACACCACCTCCTGCTTGGGTAATGATCATTTTGCAGAGGAGATTGTCCTGTTCAGTGTGACCAGAGCGAGCAGGATGAGGAATCTCTGCAGTGGGCAGGAGTGGCAGGTCACTTCCCTGCCCTCCAGCCCATCTGGCTCCGGGAGCCCCGGCTGCACCGAGGCGCTGCTGGTGCCAGGAGAAGGTGAAAGCACAGCACCAGCAGGGACAATTTCAGGCCACTGAGCCGGGTTTTAATCATGCCTCTTCCACTAATGTCAGAAGAAATTACATGGCCAAATCCCTGCAAGCTGTTTTGAATATCTGAAAGTTAATTTAACAGTTATGGCTGGGGCAAAGAAATGGGGCTGCCCACTGGCAGAGGCAGCAGCTGACACAGACTGGCAGGGCCCAGACAGATCAGCAGCTGGGAAAAACACATCCCACTCCATTATCCCCCCCAAAAGGATGGCAGTGCTTTTGGCACACAACATGTTAGTGCTACCCCGGGACAGAGGAGCCTACACATGGCACACACTGGCTTTTAGGGAAGGATGGGGATGCAGGATCACTGTAAGGATTCCATACACAAGGACTTTTTCCCTCTGCAACACTTGGGCAGCTCGTGCCAGGGCAAGTAGCTGCCTTTAACAACAGCCTCAGAGTTAATTGCCAGTGACAGAAGCACCACCAAATCTCTTAACACTCCCAGGCAGGACTGACACAGCGTCCCTGCCCCCTCCAGCACCCCAAGGAGCTCCCCGGGGTGGATGTCCAACACACCTCGACTCTGGGGCAGCAGGACCTGCCCCACTGCTGGCAAGAGCAGGGCACAGCATGTTCCTGCAGACCCTGGCAGGTACAGCACTGGCACTCAGGGAGCTGGGACACGAAGTGCCAGACTATCTAACAATAAATCACGTTTTCCTTTCATTCACAGATAACAGACCGAGGGTTGGTTTTCTGGTGTGGCTTCTTTTTCTCCAGTAAACTTCAGAAACCTGTGCCCTTCCACTTCTGAACCCACCTGAGGTCACTGCTGTCCTCCCATCACTCTCACTGCTGGGAAAGGCTCCAAAACATGCAGGAAACTTTGCAAAAGAAGGCAGTGAGCAGATAGATGACCAGAAACTCTGCTGAGAGACTTCTGGTCCCTGAGAAATGAGAAGCCTCCCCAGCATCTACCATTCCTCCTTTTTTTTCTGAGGAAGATATTACAGGCTTGAAATTATTACTGATCCCCTGTGAGCAGGCAAGGAAGCCTAATACTTCCAGACAAAAACTTCCACATCTTCCTCGTGCACCTCACTTTGCAAAGTGTTTTTTGCAGAAGAAAGTGGTTTAATACTGGGGTGAATTTTTTTTGTTAAAGCTCTGCAATGGCTTAAGAATGAGAACATTTTTTTTGCCAAGAAAGTGGGCAACACAGACACTTTTTTATATCATAAACATTAAAGAGAAAGATATAAAGATAAACAAGCTCAATGTTTGTTTTCCTGATCCCAAAATCAATGGACAAACGCACCAAAAGCAGGGATCTCGCTCCTTCCCTCGTATCAACGCTGGCAGTGATGTAAGTTCCTCTGCACATATGGCAGAAGTGAATTTGGCTCTAAAAATCTGAATTTTAAAATCCTCCTCCGGAAAAACCAGCGTTGGAGAAAACCACAGCAGAGCTTTTGCCATGTTTTTAAACTGGGACAAAGGTGGTGAAGGCAACAATATTTCCTGTGCTGCTCTCTGAGCTGCTCAGACCCAGCACAGAACAAGGACACGTCCGTGGCAGAGAATGTTTTCAACACTCACTGCTGAAACCATTTAATTAACCGTTCTCTTGGGGTCAATATCAAGTTATGTCAATAAGCATTTGAGTTCATCCAGAACTGATAGTTGAATCTGTTTGTTTGATCTGCCAGTTTTATCTTGTAAATGGGGCTCTTGCAGCAGACTCAAACCATGACAGCACCACGGCAATGTGTTATTCTGTGGGGTTTGTTTTAAAGTTTATAAAAGGAATTGCACCCATGGCAATTGAAAACTGCTGTTGTTCTTGATTTAAAAACTGATGCAGTTCCCTTTCCAGAAAAAAAAAGATTCAGTGGAAAAAAAGAGAATTCGAAGTATGAATGGCTTTTTTTTTTCTAGTTGAAGTAAGGATAATCCACAAGACTCTGTCTTCCTCTATGCAAAAAGATGTTCCAAAACCAGACCTCATTTTCTCTTTTTAGAGGTAGATGCACCTTCAAGGGAAAACAACCCCTGAGATGACCAAAACTGAAGACTTCTTATGAATTATTGTAAGAAAATAAAGCAGCTGATTATCTGTCATTAGTCCTAGAACAAAAAAAAACCTGGATTTAAACACAATTTTGGCATTCAAAATATCATATTGAAGAGCAAACCTCCTTATTGCTTCTGGTGCCAGGTTTTTTCCTCAGATGGCAGCCAGCACTGCATCTGACAAACACACCTCGTAGCCCATGGAAGAGCTTTCCTGGGAAGGCAGAAAGCAGGCAAGCCTGGCTTAGTGCTCGTGGAAATTGGCCACACGAAACGTCATTTCATCGTGGAACAAAGCCAGGGAGCTGGAAGTTGTAAGAAATCCTTTCATAATAGGGGTTGTTTCCTAATCTTATTCACAGAGATTGGGCCACACAGTGGGAACCAGATACCCTTCAGGTTACTCCAATTAGCCCCCAGTCATTACCACTGTGATTTTCTGGTGTCCTCCAGCAAACAAGCAACACAGGAGTCTAAAACCTGAAGGTTTGGCCCAGCAGTAGAATAGCTTTTAGTGCTGCAAGTGGAATGAAGAACATGGCCTTTAGCCACTTTAAATACCTCCCCTACCAAACCTTCCCTCTGGTGCCATCAGATCATTTCACCTGTGTCCACTGTGTGCATCATTTGAGAGCTCAGGAATCAGGGGCAGATGAAGACAGCAAATAACAGCAGATGATGAAGATGGGAAATAATAAAGTGTCCAGGGAAGCAGAAGGTTATAGGTGA
>JAYRBT010000028.1:9176311-9214001 GCA_036023395.1 Myiotriccus ornatus | reverse complement strand
GTAGAACCAAAGATTGCTTAAAAATTTATCAGAGCAGGCTGTCTGTTATATCGTGAATGGCTTTGGGATATCAAAACCATAGCAAGTTATGCAGTTATTTACAGTATTGCCCAGTGTTTGGGTACACTGCTGTCTGTCTGATCACTAACTTCTGTGCACACACAGCACAACCAGCACTGCCATGATTTTAAATCCCTGGATTTCATGGGGTATCCAAGCTAAGGACCATTAATCACTTTCCCCTTTAAAGACAGGCAGCATCCTCTGTCATCTGCTGCTCTTTTCTCAGTGATCCATTTGTGGGAACCTCTGTCACAGCGAAGCTCCTTGGCTGGGGAACAATGAGATGCAAAGTAGAAAACTGATGCTCTTCATTACAGTAATTTTCAACCTGTCTGACAGCAATAGGAATTCAATTACAGTCCTCCAGCGGCAACGAGCTCCGTGCACCAGACCTTAATTGTTCAACCATCAGTTTGCAATTTGCATTTGTACTGTAGTGACAGCTGACTGTTTCCATCAGTAGTAGGCATTTATATTCATGAAAAAATAAATATATCATACATCCAGCTCAGCAAGGAAACTTTCTATAATGAAGAAAACCAGCTTATTTACTTAAATTACTGCAATAATTTGCAGCTCTGGAGGCTGACATAGTTCTTTCCCTTGCTCTTACAAACCAGAGGCCCAACTGTGCATTCTGAGCATTAGTTATATTTAGTAACCAGGGTGATTATATTTTGATTTCCTCCTCCCTTAAAGAAATCAAGTGAAATTTAATAGAAAAAGGCTTCCAGAATACATGGGTGTGTTCTGAACACCACACTTTTGAAGCATGCATGTTATAAATTTGCTCATGTATAAACAGACACGAGTGGATATCTGTGAGGGTGCAAACCAACCCTTTATCTTACACTGCTGAGCTACAAAAAAAACCCACTTGAAAGCTGAGCTGGCACATTGATGTTCATATGGCAGTTTACTCCAAGGGGCTTAGAGAAATGGGCAGGTTTTGGGGCATCTAAGAAGGCTTTTCAAATCTTAGTAAGTGCAGTACTAAGGATGTGCCACCTCCTTGGTGACTGCCCATCACTGATCACAGTCAGATGAGGTGGGTCTTTGCTGCTGGCTGCAGTCAGAAATTCCTGGAGTTTTCCAAGGCCTTGGCAATGAAGTCATAACCCAGTAGCTCATGGCTTTCACCCCTCAGGTGCTTGTTAACTCGAATTTACAGTCATTCTAAGGAGGTGAGAGCCTGACTGTGGCACTGAGGGGTGCAAGGCAGGCACTGGCTCAGCACAGGTACCAGACGTGCTGCAATAAGAGAAACTCAAGACTAGGAAAACAAAGGGTCAGGACCAAAATTCAGTAACTGAACTGCAGGAGAGAATTAGGCAAAATACCTGCTTTTACATCACCTTGATCTGACAGCTTGCATCAGTCTTCTAGTTTAGAAAAAACTAAAACATGGTATCAAGAGCTGGGAAAACAACGAAACTCGCTGTCATGTCCCACAGGCAGCTCCTGGCCCTGATGATTTACTGCTGCCTCTCACTCCACACATCCCTGCAAGGCACGGAGAATGACAGCAGCATTTTTGGGAGGGGAAATATCAGACTTTTCAGTGCAGGGCTAAAACAAAAAATAAAAAATAAAAATCCTTTCTCCTTCATGCAAATACCATAGCCTGGGACTGGCAGCCTTGGGATGTTATCCAGCACAGACCTCTCAACCTAAAGGTGCCACGTGCCTTCCCGAGCTCCAAGGAATTATTCTGGCAGCATCTCCATTAGTGTGCTCAGGACTGAGCCTGCCCCTGACAGCCCTTGAGAAGTCTCCATTTCATCAGAGATTTCCCTGATGTGGGTGCTGTTCTCCTGCTTGGTGTTTGTGTCAGATCCCTTCTCTGGCACCCGAAAATCTAAGTAGCAGTTTGTTAATGACAGTTTCAATTCAATGGAAAATGTTGTACCTGCACTAGTAGGAAAAAAAGGATCGGAAAAATTTATAAATAAGGGTTTCCCCCCTGCCCCTTGTCACTCCTAGAATGCATAACCCTCCATTATATTGATTCAAGGCAGCTTAAACCAGCCTGGCTTAGTTGTCCAAGTTGAATAAGACCAGCTAAGCCTCGAGCAGTACAAATAAGAGTTGCAACCATGCTTTAGAAATGTTAGAGTTTAGATATTTTTAATATATTTCTACATATGTAGTATATGCTGATATTATATAATTATGTATATATTATATAGAGTTTTAGTATGTGCCTGTTTTCCTTCAAAGGCCAGACAACCCACAGCACCAGAGCAGCACAGGTGTCTGAGGCCCATCCTGGTTTGTTTTATGGGATTATCCCCACCTTAACCTACATTTTCTTTTTAATTAGGTTACAGGGTTCAGTTCCCTCCTCCAGTTTGCTGACTGAACTGAAATAGTAGCCCTGCTTCCAAGGAAACTTTCTCTTCACAGAAATGAGGAGGTTCAGCTCACAATTGCTGAGCAGATCACAGTCCAGATCCTGTTGCTGTAGAGCAACAAGTCAGTCACTGTCCAGAAGATAAAAACCCAGACCCTGCTGGTATTTACCTGGGTGAAGGATAAACAAACATCCAGGTAACTGGTTTAGGTTGCAGACTATACTCTAAAATATTCTAAGATCGTGTTAATTATTTCATCAACCTCCCCACAACTCCTTCCTTCCAGAGGCAGCAGAGATGTGAACCTTTCTGCCTGGAACAAGCAGCCTTGCAGATGAGCAGTGAGATACTGTATGAACGTTATATGAGAGCACTGTGAGAGAATTCCAAACGGAGAAGGTGCTGGTTTGATCTCCATAATCACCTTGAAAAGGGTAAAATCCCTCCCCAGCCCAGGTTTGCAGAGTCAGATGTTGTTGTCAGCTCCCAGCTGCTGCTCTGAGATTGAGAACAGCCAGGAGTTGCAGTGAGTGGGCTGCAGGAATATTACAAACAATAATCTCTGACCAAAAAAAAAAAAAATCAATGAACCATGCACCCTCCAAGCCAGGCTGCTGAAGGAACACCAAGTGTTATTTCAGGTGTTGTTACAGCTTTATACACAGCGTTTATTCAGGTTGATTTTGTAAGACAAGCCTTTTCCCAGCCTCAAGGTCTAAAAATCAGTGTTACTGAATGTAAACACAAACCTTGATTGTGTTTGCTTTGTGTTCTTTAAAAAGCCTCATTTCTCCCTCCTGCTATTAAAAACAAATAAAATGTCTCAGCTCAGGATTACCACTGAAGGCAGAAAACCTTGTATCTGTATTTTCTGCTTTGCATAAGCACAGCTCTGCTTGGCTATGCATCAAACATTTATTCCAGGGAGCTTTGACTGCAGAAGACACCATCATGATTCATCATGCATGTATGTTTGCTAAATTTCATAAATAGTGGAAAATAGGCCATAAGTGCTGCTTTATGTTTTAAATCACTGTTTTGTCTGGCCAAAATGTCTCCAGAGTAGCAGTGCTAGAAATTCAGATAATGAAAATTAAAGAGGCATGTGCTTTGCCTTTATACAGCTAACTTGCACTGATAGGGCAGTAAATCTCTAAAGTGATACGGGTACAACAAGGAATAAGATGTTCCAAACTGCAGGAAAAGAGGCAGATTTTCCACAACCTTTACCCTGAGCCCAGCTCTGCTGTGCAGAGCAGCACTCAAAGGCTCACAATCATCTGCCTTTCTCAGAGTAGCAGGGCCAAGAAAATATCATCTAGACTTTACTGAAGTTAACTATAATTCAACAGCAAACTCTGTTTTCAAACATGACTTCTGCTTCAGCTGCTGTGCTGCCAGAGCAGCTGAGGTTCTGCTCCAGGCACGGCCCCTGCAGGAGGATTGACAGGCAGCTCCTGCTCCTCCAGGCACCTGGCCAAGCCACCAGGGCTGTGCTAACGCAGAGCAGACAGTGCCAGCACGCCAGGAGATGCTCATATTGTGTATTTCTTTCCTCTTCTCTTTATAAATATATATATATGTGGGCAAACCCCGAGATTTCAGTGTGAACCTGGGGAGTCTGGATGGGGATGCTGGGATTATTCAGCCTCCAGGTGGTTTTATTTCCCCTTAGGGTTTTTTTGGGTTTTTTTTGAGTTTTGTGGATTGCACTCTGGTGCCTGACCCTCTTGTCATGCTGATGGACCCACCACAGTGTAGGCACCTCAACTTGTGCCATGGCAGGGAGCTCCACCTGCCAAACATGCCCCAAGGTTGAACTGGCAGAGCACAACAGCGAGTGGTTCAGCTCAAACCCACTGACCAAGAACAGACCAAGGCTCACTGAACATTTTAATGTAACCATGTCATAGAATCACAGAATGGTTTGAGTTCCCAAGGGATCTCAAAGCTCACCTCATCCCAGCACCCTGCCATGGGCAGGGACACCTTCCACTAGCCCAGGTTGCTGCAAGCCCCATCCAACCTGGCCTTGGAAACCCTTAATCTTCAAACCTCACTCAGAATACACCATGAAAAATACAATGGAGACTGATCTATAAATCAGGAAGGAGACTTCAATGAGCTAGAGGATATTACTGATAAGTAGTCTCCCAAACCCCAAGTATCAGACCAGCAAGGAAGCAGCTTTAAGTAGTGTAACTGAAATTTTGCCAGCAGCAAAGAAAAAAACCACCCTTTTGTCTTATGTAATTTTCCTAAGGAAGAAGGGGAAATGCAGTATATTTCTGCAAGTGAAGGTGCAATCAAAGATCTCCTCAGCACCAAAGACTGTAATGATTTCTCTTTCCCTCATGTCTGGCTTCCCAGTAAATTATGAAGTTAAATTTAGTATCTCAATCCTCATCTTGCAGGTGCCTCTGGACCTGGGTCTAGAGCACATAAAGAAAGGCTGCCTAATGCTCCAAGAGACACTTGCTTCTCAGGCCCAGCAGAAAAACAGCCATAAAAGCTGGGATGGAGAACATCTGAAAGGGTGGGAGAAGAGTGAAAGAGGACAGAGGTGCAGTGGGGAGACAGCTGGCCTCTGAGGGAAACAAGGTTTGCATCTCCTACAGGTATTTTCACCATTTATAGCCAGCACATGGATGAATTTGGCCTTCAGAAAAGCTACAACGAAGAATCATTTTAACAGAGCACAAAAGGCATGTTTTTATGTTGATTGTTAAAACAAAGGAGCTGAGCGTGGGAATACAGATCCCTTTTCCAAGCATTGAAAACAGTACAGGGTATAAGTCACTGGGCATCCAACCTAAAGAAATTTGTTTTCCTGGCAGACCCAATATTTTATTTCACACCTGAAATTTGGTTTAGTGCCCTTTTTTTTTTTTTTTTTTTTTAAATTCAGTGATTCAGCTGATCATTGAAGAAAAAAGATTGCAACTTGTTCCTGATATGATTACAAGAAGGCAGCCTTTGGACACTCCCTCAAATTCATGGAAAGGCTGTCATAATCAATTATTCATTTTTAGTGCATCCATGACATTTAAGAATATGACCATTCTCTCAGTTCATTGATCTTTTCCACACAAAGGTTTTCTGTAAATTGAAGCAGTTTCTTGATTTTTTAGCAAACTTTTGGCATTAAAATGCTGTATCATATATGATACATCATAAAATGTGTGATCAAAGGAGATCATCTCCTACTAAATTTTCTTTTCTTCTAATCTTCCCTCCTCAGGCAAAAACCTGGGTAAGTAGATAAGTCAGTCCCACAAGGTGGATGAAACTTTGATAATAAAGCTTACGGTGATATTCATTCAGTTTTCTAAAATCCTTTTTTTTTTTTTTTTAAAGTAGGAAAAACATCAATCCTAACTCCTGTAATTACAGAGTAAAAGTTGCAGGGGTAGGAAGATGCTTTGTTTCGGACTGTGTGCAAAGTTAAGTCAGTAAAATGCAGCAAGTCAGTCCAGGATAGTGATTTTAATATATCTGAATATGTATCTAAAAATCCATGAAAATTGTTCATAAAGAACCTCTGATGCACTTAAATAACACACCTCCCAAGGTGGCCTTGGTGCAGTTTCCCAAGCAATAGGAAAATTAACATTTTAGGTACTTCTTTGCATCCTTCTGATCTTAAAGAGACCTAAAAACTAGTCCAGAAACTGTAAAGACATATTTTTGAGACTTTTAATTTGATGTTCTTTTAAAGGTGAAGACACAAAGGACAGAATCTTTGGATTTCAAATTCCTGTCAGCAGCTTTAATGAATAAACAAACCTGTGCCTTTTTGCTGTCACCAGACCCCCACGAGCCAAGGGGGGTATCTTTTTATATTATAGATATGAAGAAAACACCCATCTACTGGAAATACCTACAGATTATCTCACCAGTTGTACGAAGTTTTGGTTGAAGAAGAAAGTCACGAAGCTTTTCTTGAGGGGTGGGAAGGTTGGGGGTTTTTTGTTTGGTTGGTTTTATTTGTTTTGGGGTTTTTTATATAATTGTTTGTTTGAGACTTTGTTTTGTTTTTTTTTCTTTTGAAGAGGAAATTGTCTAAAGAAACTAAGTGGATAAGGGTACGAAGATTTTTAGTCAGCCTCTGTTTTCTGACACTGGAACACTTGTGGGGCTCATTCCTGCCCTCTCATGCCCTGCCCAGCAGCCTCCAAACTGCAACCACCACCCAAAGCAGAAGAAATAGCTAAACTAGGAAGGGAAAATAACTCCTGTGTGTGACAGAACACCCAATTCCACCTTTGGAATAGGAATTCAATGCTCTCAGGACCGAAAGACTTTCAGGAATCCATTTAAACTCCCAGGTGGTTTATTCGAGGGACATTTCTTTGCAAAAATAAATCTGTACATATACACATGAGGACACCTGTAGACATATATAGATATATATATCTATATTAACTGCATTACCTAAGCAGCATCTTGAACAAAACAGCCTCTGTTTGCCTCTCTGCACAATGAAAGCTCCACAAGTTTATTGTGCACCCTGAGGTGCACCCTGAGGGCTGTTTGTCAACTGCCAGTTACCATCAGCTTCAGCTGGACCCAAATCCAGCAGCTTCTTCATCATCGTCCTGGGAGTAATGACTGGGGAAAACAAAACACAAATTGCTTCTTCCAGGCTCAGATTATCTGGTAGCAAGGAGAGCTGCCATTGTAAGAGGATTTGCACTAATTACATAAATGTTCTCACACCTTATAAAACAGTGTTCGGAAAATAACAGACTGGAAGGCCAGGAGGTTAATCAGCACAGTGATTCTGAACCTCTCCCTGGCCTGAATTCCCACAGAGGAAAAGTCAGTCAGGATGCCTGGTAAAGACCCAGACCACAATTCCTTTATGGAAATGATCACCTGGCAGTGAAACACTCGAGAGTTCCCTTCCCCACCCCTTTAAATGACTGGTGAAGTAAACAGCAAAATCAATAACCACCAAACCGGTGTCGCTCGGGCAATTAAGAAAGCTGAGACAGGGCCCATCCGTAAGTTGCTCCGGGCAGTCCCAGGGGGATTGCAGCCTGCCTGCTTTATTGGCTGAGCCCTCATTCCCATGCAGGAGCTGTAGGGGAACATTTCCTACACATATTCACTCTAACCTGCTGTAGCAGGTGCTCTGCAAACACCTTACATCCATCTCCACACTTTGCAGACCCTTGTATTTCTCAGCTCAGTGAACTCACATTAACTCCTGCAATTGGAAACACGCTTCTTTTAAGCAAAGGGGGTGATTTAGTAGAAATTCCACTTTGCCAGTCTCACCTAAGTGCATCCCACTGGAAACACACATTGCCCTGGTGGCAGAGCGTGGCCACGTGTGATTTTAGAGCTCTGCGTATCAGACATCCACGAGAAGCAGCTGCATCCCTGTGGGGATGTGCAGGGTCAAGAGCAGATGTGATAAAAGCCTCCTCCTTTTGCAGCAGGCTGAGAAAAGCCATTTCAGCCGTTGCATCAAAGGGAAAAACATGTTCCCTTTTCCAGCAGGGGCTCAGGATGCAAGTCCACAGAGACAGGCTTGACTGCCTCCCATCCACATGTCACCCTGTCACTCTTAGGAGCAAACCCAGTGGAATTAGTTTAAATAACCCACACAGGGGAGCCTCAGATTTTGAGTTGGTTTTTTTTTTTTTTAATTGCATCTAAACCCTGAAATGGCAGTAATAAACCCAAATCTCCAATTTTCAGCACGTAAAAGTGATGTGTATGAAATTTTAAAGCCGTACAGATTTGCCTAGCTTATGCTCCCACGCACACACCTTGAAAAATACCAGGAATCACATGCTTTGATAAAGACAAATTAAAACATTCAATAAAAAAAAAATAAAAATCAGAAGATTCCCGCGAAACCTCCTGCTTTCACCAAGACACTTGAAATAAATTTGATAAATACCACCTATACTCTGTGTATATATATATATATCTCCTAGGATGATCATGCTGCTTCTCTCTTCCCTCATTTCTCAGTCTGTGGAGAAGCAGGACCAAATACTGCAATATTGATCCTACTGAAACAAAGAGAGTTTTGCCATCTGACCCCGCTGCAGTCACTCTTTTTCCCTTGCTTCAAAATTTATTAGGATTACACAGAGCTGATTTTCCTAATGGGTCTTTCCCACAGGAAAGATTTGTGGGATAACACTTATAGGGATCCACTGCCTTAACAGTATTAAGGAAAACCAAGGTAAGTCAAACATGTGCCTTGTTCTTCTGAGGCACAGCCAAATAACTGTGTCATTTGGGGAAGTTTTTGTATTTATTCCCCTTTTTTATTTTGTCTCCAAGTCCTACATGAACAATTGCACAGTGCCCAAAGGAATAACAGCTCCTTGGAGAAAAATGAGTCCAAAAGGCTCAGCTGCTTCCCCCATCTGGCTGTTCCTCTGCCAGTTTATGGCTTAAACAAAAGGTACAGCAAAATACACGTTAGGAGAGAAGAAGCTGCACCCCACCTTCAGTTCTGCACTGGCTCATGTCACTCTGAGGCCACACCATCTCAGCCCAAAGGGATCTCCTGCTGCTGGATTGTGTCCACATGAGGTTTCCTCATGCCCAGACTGGATCTCAAACCCAGGGCAGCACAAATCAGAGCAGAGAGCGTGTCCTTGACAAACACTGAAAAACAAGCCCTTCTAGGATGGACTCCAAACCATCTTGCTTTGAGAAGTGTTCCATGTTATAATTCAAATTTAAACCAATCTGCAAAGGCGTCACGCAGCTATAAAACTAACCATGGAGGCAGAGGAACGGGGATAACAAGGCAGATGCTTTATGAGGTTGGCCAGCCTCCTGCTTGCAGATAAAAACCACCAGATGCCTCAGTGAGGAGAACTCCTGCCTGGGAATGCTGATTTCAGAATTGCTGGGCATAATATTCATGACTCAGGAAAACCAGAAATGAAAGGGATGTGAAAAACCACTTTCCTACTTCTCCAAAGCCCAAACGTCCCTGCCTGCCACGGCCATTCTAAGGGCACATCATAATATGTAGTTTGAAAGAGCTGTCCTTGGTGCCTTAAACTCCCATTCTGAAGCTGACACAAAATCTTCCTATTTGATGAGGAGCCCATTCCAGGAAGGATATGGAAATAAAGAAAGCCTTGGGAACGTGTTCTCTGGGAGAAGTTATCCTGACCGAACAATGTATGCAAATGATTCTGCACGATTTAATTTGTAGTTTAGTAAGAACTGGGGGTTGAACAACAGGCAGGACAAGAGGACGTGACCTCAAGTAGAACCAGGAGATATTTGGATTGGTTATAAGGGAAAATGCCTTCACTGAAAGCGTTGGAATAGGCCTCCCAGAGCAGTGGTGGGATCATTATCCCTGGAAGGATTTAAAAACCCCCATGCAGGTGTGGTGCTTCGGGCCATGGTTTAGTGGCAGACTGGGCAGCATTGCATGAACAGCTGGATTCAATGATCTCAGAGTTCTTTTCCAATCCTAACCATCCTGTGGTTCTAACTAGCAAGGAAACCACCATAATTCAGTGCAAGGACTTTCCCTCAGTATCAGGAAAACTCCTTGGGGAGAGCAGCGTGTCCCGCAGGCAAGCAATCAAAACCACTTCGCTTGCAGCCACTTAAGAATATTATTTTCCAGTGAGTGGCCATCAGCAGTTTTGGAGAGCAGGGTTTGAATCTCAGAGCCAAAACCAAAGCCAGCAGAGTGGAAAGGCAAGAGAATCTGGAAACACAGGACAGGCAGAATGAAGGATGGATGGACAAAAGGGGTTAGTTCGTTGATGGCTTTGGAATAAGAAGGAGCCTGCCTTACTTGGCTGCAAGGAATAAAGCCATTAGAATATAAATACTAAGTGAGAAAAAGACTACAAGGTGGCATTTAAGAGTTACGGCACAGCCTGCATGGAATTGCATCCACTGCACTCAGTGAATACTTAAGAAGTTACATTTGTCATTGATTCCCCACACTGAAAACTGCTGGGGAGTCCCAAAAATGGTACTGAATGGAGAATCAGAAAAATAAAACAAAAATAATAACAATAAAAAAGGAGGAAAGTCATTACAGCAGTGCACCCTTCATAATGCCAGCCTGTCCAGTTGGTAAATGGGTGGCAGCTGTGGCCCTTCAGGCTGTTTTGCGTAAAACAAGAAAACAAAGCATGAAAATATCCCACCCCAGTACTGGGAAAGGGGCATTCCTCCAGCAGCACATCCTATAACCACCCCTACTCAGTTTTCTTGTTCTAACTACAAAAGACTTGCAACGTGTTTCTGGAAAATAAATATCAATGACAGCTTTAAAACCTTAACTGTAAGAGCCCTTCACAAAAGCAAGTTCCTCACACGTTTTTCTCTCTTGAGCCACAGACAAGTCCCTGCACTCATAATGAACGGGTGCTTTTGTTATAGTGTGCTTTATTGATTAGGCACTTTATTCAAGAGCACCATCAGAAACTCATCTACTTATTAATTTCAGCTTTCCAAGTTCTCCGAACGCTCTCCTCTAGACACCAGTTCTTCCTCAGGCAGATCTGTCATTCCTGTCAGGAGTACTTCCAATTAAGTGGCGAGGGAAGCTGGGGAGCCCTGACTCTGTGGAAAAGTGGCATTGGCTTGGGTTTGGGAGTTGCAGTAGAGATCTAGAAAACAACGGGCAGCAAAGCAGAGAGAAATTGGCACTCCCTGCACCCGGCCGTGTCAGAGAGGACACAGCCTGCAGAAGATTGAAGGCAACACTGAAAGGAAGCTTTGAAAAGAAACAGAATGTTCCAGGATGCAAAAGGACTCACCCCCCATCATGACAGAGAGAGAAGTGCTGCTGTTGGACACTGTCAGCTAAGTGGAGAAACAACACCAGGGCTTACCCACTCTGGGAGCAGACAGGATATTTTATTGGCTTTTATACACTTGCAATGAGCAGAATGAGCAGCTTTTCAAACACTGTGTTATAAAACACGTGCAGGGCCACACAAATCTGTTCAAATACAAACCCCAGGCACTGATCCTGCAGCCAGGTCAATACTATCACACTCTAGTATCTGCTTACTCCTTCAGATGTGAAGTCACAGGGCTAAGTGCTGACCACAAGCCAAAGTTCAGGGCTTATCTCAGCCTTTCAGCTCCAGGGGATATCAGGCAAAGCCACAGAAGACTAAAAGGCTGGGTGGGGAGTCCCTGAGCACACTGGCCTGCTATCATCACCTCAGGGAACCAGGGGTGGGCTGGGACCAGCCTCCTGCTCTCCTCTGCAGCCAAAGCTCCCAGCAAACCCAACAGCAGCAGAGCCCCAGCACATCCCAGAAAGCACCAGCAGAAAGGCCAGGAATGCAGTGGCAATAGCATTTAACTTTCATTACACACTGATTTTCAACCCAGCTCATGTTCCTGCAGCTAACTCATGCTTGAAATTGCCACCCAGACTCAGGGCAAGAGCTTCCAAACGCCAGAGCAGAGGATCAGCCCTGCTCCTGCAGCCCCAGCTCTGCTCCATCACTCCCGTGGAAGGGGCAGAGAGCAGCTCAGCACAGCTTTGCACACAAGGCAACATCCCACTTCTGATACCAACTTCCACCTTAAAACATGAATGCAATTTACCACTGCTGCACGAATATTTACCATGAAGGAAGTCAGTGAGTTTAGGAGTCACTGAAAACTGGCTTAGGTCTGTGTTCTCCAATTTCTACTGAAGCATTTGCAGGTTGACTGAACATCAGAAATTATGGGAGGTCAAAAAAGCTCTTTGAGCCTTTAAAGTGTGATCTATTCAGACTTCTATATTTATGTTTGACTGTAAAAAGTATTATTTTAGGGAAAGTACGTGCATACTCCAAAGTGTGCCTTTCACAGCAAGCTTTGAGGAAACATGAAGACTTTTTAATGGCAGCACCAGTAGGAAAAAAAAAAAATACACATTTCATAGATCTGTGCTCTTGCTCTTAACTATGAGCAATCTGATCCTGAATATTGGAATAGCTGGGGTAAGAGGGAGCAACCAATCTCTCTGCAGAGCTATTGCTGCAAATGCACACATGATTTACTGCAGGAACTGTGATAAAAACCATAAAACCTAAAGCAAGGAACAAAAAGCAAGAAAAGAATGGTAGACATTTTACTACTCAGGGGAACTCTTCAGCCAGGAAATGCTTTCCCCTCTGCATGGTTGGGATAGAAAGATCTGTTGCATTTTTCAGTTTTCAAGATCACACTGGGGAGACCAAGAGGGCTTTTGGCACACAGATAATTCACATTTCCATAAGACGGACCTAGGATGTCACAGCTATGAGGCCTAAATTACAGCAGTGTGGGAAGGTGCCCCTCTAAAACACTTGATGGATGAAAACACCTAAGACAGTTGACAGCTGGATAACAATTTTTTTCTTGTGCAGCATCAGTGTATCATCACCAGCTGCTTTGTGAAGGAGCTTTTAGAACCAGCTATGCACTGCAAGAGCTGTAAAACTTCCCAGCCTGTTAACCCTCTGATTTACTTACTCAGCTGAACATCATCAGGGAACGCTGGAACGTATTGCTTGGAGGATTAAATGAGTTCATCTTTTATTATGAATAATTCCCGCACCAAACCCAGAAGGTTTGTAAAAAGAGAAAGCAAAAAATGCCTTTCGTAACTCTCATTTCACAGGAGCTTTTGCACGTGGGCACATATAGGAACGTTATTTGATTTAATGTCACTCTATTTAATTTTATCCCTGTTTTGCTGCATCCAGCAGCTTTCATCCCCCTGCACCTGGCCTGTTGGCACTTCCAATAATTCAGAACCATTGAAAGCCTACGACACACAACACAAATACACCCATGAGAACCTGCAGAGCAAAGAGAACTTTCTCTTTGGTTTAAAAAAACTGTCAAATCACAGGATTAAATTACTGACTGCCTTCCCACAACATTTTAAATCAAATTTAGTAAGACTTTTGCTTGAAAGCAACACTCACTCAATCACTGCTTCCCAACGGGAGAAGACCCCAGGCCAGCACTCTGAAGGAGGCAGATTTTGCTGCAGCAGCTCCCTGCAAAGATGAAAATTTTTTCAGATTAAACCGAGGCTTTATTAGAATACAAATCAGGAAAATTCGCTTTTAAAATACAGGAAACTCAAGAGTGTCTAAATCAGAAGGAAAAGGGCTCCCAAGCAACATCAGCCTGCTCACCTCACCTATGCAAGCAGATCAGTGCCTCAGAGACAAGCTGAGCATCCAGGGGAGCACTGAGCCCAATCCCAGCCTGCACCACCCAAAACATCCTCACACAGCTCCCAGCAATCAGAAGAAATACCCACAAGCCCTCCCCAGGACACCTGCCTTGTCCAAACCAATCACAGGTGGCTCCTCAACAGCAAAAGGCCAATTTAAGGTCCTTTTTATTTTTTTTTTCCTTTACCCTCCTTTAAAATCTCTGATTCAGAATAATAAGAAGTGTATTTCAATATTTTGCTTTCTGATATACATATATATATATATAAACCCCTAGTCCTCCCACTCCTGAGTATTAGAGTTGCAATGTTGTTGAGGAACAGAGGAGCACCCATTGGTACTCTGGGAGCTGATTAAAACCCTGCTCATCTGCAGAAGTGCTGGTGCTTTAAGAGACGCTTTAAGAAAAAAAAATCCCATTGTAGCAGGTAAGTTTGCAACAAAAATCACACTGTTTGACTTGGAAAACTCCATGACACAAGGTTTGATACAGCAGCACCTCAGTGCTGGCAGTGGCTACTCCAAACCTGAAATGCTGGATGTTATTCCTACAGTTCCTTAAGGCTGATAAAGAAAATTTACATCTAAAGGTAAGCGCCTGGAATTTTACATTTATTAGTGGGAAGAGGGCCCTGGGGCAGGAAAAGCCATTTGGAGGATGACATGTGAGCTGGAATTCTTTTCCAAGCTGCAGCTGGCAGGGAATCAAGTCCTGATGTGCTTTAAGGAACCTGTGTGGCAGCTTTGTTGGAGACTCCTCATGAGGCTGTAGAGGGGGAAATGACAGCTGAAATTTGGTCTGGAAAGTGTCATTCTGCTTTATGGCCTAATTCTATGAGGCACTTCAAGATATATTTAACTCCCAATACTTAATGTTTTAATTAAACATGTGCATAAGGATTCTGTTGTCTAATTTAGGCCGCCTGACTCTGTCCCTTATAATTGAACAACTCCTGTAAAAAGGAGGTGTGTGATGTGAAGGATTTCTTTTTTTTTGGAGGTTTGGTGGTTGTTTTTCTCTGGGGTAGGAGGAGGTTTGGTGGAGAGCCAGGAGGAGGAGAAGCTGCAATAAAAGCATATAAGTGAATAATTGCATTAACCTTTCCGTGCCTCCTGGGAAATCATCAGAAAGGTTTTTCCCACTGAGTTTATGGCATGTTTAGAGTCTTTTATGCTGAACTTCCCTTTCCTTACTTCTTGAAGCAAGGCAGGGGGATTCAGTTCTGGGCTCTTTTCACTTTGTGACCTCCCAGTCCTGCTGATGCAGGGAAGCTCAGTGGTACATGGAGAGCACAAAGCCCACTCTGTCTCCAGCTGACACAGGGAACCTGTAGGGTCACTGTTTTCCTGCTCTACTATTAAAACCAGCAGGCTGCAAACAGATGCCTGTGCCACGGTAAAAGAATGAGAATGAGATGTAAACAACTTCCACCCAAGCCATGTTTTGCTTCTGTGTGCAGAAGCAAAGGGCAAAACCGGAGTATAACCCAAATTTGGCTCATTTACAGAGTTTTCAAGGGTTTCCTCCATTGGGATTGCACCTGGACTGTGATCCTGGGCTCCTCTGAGAAGGGGGGAAATGTGGCATTTACCCTGAGGCAACTGCAACTAATGAACCCAGTCCTGTTTCTGGGCAGGGCAGTAATCCTTGCTCCTAAATTAGAAACCATCCAAAGCTCAGACTGCAGTTAACTTTGCCTTTCTCACATTGCCTTCGTGATGAACTCAACCAGATTTATGGTTTTAGTAACAAAACTGCCAAATTATTACCAAGAAAGGTAGAAGGTGTAGAAATGGGGTTCTAATTTATTCTCCTGACCCAAATTCACCACGGCAATACATTTGTCTAATTTGTGACAGAGTATAAAGTACCTTGCAGCAATATTTGTGCTTTAATACTGCTCCCTGAGTGACCAACCAGGAGCTACAGGGGGAGAGGAGCTGTCTGAAATACCCCAGCACACAGCAGTGTCATCTATCACAGACCTGATTGTTTGCATTTTGAAAAGCTTTCAACTTGGTGAGCTCCTGATTGCTGGTTCTTTAATTGCTTTAATTGGGCTCTCTCCTCTGGTGAGTGTTGGTGTTTTTCCTGGCTGCCAAGGAAAGTAAAGCTTGTCACCTCCCCGGGAACAAATGTTTATCTTGTGCTGCCCCAGAGCACTTTGGGTTAGTCTAGTTATCACTTCCCTTTTCTGATGATTAGTCTGCATGTACTCGGTTATTTCATGAGTTCCATTTCCACATGGGGTATGGTGGATGGTGACAAGCCAGTGTTTTAAGTCTTCAAGCAATGATGGCAGAAAATCCACTTTAATTGAAGGAAAGAGTCCAAAATGCCATTCAGACAAACACTATTCTTTTTTTTATTTTTAATAGGTTTTTTGTTTTACTAAAGACAGATTTAAAATTTAAGAGATTTAATATTCATTTACAGGAGACATTTCATCTTTTCACGTTGGGATGGATAGATAAGTGAATAAATATTTTATTCTATTTTCCTGATGTCTGCCACAGGCTTCCAATCCCTAGAAATTCTTTTCTGGGACATCTCCAAATCTATAAGCATGTGGAGACACTAATTAATGTAAAAGCTTTACTTGCAAAAGCAGGAATACTAAAAATCTGTACTAATATTCTTTTTTTTTTTGTTATTCGGTTGTAGAGCTTCTATTTTATTAGTCACTGAGCTATTTGGTTGCATTTCAAGCAGCAGAAGCAGAGCAAACAGGCAATTTTCAATAAAATAACTTTATCAAGTAGGGTTTGTTCCTCAGTTGTGGTGTATGAGAACTGTGCAGTAATCTCTAGGCTTGGTGCACGTAATCATGATCAGGTATTTCCAAATCCTCATGTTGAAAACTTTAGCTTAAACTATTATTAAGAATAAATATGCAGGCAGTCTCAGGCAAACAAGAATAAAGGCTCAAACAAACAAAGAATTCCATTTCTCCACAACATTAAAAATGAACCTGCAGGACTGGAAATACCCCCGTCAGATGAAAATTAACCTGTGACTTCTTTTTCTACCTAAAATTAGCCAAGTGCTTTTCTCCTTTTAGTATTTTGCTACTTTTTTTTTCCCTCCTGGGTACGAATCTCCCTCCTCTAATGTGCCCAAATTCAGGGGGAGGTTTGTGCTGTACAGGAGGAGCTGCTGGTCCTCACGAGCAGGGGATGCTTCTGTGGTATGTGCTGATGTGCTGGAGTTCCCAATGTGTGCAACGTCCTTGGGAGCACTCCAGAGCCTGAAGAAAAGCTTAAAATTCGCTGGTTTCACACTCTGAGGGGATTTCTTGCTGTCCCTGCCAGCCCTGAAGATCTGGGAAGATCCCAAGTCCGCCAGTCCCCTTCTCACCCTCATCCCTGCCACTTCAGCCTGTCCCACTGCTCCCTGTCCTGTCTCCTGTCCTCATCCTGATCCACTGCCAGATGGCAAACCTGAGTCTCCAAAGGATCCCGTGGCCAAGACCAAATTCCATCAGCATTTACAGACAGAACAACTGGAGACTCTGCACCTTCCACTCATCAGTCACATCAATTTTTCAGCAACCCAGGCCCTGGATTTGGTATGTCCTCTTGCAGGAAAGAGATGTTTAAAGAAGTTATTTCTCCTTCTACTCTCTCAAAAGCAAACCTACTTTCTCAGAAATATAACATTCTCCTCCGTAGACCTTCCCTCTTTTTTTTGTGTGTGTGTGTGACTTTGAGACCAATCTTCACAGTTTTCACCAACTCTGCTTGCTCAGCTGTGCTGGAGTTGCAGCAGTCAGCTGTTACCCAACATTGTGCTTTTCTCATTTTTTTTCAGAAGCTGTTAGGACATTATTTTTACATAAATATTTATTGTGTTTATTGGTGGCTTAAAAAAGAAGAGGCTGCTTGCTGAATATTTCTACTATTTTTTCACTTCCTGCACTCATCTGGCACTTACCCAGGCAAGCCACTCACAGAGCAGAGCCCTGGGAATCAGTCCCTGTGATGAATCACTGTCTCACAGGGCTTGAGAGTCCTTCCATGCCATCAAATCAGGCTGATGATGATCCAGATTTTCTGATATATGATTTGGTGCTTCAGCTGCAGATTGGTGAAGCTGATGAGGTTGTGCTGGTCCTGCAGCAAAGGTCAGGTGGGCTGGGTTTGAGACCCCTCAGTGCTCTTCCAGAATATCTGGGGAACAGTGAGATTTCTCAACTGGTAGTGCCCACAGCCCCTTTGGTGTCTGGGTTTATTATTCCTGTGCCTCAAATTGCAGAAGAGTGAACAGCCTTGTTTGGGTTCAGTGATACTGGCAGCAGTGAGACAAATGGAATTACTGCTGAGAAAAAAAAAATGAAAAAACACAAACAACAAAACCTAACTCCTGTGTGAAGGAGAAAATAAAATATGTATTTTTAAATAGAGCAGGAACTCTTGAAGTTCACGTGAAAATAATCACTGAGCTGCAGTAGGCCAGGCAGCACAGTGTGCAGAAATAAAAAATCAGTCCACTTCCAATGTTAGGGCTTTCAATGAAACAGCCTATACAGCAGTTTCAAAGAGGAATATGCATTTTTTTCCAAGCAATTTCTTTTTCCTGCTACCCAGAGTTCCCATATTTTCAGAGTGTGTGTTTGCCTGAACACCCTGGGCATATTTGGGTGCAGAGAAGTGGTTGGAGCTTTTAACTGTTTTGCCTGTAGATTTGAAGGCACACCGGGAGGAGTGGGCATGAGATCTTCAGTATTGAACTGCAATCATTTTACAAGGTAAAATGTTAATATTGTTCTAAGTTCATTTTCTCAGGTTTCCTGGGTGATAACTTGAAGGACCTTCCAACCCACACCGTGCCGTGATCCCATGCTGCCAGGAATGTCTCCTCTTTTCTATTGGAATCAAATCAAATAAAATTAGAGCTAACAAGCAGCTGGGACTGATTCTATATTCACTCTAAAATTAACCTCTGAGCTGGTCAGCTTTATTATTTCTTTTATGACATGTCTTTAGCTGTCACTGTGCAAAGCACGTCGCTGCTGGAGCTGCTGAGAGGATGGTTTTCAAGGATTAAGGAAGAGGGGCAGGTGAAGGAATTAGCTGTTAAAAGATGACTCCTGAAGAGGAATGCACTAATTAAAAATCCGAGGAATTATTTCAGCTGAAGTGGTTTTCTTTCCAGAGACACAAGTATTCTCCTGAGAGAACGGATGATGAGCTGGTAAAAAGAAATCCAGCTCGTTCTTGTTTTGTGCTGTTTTTTGTTTGTGATACGGTCCCTTTTCAAGCAATTTTCAGAAGCTTTTGCATTTTATAGGTCAAAAATATAAATTTGAAATGGGCAGAAATATAAGGAATGGTAGAAATGGAGTTACTTTATGATATATTTGGTATACACATGAAATACAAACAAAAAACACCCCATGTTTCTGAGAAGGTTTTGTTCTTCAAAACCACATTCCATCCTATTAATCCACACCCTCCTTTCTCACAGACAGGATTCTGTGCTCACACATAAACTAAAATAACCTCCCCAAATCAGTGGTGTTTCCAGCATTTTGCTTTTTAAAGAACTGAATTTTCTCAAGTTTCACTTTACATACATGATGAAATGAAAGGTAAAAAAAGCCCCAAGGAGGAAAGGAGTGGTCCAGTGGGGACAGAAATATCAGGAGCAGGTTCCCTTCATACCCACCAGGTAACTGCACCTCCAATGAGAAAAACTGGGTTTTTGAGAAGAGCACAATAAAACAGGATTGCAATTGGACTCTTTTTTTTTTTATGACTAAGTGGAGTAACAGGGAAAAAAAAAAAGCCATTATTTTCCTAAGAGATAAGGAAAGGGGAGGGACTTTTCAATTCCCTGTGACTGGGAATAGGAACTGAAGGTCTCATGCTGGTTCTGAGTCTCTGCTTGACACCGTAGCCATTCACAGGGGATTCTACTGTTTCATAGCAAAGTTACTATTTTCAGTAGAAAAATAAAAGATAAAATTGTTAAAAATGAGGTATTACATAACACTATTTCAGATTAATTTACAGCCCCTTTAGAGGGTGTAAATACTACCTGGTGAGAAAGGTCAGTGATGAGCAGTGCTGGCAGTGGATGGATGGCCATAGATGTGCTCAGACAGAGTAACTCCTCATGCTAAAAACCAAACAAAATAACAGGATTATTTCTGCCTCTTCTGAAAAGCAATAGAGGGGAAATAAATACTAGTGGGGAAAACAAAAGCAGGCTTTATTTACTGTAATTATGTATCAGTTTGTTTGTTCTTCCACTATATACATCTACAGGCAATAGGGTGTCTTGTGTGTGGATGGATAGATATGTTTTAATTCTTTCCTTGCTCCCTGTGTTACAATTACTCTCAAAGCTGCTTGAACATGGGCAGGGTAATTTTTTTCTCCTTTCTAGGGCTTTTCCTTTGCTTTACTGAGGATTTCAGAAGCTCTTAATGAATGACTAAATCACATCCATGACAAGTGTTTGTCACGAGAGTTGACGTGCTCTGCTTCTCAAACATGAAAAAACAGTGTCAGGTGATGCAAACAGGTCTGTCTTGGGGGTTATTTTGAACCTTGAAAACTTCTGGCCTGGTGTTTTTCAGGGATGGCTGAATTGATAGAAAAGGTTACTCTGGTGAGCTACAAATATTTGCTTTCCAGCTACAGTTATTGTATGTCTGAGACAGGTAATTCAGCCTGGGACACTCTGGCAGGGATTCTTAGATGCTGATGGCAAGAGCAGGGAAATCTCAGCAGGTGCTCCCTTTGGCAGATCTTTAATCTGAGAACTGTGATTTAGTGTTTGAGTAGCAGTTTTAAGTGACTGAATGAGACCCAGGCTCTACTGGCACAGAGACACCGTGTGCTCACTGATTCAGCTCAGGATAAAATATATGTTACAATTTGCCACTGAGGCCCTGCTCTGATCACCTCTATTTTTTACCTGCATTAGAGAATCAAGCAGGGGCCCTCTGTGCTCATGAATTAAGTTTATGTTACTCTTGCTCACTTCTCACTGCCTTTCATTCCTGTTCTTCCTCCTTTTGTGCCGTTCTGCTTGGCCACCTCCTTCCCATCATCTCTGGAGCTTTTGGGCACAGTTTTCCCTTTGTGTCACTCTTTTTCTTTCCCCCACAGTCCTTATCGGTCTTGTGGTGCTGATTGTACCTCGTTAATAAATATGCCACACTGTGTCCCCCTTTCCATCCCCCTGCCACAGAGAAAATGACTGCTAATCAGTCTGGCTGTGATGCTCATTATTCACGGAAAGATGCATGTCACAGCCCTGAAAACAGACTATCTGTCTTACTTAAGACCAGCCTAGATCTCAACTAAAAGAAAGATAACAGTGAAAAGCATTCAGGGCTGTGACAAACAAGGGAAAGAGTGGAAAAATGGATCATCACACGAACTAAGGGTTTTCCTTTCAGAAGCCTCATCTCAAGGCTGGCAGTGGAGACCAAGCCACGGACAGAGGAGAGAAGAGTAAAATGCCCAACTATTTCTTTCTTTTGAAATTATCTCACATTCCAATATTCAAAACCATTTCATTTTGGGCTTTACTTTCCGCACTGTCAGCTGTCCTGAAGCACTGTTAAGACAGAAACTGTCCCATTATTGTGCAGAGTGTGGTACAGTGGGAGTGAAAAGCAGAGGAAAACACAGGCAGAGGATGCAGTTATTGTACCCACGGAAAATTAAAAGGAAATGAAGGCTCCTTGAAGGCTTTGTACCAGTTGCTTATTTTCTCCATCTTTTTATTAGTTCTCTCAGTCTCACTTTACTAAATCTCCACTCAAGTAAATAAGTATAGAACTTCCACAGATAAACTTTATATACCCACTGTATAAAAGAAATGCTCCAGAACTCTTAATGCTTGAGTCCTACAGAAGGAAAAGAGTTATTCACTCAGAAATGGACTTTCACAATCAGAAGAGGATAATTTCTTCGGGGGAATTTCAAATTAAAGGCTCCCAGTACATTTTTGGTATGTAAATCTGGTTATTTGATTTTACGAAAGGTGCTGCCCCTGAGTTTTGCACTGTTTCTCATCGAGGACCTACCAAAAGACCCCTAGACTTTGGGGCAAGCCCTTGTATCCTCAGATCTCTGGTTGACATGCATTGGAACCATAAAACCTGCTCTTGGTAAATGATCTTAAAATGCAAATCTGAACCAGCTGCCTCTGGAAGGTGCACAGTGATTGACAGCCTTGGTGGGACCACCCTGGATGAGCTTTGATTTTCCAGGCCCTCCAGGTGGTCGGGGTGGGGGTTTTTCTATCCCTGTTCCTTGCTCTCTGCTTCTCCAAGGGAGGATTTGCCGTGCTGAGCAGCAAATAAAGGTGCAGAAAGAGGTTTTGCTTTCTCAGGTAATGAGGGATCTGACCTGCAAATATTTGCTTTGGTGGATTACAGGAGGGCTGGGGCTGCCTCTGAGGGATGACAGGAGGATTGAAGGGCAATATTTATGGTTTCAAGCACAATGTTCGTTGGGTCTCACGTTGTTTGTCGCCAAATGTGAATGAAGGCCGAGTTCCAGTAACTGAATTAACTTGCCTGTTTCAAGAGTGTTTATTTTACTTAGAAGAGAGGGGATATGTGAGGATTTTTATCTTACTGGAGTGATGGATGGAGAGGAAAATCTTACAGTAAAGTGGATTAGTCTGAAGTTCTGATCTTTGCATATGTGCAGACATTAATTGAATAACTGGAACAAAACTATGTTTAACACAGGGAGTTGCATGATCTTTTTAGTGAGGAAAAGAAGTGCTTGCTAATGACAGTGCTGAATAATCAATGCTGAAAATCGAAAAAACTTATGGCCAAATTAATCTACTTTATTACCTGTCTTTGCTTAGCTATTTTAAAACAGTTCATTAAGAATCCCACTTGATGAAGTAATAACAAAGAAAGGCAAAATGCTGACAAAGACTCCAAGGGACTTAATATTCTATGATTTTCAGTCTTTGGTTATAAACTCTGACTTCACATGAAGTGCTGTACTTCACATATTTAAAAAAACTCTTACCTTTGCAGTGACCTTACCACTCCTCCTGTAAATTCACCTGGTGAAAACAATGTTCTTCTTTCATTCCTTGGGAAATCCATGTGCAGTTGTTCTGCTAGAAGACCTGATAATTAGATTAATTTGGGATGGTTATTGTTTAATTATTATGCCCCACAAATGCTTAATGTCTTCAAATAGAGAAATACCCGTTGCCGTTTTTGAAGCAATTTCCTCAATGAGCTTTCAGCAATGATGTTTTTGGGGACCCATTTCTTGTAAAACCAGCAGCTGTTTTCATCAATTCCCTTGTTCCTGGTCTGTTTGCATTTGGATTTTCTCCACCTGAATCCATTCTACTGGAGAAAAACTTCTCCAGGGATTACAACAAAATTTTAGGTTCTGATGATCTTCGTGTGGCAACGCATTTAAAAATAATAAAAAAAAAAAGCTTAAAAAAAAATAAAGCTAATTTTATTTCCCCTGAAAACATGGTATTTGCTTTCATGGTATTTGGCTCGATTGTTCTTTGTGCTTAAAAAACCACACAGTATAATTTTACAAGTTGTCTTGTAACAGATCCTTTCCTCTCTGCTGTTCTCCACATTTTTTTTTCTGTGGAAATAAACTATTACAGCGTCTCACTGTCACTTGCAATAATCTCTCCTCTGCAAAAGAAGCTTGTTGGAATACATTTTTCAGGTATTGATCTATGTTCCTGGCCTTATTCTGCTACAGGGCTGCATATATCCATGAGATTAAAGACTTTTCTTTGTTAAAACAACTCTTACAGCTCCTCCTGCATCTAAAAATTGAAAGCAAAACAGAAGCTCTCAGCACTAAATTTAATCAATGCTACTTGTCTCAGTTTTTGATAATAACTTGTTTCCAAGAGCAAGGCACAGAAGTGGCAATTACAAACTCATTTCTTCCCCTGCTGCAACCACATCGCAGTTTTCAAAGTCTAAAAGCTGTGCTGG
Source organism: Myiotriccus ornatus (assembly GCA_036023395.1). Lineage (NCBI taxonomy): Eukaryota > Metazoa > Chordata > Aves > Passeriformes > Tyrannidae > Myiotriccus > Myiotriccus ornatus. The sequence continues at coordinate 9,190,424 of JAYRBT010000028.1, read as the reverse complement.
AAACACCTTTGATCTGCAGGGACAAGAAAAGGGAGACTTTAGATGGATCTGAGAGAGGATTTTCTGGGGGTTTATCCGGGAAATGGTGGCAGCTGGACTCTGTGGTTTGACCTAACATTAACTGTATATTTAAATGAATTTATTGTGGGTCCCTTCCAACTCAGGATATTCTGTGATATCCAGTTCATCCAGTTTAGGACTTAATAATAGAAGGGAGCTAAAAAAGACCAAATAGGAATTTCCCACTGTATGACACAGAGGAATTACCCAGATTCCATGGTGAAAATACATTTTCTCAGTAATTCTTGCACAGATTACTAAGCATTGAATATATGATATGTATATAATTTATATTTGAAGAAAACCAAGTAGGCTCAGGCCAAATGTTCCCTTGGAGTATATCCCAAGCTGCCTTTGGTTCTGCACTGATCTTCCTGCTTCCCATGGAGTGAATTGCTGAGGAGTTGAGAGCGTGTGAGCTGCTGGAGCAGTCAGGAATGTTCTCCTGTGCCATTCCAGAGCAAACCTGCTCGGCACAGGGAGCCAAGAATGACTTGTGAGCCGAGAGAACTTGATTGAAATGTCAGAGTACTCAGAGCCCCGTGGAGCTCCCACAGAAGAGGCTTCTGCAGCAGAGGAATGTTTTGACAAAGGAGTCCTGCTGTGTGAATTTGCGGCTGCACCTTGGGATGAGTAACCACATATTCGGCTGAGCAGAATTCGTGTCACTGCTTGGATGATGAGACATTAGCAGGGAACAATGCTCCAAAGTCAAAGTGTTCTTCCTCGCTGCAAGTGGGCTCTTAAAATCAATATACTTCTGTGCAAGGCTTGGCCTGGGTGGTGAGCTTTGAAGTCCGTTCAGGAATGAGGGCCACGTTTCTGAACTCCAAATAAGAAATTCAGACGCGGAGAGAAGCAGCACATCCAGCAGGAGCCAGAGGCATTATGTGCAGCAGAAAGAAAAACAAACTGAGCTGAGGTCTCTTCGGGATCAGTGGTGCAGCTAATAGAACTAAAGAGCTGGTAATGTGGTGTGTCTGCTTTCCAAAAGGGTAGCTAACACAGCTGGTCCCCTCAATTTGCTGCAGTGACCATGAAGGATGCAATCAACTGGCAGTTTGATCTTATAACTCAATCTACGCTTTGCAGTGAATTTTAAAAAATGTATTTTCTTAGTTTCTTTGGAAACACAAAGTGGAAGCAGTCTTGACACTGATCAAACAAGAAATACTGACGTGCATATGTGTTTGCTTGCATGGTGGCTGGTTGAGATCAGGAGCCAGGAAATTGTTATAGCTGCACTGAGAAGTTGGAATCACACTTGGCATTCACCTTCTCTCTGACTTACAGAAAATGATGAGCTTGGTACTTCACTGAGAGCAGGGTGAACGACTGCATTCAATTTTTTTATTTGTTTGTAGCTTCTCCCCTCTGCTTATTGAGGCAGGAGCTGCAGCAGCAGCTCTGCTCCCCCCAGGAGCGTGCAGACAGGTCTGTGTTGGAGGCTGTGTGCTTCCTGTTGGGAGAGAAGACATCTCCCCTTAGGAAAGGACGCACTCTTGGGGGTCTGAAAAGTAGGGCACATGTGATAATGAGAGCTCAGGTGTTTTGGGGACGTGAGGAGGAGCTGCAGGCTGTGTGTTCCCACCAGCTCTCCACGTGCCCCTGGAAGCATCAGGGAGAGTGGTGAGATGAAGTTGTTGGTGGCTCCTCTCCAGCTGTGACCCCCTGGCCTTTCTGGCCCTTGCTCCTCACGAGGTGCTGTTGAGAAGAGGGTTCTGTGTCTAACCATGGATGAAGGGAGGCAGGAAAGCAGCACGTTTCCAAATCTGGCTGACAAGGAGACAGCCGAGGCTCTAAACTGCTCAGAACAAAAATGTGTGTGGCTTCACAGTGACCCAAGTTAGGGGGAACTGAAAGTTTTCTCTAAGCTCATCTCTCTGGTCAGGTCCTCAATATCATTCCAGCTCCAGGAAAATCCATTACTCCCCTGACTGCTCAAGCTGCAAACTCTCACCATAACAAATGTCTCTTAACTTGGCACCTCAGCTACAAGTGTTCAGCAGGAATGAACTATTATTTTTTGTATGCTTTCAATTTGGCACTCAAGGCAATGCTGATAACAAGCTAATATCCAGCCTGCTGAAGGAAAGGCTCTGTCACTGGAATGAAAATGTGAATTACAGATACGAAGCCTGGGTGTAGATTTTTGACTTTTGCTCTCACTGGTGCACGGATGGAAAAGCCTTTGCTGCTGCAAATCATACTGTCATCATGTCAGGAACTTGGAACCCGAACTCACCTTGGGGGAAACAGGGAAAGCAGCAGCTGTTGTCCTTTTGCATATAGAAACATATCCTGTCCAGAGAAAAGATCCCAGCACACAGTTAACCATCTTCAAACCCCACCCAAATTCGTTTTGCCCAAGTCAGTGCTGTTGTGTGGCAGGAGAGCTGGGTTTTAGTAACATTTGAACACTTGGACTGGAAAACAGTGGGTCAGTCTTCTGTTTCAGGATCTCTTTGTTTTTATTGTCTCTGTCTGCCTTTAAATGTCTCAAATAAACCACAGAAAGTGTTTGCCCATCCCTTTCTTTCTCAAATCACGTCTTGTTGCAGGCAAACTTCTCTAGGGTTTGGGCTCAGCTTTGGCTATGAGATATGCCTCAGTTTGGATGCTTTTTTGAAGTCATCAAAACATACTGGAGCAGCCAAAATTTGCTTGAGAACTCTTGAAAACAGGCTGTCTCATGAGCTTTCTAATGTTTTTGGCTTCCAGTCAGACTGGAAATGCCATGGAAACAACACTTGTGGCGGTCCAGCTCCCAGCTGCTCCCAGAACTCATCGTTTGGAAGGTATGGAAAAATCAAAAATTAATTGCAAACAAACTGTTCAAAGCTCAGCAAAGGTTCAAATATGATTTTAGAAAAATTCCTGTCATTCTACACTTCGTCAGGCCTGACTTTTTGCTTCAGCAAGTGGTGACCACCCAAAGTCATTCTGCTTCAGGTTTGGATTTTCAAAAGTGTTGAGTTCTGGCCTAAATCTGTTTTCTTTAAAGCGAGTGGGTAGGGTTTGGATTTCAGTGGGAGTTGAATATTTTGAAAATCCTGCTCTGACTCCAGTTGTGATCAAAGGAGCTTCCACCTCGTGTTCCTAAAGCAACGCTCAGGGATGGAAATCAAGTTTCACTGCATTCCCTGGGAGATGCACAAACCCAGCAGCTCTGGCTGCTTAAACCCATCAAGGATTTTGCCTCCTATTGGCAACAAAGACAGAGGAAATCAAGGCACTCATAATTTCCCAAAGCTCTTGAGGACCTGCAAGCTGAGCATCAAACTGTGGCTTTCTCCCTCAGAACCTGAGAAAGTAATTAGGACCCATATAAATCCAGACCGTGGAAGCTTTAAAGGATCTGGGCATTCAAGGAAAACCAAAGTGATGCACCATCTATTCGGGAAGTATTGTGAGACTCATTAAATCAGTGGAAGTTGCTCATTTCTCCACTGGAGCTTTCTCCTTCCCACGTGCTTGGCACCGCTCTGGGTAGGATGGAACCGGCACAGGCATTAAGGCAGAACAGGGTGGTTTGCACCTACTTGAGAAACTTTTCATCTCTTCAGGCATGAGGAGGGAGGGATTTATACAGGAACGTTGTCTTTTAGAGAGGAAAACTCAGCAGGGAATGCCTGGGATGAGGGGTAGCAGTTAATCAGAAGCAGGGCAGTGCTGGGTGCCCCGGCAGCAGGGGAGGTGATGTCAGGTCGTGCATCTCCCCTGGCTTCGGTGGGATTGCTCTGGGCTGACACAGCTGTGAACCTACCAGGCTAAAAAAAATCCTTTTTCTTTCACTGAGAATGAAAATACCCTGTTTTCAGGCACTGGGACCTGTGAGAAAATGTTTTACAGCTGGAGGGTGTTTGGTGGGGATACCAGGAAGGAGGCACTCGAGTAGAGCAGATGCTTTGTGATTCCAGCAGCGTTTGGGAAAGAGTTGGGTGCTGTAAAGCAGAACCCTGGTTATGTTGCCTGTGTTTGTGGCATATAAGACCTGATTTTCAAGGAGGGTAAAGCACAGAATTGGAAATTTAATTCCAAATGTAACTTTGATTGTATAATTTTAATAGTGATTTGTTTGGTTGGTTGGTCGGTTTTGATTTTGGGGTCACTGTTTTCCAGAAAGGTTGTATTTCCTGGCAAAACGTAAATTAATTTTCTCAGCCGAATAAAAAAGTCTGGGAAATATTTGTATGCAAATTGTAATGGGGAAGGTCATAACAGTTTGTCAAAATATACAGCTCTCCCCTCAGTTTGCATCATTTTCTTGCTTCGTTTTTCTTTTTAACCAGATAAACATCATATGGAGGGAGAAAGAAGAGAAATGAAGCATTCGTGGTATGATATTACAGACCATTAGTTGATGATGTGATGTTATCCTGCATTTTGGAGCTGGGTCTGTTTTCTCTCAGAGCAGTACCTTTGAGTTCACAAAAATAAAATGTGCTGTACCAGGAGAAATCTTGCTTGCCAGTGTTTTAGGCATCATCTGTCTTGCAGACTTGAGCACATATGCTGTTGGGGAAGTAGCAAATTCTTCGAGTACAAGTTGTCAATAATTCAGGAATTGAAATAAACATGGAAATTCACTTTAACTGAGGCAATTCTGAGCTGTCCAAGCTGCCCAACGATGCACTTCGGGTGCTGGAAAATTTAGGAGGACTCTTTCTTTGCCGTCCCAAATATGAGAACTGCTAAAAAAGTAAGATCGCTGCTTTATGCTTTTTTTGAACAATAATTTCAGCTGATAGTGCTGAAACACATAATGATCTTCTAGCTTCATTCCAATCTACCCCAGTTGCTGTAGGGGGACAAGTGGGATTGAACCCTGTGGCCGTTTATCTGCTGAGCCCTGAGGCTGTGAAATATTGATTTAGAGACAAGTAGCACCTTGAGGGACCAAGCCCTTCATCCCAGGGATATCTACAGCACAGAACTTCAAACATGCTCAGCTGTGGGGTTTCTTTGGCTTGCTGCTCTTTTTTTTTCAGAGCACCTCTGGTATTCTCCAAACGTCCAGTTTGGAAGATTTTATTATTTTTTTAATACTTTCAAGCTCTCTTCTGCAGTTTTTCAGGAAGGTGATCAGTTCCAGCAACTGGAAAGGGCATGAAGATTTATTCAGGCACAGTTTCAAGATGTGCAAATGTCAAAATAAAAAGAAGTTGAAGAAAGTAAATGCAAGAACAATCCTCAAGAGAGCAGCCATGGTAACAAGTTTACAGTGAAATGTATTCTGCCAACACCATCCTGTGTGGTGGTACCTCCTGGAATCTGGTGTGGATCCATAAGCTGCTTTCTCTATAGAGTGTTGCAGATGAAACTTATAATGCAAAATGTATTTAGGGAAGTGTCTTGACTCAGTTTGTGTAGTGGCTGATGAGTGAGGTGGAATCTAGTTTGATTAAAGTTAAATATTTGGGAGATTTCCACCAAAGTGAATGGACAGAGTGTAAAAGCCAGAGGTCCAGATTTGAAAGCTCTCCTGTTTCAGATTGCTGCCAACAGAAGCACGAGGCTGGTCAACCTTCCTAAGCACTTTTGAAAAGAACATTACTTTCTGTGAAATGTAAGAGTGGCAGTGAGATCAAGGTCTTTGCTGCTGAGTCTTAACCACAACTTTCACATCATTGGTAATGTAAATCATGTTGTCTTCAAAAAAATGGTAAATGGCAAAAAAATCATGCTGTTTAGTTTGTAATTTTTTTTCTTTTTTTTTTTTTCATTTAAATAGAATTTTTGTTTCTTTAAAACATTTAATTATTTTACAGACAGATTGGCTGGTTAATTGTTGGCAAACTCAGCGTGTGCTGAGTGGGTGGGTGTTTCTGAAAAGAGAAATCTTGTTTTAAACACTAAGTTCCAAAGCAGTTTTGGCAGGAGGAAGGCAAATCCCCAAGGAGACTAATTCACTGCCCCAGTAATCAGGCTCAGCTGAACTGTGGATACAGGGATGTTGAACCACTAACAAATGTTTCCTGGGGGCAGAGTTCCTCCCTGACGGTGCTGAGCAGTCAAACTGGGCATTTAGGAGACCCTGTTTCAGTGTCTGTCCTTCGGTGAGAGCTGTCAGTGCATCTCTCTGACTCCTTCCTGATCCAGACAAAACCTCCCCCTCTCACAGGGTCTAATTATCACCCCAAGGGCATGTTGCCTGTCTCAAACCCCAACTGTTGGTAATTTGGGCACTTATTGAGCTTCAAGATCAGTAAACATGCTCAGTGTATATCCAAGAATTGGCCTTCCCATCTCCAGTTACCTTTTTTGCCTTCTGCAGTTTTACAATTCCAATTCTTTCCCCCAGCATCTGGTCTGGCTTTGAATAATCAAATCTCTCTGCAGTTACGAAGCACTGCTGCTGTTGTCTTTTTCAACTCCCTTTTATTCCCTCTTCCACCTCAAATGTAAAATAAGTGTTTCTTTAAAACTATTTCCAAATCCTTCTAAGCTATCTCTACTTACAGCATTTACAAACCAAGCTCTGCACATCTCTGTGCTGGGAGCAGAAATGGTTGGGTGCCTTTTGGAGAAGGAACAGGTTGATCCTTAAGAAAAGAAAAAAAAGAAATCCAGTTACTTGTGCCTCTTGCTGATCAGTCCCCCCACTATTCAGAGCTGCACAGCGTGAGCATTGGGAGAGCAGATCAGGAGGTGGGTATTTTCCAACATCAATTTATCATGGACAATATCTTCCTTGTAACACCATTTCTGTGTTCCTCAGATTTCCAAGAACCTTCTCCTTCGAGTTATTATGAATTCAGACTTTATGCCTGGGAGAACACTGGGGAGAGTCCTGACAGAACCCTTTTAAAGTCTAGTTGTAAATAGGATTGCTGGCTGAAAAAACCAGAAAAATAATTTCAAATACGCTGATAGATGCAGTTTGGGATTCATGAACAAAGTGTCCTTGATGCCTTTATAGAGCTTCTGAGAAAGTGCAGTTTAAGCTCAAGTGACAAGAAGTGTCTTTTCAGTACCGTTTTTGTTGCAGTCATGCTGGAGTTTGCCAGGGAGGAGTCCCTCTGCAGTCCCAGCACAGGAAGAGCCTCAAAAACTCACCTCATCCTCTGTTCAGGATGGCAGTAAAAGATAAAATTACCAGCTCCAATTAATTTTTGTGAAGGATTTCACTGGGTGTTGCACTGTCCTGTTGTGCTGATGGTTGGGTGGTGAGCACTGGCTGTAAATGAGGTTCTTGTCTTGCTGCCATCACATTGTACTGGAAACAACACTGAATCTGTGCTGGGTTCTTCTGGACTTAAAATGTATTGGGAAGGATGTTTGTGTCCAGCATATTAAGTATGAAAAGTAGTTAGAGGAAGGCAGGGAAGGAGGAGGCCCTGGAGCAAATAGAAACAAAATCACATAATTGAAAGAGCTACAACTATTCAGTCTGCTCATGTTTTAGTTCTTCTGGGTTTGCAAAGGACTTGGTGTCTGTCTCCTGGCGGGTGGGTGCGTGTTTCGTGGAGGAAATTGCTGCACAGGCTTGGTAACTTTGCTTGGATTTATTACTGCAAATAATTTCAATGCCGAGGGTGCAGTTTGGATTAGGTCACACCATTAAATCTGGGTGGAGACACCACTGCTGGCAATTCCACTGCTCCTGGATTTCTCCTCCTGAAAGGAGCACGGAAAGCCTTGGGAAACTAATAGCATAACTATTCTTTTGTAAGATTGAAAGCAAAGAGCAAGAGTTGAGGCCAGAGGGACACTTAGGATGGCTAATGCAATTTATAACCTGTTCGCTCGGCTTTGCTGTCTTGCTAATTTGGTTTAAGAGGTTTCCTGATCCTGTCATGTAGATTTAGCATGCAGCTCACCTTTCAGACAAAAGGGAATTTTCCACTGCTGCTGGAGCAGTGGGGGAGCAGATGGCTGAGCTCTGGGAAAGGCAGTGGCTCTTTGGAGCAGCAGGGACGAGGTAGGAAGGCAGCGTGCGACACCGTCCCCAGAGCCAGGAGCCCTTTGGGGGAACACTCACTGGAGTTCTGGCTCGCTAATGATTGACAAACGGCTTCAATCTCATCAGCAATGCCATTAAGATGAAGATAAGGATAATTGCTTAGTGCTAGAATCTTGTAAAATATCTGATTCTTCAAAAGAAATAAGAATGCACGGGTGGTACTGAGCTGACACCGTAGCTGGGGCTCAGAACTCCACCTCAGAGATGAAGTGCACTTCTGAAAGCACCTCCTGGTCTTCTGTGCTGATGGAAAGCCCTTCATTAAGTTTTCTTCCAAATTATGCATAAAATGAGCTACATGAGGGTACTGTGATTTTACTGTGATTTAACACTCCCATTCCCTTGGTTCTCCCGGGTCCTGCAGTGGCAATGGCAGTGGGTGAAGTTTTAGGAATTGTTTTAGGAATTTTAAGATTTTAGGAAATTCAGGGTGTTTTGGGAATTGTTTTAGACTGACAAGACAGACAGGGATTTATTACTGGTTAAGTTTTTAACCCCTTGGCATCAGTTTTTGACCCTGTCAAAAGTGAAGGGGGTTCTTGGCTGTGCCTTGTCCTTCTCATCCATCCCCCCCTTACCCTCCCTCCCTTCCAGGGCTGTATGGATGTGTCGCTTCAGATGCCAAACGAAAAAGTGGGTGCAAGAAGAAAGTAAAAATGGAAAAAAACTATTTGAGTTTCGTAGAGGAAAATAACTTCTTGAGGGGCTTTTTTTTTTTTTTTTTGTAATGGAGAAACCTGGTTATATTGAAATGACTTTTTGCACTGAAATCTGTCCCTCCACTACCATGACCAGCAGGGTTCTCCTCAGTAGGTATGAGAGCTCTCACTTCTGCACACTGAATTTATCAGTTGGCAGCTGTTTCCAAAAGCCAGGATTGAAAGAGTTCCCCTGGGTGTGAACTTGAACTTCCTGGGTATAAGTTTAGTGCACAAGAGCCTGGTAATCCCTTCTCCTTTTTCCCAGTGAAACTGCAGCACTTCTTTTTTTCTTTATTTTTTTTTTTAATATTTTTAAAATTTATTTTATTTTTATTTAATTTTTGCCTTTCTCTTTTTGCCTCTTTATTTTTTTAATTCAGCAGCCACATGGCAGAGCTGCAAGATCTGGCCTTTAAGGCTCTGCTGAAGGCTCAGACCTTGTAATTCAGTGTTACTGCTTCATGCTGTATAATGAACTGTGCTTCTGAGAGAACAAACACACATCTCAAACACAACAATTCACAGGAATTTTTTTTTAATGTTTCCTTTATTATAAATGAAACCATTCCCTTTGTATTTGCAATTTTGATCTTAACACAGGAATGATGACTTGCACAAGAGCTATAAAAAATGTTTCTTTACCCCATACCAAGGAAAACATAAAGTTATAAGGATGAAATGAAAGCTGTCTTGGCCAATCTTGCACCAGAATAAACTCTAGAGCTGAAAGAAAATGAGTGAATTGCAACTTATATTACAATTTCCCCACAGGCTTCGCCCATGTGATTAAAACCAAAACAGTCTTCTCAGGAAATGGCTTTTTCCAATAAATGGCAGGGATTCATGTTGTGGAAAGAACAATTGGCCACTGAAGTAAGATATTACTGTAGGTATTAGAAATAACAGTTTTTTTGGCTTCCTATGCTTGTTTTAGTTAAATAGTTATTTATACCATTTAAAGCATCTGTTCGTAGTTTTTTTTACCTGATGCACCTCATCCCACTCAGCTCTGTTCTAAAAACCATGATTATGCAGAAAAAACTGTGCAGCTTTCACACCCCCCCTCTGAGATTAAACCCCATCCCTAAAGCTCTTGTTTGCCTACGCAGGAAGCGCCGAATTGGCTTAGCCAGATGTACCATGGCCAGTTTAATTTTGTAATTGAATTTTCTCAAATGCATTTTTTATGCTCATTACCTCATGAAAATTAGTGGGAGTTCACAAACAATAAGCTGAGTAGATGAATAACACAGTGTATGAAATGCTCTGCAACATTCAGTTTGGACCTGCAGTAAGAGAAAAAGAAAAAAAAAAAGAGCTGATATTTTCCCCCCCTTTTTTTTTTTTTTTTTTTTTTTTTTTTTTTCAGTGCCCAGGGAAGCAGAAAGGAATTATTGGGATTTGTTATTTGAATGCCATAAACCTGAGATAAAAGTCGTGTCTTTGTAGGAAAGACTTCGGGTGATAAAATAGTAGTTTAATATTATTAACCATAGAAGATTTCCATGTGTATTTATTTTTGGAGGGGCTTTCATGAGCTACCCATATAGCAAACCAGAGCATTCAGCTGCATCAAAGGATAAGGCAATATAGATGATCTGAAGGCATAATCAAAGGTGGGGATCAGCAGTTTATCTCTTCAGCAGGAGTCCATGGGGAGGTACAGAAACCATCTGCATCCTACCCGTGTAATACAACTCCACACACCAGTTATTTCCACCAAGCTCTTCTCTGCTCCTGTGTGTGGTATTGCCATTGATCAGAAACCCCAACTCAGCTCAGCAAATATTGGATGCCTCACTTTCTTCAAAACCAGTCTGGAAACCTTCCCAGGGCCGCATCTGCTCCTTTAATTTGCCACAGAGATGGAGAATTTGTGAAGAAAATTAGAGCTGGAATAAACATTAAGCATCCTAAATCTTGATGCCATGTGTAAAACAAGCAGAAAAAGCTTCAACAGATGTTTCACTTTTAACCCTAAGCTGGGTCTGATGGCAGGCTGTGTGGCAGGAACAATCCCCTGGTGCAGTGATTTGTTTGGGGTAGGGCTGCTCTTCCATGGGTGCTCTAGGAAGATTCTCAGTTACATTAAAAGGGAAAGTACTTATCTATCCAAAGGAAGGTTTCCTCACTATTTTTTGTTAATATTTCACTTGCTATCCTGTACATTACCTACATCCACAGGCCAACTTTCTCCACTTTCAGGAGCTCTGCTATTTAATTCACTCAGGGGTACTCAGCAGCAGCCCCAGACAGTGGAGTATAAAACCAGTAGTTTATGGTTCAGTATTGAAGGAATATTTCATTTGCCTCTTTTCTCCACTATTCCCTTTGTTCTGCCATCTCCTACATTTATTTATTTTTTTTTAACCATAACCTGCCTATATTTAGGCAGAGTTTTGTCTGGGTACCTCCAGTCTGACCTCTCTAGGTCTGGCTCAGCCTGCATTATTCTGAGTAAAAGTTAAGCATAGAATACTTTGGGTTGGAAGTGTTTTACCACCCTCACTGTAAAAAAATCCTTCTGTCTAGTCTAAATTGACCACCTTTTAGTTTGAAGCTACTACCACTTGTCTTTTGATCATCACACCTTCTCTCCTGAGTTTTTTCAGGACGAGTGCAAGAGAGACTTAAATGAGCTCTGCTTTTGCTCCTGCTCCTTCTGGTGCCACCCATCTGGTCTTCCCAAAGCACCCACTGGCACTGACAGCTGGGGGGACTTGGTGGCAGGGAGCAGGTCTCTCTAACAGGTTTTGGGAGTGGACCAAATATCTTTTGGAAGTCAGCTGTATCTGGGCAGTGGTACTGCACGGAGTCTGATTCCGAATTTTCAGGGATTTATCTTAAAATGAGACCTTTTCTGCTTTCACCTTGTGCAAGTGCTGTCCCTGGGAGTACCCACAGCTGGAGCTGTGCATGAAAAGCAGATCAAATGGATCCTCTGTTCTTGTTTTCTGCCACAGAGAGAGAGGATGCACAGAAATGCTTTTATCCACATTGTCACGTTCAGAACGTTTTCCTTTTACTGTTTTCTTGACTTGGAAGTGCTATTTCCATTTTCACTTTTCTGCTTGGCTGAGAAGAAGGCTGGTGTGAAGGGGAGCAGTGGTGGAACAAGGATTGACATCCTGGGAAAAGGAGCTTTTTTTTGCCCCTATTACTGAAGAGAAAACTTTCAAACTCAGTGCTCTGATAAGAAAACAGAGATATGAACACCAGCAAACGTTTCTGTTGGTCTTCTAAATCCTGGGTCTTGCTGGTGATTTGATATTGTTATGTTAGTGATTAAGTGCTGTTTTTAACAGGCTTTTTTCCCACTAAAATTTACTCTGTGTGTCTGGTTCTTGGGGGGTGCAGTGCAGGCAAATAAGAAAAGAGTAAAGGCTGGCTCTAAACAGAACTTTCTTGCTGTGGAGCTCAGTGAAAGTCAAAATACCACAAATAAACTGCTGCCAAGGCAGTTTCTCGAACCCAAGAGCGCATCTGAAAAATCTGGGTGGAGAAAAATCTAGCACAGAAGCTCTTCAGGTCCCATCCTTCCCTTTTAAAGGTTTTAGATGTTTAAGTTTCATTTTATGCCAGTGGATTGTTACGTAAGGAACAACCAGTGGAGGATTCTGAAAAATAACAGTATTAATGTCTTTCAGTTTTTCAAGACATCCTTTTCCCTGTTTGCCTTCCCTTTCCTGCTGTATCCCTTAGCTATTCATAAACTTCTCTTTTCCTTCAAAGCCATCCTCATCTCAGAGTGGATAAACCAGAAGGATCACAGTCACTGCCACAGAAATGAAAGCCATCAGGAGGAGGCAGCTTGGGTGGCCTAACTTGCTTTCTAGAGCCTCTGGGAATAGCTGAGGATAGAGGAAATCCGGGGGTTTGGATCAGTCCAAGCATCCAAAGCCTGCCTTGCCCCAGCCTGCTAAAAGCAAGGCTTGGTTTGGGTGTGTTGAGTCCCGTGTGGATGAGGGGCTCTGTGTGGGGTGAGCAGCGTGTCCCCATCTGCCACCCTGCCTGGGGAGCTCCAGCTGAGGGTTCTCAGCTCCCTCTGTCAGCAGCTCCTCCTGCTACCCAGGGAGGGAAGGGAGACCTTCTCCCCCCTCTCCATCCCTGCTGCAGCTCATCCCCTTTTCAGGGAAGTGCAAAGCAAAAATAGGAAAGCAGGCAGAAGGCTGCAAAGTCCCCCTAATCACTGGCTCTGGGAGCAGGGTCTGGGCAATATCCCAAAATTACACTCGTGCTGCCTGGGTAGTCCATGGGTGGATTATGATCTACTTCTTGCCTTATGGAAAGTCCATGCCAGGGATGTGTTTAATCTCTTCTCATTTAAATCTGAAATGTGTGATGAGGTGGCCAAAAACACATCTTTCTCTGCTTTAGTATCCTAAACCCTCATCCTCTGCCCTCTTTAGACTCAGCACCTCTACCCTGAAAGGTTATTTACATCTATGCTCCTACTGTTTTTTAAATAACCTACATGCACATCAACTTAGAAAAAATATTACACAGAGAAAGTAGGATACCCTTAATTAAATAAATTAGTGTTTGTCTAGTCAGTGTGATTAACTTTTGTCCCTGCAACACCCCGAAATGATAGCACTAACAAATGTTGCGAGGCAGCTTGGAATTAAATGAAATGTTCCTTTGATTACATTAAAGATAATGCATTTTAAATCCAGTCCTTCAGGAGCTGCCGCTCAGCAGTGACAGCAGTGATCAATTTGCCTTGTCTTTCCCTGCAGAAACAATCTTTGAGTCTCCTTGAGCCCTCATTTGATCAAAGTGCGTTTGCAATCGGGCAATTTGAGCAGTCTGAGTCGTCATCTTCATGTCAAGGTCCCGGGGGAAAGGGAAACCAGAGGGAATGTGCTTATGCACGGGGTAATAAATTGCTGTGAGTGTGGGGATAATTGCAAACAGGTAGGGAAAAGCTGAAGGTTTGGGGAGGAAAAAAAAAAACAACAAACCTGCTCTTAACAGCCTTGATAAAGAGCTGTTTGAGTTGTTATTTTTCCAGGAAAACCAACTCATGACTACCAATTAGTGCTCCCTGCAGGTGTCTGCAGGGGAAAAAACAGCTCCTGGATTACAGGGCAGGGTAGAGAAGTCCAGTGCTCTCATTTCTTCCACGAGAGGAAGGTGCACACTGAGTATGTTCTTCTGTGGGGAGATGAAGGCTGGAGGGAAAGGCTATTTCCTGGAAAAAACGAATATAAGGCATTATAAAAAGGTGGTGACACAAATAGATGTATGTTACTGATATATGTAAACCACCTTCTATTTAGAAGGATTTTGGGCTCTTTTGAAACAGATCATGGAGAGCATATTTCAGAGTATTTATAAAACTTGAAATCTTGATTTTACGTCTCTGGCTTGTGTCCTTTTCTTT
>JAYRBT010000028.1:9152054-9174985 GCA_036023395.1 Myiotriccus ornatus | reverse complement strand
TAGCTTCATTTTGAATTTACAGCCTGGTTTGGGGATGAGAAGTTTAGCAATAACACTATATCTTGGCAGATACCAAGGATTTGAGACCTGGAACTTGAAGTTCTCATCTTTCTATTAAGCTCTTTGACAAGTTCCAGAAATTGAGGCAGTTGGATCTGCAGTTATTTATGAGCTCAGAAGAGTGTCCTACTTCCTCAGATTTACGGAAAAATGTAAATTATCTGGAGTTTTCTCTCATTTGCTGATGTTTATTTCCCTCTTGCATTTTCACTAAATGAGTATCGTGGCCTGGAGGGAGGGGAAAATTCCTGTAAAATCCTACACTGCCATATACATCCAGATGCAATTCTGCCTAATTACTAATACTTCCTAACATTGTTCAGTAGAATGCCCAAGGGTCCCAAGACTAGAAATTGCATACTGTGAAAGAGGGAAATTTGCTCATTAACTTGAGTTTCCTCGTGCTATGAGATATTTAAACAAATAACAAGCTTGAAACATCTGAGTGATTCCGTGAAAATCCCACTGCCTTCATAAACACTTAAGCTTTTCACTGAAGGGGAAAACCACGAGTTTTTTTTTAAATAACACATTTTTTCCTCTATGTATATGTTTTGGCTCATTAATTCCTCTCCTTACGTGCAGACTACAGCTCAGATGACATTTGGATCATCAGCTGCTGCCTTGTGACTAGAAATCCCAAATTCACCCCCAAAACACGTCGCTGTGAAGGCTGAAAAGCTGAGACTGAAGAGGAACTGGAGGAATTCCTCATCCTCCTGGAGAGATCATCATGAAAGGGGGATATATTAAATATTCCTGTGGGGGAAATAGCCCTAGAAAGGGTATTCTTTGTGAGTTACAACGTCTCACGGATTTCTTTTGCCTCTTCCACGCAGGACATGATTTCACCGCTGCTACCTGGCCAGGAGGAGCACAGAGACTGTTGTCAGAATTTCAGTTTTAATCCTGAAATTTTCAAGTCACTCAGGGGATGCTCCTGATGGGATTGAGTCATGCAGTTCCCGTTAAATTATGAAGTAAGTCCCCAAAGCCATTGGATGACTTTCAAAATCGTAGTCTTGATGCTCCAACCCCAGTGACGATTTCGCTCGGTTGGGTACATCAGGTCCCCACACAGCACATCTTTGCCTTACCTGGAAAAGTCAAATCAGTTTTCATTCCTTCTGTGGGCTGATTTTAGAAGGCAGATCTGTCTCACAAGACGTGACATGACACATTGGAAAAGCCTGAATATTGAAAAGAGGAAACAGAATAAACTGTCCAGGCTGCTGGGGTTTGGTCCTGGGCATCATTCCCTATTCCTAAGGCAATCCCAACGCATAAATCACGAAGCAATTGCTGGCTGTTAAGGTGACAACATGTTTAAAATGTCTATTTATGAGATTTTATTCCCCCTCTGTATTCCAGACACATAAGTTTCAGGTGATCAGTCATTCCTTGCTCCATGGGCATCGACCCCAAGCAGGAATCAGGATGGGAAGAGTTTTACCACGGGCAACACGAGCAGCAGCCAAAAGACTTGTTTCAGCAGCTGAATCCACTCACTCCAGTAGTTTCCCCTTATTGCTGCATGAAAAGGTTAACGTGGTTTATGGAAATTGTAAATATTTCATTATATTCTCGCTTTGGGGAGAGCTGATTTCATTTACAGGCAGCCAGAACTACAATAGACTCATACGTGCCTCCAACACTGAGGCAGATTTTTCTGAGGGAGGGTCTTTTCCAGGAAAAAAAAAAAAAAATAGGCAACACAACTTTCAAACACTAAAAATTGAAGTGCTCCATTGAAGTGCACTCTTAAAAAAAAATAATTATTTTTTTTTGTTTTAAACTGTGGTTCAAGTCAGACAAAAGTAGAATAAACATAAGTAAAGCTGGATTTATCTCCTTGTTTATACAAGCAGTGCCTAAACTTGCTTTCATAGAAATTGGAGGAATATTCTCTTTGCCTTCAGTGCAGGAGGGGACAAGCTTTTGGAATGTTATGCCTCTGGGGAGCATAGACATTTCTGGAAAAGCTTTTATTTCTCTATACAGCAGGATAAATGAGAACCAGAAAGACTATGTTCAAGCTTAAATGAAAAAGCAGTGGAGAAATATCAATTCAGTTGTCTAACAAGTGGATAGTAATTCTTGCAAACAATCAGCAAGCAGAATAAATGGAATCAAAGCTGAATAAATAAGGTTTGTGTGGAATGAGGGCATCATACAGCATTGAAGATAAGCTCTGCCGAGCAGCTCTGTGGGGAAATAAATGTACACTAAAGGAAGCCACTGAAAGGTTGACTGAATACAAAATAACGTCTGGTTTATGTCACCACAGACTACTGTGGCAAACTTCAACCAAACAACTAAAGAAGGTCTTTCCTTGGATCAACACGATTGATCCAGTAAAACAGACCCAAAGCAGTTTCACTACATCATTTTCCTGCTGCCTGAAGTTAGATGGGGAAAAAAAGTTGTTTTCTGGCATTGAGGAATTACAATAACTTCATATATTCCCTCACCAGAAAGTCATCTATTCTCTCATCCTGCAATTAATCTTGTAAAAGAGCAAACAATGACACGGAATTAATCAACCCCTGTGACAAAAAAATTGTGATGGAAAGATGAACCCGGCTAAAATTAATTTTTTGAGCGACAGCTTGAAGCTCAAACAAGTGGAAAACATGGTGCAAATTGTACCTGCCTTCAAGAAAGGGATTTTAATGAGAAATGCAACGGCACGGCAATACTAATCAGTTATAAAAACACAGCCCACCTCGGACTGCTGAGGGGATATCCTCCCTATTCCTGCATTTTCCCACTCTGGAGGGAAGGAAAGATTGCCCTGCGTTGGTCACCCAGGGGGAGGTGAAGTGCAGGTGCATTTGGGGGACTGAGTGGATTTGTGCTCGTGTGCCAGTGCCTGGAAACATTGCTGTCCCTGCAAGTAGAAGGTGAATGAACTTCCCAGGTCTGCTCCGCTCCTTGCCAGGCACAAAGCAAGCAGTGAGTGTCCCGTGAGCTGCTCTGTGCCTGTCACACCCTGACAGCTGTCAGGCAAGGACACAAACCCTGGCATCCTGCTGGGGCTGCAGACAGTTCAATCAGCGGGGAAATTACGGGAATGTCAGCTGGCTTTCAGACCCTGAAGCCTCAGTTCCTGTAGTACAGCAGACACCATCACCTCCTCACACTTAGGGCTGTTCAGCTTTGTGTGGTTTGGGTTTTGGTTTTGTTTTGTTGTGGGGTTTTTTTTGATGTGAGGGTTTTTTGTAGAGCTGAGGAGTCTCCTGTGTTCCCTCTTCCCATGGACCTTCAGAGAAAATCAGGTAACCTTTCCCCACAAAATGCATCTTCTCTATGTTGCCAGGGCTGATGGAAGTCAAAATTACTCCTCCAATGGGTTCCTGGTTGAAGGTAAATTAGTCCTCTCCTGGTTTAATTGAACTGCATCTTAATTAACAAAAGGGGTGGGTAGAGCCCAGCTATTTCTCATTTTCCCCTCAGCTGTTATTTAGCTGTCTTTACCTCTCCTGGTATTTTCCAAGTCACTGAAATACTACTGACTTATTCCTTGCTTTTCTTTGCAAGTGTTTTGAAAATATCCCTGTGGCCTTTTCTTCTTCCAAAACTTAGGAGCTTGACTGACATCTACAAGGATGCAGGTTTTTCTCAAGGTAACTTTCTCACTTTTCCATTTTTGATAGTAAAAATACTGGTTCACTTACAGTTCCTGTGTTCCCTCATTATTTTTTTTTTTTCAAGTGAAAGTGTGAAAGCTGGTAAATATTTCTGTAGTTGTAATGATGGCAATCAGATGACTTTTTCTGGTTTTCAAATCCCATTTCAGGATGTGTTTTTAAACAGCAAAACCAAGCATTCCCTGGCAGTAATTTGTCTTCTTTATCAAAGTTTTGCTATGTTAGATTCATTCCTTGAAAGAATACTTGGAAAAAAAAGTACTGTGAAATAGAATAGTTTTAAAACTTTGTAGGAATAATGAAGTACTTCTTTACTGTGATAAAATAAGATTGGTTGGCTTGAAGGAGGCTTGTTGTGTGTCTATCTCAGATGGAAGGGGTATCTTCAGTTGATGAATGATCATATATTTTTCTATGGCTCCTTCCAATGGCGAACAATGTACTAAAAATAAAGCTTTATTTGGAGGTGAAGGTGCCTCAGATGGGCACGAGACACAAATTAACAGTGAATATATTGAATATTACTCTCCTTTTTTGCTTTCCTTTTACAAGCCCTTTCTAAAAACGATGACAAGTCAGTAGTTAACAAAAAAAAGAGTGACATGTTGAGTGAAAGGCCAACATTCTTGAGTGAGTGAGATTTGACTCCCTTCAAAAGAGGTACTCTTGGGTACCACTGGTAAAACACGGCTTGTAATCAGCCCTGGGCTCAACATTTTGTTGCTTGCATTGCCCCTTCTCAGCCTTTTTGAGTGATGTTTCATACACAAAATTAAGTGGGAAAAAAAATCTACCCCTTACCCACCTGAGGTGAGCTGAGCCACTGTGAAATAATTCCCAAACCAATGCGTCATCACTGGGTTTTGTTCAGCTTCTGCTCCTTGAATCCAGATCTTGGGGAGAAAATGAGATGCAGTTCACCAATTTCCTCCTCTCTTCCCTTCCAAATGTTAGTTTTCTTATTTTAATAAAAGTCGCTGTGATCATACAGAGAACAAATGTTTGTCAAAACAACACATATATTATGGCTGTGGAGCGTGTCATGATGTATAATTTGCTTTCTTTATCTGAGAGTTGTTATTGTTTTCTTTCAAGTCTCTTGTATTCCAGGCTAGATGATTTCAATTACTTCAACTGCTGCTGTAGGTCATGTTTTCTGCACCCCCAGTCATCCACTCTATTCATTTTAATTTTAAAGAACTGAGGAAGATGAAACAATAACTTGCAAGCAACTGCAACTCGTACTCTAGCTCCTGGTTAAAACTGGGTAAAATGGAGTGGTTACCTCTTGGCTCTGCCAAGGAACATTCCAAACATCTCCAAATGCAGTGTTATTTTTCTACACTGTGTGTAATACAAGCCACATTCCTACCTTATCCCTGTTTCTTCTGAGGTTTCCCAGCATGGGTGTCTTTCCCTTTGCCTCTGTATTCCCAGATTTCACGTGCTGAATCTGTGAGAGGAGCCTGATCTCAGCTTAACATACCTCAGTTTGCCTATATTTTGCCAGAAACAAAAACCTCTTTTTCTTGTTTTCCTACTTCTTACGTGTATTTTGTTGACATTCTTGTTTTAGTTGTAGTGCTTAGACTACGACAGCGTGAGAGAAGGATTTTAGTAAGACACAGGAACCCTCTTAATTAACAGAGTTAATAAAGTTCAGAGAAATGCACTGGATTTTGTGAGCCGTGTCAGGAAAACCACAGGAAGGAATAAGGACAGTCCTACCAGAACAGGGAGACAGCTATGAGGTTCAAACCATAGTGAGGATGGGTTATAAAGCTTTGTGGTTAAAAAAAAGAACCGCCACAAACAAACAAACTGAAAACCAAACAAAAAAGTCCAGCAGAAGTGACTGGTTTAACTTCTGGAAAGGAGGACGACTTGCAGGGTGTCTATAACGTGAGTTGAATTTCTACATTTAAGCTTCTCTCTGGTTTGCAAAATTACTTTACAGCACAAAAAAGCAACAAATGAGATTATGATCTTCCTGTGGCTGTTGGTTCCACCTGTTTTACTGATTTAACTTCACCTCCCCTCTACTGCATTTTGCTCCCATGATTTTGTGATTTTTATGTCACTAAACCAAATGAGGTCACTCTTGAAAAATTTTTGATCTTTGCTGATTATTTCTGCAAACAGCTCTCTGAATTATGTTTCAGGTTTACCTTGAGGTTTTAGCTTTTGAAATCTTTCTAGAAGTCATCAACAGGCACACAGAAATACGTGTGTGGTGTCAGAGCTCACAGCTCAGGACAGGCATTTTGAGTGCATCCTCTTCTCCTGAAAACTTTGAGGGCTACCAACTGGCTCAGGAATGACTGCTGTCTTCTAGACAGTCCTGGCAGTGTCAGCACCCTTGGCAGCACATAACTGCTGGAAAGGGTGCTGGGAACATGATGATCAACTGAGTTTGGAGGAGAAAGTTAATCAGTGCTGACTGTCCAATCCACAAAACCTCAGGGCAGCAGGGAGCTGCAGATTGCTGTAGATTACTGTCACTCCGGCAGTGTCAGTATTTTGGAAGGACAGAGAGAGAGAAAGGACTGGGAGAACCCCAGAGGAGGGTGAGAAACATCTGCTGCTCCTGTCCCTTGTGACTGGCATATGGACCCCCAGGAGGGCTGGGCTTTCTGCTCTGCTTTCCAACACGTATTTGAGACCTCTGGGGGCCTCCTTGTTCCAGCGTGCTGTGGACACACAGCTGTACATCTTTCTGCAGCAGATGTGCTCTCCAGGTGTCCCTGGGGCTTGGAAATTCTTGTGGAGCAGTGGCCAGCTTCACTCAGCCCCAGGGGCAGAGGATGCTGATAAAAAGACAACTTTCCAGGAGTTTGCCCTGGTGTTGGCTTCAACTCCTTGCTCTCCTGCTGTCATTGGAACCCTCTGGAAGGTTCTGCTCTGCCAAAGGAATGACTTTTTTCCACAGTGTCCATAAGAACCTAAAAACATCCTACACCCTGATCCCCACCAAGCTAAGCCAGTGCAAGCTGGAGGTCTCAAAGCTGACAGCTAGTTATTAGGTTGGTGGGACAGCAGTTGAGAACGACATAATTCTTCAGTCCTTTTTGGTTTTTAACCCCAAATTTATTTTGAGGGCAATTTTCTGGGAGTTAATTATATATAGAACTAAAAAAAAGGTAATTTTACCTCATAAAATGATGCTATTCCTTGGCAAGCCTCCTTCTGAGGTCTGCTGTGAAGCCAGCCAAAAATGTATTTGTTAATAAAAAAGCAAACACAGCTGGTGTATAGTCAGTGCAAGGGTCAGCTCCCTGGGCAACAGAGTTCAGGCCCTTTATTTGCTCTGTAATTCTGAGTAGGTTGTTCCTGCTCTGCCCCCAAGCTCTTCTTGAGGAGACCTTTCCAGAGCCTCTTGTCCAGCCTGTTGGTGTTAGTTTTTTCTTTGGTATATATATTTTCACCTATTTGCCATCTCCTTTACTCAGTACTTCACCCAGCACAGTCTGGTAGGGGATGGTAATCGTATTTACATGTGGGATGCAAATGTTTTGGGGATGGGAGCAGCTGAGTAGAGGGACCAGAATGATAATTAATGAGGGATTTTGGGTGACATTGCCTCTTCTTTGGAAAACAGATGCATAGTTAGTGAACAGTGCTGCAGAATAATCAAAAAACCACCAGCATATGTTCTTTCTCTCAAGGCAAGGAACTTAATCATGCATCATTTTTCTGTATCTGTCATGAGGTTGTAGGTCCTGACACCTTTGAGTTGTTGGATATTTTGCTCTGTAAAGTGCTGAGTATGAAAGTATCCCCTGGCAAGAAATAACATGGGCCTAAAGCATCACTTAAATTTCATTTAGCTGGTTGTGTGTGTGTTCTGGCCTTCCTCTTAGGGGTGAGGAGCAGAAAATTTCTCCCAGGTCTAGAAATTGTTCTTGTACTTTTACTACAAATACTTATATACATATTCCTGAATGAATAAAGCAACAGTCAGGAAATAATAAATGCTAATCCAAAGCATATCTTTTTTGTACTTTTTTTTTTGCTTCTCTCTAACTTCTTTTTTTGTAAGGACAAGTAAACTCAATTGTATTAGCAGTAATGCATGAAAAATAAGAGGGGGGAAAAGCCACTACACAGTTCACACATCTCCCACACTCACAACTCAGAATGTCTGCACCATGAACAGACAGAGGATGGGTGAAGCACAGAGCTGGCTCATTTTATTTTCCTTTTGGGATGCAATTCCGTGTGAGTTGACCTACATTCCTGCTGTGTCGAAATGCACCAACAGTCAAAACAAAAATACAAACAAAGAAACCCAGAAATAGTTTAGTGGAGTAATTTTGACTTATGATTGCTGCTTCATTCTTCATTGTTGTGAGTCCCCATCAGCCACTTGCCCACTCCTTCTCCTGGACCATTTTTCTTGTCAATCATCTGCTGGGAGTCTCAGACTCCCATTTTAAACAGCGGGCCTTTTGTTGTCAGATATCAACTTTATCTCTAAACCAGTTATCTCTTAAATTACCATCATGGAAAGGATGGAGGGGTGGAGGTTTATTTTCCAGTTTTTTCCTCCAAGAGCTTCCCTTTTGTGGAAGGAAAGGAGTCAAAGCATCCAAAGAAAGGATAACCTTTTCTCAAAGCAGGGGTGACTATCTAATGAACAATTCACTTAATTTTTAGCCACCTTATCCTTTCAGATGAAAAGCAACAGAAATGCATGTCAAAGAAACCAATCACGGTAAAATCTCTGTGCAATAGGCAGAGTCTGATAGAAAGGGGCGCTGGTACAAAAGGACCGAGAAGAGCAGCTCTTCTTTCTTTTTAATCCCCTTTGTTGAGAGCACAAAGATAAGTGCTTGCAATCAGATGATTGTAATGAACAGTCCAATTGTTTGGGCTGGGTGGTGTATTTCCAGATGCAATCTGCAGGAGCTGTTTGAGTATGAGCTGGTTCCTTCCTAAATGTTCCCTCCTCTGGCGGGAGCACTGAGTGGCTGTCAGGGCAGCCCCCTTGCAGTGGATCCACCCTCTAGAGAGAGAACAGGCAAAGACCTGGGAGAACCAACTGCAGAAAAAACCATTTTCAGTGCTTCTTCCCCTCCAACACACTGCTCAGGGTTCAGTTTTATTACATCGTGCAGGGTCTGTCTGGTTCGAGTGAGAAGTTCCACGTACACCGAACAGAACGACTGTGGGGGTTATAAAATCCCCGAGCTTTGGGGCTCCAAATTCTGCTGTGTGCAATTAAAAAAAACATACACAAATACAGAGGCATAATGTGAGCTGCTTTGTTGTACTTGTTAGCTTGTTTTGGGAATGTCTGTGTGGGAGGCAGGATGCAGAAGTGGGAGACAGAGAGAAGGTCACTGGTAGGAGTAATTGAGCATCATGTTACCAAGAGATTCAAGTGGTAAGGGCACAGAAAATCTTTAACATTCAGTGGAACTCCCTGGTAGCAAGGTGGTTGGAGGAGTCATATGAGGAGTCTGTCTTTAACAAACACATTAACAGGCCTCCTAAAATTCCAGGCAAGTTTTGAGCAAGTCACCGTCCTCTTTCCCCTCACATTTTGTTACCACGGTCTTTCTGATGATCTGTTTGATTCAATAATTTCTCAAAAGCAAAGTATAAAAAAGAGCTCTTTATGTAGAGAAGTTGAGAGGGCTCCAGTGTGTGAAGAACACCTATATTGTTAACAGTAATTACAATGTTCTCTTTTTCTCACTAATGGTTATATTGCTTGTATTATTACTTCTTTTCTTATGAAAAGAATTATGTCCCTGGAGCTTTGTGAGGAGAGTCAGATCATTCCCTGATTTTGTACTACCTATGACTACAATATGCTGGCTTAGCTCTGCACCCTGTCCCTGATGGTGACAAGAACATCCTGGGAATTTATGGAGGTGGGAAATCCCAGGAGGCTTTAGGGAGGGTCTCCTAGGACATTCTTGCTAAAGGAAGTTCAGCTTTTTTTTTATTATCGTGGCTATTCTCTTGGCAATACATATTTACCTGTCCTTTTACAATCAGGGTTCTTGTTTGACTGTTTTTTTCTTCACTGTGAATCTTAAACATAACATAGTACAGCAAATGTGGATTTCAGTTCTTTGCCTCTGGAGATACACCCTCAGATTTCTAGCTGGCAAACTCTAGGGACTGATGGATGACATTTTCTTGATACAGTAATCTGAAGTAATTAAAAAATACAAGTTATGAATAAAACCGTAACTTGAACAAAACCTAGAATTAAAATACATATTTTATCCATTTCATCCAGCCTTCTTATCAAAATGATAAAGCTTTGTCTCACTTGAAATGTTAATTGGGTGCTGTAGGTAAAGGATGAAGGGAAACTGTGCACATGAAAGTGTAGCTTTGCTGATTCTGCCTGATCTGCATTTCCCAGCTGTGAGCAGCAAAAGCTCCTGACAAAGCAGCTCGAGGGTTTCAGATGAGAACTCCTTCTACAAGAGCAATCCTTGCCCCTCACTCTAAACTAGACCACGTTCCTCCACCTTCCATGGAATCACAGAGTGGATGGGTTGGAAGGGACTTAAGGCTCATCCAGTGAGCTCTCCAGTGTGCTGCCTTGCTTGATGATCAGGAAAATACATCTCTATTTACTATCTTAGGTACCTAAAACTTCTTCTAAACTTCCATTATTATTAATTCACAGAAGCTAAATTTAGTTTGTGTCCATAAAAGGCAAACATCATTAAACTTCTACTTTCTTGTTCTTTCATTCTCCTGTTCGGCTGCTCTCTCATTTATGGTACAGAGCTGTTCTTCCAGCATCAGTACTTTGGATGAGTCAGTCTTACATTTGTCTCACAGGGACCTGGACCTTTTGTTTTGGGTCTGGACACTGTCATTCAGCAATATTTGTATATTGAGGTTTTCTATTTTAAGTTGGTTTCAATTTCCTTCTTGGCTATATTTAAAGAGAATCTATTATTACAGTCCATTTCTCCAGGGTAAACTGATGAATATAGCTTTTGTAACATTCCATAAATTAGAAATATTTTCTCTTCATTGCTTGGTGTGACTGTTCCATTTATTAACTTTTGCTGGGTAGAAAAAATACCTTGGATCTTTCCCTTGTGAGCAACTCACTTGTGAGTTGTTTTGTTTTATTGGATTCAGAGTTAGCTTCCAACATGGCAAAGGAAAGGATGAACAATTTAAGGAGAAATGAGTATTATGGCATTGCATAAAAATGTTGGGTTTTACTTGGCTCCTAATTCAGCTCTTGCTCTTGCTGCTGTCTGACAACAGCCTTGTCAGAATTTCTTCTGTATTAGAGGTCTTGGAAGGCGTAAACAAATGATGTATTTCTAAACTGTCAAGGCTGCCCAAAAAGGGTAATGAGGCCTTTTCTGACCAAAATACGTGCAGAGCCCTTGTAGCAGACCTCTGAAGTCATTTGAGATGCCTTGAGGGAGCTGAGAGGTCTCCTGTGCCTCTGCTGCCTCTTATTCCCAGCCCTAAGCAGGAGAACAGGACTATGACTCTGCTTTACTCCATCAGCTCAGCTTTGCACAGGGGCCCAGTCCTCCTGAAAATAAGAGCAATAATTCTGATATTTTTTTTATCCTATTCTGTGATCTCAAAACATCTGGTTGAGTGATCTTGTTCCTCTGTTCCTGCCCAGGTCCCAGTGGGCTGGCAGAGGTGGCCAGGGACAGCTCTGGGCTTTCATCCCTCAGCACGGGTTTCCATCAGACCTTGGCTCTTCCACTGACAGCTGCTCCTTCTGAGAGCTTTGCAGGAGTTTTTACTGAGCCAAATATTGAGGACAGATACTTGGAACAAAATCTTGTGGAAGTCTGGACTCTTCTGGAGTCGCAAGTCCCTGATTTTTCACAGGCTAAAGGAAGAACATGGCTTTGGCCAAAGTCCTCGGGCTCCTGCTCCCAGTCAGGTGTCCCTTTTCCTGCCTTACAAGGACTTGGGCACGTGTGTGGTGCCACCTCTGCCCTCATCCCAGAGAGGAAAGGGGGCTCTACACTATTCTGGCCTGCAGTGAAGAGCTGTAGGAGCCTCTGCTGCTGCTTCCCTGGGTAGTGTTTGTGTGAGACACAAATCATTGCTGCCACCTGCTCCTTCAGCTTCTGTGCAGTGCTGGACCTTGGACTGCAGTCCAAAGTAAAGCCTGACTTTATTAAGTCAGGAAGGGTCTGTTGCTGATTTGAGCTTGAACCTCATCTTTTCTTGTGGAGCCCATGGACAGCTGAGTGGGCCACACGTGCACAACAAGTCTTTTTCTCTTTGAAAAAAAAGCTGGTGCAGGAATGTTTAACTTCCAGTTTGAGAGCACTGGGCTGCAAAGTCAAGCAACATGTTTAGTAAATGCCTCAAGACTAAGCCCTGTTCCCTGCAAGCCCACTGACCTTTGAACAAGGTCATTGTCTCTTCACATGTACAGGTTGAATAGTAATGAAGGTAGAAATTTAAAGGCAAAAAAAGAAAACCAAAGCCTTCTCTGAGGATTCAGTGCCTGGCAGTGGAGCCCCAGAGGGTGTTTCTGTGCTGGCTGTGTCAAGCTGTGCTGTGGTGCTGGAGGAGTGAGGGAATGTCTGTGCCTGGGGAGGCTGAAGTGAGATTGCAGAATTCATGCAACTCTTTTTGTGTCTGTCTTTAAATATAGTTTCTCCGTGTGCAATTTCCTATATTGGTTTGTAATAAGGAACAGTTTTCATGTCTGCTGTGCTACAAACTCCTCCATCTATCAGTGACTCATCTGGCAGAGCAGCACAAAGGAACAGCCTGGATTGAAAATGCTTCGTACGTGGAGCTGACAGAGATCTGGGAATGTTTGAAACTTTCCCAGCATGAGATTATTTTTTTTTCCTCTTTCCTTTGTCTGCCACTGGCTTATACTCATTCCTAATCTTTAAAGACTCAGGGGGAAAAATAAACAAAAACCAACCAGATTTTAAGAAGATAATTAAAGCATTTTAGTGTAAAAGGAATGAAGCAAAGTTACTGTCACTGTTCTTAGGTGGGTACTGGTTTTTCCTGCTCTCCTTAAAGGATATGAACTTCACTCCTAGTTTGATTCATTTCCATAGCCTCATTAGTGGCTGTGATCTGTTTCACAAGGAAAAGCCGTCATTTCTGACACCATTTAATGTGCATTTATTGGAATACAACAGTAGAAACAAATGTTTATGTGTAGATTTGATTATACAGAGGATTAATCTTCTTTGCACTTTCTATAAATACGAATGGTTGCCCAGTATTTCTCATTTTATTGCTGCCTTTTCCAGGCATTTCATTCTCTTGGGAATTGCTTGAGTTTTGGTATTTATCTCAAGGTGACAGGTAAGCATGAAAATCCTCTGAGGGGTTTTTGTCCTTTTGCTTAAGGATGGCAGCAGGAGTCTCAGGGATGTATCTGACACAGAAACCACAATCCTATGGATAATTCCTTAACCAAGTACAATTCTATTGTGTACATCCAATTACCATGAAAATCAAACCCCTGCTGTTAGAACCTTTCACAGTTCATTTTTCAATTTAAAATAATACGCCATGAACTCTTGTTCCTTGAGGATTATTAAATTGTCCTTAAAATGTCTTCCCAGTGATCGCCAGGTTGAGACACCCAAATCACAGAATACCCTGAGCTGGAAGGGACCCCCAGGCATCACTGCAGTCCAACTCCTGGACAGGACTCTGCACAGGACCTCCCCAAAAATCACACCCTGTGCCAGACAGCCCATAATAGCAAAAGATCAGTCAGTAATATTATTAAAGTAGAAAATAACCGCTCACTCTGCAAATCTTCTAAGGCCACTTTCTACTAAGAGACATTAATTATAGCTTAATTCTTGCAGGTTCTCCTTCACTACAGAAAGGACACTAAAAATTGTCCTGTTTTGGACATTTCTGTTGGCCAGGGGACAGCTTCCCCTCAGCTCTATCCTAATCAAAGCATGGCCAGAAAATCTAAATTGCAAAGCACTTGAAAGGTAAAAAACAATCTGCTTAGGGGCCATAATCGTTTGTCCTTTTTCTCCTGTGGTTGCTGTTCTGCAGCTGCTCTGTAAAGGACGGTCGAGGTTACACAGTGACTTTGACAGAAACTTTGTTTTAGCACAGGAGGTCCCCCTGGGTTTCACACCGTGACCCATTTCAGTTCTCACGCCACTGTGAGGATCCTGTAGCTCCACTGTGTGACAACGTCCCCCTGGCAGGCCTGAAAAGCCACTATTGCAGACTCTGAGCCCACAGGCTGCTTTTCCTGGTGTGTTTATCTCCCTGACTGTGGCTGGGGCATTCTCCTGCTGTCACAGGAACATTGCTCGTGATCTGCAGAAATCGCGTGGGAGGCAAGAACAGCATAAATGACACGTCAGGGCTATCAAAGCAGCGGCTGATGACGGTGGCAAACTGCAGTTAAATCCTGTCAGGGAGAAGCTTTGCAAATTACTGTGTCAGGTGTTGGTGTCTCTCACCGTGCTGAGAAGTCCTGCTTGATTTTTGATGTCCTCAGTTGGCCCTGGGCAATCAGGAAAGCACAGAATGGACACCTACTCTTGAGACAAGAAGGTTTCATCTTCTGTCTGCTCTCCAGCCAGAGCCTGGGGGATCTCAGCTCACAGCTGAGGGGTCAGTGAGGAAGCTGGGAAAAAAACCCCAAACTTCTTCTGGAGATGCATCAGTTTAGGCATGAACCCCCTTGGAAAGTTTCTCAGAGCCAGGAGGTGTGGCTGAGAGTTGCCTACAACAATCCCCTTAAGGTGTGAGAGGTTCAGGCACTTGGGGTTGGATCTGGGACCTGAGGGATTGCTGCTCCTCATCCCTTTCCTCAGCAGCCCACCCAGACACCAACAGAGCCTGGCATGGGAGATTCATCTCCCCTTTCTTGCCCCTCAGAAGCTCCCTGGGGCTGCTGTACATGTGCAGCCAGGAGCTGGGGACAGCAGGGAATCATTCCCAGCCATCTGTGCAAAAGCCAGGGCGACTCCTGGTCTCCTTTCTACTGTTTTATTCACTAAATTCTTGCCTTCTGCAAGAAAGGGTTTTAATAAGATAACTTTTTAAGCCCACGAGAGAAATTAAATAGCTAGAAAATACATAGCTTTAGATGCACTACCTGGTGTTAGTTCAATAATTACTGAATTAATCATTCCACACCAAAAATCCCAAAATAACAAAATTAAAGTAACTAAAAAAAAAAAAAGACAGAAAACCCACCCTCAAACCCCTTAGTTCAGAAATTGCTTAGGATTTTTTGTTTGTGGGGGTATTTTAATAGCATAAATCTGCAATGAAGCATTCCTTTGAATGTTCCCATTGCCCTGGTGATGCTCAACGTGATGGGGAAATTGTCTGATAGGAAATGAAATGCTAATTATACCTAAAAAAGGCAGCACCTCTTCCATCTGCATAACCTGACTTGTGTGGCTGTCAATAGCACATCAAACCTCTAAGCAGGCAAGCCTAGTATTCATGAACATAATCCTGCCTTAAAACTGTGAATTCTAAGAGCTCTTTTGAATCTGAATAACTGTACCTGGGAGCAGCTGATCCATGTGCTGGGATCCAGGACAGGAGTGGGGCGGGAATTCCTGAATGAGATTGGGAAGTGAAAGAACTTTTTTAGTCACTAAGGAGCATCTATTGCACTGGAGGCTGTCACAGACTTGTTTTACACAAGGGGTGTTGTCAATTATAGATAATCCTTGGTAATTAAGTGTTGATCTCCTTTGCTCTTTACGTTAAAAAAAAAACTCCTGTCCCCACGCAGCTGCTGGGGCCGAGCTTGTCGCTTTAAAAGGCACAGTCCATTTGGCTCACACTCCCTGTGTGTTGGTGTGTTGGATGTAGCTCCCCGTGGGTCAGCTGTACCTCTTGAGCTGTAAATGTAGGTCAGCTGCTTCCGTGGAGCCCGTTCCTCCTCTGGGGAAACACGAGTCCTCACACGCAACTTCCCAGCGTGCTGCATTTGTGTTGCCTTGTGAGAAAGGTCGTTCTGCTGGAGCAGAGACAGGTCCAGCTGATTTTGTGCCATTAACGGTCCTCCCAGCCTTTTGAAATCTGCCCTGGACCACCCCTGTCAGCCTGATATCCTCAGGGCCAGTGCCCATCGTTCGTGCTGCATCACTGTGACGTGGCTGTTGTCTCCCGCCACTCGAAAAGAGAAGAGACAATTAAGTAGCAATAAAAAGCCCAAACAATGACTCCTAAGGAAAAAAAAAAAGAAGACAAAACATACAAACAAAATAAAATCGCAGCAGCTGGTGATGCTGGGGAGGAAAATTAAGTGTCTGTGGCAGCAGTTTAAAGACAGCAGCTCAGCAAAGGTTAAAAGAGAATTGGAAGCAGCAGGTCCTGCTCACTTCCTAATTTTAAAGATGTGTGGAGGACTTGCTGTTGAGATTTACAGGTTTGAAGACTCTGAAAGAAAAATGCAGGTTGAGTTGACTGAAGGCAACATTCCACACCGCTGGAATTAAAGACCTGTCCAGTGCCAGAGCATCCACAAGGACTGGAGGAGATGCACTTCACTGGGGGGTGACCGAGCACTGGAACAGGCTGCACGGAGAGATTGTGGACTCTCCATCCCTGGAGATGTTGGAAAGCCATCTGGGCATGGTCCTGGGCAGCTGCTTGAGTAAGGGGTTGGACCAATATGACCTCCAGAAGTCCCTTCTAACCTCAACCAGCCTTTTGTTCTGTGAATTCAAAACGTGTGACCTCAAAGGCACGTGGCAGTCCTTGTTAAAGTTACCGTCATTAATTGCACAGTTGTTGTGACTGGGCTCTCTTGGGTTTGTGTCTTGCCTCTTTTTTTTTTTGTTCAACCAAGAAATTCTTGGCTTTCCACGCAGGCTGGTGCTGAACTATTATTTCTGTGAGTTTTCTGCCCTGAGCTACCCCAGGGTTTTCAAACCTGAAGGCAGCTCGGTTGTGTCCTCCCCGTGACTCTGCGTGCCCCGTGCGCTCCTGAGCCCTCCAGAGCAGACTGTGGGACAGCAGGGCCTGGGAAAAAACCCTCCTGTCACTGCAGTCACAGCTTAAGAGGAGTCTGAATTTCATACTCTTTGCAATCTCTGCATGTTTTCAAATGGATTTTTTTTTTTTTTTTTTGTAAAGGGACACTTTGCTTTGCTGTTGCTTTTTTTCCCCTTCTTAGTTTCAAGCACCATTAAGTTGCCTCCTGCAGTTTTGCCTCATCTCCCTGTGCAGATACTGCTGTTGGTTTATAGGAACCACTGTGGCCTTCTGAGATCCACTTATTTATCTTTTGAAATGTGATTAGGAAATTGCAGCTGTATTTTTTTCCCTTAAAGCACTTGATTTTTTTCCCTTAAGAAACCCACTGACTCACATGTAATGCTCCAAGTCCCTCTTTTAATAGTAATGTTGCTTTCTCTTTTCTTAAATAACTACTTCACCATCTCCCAAATACCCATGTTTTAACAGGAAAAAGCCAAATTCCATGCCCACAGCAGGGGGGTTGGAACTAGATGATCTATAAGGTCCCTTCCAACCCAAACCATCTTATGATTCAACGATTCTCTTAAATTATTTGGCATATTTTCTTGCTCCTGTATGCAAACTCCTGTGTAGCTTCTCCTGCCCGTTTTCCTCTGTTCCCATCATTTTGCCTCAATGGAAATTCACCAGCAGCACTTAAGTTCCAAACAAAATAAGCTCTAGGAGGGAACAGTTTTCTTTTTCTTAGGCAACACATAATTATCCACTCCTCGGTTCATATGAAATTTGTTTTCCCATTAGGCTTACAAGGGGCTGCAGCTGTATCTTCCCCTTCCATCTCCCAAAAATATTCCGGTGCTAGATTTGCTTTCTGGTCATTTTAGGAAACCGATTTAAAGCGAGAAAAAAAAAAAAATCACCAAGTTGCCATATCTGGAAACTGCATCCCAGTGTTTATCTGCCCACACAGGGATGGCTCCAATCTACTGGCACAGACTCTCTTTTTATTTACTGTAGTGGAGGAGCTGGTTCTATACCCAGCACTCCAGTTCGGCGGTACATTGATTTTGGCCTGAGGAAGTAATGGAGCTGTAGTAGTGATGTTTTGGATTCCCTTGGCTGTGAGGGAGGTTGCATGTTTACTCAGGATTTCTGCTTGAAGACTGGAACTGGCTTTGCAGCTTCCTTTGCACAAAGGCTCAGGTTTGATGTAACAAGGATTTTGCCTCTGCTGCAAAAGCAGTTCTCTTCAAACCTTGTTTATTTTTAATTTTGACACACTGCAACAATCTTGTCATCTCTGCATTTTTGCAAGGAATGATTGCTCCTCTGCTCTTTATTTCTGCAGCCTAAACAACGGCATTTGAAAGGCTTACTCTGAACAAAACAGTTCAATTCAGTGTTCAAAAGGAGTAGGGTTAAAATATTTTCACCCTTCTCATGGTTAAAGCAGCAGGCTGGAGAAGCAGGAAGGGTGCACAGTCTCTGAAAACTGAAATGAATGTGGAGGCATAAAGTGGCCACAGTGACCTCTGTCTGCGCAATTTACTCGAGTTCGGTTTGGGTGAACATACTCCCACTTCCTGAAAAAACCCTCTTGAAAAGGCTTTTGAAAAGATGTATTTCCTCAGTGTGAGCCTGAGCAGGACCCTGTGTTACCTTCTAAAGCTTTCCATGGAACCTCTTGGCAGAGGAAGCCTTAGGTCTTGTCTGTAGTCAGCCCTTGTAAAATAAGCATGAAAAAAAGCCATTAAAAAAATACTTGAGTGTTCTCTTAAAATTCTGAACTGGAGGAGGAAACCGTGTTAGGTTTCCATTGGAACTTGGAAAAAGGAAGATTCCTCTCTTCTCACATTATCACCTTGAATAATCTCTGTGAGATGCACCTTCTTGCCCTTCCAAGTTGCTTAGGAGAACGCTATAAGGTAAATGGCTTTCATGAATCATCTCTTATTGACAAGGCTGTCTATCTGTGTTTTGGGGAGATAAGAGCTTTTTATCTGGCTTTCAGAAGAGGTTATGGACTGAATGCATATGGCAAAAATTTACAGAATATTCTTTTTCTACTGCTGTAAGAATAGCAGATGCAAACAAATAAAACTCATCATAGAAAGGTGATTTATTTAATGCTGTATTTTACAAGTCTTGGCCATGGACTTTGTCTTAACACAAGGGATCATCTCCTAAAGATTGGGATGATTCCTGGATCACCCCTCTGATGAAATCAGCCTTTTGCAGTGATGTTGCTGACATGGTGGAGATTGTTTTGCAGTGATGGTTCAGTCCAGGTCTGTGAAGACGACTCCAAGGGCAACACAGATTCATTTTGTTTCCTCCAGAGAGCACTGGCTCCTGTTTGCACAGTGACATGTCGAGGTGTGCTGGACTGAAAGCCATCAGCTTAAGGTGTGGCACCTCAGTAATGCTCAGGTTTTTTGTGGTTATAAGAAGATTAAAAAAAAAAAAAAAAAAAAGGAAATTAATCTGGCTTCGTTTGAAACTTTACTGAATCTCAGGGATTTTGTCACAAAATTTCTATTGATTCCAGACAAAGCATGAACAAGCCTTGCAAAGATCAGGAAAATCTGTTTGTTTAAATGATCATTAGAAAGAGGATTTTCATTTCATAATCTTTATTCCAGTCACCACTGTGAAATCACAATAAGAGATAAAGCATCATCAACCATCTGTAATTCATTAAGCCATGCAGGCTCAACTGCAAGTGCAGAATCCACATTAATTACATTTGGGTAATTTCTCCAGGAAATACTTTTGCACAGTACAGATCTACCCAGACAATTTATCTGCAACATACTGACTGGCTGCTGGTTGAAATAAAAGGAGAGTTAAAACAACCAGGTTTCTTGCTCATACAGTTTGGCCTCACTTTTCCAGAGCTGAGAGAGCAATTTTTCTGGCTCAGCTTGAAAGAGGAACTTCAAAGTGATGGGTCATTGACTGCTGGCTTCAACAAGAAGGACTGAAGGCAGTGTGAGGTTTAAGGTGCAGTATCAGGACAGAGATGGATTTAGGGTGATATCGTGATTACAACATTTCAGGGAAAGGCCTCTAAATGGAACCAGGGTTTGGAACAAAAGCCAAGGCAAAAAGGAGCTGTCAGGCTTGATTTGAGTCAAGACAATGGCAGAGGTAGACTGTGAATTATCTTTTTTTTTTTTCTTTTTAAAGAAGTTTAGGGATGATGCACACCCCCTAAATATTGTGTTCTGGAGTTATGGAAGATGAAAGACATGTCTACAACTGGTGAATAAATCCATTTCTGATGTTAGTCAGTTGTTAACTCTCCAAATTCAGGAACATTTTTCTGGATGGATGCTTGCAATGATCTTGTGGCAAGTGTTCAGGCTGAGCTTCATCCATTAGGGGCTAAATATTCTATAAACAGTAACTTGATTCTCTAAGAGGGGAGTTTGTCCTTTCTAACTTGGTTGTCCATAACTGTACCTTAAATCACTGCCTACATTAATTTCTTGTCAGGAGGAGAATGGGTGTGCTGGGAATAGATTTAAGACATTGAAGCAAAGCACATCTTGCCCCAGGAGTGGCTGTTTCTTTCCTTTGACAACAAAGACAGTCTGTATGGCCAGCTGAGGTTGTCATTAAATCCTCTGCTCTGTAAAAAATTTAAGTAAGATGAATCGCATTTCTAGGAGGTATAAAAAAGAGTAAAACCTCAAGCTGAGCCGTGAGGGATCAGTGGAAACTCCTTTCACTGGGTGGAAACAACAGGAGGAAGGATGACCTGCTGCAGGTGAATGATTGCTGGGGAATTCCTGGGGGGATCTCAGTTAATGGAGTTGCAGCTTAATTAAACCTCATCATTCATAGCTTCCCTTGATTGCTTGTCTTGAATAAATAGAGGAGGGAGGTAAATAGTGGATAGAGGAGTATAAATCCAATTGGCTAAAAGCAATGACTGACATTTTTTTTTTAAAAAAACCCCATAATTTCAAAAGTTTTCACTGGAAAACTGACACATACCTTGTCAGACTGTCATCCCCTGCCCTGTGCTTGAGTAAAAGGAACATTCTTTCCCTTTTTCCTGCTCTTACCACACGTGCATCCGTCCCCTAACCTACTTGGGCAGTTGTGGCACTGTTTGAAGAATAAATAGTTATCTCATCTCTGAGTCCAAGCTGAACAGCATAAGAAAGGGGGAAAAAAAAAAGTAGGGATACAGAGAACCTACTTTCCACCACTATTTCTTTTTTTTTCCCCCCAAATAAATGTCTAATCAAAAAAGCAAATTCTCCTACCTGTGTCCTTTAGCTGGTACCATCCCTTTCTGAAGGGCAGTTAAGTTATATGTAGCAGAGATATTAAATTACCCCACATGAGTTCCAGAAAGAAACTTCCATACTGGGCTCACTGTGGAATATTTTATATTGCTTTATACACAGCATGCAATACCCTTCAGTAATGATGTTTGATAAAGACCTTTAAAGTGACAGTCAATCTTCTTTTGCTCAAATATTTGCATAGTTTTACCTATCAACAGTGGAGACAAAGTTTCTCAAAGCTCAGTCACCTCGTGCAGGATTCTTAAATGTCACAGCTATTACATAGATTAAAATCAGAATATGAGCATGGGTATTTAACATACCAGTTAGATTTACAAAAGATATGACATGAAATCCGGGATGTAAAAGGCCAGAGAGATTTCTAAATATTTCAGTGTTCTTTGAAAGGTATGTAAAGTTCTTACTACTTTATTGTGATAATGTATCATGTATCTATTGTTCATAAATCCTATTTTCTTGCAACCTCCTTTGCAAATCAGGAGCATGTCGAGTGTAACTTTAAGTGACTTACAGCTGTGCTCAACA
The DNA here is from genome assembly GCA_036023395.1 of Myiotriccus ornatus. NCBI lineage: Eukaryota > Metazoa > Chordata > Aves > Passeriformes > Tyrannidae > Myiotriccus > Myiotriccus ornatus. Next base: position 9,153,504 of record JAYRBT010000028.1, on the reverse strand, counting down.
TGGGGGGGTGAATGACCTATTTCCCTGCCTTTCAGAGGTGACAGCACTGGCATTTTGTTTTCATCATGAAACAAGTGTGCAGTTTCAAGAATACTCAAATGCTGCTGCCTTCAAAACAGAGTGCATTTCAAATGCTCTGAGGGGGTCATTCAAAAAACTCATTTTCCAGTAAAGCAGAGAGCGAGAAATACGTGCTCCAGGCACAGGGAGAAAACAAAGTGTGTCAGGGGTAGTTTCATGCAATGGAATAGAGACTTATTTGAAGTCGATTGGCACCCACACTGATTTACTGCTGTAGTGCTTGGGATCCATCTGTCCCTGTTGAACTGGTGTTGAAGGAATTTGCAGTGTTTAACCCCTTATTCTCCAGGTGGCTCAATAGGTGCTAAGAGGCTGCTCTGTCTTTGATTTGCTTGGGTACCAAGCAAGAACCCCAGTGATGGTACCAGTGTGTAGATACCTCTGGAGCTGTAAAATTTCACCCCTGATGTGCCACGTGGTTTCTGAACTGTCACGCTGGGGTAGATTTAAATAACCCCCTGTGCTGATCTGACACTTCCCGTCGCTGGCACTGTCCTGGGGCTTTCCCGGGTCTGTGCTTCAAGTTCATTCTGCACGTTGCCTGTGCTGGATCCATCAGATGATGGGAGGGAAATGGAGGTGGCAATGCTGGGTGCTGGGATGGTCTGCAGTGGCTGGAGGAAAGATGCTCTCACTGAAACTGCAGCTTCTTAATCCAAATATCAAAACTCAGGGTGAGCTTCAAACCCCCCTATCTCTGAGGTCACTTCATGTGCCAGGGAGTGCACTGAGAGTGATAAGAGAAATCTCATATAATTGAAGCATTGGTGGACAGCACAAAAGAGGAGGCAAAGGAAAAAAAAGTTCAATTCCTTTCTTGAGGTCCTCTTATCCAAAACTGATGAAGCAAAGGCAGTGGCCAAACTGGAAACAGGCATTTAAGAAAGGCAAGTAATTGATTGCTGGCCTTCAGAAAGGGTCTGATGTGAGTTTATTATCTACAGTGTTCTATTTACAGCATACAAGAGAATTTAATGTTGGAAGCCAGGTACTGTGTATCTAATATTGATAACTATTTAAATTAGTCCCTAGATAAATGTTTATGTGATACCTTCATTCTGTGGGTATGAGGTTATCTTACTGGACAAATAAACTTGTCCTTGGAAGGAAAACAGACTTTACTGAATTAGAGAATACATCCAGAAAGAGATCTATGGATGTAACATGTCTCTTAGGCTTATTTTTTTTTATCACTGAAAGTAAGGACTCTATTGGGCACATCTGATGCTCACAGTGTAGCTGTCCTGACATGGATATTCTTTATTAAAGTATTTCAGATTGCTGGGATTTATCCACAGGCAGGTTCCACTTTGACATCTGTATTTTCTACTGTTATGTTCATTTTATGAAAGTATCAAATTGAGGGACA
>JAYRBT010000028.1:9119547-9150088 GCA_036023395.1 Myiotriccus ornatus | reverse complement strand
ATTTCATTCCAAACAACAAAAACCATATTCTTCTTTTTTGGGGGGCTCTTATTTCAGGTGTCCATGTGCACTGATTCCCATGAAGTTGAATTAGCAATAAGCCTTATGTTGATTTTTCTGCATGTACAACATTTTAGGGAAGAGCCTTATCAATACTCTTGTCCATGGGAATAATTGTAAAGTAATAAAAGAATGGGGAAATCACATGATTACTGTGAATTCTCTCCAGTAATCACAAAATTGTGCTCAATTTTGTACCTTGTGGTTTTCTTTTCCCTTAGGTAGTTATTTCATTTCAGAGCAGAGGAAGACTTGGCATTAACAGATGTAAATGTTCTCCACTAGGCAATTAGAATAAAATCCTTTTTCCTTGAAATTCTGCCAATTTACAATACTGCGAACAGAGGAACAAAAAGAAATGAACTGAATGCTATAAAAAAAGCCTGAGAAGGTCTGAGAAAGAAATTAATGAAACACATAATTAGCTCTACATAGACACAGAATAAATATTCCTTATTTTAATTTTTTATTTTTTTTTTTTAATATTGGTGATAGATATTCTCCCACTGCTCCTCAGCTTCTACATCTTCCTTCCCCCAGAAAAACTTGATTAAATCCTTCCAGCTTTGTTCTGTTATAGGATACTTCTGGAGGGAGTAATGTTTAATTGAAACATAAGTAATTCAGAACAAATCATAGAAATGTTAAGAAACATTGTGAGAGTAACAGACACGCTCTGACATCTAAATGCAATTAGGGTGGGATTCAGAAGGTGAAGGTATCGTGGGGAAAAACAGCCATGGGGTCTGGAACCAAAGGTATTTGGGGAATGTTGCATAAAATCTGATTACAAAAGACAGCAGAGGGAAAGGATTCAGAAGGGAAATGGGAAGAGTTTAAGGGTAAATTAATATAAGCTCACGTGTAAGATTGGCCATCTGGCAGCTCATCCCTAACCTGTACCCCCTGGAGAAAGGAAGCAATGGATTAAATGCAGAAAAGATGAGCAAAAATAACGAAACACTTAGAAGAGAGAAATGGGATAAATGAAACCAGAAGGGCCCTGGGAAGCTCTGGTCAAGTTTGTGAAGAAGCAGCGAAACTGCAGAGAGGAGAAAGGCGACTTGAAACTTTTCTCCTTTAAAGAAAGAGCAACGTGTGAGGTTTGCAGAGGTTCAGCATCCCACTGTTTGTGGGAAACAGCAGCAAAACCTCAAACACCTGCACAGGCACTTCTAGAAACAGCAAAGAATATCCAGCCAGGAATGTCTCACGCAGAGAGTAAAGGGCAGTCACTGCTGGTAAAATGAGCATCAAAAAACACAGGGATAATGGTCCCTTCAGCCACATCTACCAAGATGTGTATAGAAATACCTCTGTCTTTGATCTGAACTTGACAAAACCTACTCAGAGCTTCAAGGAGAAAAGGAGTCTTTAATATGAGGAAGGGCACAGGTTGTGTTTATTAAAAGAAAGGGACGGAATTTCTGTCTTCCCAGTTCAAACTTCTTCAGCTTTTCAACTCGCTGTTGATTTTTTTTCTGTATTCTTTATAATGGGAGGTTTTATAAGAAATCAAACAAGTTTACTTGTGTTCCAGAGTTTCTTCAAGTGTTAACCATCCAATTTATTAACAGAGGACTTCTATTTACTTTTTTTTTTTCTTGACATGTAAGGATCACATACTTTTCATGAGAAAAAACTGCACAAGATCTGATTATCATATAAATTTGTCTTGAAATAAAATGGGTTAAGAGAAATAAGCACTTGTCAGACCAATCCTGCTGTTAGTACCTTAAATCAACCCATCACTTCTGTTCCCCTGCTGCTCCTCTTTCCTGGGGGGGTTATCACTTTTTTATGATCAGATTTTCCTTTGTTGGGGGTAGGTTGCTGCTGGTCTTAGTAAAGTTATCCTGAAGTAGTTAGGTCAGAAAAGAAGAAGTTTAAAGAGGAAAAAAAAAAGGCACTGAAGCCCAATAAAAGTGTCTTAAATATAAAGGTTCCGAGCTAGACAGAGAGTGAGTAATAAAAATGTATTCTGCTTATTATGTTTTCTAATGTGAGGACACTTTGGCATTTATTTCACTTTTTTTATATGGAAAGACATGAGATGAGATAGTACAGCCAAGGGGGTTACTATTCATAGATACCCTTGGAAGCTGCCAGTCATCCCAGCCAATAGCTCTGGAGAATGGAAAATTCATGAGATGGGAAAAGTAATATAAAGATGTAAAGCAGCATTTTGCCTTTCATCCCTGGGTCAAAGCTGGTTCAGGTGGGTCCTATCCCAGAAATAATTATGAATATATATTATATGTGTTATAATTATCTTCCTGAATTTTTAAAGATTATGCCAGGTAGGCCTACGTGCTGATATCCAGTGGGATATTAGGAGCAGGACGTTGGTACAGCTCTCGCTGTGTGGCCTGAGGTAGGAAATTAAATATGGTTTTGGTTGCCCATGTACTCTTAGTGCTTTTTTCTTTATTGTTCACATTTTAGCTGAAATGGTTGGTTGGAAAAGTTGGTGCTTAACACATGTGTGTGTTTGAAGGAAGTGACTAAATGAAATAGTAGTCCCTGGACAAAATGGTTTTGTGACGGCAAAATGTTTACCAATAGAAGCAAAAATTCTTCCAGCAAATAATTGAACTTCCTCTTGTCTTCTCATTCAGTCTGGTTGTGGCAGCAGTAAAAGGGTGGAAATGATTGAGACAGGGGAGATGACTCTGCTGGTTAAGTGGATGATTAATTACTCTAAAATCAACCAGAAGTTTAACACCATGATTTCTGAGTCTTTTTCTTCCCTTTCATTTTATCTCTCCCCCCTCCCCCCAAAAAAAATCCTTTTTTTAGTGTTTTTGTGGTGGCACAGGTAGAACTGTCTGAAACATCAGACCTGAGCAAACAAAAGTAGACCTTTACCTGAATATGTTAAGGTACTCTCTAGCAATTCTCCTTCTGCACCATGTCTGAGAATACAATAATATTTGAGGATAAAGAACATCAAGCTCAGTAAGGACTGAAAAGCTTTCAAAGCTACAAACCTTGAGAGGAATTTGAAGTCTCAGTATTTCATTCACTCCGTGTCACGACACGATTATACAATTTCCTTCTAAAATTCCCTAATTATTTCCATATTTTCACTCCTGCAGATAAATACATCCTTGCTTGGTTTTGGTAGGGTGCAACTGTTACCATATGGTTTGTTTAGTTTGAAAAAGGAACAGGTGAGTTTAAGCCATCACAACTTGATCCTTTCATACAAGAATTGTTCTTGCCCCCAGCGAGGCAAGAACATTTTTGGCACACTCTTCACCAGTGTGATTAGTTGATGTTTTGCAGGAAAAAAACCCCCACAAGTTTTCTATAATTTTTTATTCAACAAGACTTCAGTTTTGTTTTGTATAATATTAGAAATAGATTTCTCAGCAAACGCTTTTCATGTGAAACTGTTGCAATAGCAAAATGCAAAGTTAATCAAGATGAAAAGCAACTCACAGGAGTTCAGAAGTTCAGAACCTTCTGCTAAATATCTCTTAAGAAAACCAACTGCAGGATTTCTTGGCCCTGAAGTTGTGGGTTTCCACTAATTCTGAGATGCATGGCCAGAAACCTACGACAATACTTTGAATACTTTTAATGGGCATTGATAATAACAGGCTATAGACTCCCTCAATCCCCTTTTTCCCTCCCACTTTTTCTGCTTCCCACATGTTAATCTGGCATAATTAATTGCAACTGGGAGTGCTGTCAGTCTTTTATCAGCTGCAGATTTATGGAGTGGGTAAGCTGCTGATTATTAAGATTACTAAGAAGGTCCTCCTGATAACTGAGTGCTGGGCATTGCTGGGCCTTAAGTTTGGGGGTTTTCCTATATATATATATTTTTTTTTTTTTTTAATTTTTTTTTAAGGAAGGGGAAAATGTGCATAAAAACGTAAGTGGTGGATATTTTCCAGTGAAGTTACAACTCAAAAGGATGAGACTTAATTGCAGCTTTACAAACACATGGAGCAGTAATGCAGTACATTGATTCCATACCTGAGTAGTTTTCAGGATATACGAGGGAGAAGGATGACATATGTTTGGTCAAATCAATCCCATGCTCAATCCTAAAATGAGTATTTTTCAGGTAACCTGGCAAAACTCTGTATTGAATAAGATAAATTTTAAAAGGCTGGTTTTGTCTAATCTCCATTTCCCATCTATTAAAAAAAAAAAAAGTTAAAAAGTGGACCTTTTGCAAGTATTTGCCTTAAAAAGGAAATATAAATGGATATTTTAATGCAAGAGCCTGCAAACATACTTGATTCTTAATTAGTTTATTATGGTGACAGACAAGTCAATGGCAGAAAAAGCAACCCTGAAGGGGAAAGAGTCAGACAGCCATGGTTTAACCCTGGGTGAAAACTCATCCCACACAGCCACTCCCTCACTCCCCTCCAGTGGGATGGGGGAGAGAACCAGAGGGATAAAAGTGAGAAAACCCATGGCCAAACCAAAGAGAATTTAATAAACAAGAGCCACACGTGCAAGCACCCCCAAAAAAGGGAATTCATTCACCACATCCCATGGACAGGCAGGGGCTCTGCTAGGAAAGCAGGGCCCATCACATGCAATGGTGGTTTTGGAAGACAAGTGCCATCCCTCTGAACATCCCCCCTTTTCGCTCCCAGCTTTATATGCTGAGAATGATGTCACAGGGTATGGAATGTCCCTTGGGATCACCCATCCTGGCTGTGCCCCCTCCGAGCTTCTCCTGCCCCCTCACTGGTGGGGTGGGGTGAGAAGCAGAAAAGGCCTGGACTCTGTAAGTGCTCAGTGGTAACAGAAACATCCCTGAATTATCCACAGTTTCAAGCCCAAATCCCAAACACTCATGTTCTGAAGAAAACTGACTCTACCCCAGGCAAAACCAGCACACAGACAAATATCAAGATACGAGGGAGGTTTGAATTTTTTTTTCCTTTTTTTTTTTTTTCTTTTTTTGGCTTAGAGAAAGAATTGTCCAAGTTGCTTTTACCCAAGCTGTGTCAGGTACCTAAAGCAGAGATTTGTGTTTTTGCAGCAACTTATCATTTCAAGTGTATCTCAACAGCATTAGTGAGTATGTAGCTGTGAAGTCTCTTTCTTTTTTTCTTTTCTTTTTCTTCACAGGTTGTCTCTCCCCACAGAATGCTGTTCTCCCCTGAGCCTGGTAACAGTCACATCCTTCTCATATGTTTACGAAGATGGGCCCTCAGGAATTTCTCAGTGAGATCCTAAAAGCTCTAAATGGGGACAAGAACAAAGCAATCAGAGCATTTTAGAGGACAGAGTCAAAACAGAGTGCAGTGAATCCTGCAGGTGTGGGTGCTGCCCCTGATAGTTAGAGGTTAATACACTCTCCCCCTTATTTAGGACAAAATCTCTTTGTAGGAAAAGACTCACCCTCCTCACAATTTTGAGCACAGTTCAGGCTGGTGAAAGTAACTTAATTGTTCAAGGATGTGGGATGAAAGCTGTGCATCAGCTGTCTTTTTAAAGGTTTCTGAAAGGCATGGTCTGGGATGCTTTTACAGTGCCACTACAGCAGCCACACCAAGCTCTCAGTGGTCCTTGCTAAATGAATGGTCAGTGCCCTCAGGTGTTTGAATGAAATAACACCCTCAGCTGATTGAGAGGATCTCACCCTCACAGACTGAGACTGAAAAATGGGGAAAATCTCCTCCTAATCAGTGCTCTCAGTTCAGCCAGTGCTCTTAGGGGGTGAGAGAAGAACTTGGGGCAAATCAACATCCTCTGGTGTGTGCTGTTCAGAGAGTCCTGCACTGCCTGCCACCATCCCCTCTCCAAGCAGAGGGTTTCCTCCAGGATTAAACTTCCTAAGACATGACAGGTGAGGCGGGATGGCATTGTTTGGTAACTGCAGTGGGGTGTGTGACAGGGGCAGGAATCTGCATCCAGTTAAGGCAGAGCAGGGGGCAGGGGAGTTGCACTGATGGGGAAGGACAAGGAAGGTCATGGGCTTGGAGAGCCCTGTGTGAAGGCAGCTGTGTGGGAGGCAGTGGGAGCATCCTGGGGAGTAGTCCTGGGAAGAACACCTGCTCTTTTCACGTGGAATAGAGTGCAGGATGGTGCACCGGTGCTCCTGGATGCAGTTTGAAGTTGTTGCTCTGGCAGCTCTCCCCTATCATGTGAGGGAGGGGATTGATTGCACTGACTGATTATTCTGCATGTTGGTTTCATTCTCCCTCTCCCTCCACTCCTGGCACACACACACACACACAGATCCCTTCTCTGCCACCTCCTAGGAGACAAGATCTCCTAGGTAAGGAATGAAATGAACCTGGGCACGGCAGATGGGGAGAAGCAGCTCTGAGCACTCCCAGCGGAGGGGGGCACGGCCAGATGAGGCAGGAGTGAGGTGTGTGAGGGGGAGAGCCCCCAGCGGACCCCCCGCCCTCGGGGCAGCCTGAGGCATCCCTGCCCTCCCCGGGAAGGCTCTCCTGCCACGCCTGCTCCGGGGCAGCCCCTGGGAGGGCTCAGGGCACTCCTCCAGCTCCGGCTGAAACCACATCGAACCCACACCTACGGGAGGGCAGCGGCGTGGCAGGAGGGGGAGGGAAGACGGGCAGGACAAACGCAACTCACATGCCAGACTCGCAGCCGGCTCTTCCTCCAGCGAGCGGATCCCGGGCGCTCCCGGGCAGCCGTGGCCCGGCGGAGGGAATAAGGATGAGACACCGCCCGGGGAGCGCCGGCGGCGGCTGCAGCACCGCGGGCAGCGCCCGCCCCGTCCGGCCGCGCTGAGCGGGGCTCAGCACCGGCACAGAGGGGGTTCAGCACCGCGGACAGCGAGGGTTCAGCACCGCGGACAGCGAGGGTTCAGCACCGCGGACAGCGAGAGTTCAGCACCGGCACAGAGGGGGTTCAGCACCGCGGACAGCGGAGGTCCAGCACCGGGACAGCGGAGATCCAGCACCGGGACAGCGGAGATCCAGCACCAGGACAGCGGAGGTCCAGCACCGGGACAGCGGTCCAGCGGTCCCGCAGCACCGCGGGCCATGGGCGGCCGCGCCCGCGCCGCGCCCCCGCACTGACCGCAGCCGGCAACACATGTAAGTGCTGCCCCCGGGAGCGGCTCCCGCGAGAAGCGCCCTGGCTCCGGTGCCCGTCGCTGGGAAGTTTTGTTGGGGGGGTGTCAGAGATGTCTCGGTGCCCTCCGAGCCCGAGCGTGGCGGTGCGAGGTCGCGTTGGCTTTTTACCCTTGGAATGTGTGCGAGCGTGCTGGGGCTCGGTGCGACACGGAGGGCTTGTGGTTTCTCACCGGCCACATGGCTTGGAGCCCTGAGTAGCTGGGTGAAATTTTTAAGGGTTTATTTTTCCAGGAAATGAGGAAAAAGGAAAGGTGCAAATATGGGGCACTGTACCGTGCCTGTTGCAGCTTGCCGGGTCTAACAGTTGTCAGGAGTCTTTCTCTCCACGTTGTTTCTTGTCTTGAGATAACTATGAAGTAAGCATTGAACAGAGTGCATCAGTAAGGAAAATGAAATACAGCCAGAACCGAGATTACTAGTTCTTTTCAGAGCTTTCCTTTCTCTTTTCAGTAGAACTGCTTGTTGAAAATCTGCGTTGCACTGCCCCCTGCTTGAACAATTAGAGATGTTTATCCTTGCTCTCATCACTAGTAAAAATTTATGAATGAACAGGTATTTCTCTGTTGGGTTCTCACTATGATCCAAGCCTGAGTTTCAAAGTGTTTCAACAGTGAGGGTGAATTATTACTAGTTCCCAAAGCCAGATGGGAAAAAAAAAAGAAAAAAAGAAAAGTAGAACTCATTCATGTCCTGATAGTTCATTTGGTCAAACATAACAATGAATGAACAGTGGCAGAGAATGTAAAGATAGCCCTAATTTTGATAGATCTGTCTCATGTATTCTGTGATACATTTGTAATAATCAGGTAATTTCACAATTATGTATTCAGGGGAAACAAGGAAGGAAGGAAAAAACCAAAACACTACATATATTACAACATGAGAAGAATTTGAATACAAGAACAAAGGTGGCTATTTTTCAGTCCCTCCTGCTGTAAAAGTCTTGCATTAGTGCATGACCTTGCTTTGGGATGGGAAATAAAATGCTAATGCTTGGTTTATAAGAAGGGGAAGGGTGAGACCACTAAAAAGCAGTGGATGTTTTTTTCTGGAAGGTAGCTGGGAGACAGCCAAATTCCATTTCTTTTTTTCAAACAAGGCAGAGCTACCTCCTTTCTAACAGAGATCAGGCAGGATGTGAAAATGTAGATGCTGGTGGTCTGTCCTAAATGTTTCTAGGCTGTTGGCCTCAGACCTTATGCTTCGTGACAGGCAGATGCTGGCAGTGTTAGTGTGTATATCACTGATCCTGTGATGACATGAGAGGCCTGTTTTGTGTTCCTGGATGTTTCTCGTGCTGCCATTTCTTAAAAGGCTTTGAAAAGGTGTGGTTTTGCTGTACTGCTCCTGTACTTCCACAAGGAGAGGGATCTCTTTTCAAATTTTGACCTTGAAATATCATTTTCTTTGATCTGTATGAGCCGTGGGAATGGTGGGGAGGGGATATTACTTCCTGCAATTGGTTTGTAGGACTGCTCTGCAAGTGAATGAATGGGGCTGAAGAATTCTATTAATTGTTCCTAGATATGTGCACAACTCTTCATGCAGGAGAATGACCCTTCTGCTGACAGTATTAAATCAGTTGTTTGCACATTATAAGAATAAATGAAGTAGCACTTAAGCTTTTCAAAGCACAGAAAACTTCAGAATAAACTGCTGTTAATCGAGGCAACCACCACAGATGATACTGAGTCTGTATATACAGTAAGTCAGCAACATGTTAAAAATCTTGTGTTAAAGGAAAACATCTTGACTTAAAGTAGGACTTAGAAAACTGTTTAAGATACTGGAGAAAAAGAGGGTATCAGAGGGCTCTGGTAATACATGCCTGGGCAGCATTTGGAATGCCAGAGTAGCCTACTGCATACAGGATAATAAATATGTGCAATTGTGTTCAGTCTGTGCTCTTTACCTGAAATCTGGAGTTCACTTGAAAACATGTTGCAATTTTTTTAACCAAAAGATGAAACATCCCACTATTTTTACTCTAAACAGTTTAAATTACTCCTTTAAATTGATTCATTTCTATATCAATTTCTGTTTGCTTGTGGAACCCAATTTCCTGCCTTTTGACCAGGTTTTCTGTGTGGAAACAAGGGTTAACAGAGAAAAATGGTCCATTTGATGTGTAAGAGCTGTGTCAGTTCCAAACAGGCCTCGGGGAGTCTGCAGCTTTTATGTGCCCTGATTCTTTTTGGAAGTATTGATGTGAGGAGAAAGAAAAATAATAAGTAAAGTGTCAATCTGACAGTTTCTGAGACTCTGCAGGAGCCAAGAGCAGTGCTTCCAAAATGGCTTTCAGAAACTTAAATTTCCTTTTCAACAAGACAGAGCCAACATCTCATCAAAGCCTCCTCTGACGGTTGCTTATAGAGCACAGTAATGGTTACGTATCCCGAGTTTCTTCTGTAGTTTCTGGACAAAGGGGGCCATTGAAAGGGCACAGGGAGACTCCTGCCAAACTCTCTCCACTGAGTGAAAGCAAACCCAAAGTGTAGTCAGAGAGCACAAGTTCCTGAAGCTGCCTTTGTAGTTGCTCTGCTCAATTCTTAGACTTTAAGACAAGGAAAGGTTGTTATCAGCTGAGAATTTCCAGCACTGCTGCAGTTCCTAGCACCCATTGATTTCAATACCCTTTTAGACTTCAGATGTTTTAAAAACTCAAGCAGATACTATTCAGACTGTCCCGCACCCTTTTAAAGTTCTGATTCAAAGCCATCTGTAAAAACTCCAATTCAGCCTCTTCAGGCACTTAGGCCTTGGAACATTCTCTCCAAGCCTTAGCTCCAGGTGGTAGCCCTTTCCCTTCCTAGGTTCTTGGGTGGGACTAGGGAGGCAGCAGAAGGTCCTGGATGGCTCAGCCTGGAGCACTGTGGAAAGAAAGGTCAAGGAGAAAGGACATTTGTGGGGTAAGCTCCGTATGGAGCAGCCCAACTTCCTTCTTATGTCCACTGTGTCACTCAGACTGGTTAAGGGAGTGTGGTTGCAAAAAAAAAATAGAGTTTCTGCTTCAGTTTGTTTTCAGTGACAGCACACTAAGAACAAACCTCCTGTTCCCTTCTCAGAAGTTGAGTGTCTCAGCACCGAGCGCTGTCAGAGCAAATTGCAAGGACCTGCTCTTAGTCACTTTAATTAGAAACTGAGATGCTCCCAGAGGAAGGTTTGTTAAGAGCTAAATCACCTTTCAGAAACTGCTATTCTTCTCCACTCCCCACAGGAGTCCAGACATCTTGTGGCTCCCTCAGCTCTGGAAAGTAGTACTTAGGCCCTGAGTTTTTAAATTTTCTTTTCCCAGTCCATTTTCTCTCCAACAACACTGCACGCTTGGCATTCTTTCCTAGAAAAACACAGTATTTAACTGCGGTGCCTGATGAGTCTGATCACTAGCTGTCTCAATAAAATATGCAAATTCAGGGTCAATTCAGTGCAAGGCACCTTCAAACAAAAATGGTGAGAGAAATGCAGTCAAGTCACAATTACTTTTTCTAAAAGAGCACATTGCACACACTCAGTAAATATGATTAGTTCTAAACATGCCTGCATGTTTAGGGTAGATCAAGGTGCTGAGTACAGTCACGACATGTTCATTTTCCAAGAGCTTCAGCTACCCCACACATTACTCTTTCCACTTCCACTTCTTTTGTCATGATTCAGTGCTCGGGTCAAGGATAATTATAACTTTTCTTCAGACCAGGGTGTGATAGCCGAGCATTTCTCATTAAATTATTCAAAGTTAAAAGTATCATCTTTTATTCATCTCTTCTCTATAATGATGATAAAGTGTGATAGCTGAGACATTGATCTCTGCTGACGAGCAAGACTGGGGGGTCATAATTCATCTGAGGTGAACCCCTGTGAATGATGGTGCTCTTGCCCTTCTGTGCAGGCAGTGGGGACAACCCTGTGCTGTAGGGACATCCCTGCAGAACATTCCCTGCAAGATAAATGTTGGATAACAACTCTCTTTTTGGAGGACAGGTTGGCTTTTCCTGTTTTCTCTTTTCCTGGTGCAGTTTCTGTTGTTAGAAATTCTGCATGAAACCAATGTTCTCTCTGAATTGAAGAAAGTGAAATGAAGGTCCTCTCTCTTTTTTTGGCATGTTATTACAAATACAACAAACAGGTGTAAATTAGCTCTAGGCCAAACTTTGACCTGTTTTCTCAGGTAAAAATCTCAGAAGTAGGTCAATGGGAGTATTTTATGTGGGTTTATGTTTACTTTGGCTGTGATTATAAGGTTATCTGTCCCAGCTGTCTGGGTTTTATAATAACATACCAGAAGAGAAAAGGTTTTCTAAAGAAAAAAAGAGTGAATTCTCAAGAACTGTACTTGGACACCAGGCAAAATACAGATTTTTTTTTTTTCACCTCACTGGTGAAAAGTACAGGTATTTCTGAGTTGCTTCCAGTACAGACCCTTAAATACAACAACAAATATGAGGTTGTCAAATATCTTATCCTCCGTGGTTCTTGAACATCAGAAAAGCTCCAGCTCGAAGCAGCTCTTGCAGTTAACTGCCCTGAAATATTTAGGCACGTGCAATCCTGCTGCACCCCTGGGTCATCACCGAGCAGCTGCCAGAGCTGGAATGGTTTCCACTTGATCGCAGCAACAACTGCTTAAGCCATCGCCAGCTCCTTGTTTCAGGTTGCTTAATATTTTAAGAGATTTAATTCAACATTCGGGAAATCCCCAGACTGTGAAAGTGTAATGTGCTTTCTGGCACTGCGAGTCCTCACTTAACAAAGGCACAGCTCAGAAGTGGGTTTTTTGGATGTGTAGTCCTTACTTGAACTCAGTAAGACTCGAGTGCAGGTTTAAAACTTAAATGCTTTCTTGAACAGCTCAAGACATGAGCTCCAGTTTAGAGAAGCACTTGTGCATATGGTTAAATACTTTATTTTAACCATGTTAGTCCTCCTGGCCTCACTGGAACTGCTGCTGAGATGAAAGCTGATGCTGGGGATAAGGAGAGTGTGTGTGTGTGTGTGTGTGTGTGTGTGTGTGTGTGTGCAATATATGTTTCCAAAATTTGGACACCACTGAAAACAATGAAATGTGTGATGTTGACTTCAAAGGGGCCTTAGTTTTTACACCAGGCATTTTGCTGCTTTAGAGGCCTCTGCCTCCCTGTCAGACGTGTTAATGGTATATTTTCTAGCTGTCATTGTTTTCTCTTGTAGCAAACTTCATGCAGTCCAGGGAATTCATTCCCTCAACACGTCTCCTGCATTATTCCTGTGTCCCTCATCTCTATCTACTTCTTAAGCTTCAAAACACACTGGAAGGAATTAGTTTTAAGGTTCATGCAGCACTGTATCTCTCAGTGGAGCCTGGGATGATATGTTCAATTCCTTCCAGCTTTTAGTACGTTGTTATGCTGATGCATCAAAGCTGAGGGGGAGAGGTTCTTAATTATGAACCTCTCTTTTCAACCTTGTATGGTCACAGAATTGATTTCTTGGGATTGGTTTAAATTTTAATGTAACTTCTAAAAGTCTGCAATAAAATTAGTTTGAAACTCTTCAGTACTGGCCTTCTGTTCCAGATCAGGGGAAAAGTGATGAATCAAAGTGATAGATGCACATGTATATGTTAGTTCCATAAGAACAGCTACACTGGGAACTTCTGTGTCCTGGCACTTTAGGTATTTTGGGTTTCTGACACGCCTTTGATTTTGATTTCTTTCTGAGTGTCTTTACTCTGTATCTGCTCCACTTTGTCTCCTGGCATTGCTCCCTCTCAGCGTTCGCTGCAGCACTTTCCACCTTCAGTAGTATTTTCTCAGAGTAACACATGAACTTTTCACTGACTGAAGGTCAAAACTGACTTGGAGAACAGATGGAGTGTGGAAGGAGGAACCTTTGCCACCCACTGAGCATTAACACCTGCTTATTTGTTACATCTGTCCACAACACCGTAGAGGCTCCGGAAGATTTTACCCAAGTGATTTAGGACTTGCTATTGGACTGAGTGCAAATGCTTTTCATGAAAGAGGTGTTGTTCTTACACTTTTTACTCAGGCTGCACATTCTGTGGCCTTAGGATGGTGATTAACTCCCCGTGCTTGGACTCTAAAAGAGGGACTGTGACTTTGTTGAGATGCTACTGAAATTTAAAAACAGAAGCACAACATCGAGACAGCACTGAATGCAAAGTGTGACTGTTTCAAAGGCACAGATAGATTAAGAATTTCGGTTATTTTCATACAATAGTGTGCTTACCCACTCTTGAACCCAATTGCATACAGCACAGCTTTCTTTGGGGGTTGCAGAGATGGTGGAATAAGAATAGTTTGTCTCTATCCCACCAAATTCAAGTGAAAGCATTTCAGCCACATAATCAGTGGGGCAATCAGTGACACTTTCAGTCCTGCCCTCTGTTTGTGCTCTGTGTGTTCTGTCTTTCTGCAGCAGCTCTCTGAAAGATGTTCACTGGGCAGTGATGTGACACTAAATCAGGAGTTATTCCTGTGTTTTCCAAGACTCTCCCTAGGATTTGGGTACCTGTATTTGGAGCAGCTACCAACTGTATTTCAGTGAGAAATTAGACAGTTATTCATTAAACTGCTCTAGATCAGGAAACAGATAAATTGCATTATGTACCATGAAAAAAAGCAGGGAATAAATAGGTGGTTTGCTTGCACCAACTGAATCTTAGGAGGATATGCAATATATTTATCCTTGTTATGATCTGTTTTAAATTAGAAACATGCTTTTTAACTTTATGGAACGTAATTTATTGGCCTGATCCAAGGTCTATAGACAGCTGAGTCCTGCTATCTTTCTTTAGGGCTCATGCCCTCAAGGACAAAAGTCAAGAGGAGTAATTCAGTGAAATATTATGTTGTGTATATTATTCCTAAATACCATGTAATAAAGTTCTAAACAGTAAAAATGAAAAAAATAATGTGTTCGTACATAATTTTTTTTTCTATTTCTCAGGTTAAGAATGTGCTGAGAATCCTTGTTGAAATCTGGAAGCACAAGTCAGGGGAGAACTTTGCTGAGAAACTAATCTTTATTTCATACGTACCCTACGTGACTTTAAATAACCAGCTCAGAGCATAAAAAGCAAGAAAGACCTGAACATAATGAGACATTATTTCAGCTTATTTGAGATTATGACTCTCTCAGAATGTAACCAACCTTCCTTTGTGGTTTTCTGCAGGCTGAGGAACAGCAATCCCAAAAACATGCATTGAGGGCACACTCACATGTATCCCAAACAATTTTAAGTAGCCAGCTCAGGTCATACAGAGTGAGCAAAACCTGATCGTTAGGAGACATTTCTACCCTTATTTCAGACGATGTGAAATTACGACTCTCTCATAACCAGCCTTCCTTTGTGCTCTTCTGCAGGCTGAGGAACAGCGATCCCAAAAACATGCATCGACGGCACACCACGCTCCGGGAGAAGGGCCGGAGACAGGCCATCCGGGGCCCAGCCTACATGTTCAACGAGAAGGGCACCAGCCTCACCGCAGAGGAGGAGCGCTTCCTCGACTCCGCGGAGTATGGCAACATCCCCGTGGTGCGGAAGATGCTGGAGGAATCCAAAACCCTGAACTTCAACTGCGTCGACTACATGGGGCAGAACGCCCTCCAGCTGGCCGTGGGGAACGAGCACCTGGAAGTGACGGAGCTGCTCCTCAAGAAGGAGAACCTGGCCCGGGTCGGGGACGCCCTGCTGTTGGCCATCAGCAAGGGCTACGTGCGCATCGTGGAAGCGATCCTGAACCACCCGGCCTTCGCGCAGGGCCAGCGCCTCACGCTCAGCCCCCTGGAGCAGGAGCTGCGGGACGACGACTTCTACGCTTACGACGAAGACGGAACCCGCTTCTCCCACGACATCACCCCCATCATCCTCGCTGCCCACTGCCAGGAGTACGAGATCGTCCACATCCTGCTCCTCAAAGGCGCTCGGATCGAGAGGCCGCACGACTATTTCTGCAAGTGCAATGAATGTATCGAGAAGCAGAGGAAGGACTCCTTTAGTCACTCCCGCTCCAGAATGAATGCCTACAAAGGATTAGCCAGCGCTGCTTATTTGTCCCTTTCCAGTGAAGACCCTGTCCTTACTGCCCTAGAGCTGAGCAATGAACTGGCCAGACTAGCCAACATTGAAACTGAATTTAAGGTAATTTCCCACCGTGCCTTTTTCCTTGGGCTGAAAATGTTCAGGTGTGTTTTATGTGTTTATCAAATTTTGGTTTGCTGTTTGAGGGGGTGGGGGAGTGACAGAGACTGGCAGAGACTGCCAGATGTGCTATCTATGCACAAATTCACTGTCGTTCTCCAGATAATAAATGCTTGGAACTGAATATTGCATATTATAGCAGAAACGTCCTTACTTGGAGTTTCTATGTTGCACACTGTGATTGCTTAGAATCTCTGGTCTGCAGCAGGAATAAAAATTAGATTATTCCAGAAATGGAGATTCATGCTTTTTAAGAAAGGTAAGTCTTTTTAACTGAGCAATCTGCTTCAGAGGCAGAGCTCTAGAAGCTGGTTTAATGGTTTAAGAATCCAGCATCTAATTCTGTTACAAGGATAAAAGGTATAAATCAAGCAATTTTGCCTCCCTCTAAAATAACTTAAATTGCATTGCATCTTAATGGTTTGGTACTGCATCTGTATATGAAAAATTCCATAAAAAAAAGGGAAAGAGAAACAATCAAGGGATTGTTATGAAGTTTAGAATCATGCAAAACATAACAGTGGAACTTGTGGAACTCTTACAAGTTATTCAAGATTACCATTATCATAATGAGTTTGTAAATGTCCAATGTGATTTGCATTATTTCTCTAAGTCATTTACATGACATAAATAGCATTGTCTCTCTTTCTAAAATAAATTAGTCACTAAACCCCTCATTTTCAGTGGCTCAGTTATCACCATGAAACTGGTTTCTGACTCATGACTGTTGTGCAGCTACAATCATGATCAGCGACTCTGGGGTAACAAAGCCTGGGCTGTGAGTTACCTGGGGTAGGATTCTTGCCAGGAATACATGATTTTTAATTTAGGAAGCTATTCATGTGTTAAAGCACCCATTTCAGGATTTGGAGCTCCTTGGTGTGAAGGACTAGGGAAGAGATCATCTCCCTGTGCTGGGTACTGTGTGAGGCCACACCTCGAGACTTGGCTTCAGTTTTGGGGCCCTCGCTCCAGGAAAGACATTTGAGGGGCTGGAGTGAGTCCAGAGAAGGGCAACAAAGCTGGGGAAGGGGCTGGAGCAGCAGGAGCAGCAGAGGGAGATGGGGAAGCTCACCCTGGAGAAAAGGAGGCTCAGGGGGGACCTTTTCACTCTCTACAACTCCCTGGCAGGAGGAGGGAGCTGGAGGAGAATCGGGCTCTTCTCGCAGGTAACGAGTGACAGGACAAGAGAAAACAGACTCAAGCTGTGCCAGGCGAGGGTTAGATTGGATATTGGGAAAAATCTCTTCACTGAAAGGGTTGTGAAGCTCGGGAACAGGCTTCCCAGGGAAGTGGCTGAGTCACCATCCCTGGAGGGATTTAAAAGACTGCAGATGGAGCACTTTAGGATGTGGTTTAGTGGAGGCTGTGGCATGAACAGTTGGACGTGATGATCTTAGAGGGCTTTTCCAACTTAAATGATTCTCAGCCTCTGTGCTCTCTAATTTATAAGTAAGAAAAAAAACATATTCTCAGGCTTTGCAACACTTTAGTAACTCTCTAACAGGAAAAGAATCCCAAACCACCGAGCCCTTTTGGCAACAAAAGTAGGGCAAAACTTTGCAAACTCTTTTTACCCCTGTGTAGCAGAATTGCAACAATAATTAAAAGGGAAGGTTTTACTTGAATTCAGTCCTAATTAAGCAACTTCACTGGGTTCAGTGAATCTGATTGCTTGAGTGAGTGTTGCTCCAGTGTGAGAATGTTTTAGGCTCACCCCCATAGTTATCATTAATAGCTCATTAATGTTCCAGCTTGTTTTCAGTAGAAAAATATATATTGTGAGCAGCCCCGGTGTTGCATGGCTGTCACTCCTGAGAAGTGTCTTGCTGCAGAAAAATAAATGGATCTCTACCAGAATCCTTCCTTTTTTCATGGAGCTGCCAGCAGGGTCTAGACTGGCACTGGCAGGGACATGAATCCTTCAGGAGCAAAGCAGCAAGGAAATGCTGGATGGTCTCATGGTGGTTGTATCTCCCCAGCACTGGAAAATGGATGGCAATAAATCAATACCAGATTAAAAAAAACCAAATTACTGCATTTCCAGGAAGGCTTTCCCATTCCAGTGCCTGATTGGAAGGTTCTGTGTGACACCCATCAACCTGTGAAGGCAGTGAAGTATCTCAGAAGTGCTCACACCACTAGTTCACTTCAAAGAGGTTGCACTCCTTTATTGTATTAATGCTTCCAGAAATAAGAGGTTTCTCAGGATTCTAATGTATTCTTGCTGTGGCAAAGAAAAAACAACCCTCAGAGGTATGTATTTATGCAAAAATATTTGTCTTTGTTAACATCATCAGTGTGACGTGAAATGGATAAAACAATGGGCTTTTTTTCATAGGACATGACAATTTGAGAAATTATTTTGAGAAAAGAACACAATTGCTAAAAATGTGTTTAAGAAGCCCACACATGACGAATATTTATTAAATCAGACAAGCTCTGGAGGGCTTTTTTTTGTGTTTAAAATAGTGCTTTCCTAGAATTATTTTATTTTTTAATTGCTAAAGTTCCGTTATTACAATTGGCACCGAACAGATTCATAAAATTATCACTTGGGATTATTTAAGAACATTATTTAAGAACACTATGCAATCGCAGCAATACAGTTCTCAGGAAGTACAAAGAGTCCTCGAAGTGGAAAGCCACAAGATTTTAATAATGTAGGTGGACAAATAGTAATTTAGTAACCTCTGAAGAAACTCCTGGCATGAGCTAATTAAAATATAAATGCTGTGCCTGTCCCTGCTGCTCACTGCCCTAAATCTCTTATGCAACAGCCCCTTCCTGCTCATCAAAATGAAAATGCATGTGCTGTGTTTTTAGGAAACATGATTTTTTTAGGCAGGTTGCCTCTTTACATATATGAAAGGTGAAACAAAACTGCCACATGAACCGCTTTGAATGAGAAAGTTGCATCAGCTGTTGGAGAGAGTCTCCAGTGAAGATTTCTGGGTGAAAATCAATTTATCCGTTAATATTTTTTTTTTGTCAGCAGAAGCTGAATAGCTTGTTCTCACCCTAAGATTCAGCAATACCCTGCAGTTCTACTGAAATAGCTTTGCAAAACGTTGCAAAGAGGTTTTCTTATTAATTGGGGGAAAAAAACATTGCTATGATAGATTGGAAAGGAGTCCACAAGAAATAAATAAGGCCTTCTTCCCCAAATTTAGATGAAAAATGTGGCACTGGTTGTTTCTACTGAAAATATTATCAATATGATTGCAATTCATGTAGAAATGGGGTGAGTAGGAAATCTCTGAGAGATGGATTCCTGACATTTCAGAAAAAAAAAAGAGAAGTAAAAATCAAGAGTCCCTGTGTGTGTTTGCAGGTCTTTATGCCATGATACTGTTCTGGAGTGGGGGCATTCCAAGAAAAAACAACCTTAATCAAGTGCTTTGCCATTTTTATGTATCCCACTCCAAAGCTCAAAACTGAGGACCAATTCATGATTTTCTTCCCACTTTTCATTTTGTGTTTAAAGAAAGCACCAACCAATATCCACTGGAGCAAGGGCAATACAGACTGGATTATTAATCCAGTCCACTGGATTATCAATCCAGTCCACTGGATTATCCCTTCCTCTGTACTGCCCTTGGAAAGAGGGAAAGAGAGGGGAGCCTTCCATCCTGTGTGGGTTGGAGGGTCCCGAGAGGCAGAACTTGCAGACTGCCAGAACAACTGAGTGGGAAACTGAGGGGTGAATTTTAATTAAAAATCAAAAGCACAACTAAAACAGAAATATAGGACAGAGTTAATGTGCTTTGTAGATTTCCATGAAGGGTGGAAAACAGACATAAGGGTAGTGATTAAAATATGAAGCTGTTTTAGGGGAGAACACGTTGAACATCAGTCTGGCAGTGCCCACAGAGGAGGAATTCTCCCCTCTCTTTCTCTTTCACTCAAATAGAAAAAAAAAATAGCTGTGTGCACTCCAATTCCTTTCAAAGTTGGCAGACCCTGGGTCTGAGTCATAAAGCAAACAATCCTTCTGTCGTGTACCAGTGGGTTCTGTTTGTTTAGCTCATATAAATAAACTTGATGTCACCTCCAGTATGAATAACGCAGCCAGGATTTGTCCATCAGAACAAGTCATCGCCCCTGAGCCAGGCTGTGAGGATCGCTCTCCTCTCTGGTCCAGAGAAATCCATCCTCCCCTTGTCAGCTTGGGGTGGAACCATATGCGGATGTCCCTATTTACCAGCTGTTCCCCAGGTGACTTGTAGCTGTTAGGGATGATCTGCCATTCCTGGCTCTTGCTCCAGTCAGGCAGTCCCAACTTTTTCCCCACCTATAGACAGATTGTTAACTTACAGGATGTGCTTAACTCAAACTTCTAAGAGAAATGACCTTGGCAGTTTTCTGGCTATTTCTGGCTCCATGCTGGAGATTTGAAAAATCATTGTTGGACTGTTGTTTTCTGAAGGAGTGATTAAAAACGAGGAAATAGCAGAAAATATTGAGAAGCAAAACAGTAGGAAGGGAAAATACTTTGTGAGAATAGAGGGTGGCAGTGGACTTGGAAAGAGTGCTCTCTGGCAGACATCTTGCTTCTCATATATCTTTTATGACTCATATTTATTTATTCAACAAGCTGCTCTTTGAGGCTCTAGTGGGCTTGTATGGACTTTGTTTAGATTTCCATTTGATTTTCCAGAATTTCTTATTTTTTATTTTATTTTTTTAAATTATTATTTTATTTTTATTTTTTCTAATTTTTTTTCTTCCAGACAGGATTTTTTTTTTTTTTTTTAAAGATGTGTTTTTACTCGTGCAACTTCTGTCTTCTTCTCCTGTTTCACTTAGCTGGGTTTGGGGAGGAGAAAACAGAAGGGAATTAAGAAATTTGGTCTGATAGGCAGAATATATTCATTGCCTTTTACTAATACTGTTTTTATTTTCTCCTGCACAACCATCAGTCTTACCTAACACCTGTTTGGAAAACGAAGCACCACCATTATAAATACTTTGAGTATATAAACAGTCATTATTCCCAAGGGATAGTTTTTTGGATATGAACTTTTCCAGGTCAGTCTTTAGTGAGAACATTATTTTTTCTTATAGATGGAGGCAAGGATGTGGTTTGATCTTTTTTTTTTTTCCCTCCCACCTACAAGCCAATTTTCCCCCACTGCTTTGAAAACATGTGCATTTAGAAACTGTGTTTCTCTTTTTTTTTCAATTTTCACTTGTGCAAAGCAAATGCATAAACAGGGAGGACCAATTACCCATCTCCTAACACGGGAGAGAATCAAGTCCCAGGAAAGCAGGAAAACAAATTTCCTATTGTTAGAAGGATAACTTATTGTTGGAACAAATTAGGTATTAAAATAAGGGAGGAAATTAAAAGCAATAATGGAAATAGCCTGGGAGAAGGAGAATATATTTAAGCCTTGTAGTGAAATTAGTGTTTGGCTCAGTGAGTGGGACTCACTCTGTGCATAAGGAACTCATTCTTTATGCTGTTCTTTTTCAGATACAAATTCACTAATAATAGATGCTGCACTGACTTTGTCTTGAGAGCTAAATTAATTAATTGCAATGTTTTGCATGGATATGCAGCAGAGACTGTGGAAAAAGGACGCAGAAAACCCTTCTGCCCTTAAAACCCACCAAATCTGTGGCTATTGTATTGTTCTCTTTAAATATTTATACGCGAAGAAATATCTTTTATATTTTGAGAGCTGTTGTTGTAAGTGCCTTCTTTTAGGTGGTGTGATGAAATCCTCTTCTGCCTGGCACGTTGCCCAGGCAAAATGGTTTTCAAATGTTGCATGGGAAGAAAATCTCCAAAGCTTTTCAGGGGGGTGCAGAACCGATGCCAAAGCTGGGATGGCCGGGAGCTGTCTTGAAAAAAACCAGATTTGTATCTCTGTGTGGGGAGGTATTTCAGCATCTGTCTCTGTCTATTTACAGTCAAGAAGAGTAGCAGATGCTGTGATTCATAGTGAAAGGTATAACTCAGCATCTGCGGTCCACACCTGGAAAGAGCAAGATCGTTATTCATGGAAGTTGTAACCCTGGTGACAGTGCAGGCCACTGAGCAGTCACACAAAATTGGGTAATGCCCACTGCCCACAAGGTTATTTAATCTACTTTATGGGTGGCATTGCTGTTAAAATCTTCCAGCTAACTTTAGGCAAAAAAAAAACAAACAAAAAACCTCTTTAAAATTTGCCAAAATACTTTCTGCAGGAAAATGATCTCCTCACTTTCCCAGGGGAACCAGCCCATGTCTCTCTTTTGGAAGAGCGGAAGGGAAAGAGGAATCTTTCACACATCAAATCATAGACAATGCATCAGTGTAAGAAAATTTAATATTTTAATTAATGCCTTAAGGGTATTGGTCCCTTAAAAAAAAAAAAAAAACATAATTGAAGGAAACTTTTGACATTTAGAGATGGCAAGACAGATGGAACCCTGGAAATATTTGACCCTCCCAGAGAGGACAGCTGGGATACTTTCACTTCCTGTGATGCTACTGCAAGTGAGATTTTTGGCAATGCCAGTTTGCACACCATCAGTGCAATGTTTATTGCCCTTTACAGCTCCCTGGGAAGCAATTTTTAGTCCTACTCAGTTAAGGCTGAACAACATTGCAACTGCAGCACTTAACAGCTTGGTGCTGCCAGCTTGACTGAACACAGCATCCCTAGGGCAGGGTTCCAGTTCAGGGGAGCAGCAGACACGATCATAAAAATACAAAATAACGTGGAATCCCCTCAGAATCATTAACGGGACAACAGGTGGGTTCACCAGCTCAGTGGGACGTGGAGAGCAACGGGAATGTGTCACATAAGGGAGCAGCACAGCTGTCTGGAAGGAAAGACATGTTGGCCCTTTCCATCCCGGTCAGTGGATCCTCTGCAGTGAGCACAGAGCTCCTCTGGCTTTCAGCTGGTCCTTACACACCCCCCATTCTCCTGAGAGAACTCTCTCCATATGACACAGCAGCACAGCTCCCCTCCTTCCCCTCCTTGGCAATAAGCGGCACCAGGAAGGGTCCACCTTAAAGAAGACACTTGTCAGAACTCCAAAATTCAATCATTGGTGAGGAAAACAGGTGGAAAAGGCAGCTCTCACTCCTGTACTATCAGTCCAATACAATATTGGTAAGCTTTGTGTTTAATCAGTAACACCAAATGCCAAGCGTTCAGCTGGTATCACCACTGGGCTTTTGGGAATTGTGAAGAGCCAGGAGGTTTGCTGTGAGCAAGATGACTGGTTTCCAAAGAGTGCTGCTCATTATTCTTGTTGGGAAGGGGTATCTACTGGAACTACAAATGAGCATAATTAGGATGATTGCTCCAATAGAATAATAATGTCAGATCAGCAGATGGGAGGAGGGAGCCAGGTATGTTTTTCCAAGGCAGGCACTGCAGGGAATTGATATCGTATTAACAAATGTAAACCAAGTAACACATTCTGAGGATTTCAGGTCTGACATTAAAGAGGATGCAGATGGGAAGTGATTTAATCTATCACTCATTGTGTTGTTAATTGTTGTTGGTGTAGATAATTATAATGAACTCATGCTCACTGTGTCCAGGCAGACTATCCAGTGAATTGTGGGTAAACAGGAATGGTATACAAACAATTTTATATTGCCACAAAGTGCTGTTAGGTACTACAGTATTTATGGGGGTTTGTTGACATTTACATGGTAAAACCTGTCAATTTTCTGGAATATAATTTGTTGCAGGGAATTTTTCACCAGTGCAGCATGGAAATAGCTCACTGTCAACTGATTTCAATCTCACTGTCCAAACCCCAGGGTCTGATCTCGTTTCAGAACAGACTGATATAATTATGTACTTTCTATGTTCATATTTCTGCTCCAGAAAGTTCTGCAGCCTGACTTCTAAGTCTGCTCTTCTTAGAGAGAGAGTGGTCAGGAGTGCCCTGTGCCAGGACTGCAGCAGGGACCACATTTTTCCAAAGGGCTTGGTTGCTGCTTACGTGCTCTGTGGACCAGAATTTCATCCACTCTGATGCTTGTGACTAGTTTTATAAGAAACTCTTCTTGCTGGACATTGAGAACTGGGGCAGTTGGCTGTTTGAGACCTGGAGGACACATGGTTATTTTAATCATCCATAAAATTTGCATCATGGCTTGCAGTTAAGGCAGCATTCACTTGCAGGATGGATTTGGGAGGAGTCTTTGTCCTGATATGCATGTCTGCTTATAGCCTTGCACTGGGTGACCATGAGCTTGATTTTACTGAACAGGTCCCAAACTCTTCTTCAACAAGCAAATTAGCAGAGTATTATTTTGAAATGTGTGGTTTGCACTTGAGAAAGAGAAGCTGTTGACAGGACACAGGGAGACAGGCCCTCTCCTTCACCACATGTGTGCATTGCCTACGTTTTGCCTGCCAAGCATTTAGTTAATACCTCAGTGTAGCCTGTCCTGTTTATGTGACATCCAGGGACTCGACAGTTTATCTCCTGAAAACAGGTGTGTCAGGATAAACAGCTTAGGAGAATCTGCAAGGAACAAAACCCCCACCTTTCACTTAGCTGAGGAATCAGAAGCACGTGGCTTGTTTGTGATGAGTGTTTGAAAGCCAGCTCAGGTGACGTGAAAAAGAGCACTGAGCACCAAATGCCATCTCATGCTGAAAAGCTGCCACGCCAACCTCGAGCTTTGGAATACTCTCATTTTTAAAAAAAAAATTATTGTGAAGTAACATAATTTCTGTTGCAGGTTAATTCAATACCTTCAGAGACTGGGAATAGGGTGTTAGTTCTCTGCTGGATAGCACTGATGGTTCTGCACACACGCGTGTGCTGAGGAGGTGCTTGGGAATGGCACCTGTGAGGCTGAAGGTGACGTTGTGGGGAAGGAGTGGAGGAGATGGAGATGTTCTTCTGGTAACTTCTTAGGTATTAAAAAAAATGAGATTGTACTCTCTTCAGGTGAGAACTTTAGATAAGGTAAGTGAACCATTAATGCCAGTGTGCGGAGAGCTCACAGGTAAAGAAAAAAAAATCAGAATAAGCAATGAAAAATGTTGAGAGTGGACTGATTCTGAAATTTCTTAGCATAAGGAATCTAAAACCTTGCTTAAAGAGGCAGGAATTGTGTTCAGTCCCAGTCCTTAGCTTTCTCCTAGGATTATTTTAATGGATTCCTGGCTTTACATCCCCAAATAATCCATCCATTAATTTTAGACTAGAAAAGAAGAAAACTAAGAAAACATTTAAATGAATTGTTTCAAGGGGATATCAAAGTAAAGTATTTTTCCTTTTCCAATGATTTTATTGATGGAAAGAGCTTCCTAAATTTATCCATTGGTTTTGGTCCTGCAGGAGATGAGTTTATCACAAAAATGAATAATTTGCCAGAACAAATTATTGGTAGAGTTGGGAGATTCATTAGAGCCAGAGCACAAATGAGTAGAAATAAACCAGGGAGGTACAAATGTCTTCTCTGCAACTTCTGACAGTTCTCACTTTAAAGCTCTTGGAATGTTCTTGCTGAGGATTACACATATGCCTGGACCTGCAAATGATGCTGTAAAAGCACAGTAACAAATTTTAAGGGATTTTCTAACTCTGTGAGTGAAACCATTAACAGCATCTTGGCTACTTCTTTACGGATTTGATATATCTACCAGTCAACAGGTATTTTACCAGGTATGAGGTGAAATGCAAAACCAGTGGTTTGATTGTTTTCTTACTGCTCTATCCCCTTGGTGGAGGGATGTGCTGCCTCAGAGAGGAGCTTCTGCAGTGCATATGGAGAGATGAATTGCAGATAGAAAGCTGAGGAGAAACAAGAGGCACCTAAAAGAAAAGTCTTGTGGTAAATCAGTCAGTGCAGCTGCCATGGAAATGATGGAAGGGATCTTGTTTTCATAGCTCGTGGAAAGTCACAGCATTTGTGGTCCTGTCAGCAGAGACAGAGCTCTGTTTTGTCCTTGGGCTCTTTTTTTGGACACAGCCCTCAGTGTCTCCTGGCAGGATCTGGACTCCCCTTTGCCTGGAGGCCCCTCTGCTCTGCCATGCCTGGCACTCCAGAGAACAAACCCTTGCCACGTTGAACTTGGCTCCAGTTAGACGGGTTCCAAATGGCCTGGAAAGCAGCAGAGAAACACTTTTGAAACGTCAGACTCCTGCACATGAACAGATTGCTCATTATTCTCGCCGGACATGAAGAAGTCACGGTCTGGATCATTCCACAAACGAACCGGGGCATCTGTCCCTGCTTCCAGACACGCTGAGCAACGTGCACCTGAGCAGTGAAGCGTTTGAACTGAGCACTTGGCCCTAAATTCAGAGACAAACCCACTGGGTGTGACACAGAACCCCCAGAGCTCCAACCATTCGCTGATGCCACTGAAGAAGAGAGAGAACATAAACCAGCCCGATGTGCTCTCTGGAAAATCAGCCGTCCTGCCTTGGCATAGTCTGTGCGTGGAGGCATTTGGTCTGGAGACAACAGAAACGCACTCAGCTCTCTTCAGAAGTGTCAGCAGTTAGGGCAGCGCTGGCAGAGCTCTTTGGGAGCTGCGTCTCGGAGGGTAACAAGGCTGCAGGAGCAGCGCAGGACCCTTTCCTCCCATCCTCGCCTTCCCTCCCACAGGCCTCGTGCTTGCTTTCGTTCCCAAACATATGGGCAGCCACAGACAGTGTAAATATCCAGAAGGAAATTTGCCCTACAGCTTTTCTATACCGGCTTGTGCATATTTCATGCATATTTCATGCATATCTAATTGGTAAATATTTATAAGCATTTTGAATATTCGACATGATGGCTTATTTAACAATTTCATTTCAAATCTAGCATATAATGTTTCTGCTTTCTCCCCCCCTCCCCCTTCTTTCTCTCAGCTTTGTTTTCTTTCTACAAGTGTTTTTATTTGGGGCAGTTTTCTGTTCATGTTTACAGAATTATTTCTCCATATTTTTTCTTTTTCTCAAAATGCTAATCTAAGCAATGCAATATTTCCCTCCTTGATGTATGTGTATGTGTGATGTAGATTAAATACAAAGAGCCAAGAGCTCGAGGAAACATAAAAAGAGGCTCTGTGCAATGTGCCTACAGCTTTCATTTGCACAGCAAATTTAATGCTACCCAGACACGTTCCTGGTCTTACTTTTTCTTATTTCACTTAACTTTTTACTCCATCCCTCTGACCCGAAACAGCTCTCTCCTGAAAAAAAAATCTGGTTGGTTTTGAACAGATGTGGAGACATGACAGAGTTCATTTAGAACGTAATCAACAGATAATAATAGGGTACTGGGAGAAATTGCGGCGAATGACAAGCACCATCAGCCTTTTCAAAACAGCAAAAATTAGACATTTTTTAACTCCACATGCACAACAGTGTTAAAAGAAGCAGGAAATGACTAATTTGGGATCCTTTTCTAACATTCCAGGTTTTTTAAAATGATATTGTAACGTTTTCAGGCATTATCCCGATCCTGCTCTGCTCGCTGCCTCTATTGGAAATCAAATTCTGGTCATGTGTTACTTGATGTTATTTGAAGCAGACTGGCTCTCTTGAGTACTTTGGTTGTATCCTTCATATTCCTCTCTAAGTCCCAACAGTGCTCAGCCTGTCAGGATGAGGCCCCAGCATCCCTCACGTGTGATTTGCGGTTTTCATTACTGTAAAGATCCATCTGTTTTATGAACCTCATAATCCTCGGACTTCTCTGATGTGGGAGCTGATTGGGGCCCTCAGGAAGGTTTGGGTTCTTGTCCTTGCCCGTGTCTGGTTTTGCAGGGCTGACAGAAGGGCTGAGCTGCAGTTTGTGTCTCCAGCCCTGGGTCTCTTGTTGTGGTACAGCTGGTGACCCCCACTTGCAGCCCACTGCCTGTCCAGGCAGCAGATGGTTCTTCCCAAAATTATTTAGACCAGGAGGGCCGTGAAGAGCCTGGTTTAGGGGTTGAACCTGGCTGGCAGGGCAGTGGGGAAGTGGGGACTGTCCCTTTGCACCCCAAGACACAGTGGGTGTCTCCTGGCAGAGCCACAGGGTCCTCGGGGCCCTGATCTTCAAAAACCTTGGTGCAACAAGAATCTCAGAGAATCACAGAATATTCTGAGTTGGAAAGGACCCACAAGGATCACTGAGTCCAACTCCTGACCCTGCACAGGACCATTCCCAGGAGTCACACCCTGTGCCTGAGAGCACTGTCCAAACGTTTCTTGAACTCTGCCAGGTGCTGTGAGCCTCTCCCAGTGCCCAGACACGGTCTGGGGGAAGAATATTTTTCTAATATCCAAACTAACCCTCCCCTGGCACAGCTCCAGCCGTTCCCTCAGGTCCTGTCACAGGTCACCAGTATCTGGAAGTGCATCCTGGTTCTCTTTCCCCTCTTCCTCCCATGCCTCTCTAACCTCGCCCTGGGGCTGCAGCCTTCTGTCCTGCCCCAAAGTGAGCCCCACCATTGTCCCAGCACTCCTTTGTGCAGGGAATCCGGGATCTGGGATGCTTCCAAATGTGTGGAATGCAGGCAAATGTGTGACAAACACAGTGCTGGCACTTACACCAGGAGAGCTTGTAAATAAATCTTCTTGGCTTCCTTAAGATTGTCACGGTGTGTCACAACTTGCAGTTCAGTATTTTACGTGCAGGTACACGGCTCCTGCTTGTGGCACCAAAAATACACCTCCAAACCAGGATCAGGAGAAGCCTGGCTGTCAGTCCCCTGCTAAACTCGGTTTTTAGAGTAAAGATACAGCCAAAAACGTGCTTGAGGAGAGAAATACACTGACGTGAGGGGAGTCACTGAGTGGCTGTGTTCTCACTGTCAGGCTCATCAGGATTTTCTGTGCTGACTGGGAGCATTCCAGAAGCCAGAACAATGAAGACAAATGCCTTTGTAAAAGGGATCATCAGAAGACACAGCAGGTTCAGTGATCACTGAGACATCTTAACACATGAGCAGTCTCCTGAGAGCAATAAGCTGCTCTTCTGCCTGGCCCTAGAATTGCTACTTGTTTTATTTTATTTATTTTATTTTATTTTGGTTTTTTGTTTGGTTGGTTGGTTTTGTTTTATTTATTTATTTATTCTTTCTACAGCCTTTATGTTGGGTAGATTGCACGGCTGCTTGGTTCTACTTAAAAATCAGAGTAGAAAATTTTGAATGGGGAAATCATTCATAGTCCCTCCAAATGTAGAGAACCAGTAAAAACACGAGGCTTGGAGATGGGAATAAAGCTGGGCCTTGATGGATTTTGCCAGCTAGGAACCTGCCACTTACAGTTGCTTTAGAAGCACTTTTCTAGGTGCAAACTCAGCTGCTTTCCTTAAAGGAAGAGGAAAAACAATCTGAGCTAATAGTTACTAGTTGCTCAGGTGATGTGGAATTTGTGATGGTTAAGAGATAAGCTTGAGAAGTTTGCAAACAGTACTGAAGCTCAGCAGAGTTCTCCCCCACTGTGGTTTTTTTGATGTTAATTAAGCACTTCCATTACCTGTAGCAAGTAGACATTTCATTCACTGCCTACATCTATTTTCAGATCTATCTATATTTGGTGTCCTTCACCATTCCAGTGGTTATTTTGAGGCTGATATCCTTGTTTGGTCATCTGTTCTCTCAGGGAACAGGCAAGCTTCCTATTTATTGAAATTCGTCTTGGTGCGGGGAAGATGAAAGCATGGAATTGATTCGAGAGGAACACTTAGAAGCCATAAAGTACAATCTGTCCCTCATTTACATTTCAGGCCTCGCTTCACCCCACATTTGGAAACATTCACTCTACAAACCCTATCTCACAAAATGCTCAGGTACCAGACTTAGATGCAAATGATTACCATCATTTTCTGAACCATGAGAACACCTCAAATCTTACTGCACTAACATAGTGCATGCTCCTCCTTCTGCAGCAGGGCATTCACCTGGATAAGGATCTGCTGGCTGTTCTCTTATCTCTCCTTTTAATGAAGATTTCAAGTTCTTGCTGATCTCCGTTAACAACACAATTAGAACATCCAGTCTGATTTCTGGAGGAAAGGGGGAACCAAGGTTTCAACCCTTTTGCTAGAGGAGTTTCACCTTGCAGAAGGTCTCAGCACTGAAGTGCAGGCTATTCCCCAGCTCTACTCCTCAGCCCCTTCTCCTAAACACCTCAGAACTGGCATCTTCTCTTTTCTGCAGGACACCCTAATCCCAGCCCCAGAGGCTTTTGGTTCCCTGCAGCTATTCCACTGTTCTGTGCCAACTGAGGCAGCTCTTCCCAGCCTTCAGCAAACAGGGCAGCACGGAAAGCAAAGCTGGGACACACCCACACACTAGAAACCACCTCAAACCCATGACAAAGTCGGTCAACCAACTTATTTTAAAATTCATTATCAAGAGCATCTCAGTCCTGAAGGGGAAAAACTGTTCAAAGAGGTTTAGCCACCTCTAATAACATCAGATTTTATTACTGATTGATTATTGAATGTTTGCACAGTACTTTGAGAACTTTGTCTAACAAGGAAACCTAATATGTTGCTATGTATAAATGATAGAATTAATAATTTAGAAAATATAGATGCACAAAGCCAGGTTACCCTTATCATTTCATCAAAGCCGGGTTTAATTATCTTCTTTGTTTGGCTGCTGGTTTAATTAGATAAGCTGCTGAATTTAATTAACTCATCAAACTTAATTTGAAAAGATCTCTCAAGTCAGTAAGAGCTTATGTTTATTATTTCTACTTGTTGCATCGAGCCTTTAATGTCTCCATTTTGTTATGATATTAATGGTAGCCTTAATTGTGTTCTAATTTACAACATTTACTCAGGTGCCGGCACTTTCCTTGTTTCTTAAGTGCCAACATGTGAAAATCAATCACAATTTAATTTAAGGCAGTGAAATCACTCTCCTAACCCTCTGTCAAGTCAGTCTGATGTTAACTCCTGTCCCATAAGAGTAATTTGGGGTTTGCAAGGTGAAATTATTTCATAGGAAGTCACGTTGAGTTTCTGAAGTACCAATTCCTGGAGAATGCTATGACAGAAAGATCCCCTGGATGCTCTTTTGGGACTGCTTGACTAAATTCTAAGGTAATAAATTCGAGGCTGAAATTGGTATTACAACTCCATAATTCATTTGAACAGACCTGTGTGTGATGCTCCAGCTTGCTGTATGAGTCTGAAACTTCTTGAAGATCACTGAAGACAGAATTATTAACAAAGAACCTAAATTGAAATACTTGCTGTATATTTTAACCAGTTAACAGGATCTTT
>JAYRBT010000028.1:9089677-9119447 GCA_036023395.1 Myiotriccus ornatus | reverse complement strand
TTTACATTCCTAGAGATTTGTGACACACAGAGGAGAGATAAGTTGATTGCTTAAAATGAAAATTTCCCTAGAAATGATTTCCTTGTTGCTCTGTAAAAGTTGTTCTATTGCAATGCTATGCAATCCCATCATGCTGCTCACAGAAAAGTTGCTAATTAAGCCTGGAGGAGTTCGTGTATATTTGTGAAAATCTGGGTGAAATCAAGGGCTTTCTGACTCTACCAGGCAGCAGTTTTGCAGAAGCAACTTTGCTCACAATTACTCTCTCTTCTTTTTTTTTTTCACCTTTCATTTTCGTGCTTTTGAGCGCGCAGTTAAACAATCAGTTAAACAACGAGATGACTGGGTTTTCTGTTCTCCCTCAGAACGACTATCGGAAGTTATCTATGCAATGCAAGGACTTTGTGGTGGGGGTGCTGGACCTGTGCAGGGACACTGAGGAAGTGGAGGCCATTCTGAACGGAGATGTCAACATCCACTTGTACCCTGAGCACCACCGGCCAAGCCTGAGCAGGATTAAACTTGCCATTAAATACGAGGTCAAGAAGGTAAGTTATTCCTTCGGGTGATTAAGTCTTCCCATCTGAATGATCCTTCCTTGATGTCACCTGAAAAGTCCTAAATGAAAGACAGAATTCAGTAGCACCAGGACTGTCCTTAGAACTGTAGCATTTTGTGGCTTGGTTTGTGTTTTGTCACATTGTTTGATATCGAGAAGCTTATTTGCAAAGTGGAAAAAAAACCCCAAATAATTCCACGAGTGTTTAAACCAACTCTTCAGCCTCCCAGAAGCCCGCTGTGTGAATGGAAAATTTTTATTCTGGCAAATTCTAGGCCTGGGTGGTCCCAATTAATTGCTCCTACAATATGCATTGATGGAAACTGGGCTCCTGCTATAGAACTCAAAGAGTGTTCCAAATTTTCAAGCTCACATCTGCTCCCTCTTTCCCCTCCCTAACCCACCACCTGCTTCCTTTTGCCTCTTGACTGTGCTGCTGTGCTGGCTGGAGAAGGTCTTTTCCTGCTATGAAAGCCATTAATTAAAGAGAATCTTAAAGCTCCTGTTTGAAATTAAACGCTTTCACGCAGGAGCACATGGTATGGAGCCAATTATTTTCTCCAAGGATGTGTTGTCTCTGCGTTGTTCCATCACCAAAACAGAGCAGAACATCTCAGCTCGCTCTTAGTTACGAGCTGGGTCAAGTTTAGTTATTGAAACTGTTGCTTTGGTAACAGGAGCCAACCTTGCTCTGGTGCTCTTCAGAAAATGAACTGATCTAAAAGACACAGATAGAACCTCATTAAGAGCCAGTCCCCAGGGATCCACGGGAATCACCAGGACTTCGGTCAGAGCATCAAGGCTTTTCAGTGTGTGAAATCTGCTGTGCCATTTTGCTCATTTATTCCCCTAAATATTTGTGTCATCCCTTAGACACCAAGACCACGAGCTGGAGTTGCTGCTTTGAGCACATCCATCCATCCTGGCTTAGCTGCTTCCAGGGGCACATTCCCCCATTTCTTACCCTGCACCTTTTTGCAATGCATCAGCACTGGCCTAAAGCACCCTTGGGAGGTCATGCACCCTTGATCTTTTCGTGTATAAACATCTTTCTGTGCTCAGGAAAGCTGAGCATCCTTTTCTGGATCACAGCAACTGGCTGCTCACCGATAATAAACCTTAAACTAATTCTAACAGTTAGAATATAAAGGTGAGCATTCATTCATGTCGACTCTCAGGTCAGCACTTCTCAGCATGCTCTTTTCAGCACAATATGTGTAGGATGAGTATTTAACTGCTGGCTCCAAGACAGTTTTATTTGAGGGAGGCAGGGACACGTTCAGACAAATGGCTTTGGTTATTGGCAGTGACGTGACAACAGACCGATGTTTATCACACTTGCTGAACAAAGACCTTGTGTTATGGTAACACAGCAGTGATTTCCTTAAGGGGCAGAGCACTTCAGCTGCAGCTTTTTTATTCAGATCAGAGGTATTTTTAGGTTTGTATTTACAAATCCTGGGCTTTGAAATCCGTGTTCATTTCAAGAAAATCCTGTGATAGAGAGGGGTGAGAAGGAGGGTGTTGTATTATACATATTTAATAAACCAATTCTTGGACAGATTCTGTTGATATCTTCTGACCTCCTCTACTCAGTAAACCTGCAACTGGCACCTACAACAGGTTCTTGTGCCTGCCCAAAATGATCCTTCTCTGCATCTTCTTTCCTTTGTTCTTCCCATTAGAGCTCCCTGTTACCTCATCCATTTGTTACTTCAAAAAAAGCAGTTCTCTGTTCACCCAAAAGGACACACTTTTACTGATCACTATCTTTTTTCCTAATATACAAAGTTTGAGATGAATCTTGTGAAGTCATTCAGGAAAGCATCAAAAGTGAGAGGCTTCACTTGTCTATCTCTGTGCTCCTTTTGTTTTGTTTCTTTTTCTGCAAAGCACATATGAGACGGTGGTGAGAAGTGAGAGGCTCTACTATAATTGAAGGACATTATATAAAGGTAACTGAAGAATTAAGAAACTCTGCTTTTACATATTTTGCAGCTAAAATTATGGTAGTTTATGAAGTGGTCTTTAAAAATGCTGGATTACTGTAATTCCCTACAGTTTTTTGAAAACCTAAATAATCACTCTGTGTACCCCAGCATTCAT
The DNA here is from genome assembly GCA_036023395.1 of Myiotriccus ornatus. Lineage (NCBI taxonomy): Eukaryota > Metazoa > Chordata > Aves > Passeriformes > Tyrannidae > Myiotriccus > Myiotriccus ornatus. The sequence continues at coordinate 9,116,782 of JAYRBT010000028.1, read as the reverse complement.
GGGAAAAATTCACTCAAATGTCCTCTGTTGAAGTTTTCCAGAGGCATTTTAGATAAGCTATCTTAATGATTCATGATTTCTCGACAAGTATTAAAATGGGGACAAGCTTGTCAAGAGCAAAACAAACAATTTTCAAAAATTTAAGCATTTACTGAGTCCTGGATTCTTTTAGCCCAAGTTATGGGGCTGTTCCAGCTTGACCATTGTCCTCCCTGATGTTATTTAGTGATGCTTTGCACTTGCATTCTCCACTCAGGAGTGAGTTAGGTTGGAATGGTTTTGGTGGATTACAACCAAAAGGGGCTTGAGTTGCTAAACTGGAGCTGAGGTCAAGGATCACGAGCTCTGTGACTCCCTGAGCTGCTCCTCGTGCAGGCTGATCTGACCTGGAAGTTTACTCTGTGTTCTTGACTGAAAATGTTATAATAATGTGGGCAGAGCACCTTTCTCTTTCGCGAGTTTTAATTCAATTAACAGTAAGACACATAAATTGGGTTGGGGGGAAAAAAGAAAAGGAAAAAAAAAAGAAGAAGAATTAAACAGAACACCAGATGGCTGTGTAAATCCTATTTAACAGAGAGCTGGAACAGGAACTTTTCTCCTAACTATATTATTAATAATTAACATATGGAGGATGCTCTGAACAGAATACTCATGACTGCATTAGATTATAACTTTTCACTGCATTGGTCACACAGCTCAGGCACTGAAGGGCATAAAAAGTCCCAGGTCTCATCAGCTGCTGCAGCAACCTGTGCTCCCCATCACTGACCCAGAGGAGGGGGTTTTCCCTGCACAGTACCCTGGACAAGAAATGCCTTCCAGAGTCTCTCTCGCCATGGATCGGGGCCACACTGGGAGCTGTTGATGGCTTGGACAGTGGTGGTGGGAAGAAAAGTGTCTCTCATTTCCATCACTGGAGAGCCAGTTGACGCTGTACAAATGTAATTTAATACCCAAGGGAACAGTGGAAACGCTCTGGTCATTCTGGACTCCTCAGCTTATCCACGTGGTTTTTCTTTTTACATTTTTAGTTGCATATTACAGGTGTTTTGTCAGAGGTTGGAAAGGGAAGGAGTCACTTCCCTTCCTCACAGAAAACATTTCTATATCTCTGAGTATTTCATTAGCAAGGTTCCTTCCTCCCACTACAATCTCTGACTCTGATTATTTCCTCTTGCCCAGATGTTTTAATTTTTTTTTTCCTTTTCCGTGACAAATCTCATTTTGTTATTTCCTGCCCATACATCCATCCTCTTAAGGCTTAAATGAATCATTTCTCCCTCCTGGATGGTGTTCGCAGTATTCCCAATTTAATGTAATACGCAGATTTAATTATTTTCATCTGCCAAGTGCCACAGGCTCTTAGATGTCCATCAAGATACTGATCATCAAGCCAGCACAGGAACACTTCAAACTCATTGCACGGATGTACAGCCATTTTCTCTTAGACAAAAAAAATATTAATTAATGTGGTTTGCTACAAACCTGACTTCAGCTGACTCCAATATTGACTTTGTCTGTCTCCCCATAGGCAACAGACCTGTAAAGGTGCATTTTGGATGGAAAGTCAGATAGAGATGAACACAACCCTACAAAAACAAAAACAAAAAAACCCAAAACTAAAAATTCAGTATTTCAAGTTCTTGAGGGTATTTTCCCAAGTGGTGTTCAAATTTGGATGTCTGCATGGATACTGTCCCAGGGGGAGGCTTTTCTTCTCGTCACCCTGCATTTGAGCACATTTTTGGGACTTTATACCTGATGAAAAGAGGAGTCTTATCCTGTGAGTGAGTCTGTCTCTCCTTCAGCTCTGCTGGGAGTGAAACCATCCACACCAGAGACATCTGAGCTCGAGAACAGCCCAGATTCTTCACCACGTAGCCAAGGGGAAATAGTTCCTGGCTCTCCTGGGAGGGGAAAAGCGTCTGGAATTTTAAATTTCTCCTCCTGTGCCCACTGTGGTTGTTTTTTCAGATACCAAGGGGACGTTGTTGTTCGGTAGTTTTTTATTGTGCCATGTTTTCAGATGAATAATTCAATAATGAGGGTTTGATTTTTGCACAGATATGGAAATCCTGGAATGTTAAAGGCTGGGACTTGCAATTCAGCTGCTTGTTTTCAGATAAATAATTCAGTGATAAGATTTATTCATATATGTAAGAAGAGGAGAAATCAGACATTGACAATAAATCTCTTCAGAAAACAGGCAGCCAAGTAGAATTTGAAAGTGAAGTTTCCCAAAGAGCCAAGCACCTTATTCATGACCCTACAGAAGAATTCTGAGCACAAAAAAGAGCCCCATCCTGGTCTCAGAGAGGTCAAATTATAAAGAAACTTCAGACAGAACAAGGTTTAAACTGAACCAATGAAAGAACTTGTGTAAGCTCTACATTTTCCAGTTACACACCTCAAATATATCAGACTTACATTTTCAGTTCATATGATATAAAATGAACAGAAGGGCAACAAAAGTCTCCGTTCCTTCAACTATTAGGAGGATTATTAATTTTGCCTTTTCACTCAGCACTGAAGAGCATTTGTGTCAATGGGCAAATTACATTTGCAATGGCCTTGGCAGTTTTATTTACCCCTTTATTTTTGTTTTCTATTAGACTCGTTTGTTTTTCTTGGGTTTTATTTTTTGCCTGTTTCCATCCATGTTGTTCATCCCAAAGGGATCACTCTGGGATCATTTTCCTGAGTCACAGGGCAGAGATGTGGTTGCAAACTGTAGCTGTGCTACGGTTTTAAGTGTTCACAATCAGGATTTTGTACTGGATAACTCAGGTCAACCAGCAAGTAGATCCAGATATGGGATTTTGATGAATCTGGGGAATGTGTGAGTATCCTGGGATTTGGTGCAAGTCTTTACCCACTGCCCAATGGCTCCAGTAAGAGAGATACTTTGAGTTACTTTTTAGGCATAAACACATCAGTGTTTAGTATGATTTTAGTAATAAGTTATACCTTTCATAAAACCTTTCACAGGTATCCTTCTGAACCAGAGACTGAAGCTGCACAACCAGCTGGGTTTTTTTTCCTGATCATTCCAGCTCACCTGGGCCCTGCTTACAAATACAAACCTTTTTCTGCCTTTGCTACCAGGTTTAGAAATGCTGAAATCAGACTGCAGATTGCAGGGCTGAACACTCACCAGGCCTGTCAGAAAGCTCATCTGAAGGATGAGCCAGAGCCTCATGAATATTTGTGTGGTGCCATTAGACAGTCAAATGAGCCCCAGGGACAGAGGGAAGGCTGCACAATCCTCCAAAGGGCAGGGCTGCTTCTTTGCTTCGTGTTCTCTGTGTGTCTGCAGCAACATCTCAGAGGACCTTTTGTCACGCAGGGTTTCCTCTTGTGCCATGGTCAGATCCCACTGGAACGAGTCTCGACCAGCTGAATTTTCTTTCCTCCGTTAAAATCTTTCTTTTGCACCTGGATGAAGGAGTTTTGACCTGCTTTGGCTCTCCCTTGTAAGGTTCCTCTGGTGCAAAGGGCTTTTAAAACTGGGCCTGTGGCCATGGATAGAATTCACTATAATTAGAGGAGGTCTCTTGTGAAAAGGTCCCAGTGTCACAGCATGAGTATTTGCAATGGAACTATAGTTGTTATTCTTAATTCATTGGCAGTAGGGCAAGTTTTTTTCTATTTCTTTCTTAAACTCTTCCACAGTTTTACTTGCCCCTCTTACCAGCCACAACAGCAATCAGTGAGCCAAATTCCAGCCATATTTACCCTCTGACAACCTCAGCTGTCAGAATTTATTGGCACAAACATTTGCTAAAGGAACATCTCTTTTGCCCTCCAGAGCACGAAATAAATATATAATATCATATATCATTTCCCATCTGCTTCTGCTGAGGTGTCTCAGAATAGTTGCTACAAAACAAAGGGCTCTTTGTGCACTTGGGGGTTCAGAGAGCAGAGTACAAGGTGAGGATAAGAAAAGGCTGATGCTCGTGCTGGTCTTTTCCTGTGCTGTGTTTCCTGGTAAACTTCAGGAATTCCCACTGAGCTCTGCCATCTTCTGCTCTGCATTAGGTGAAACAGCTCTGCAATAGGTGGGTCTTCTACTGGATCAAAAAACTGTTCTGGCACATTTTCCACCTTTTTTCCCTCCCCCCAGAAAGTACATTTCAGTTCAAGAAAAGTATTTTATTCAGTATAAATCCAGACTCTTTATTTAGGCTTCAAGTCTTAAAAATGCTTAAAATACCGAAGGAATCTTCAAAAGTGGAAAATGCCATGAAGGCAAAGAAATTATGTTCTGTTTTAATCCTTTCATTCATGTTGTTTCTCTTTCCCTTGCATGTTGACACATGTTTACCCTTTAATTCATCATCAACCCTCTTTGGAACCGTAGAATGTTTTGGCTTGGAAGGGACCTGAAAGATCATCCATTTCCAAGCCTCCTGCTGTGGCAAAATTGAAAAAGCCATGGGTACAACCCACTTGCTTCCCCCCCTCATTTTTGCCTGTAATTCAGAGGCACAAGGTTACTCAAATGAGTCACCCAAAGGGTTTTTCAGCATTTTACCTCACATCTCCAGCATTTGCAACATTTACACACCCCATCCAGGGTTCACGTGAGCAGGTGCTGCAGCCTAAAATGTGCTTGCAGAACTGATGAGCTACATCAAAAGATAAATGTTTAATAATGAACCCAGAGAGGTTATTTGAAGGACAGGGATGCAGCTACAAGATGGGAAGAGAAACAGCTCATCCCTGCCCCTGCCAGCGTCTCTTGACATCACCAGTGTTCTCCTGAAAGTCCATTTATGCAGCTCCTTTTCAGCTCTCCCTCAGTGATTAAACACGCTGAGGTTGGCCACAAGGCTGAGAGGGAAGGGACAAGCTCAGAGGACGCGACAGGAGCACCTCAGGACGTTCCAGTCCCAGCTTTGCTTTGTTAGATCTGACATGCAGGTTTTTAAATCGCTTGCACTGCTTCCCTGATGAGTTTTTCCTTCCTTCCTCAGCCCCTGGCTATGCAGGGTAAGGTGCATTAGCAGGGAGATGATCCTGTTCATTCTTTTGCCTCAGTGGCAGATTTCCACCCTTTTAAGGAAATTAGAATTATTTCAATAATAAAAGAGATACTGGTTTCTTTTTGCACGATTAATTCCAAACATCTGGGGCTGACCTCTGTCTTTTACCTGGCTTGCCATAAGTTTCCTTATTTTTGCTGACACCATTTTTCTGTTCAAGGTAGAGACTCCTCTCTCCTCTCTCTTTTCTCATTTTCTATCTTATATTTCTTTTTTTTCCCCCTTTTTTTTCCTGTTTGATGTGTGAGCATTGTCTGACACTCCAGAAATTTCCTGGTTTTTTTTGTCACCTGGCTGTGGCTTATCTGTTATGTGCCAAGGACAGGAGGGATGCCCTTAAAACAGGGACCATGAGGGGTTTAGGACTGGGTGTTTAAACAGTGCCTAACCACTGGCAGCTTAGGCAAGCCAGTGCTAATACTGAACAGCACATTTTCCTCATCACAGGCTCTTTCTCTGTTCAATAGAATAGAAAACAGAAAATAAAAGTCTCTCTATCACAGTGTTTTCTACCAGAAGTAACTTCCTATGTGTTTATCGAGACAGGCAGGTACTTTATCATCCGTGTAGCGAAACTCCTGCATTTTTGAACAAGTATTTTTGAGGAAAAAATGAGAGCTGTGAAGTGCTTTCCCACAATGCATATACCTGCTGAGTTACCAGAAAGAGCTGTCATGCATCAAATTAGATGGCAACGTGGAAAAGTTATTGCTCAATGTGGTTTCCACAGTGGTCTCAAACACTGTTTCTACATGTAAAACAGTTCCTTTGGGCCCTTTCAATTCCCACTGAAGGCTTTCAGAGGCTTTTATTCCTTATTCCAGAAAAAATATTCGTCTCTATCATGTAATTCCCTGTGGCAACACGACAGGGGCTTTTGGAAGTGTCTTTCCTGAGTCTTTCAGTACCTCTCAAAAATGCTGCTTTGGCAGCTCTGTTATTAGGGCTGACTCTTCAGATTGATGTGTGACTTTATTATTTTTTTTTTTCTTTAGCCTTTTTTTTTTTTTTAATTTAAAAAGCTGTGTGACTGATAGGCTGGAGGGAAGCACAATTGCCTTCCTAAATCAGAGGTATAAGGAAAAACCAGTGCCATCTACTGGGGTCCCAGTGCCATGGGACCAGAACAGCTCCCACTGTGGTTGCTGAATGCAGAAGCACTGGCAAACATTTTGCTTGAGCTCCCAGATCCTGCTGCATTACCCTTATCAGCTTGGAGGGGACTCACTTTGCCCGTGAGATAAAGCACTTTATGTTTTTAAATGGCTGGGTTTGGAGCCAGGCAACCCCCTCCCTGCCAGGGCTTCCATTTCAATCAGAGATATCTCGCCCTTCTGCACAGCCCTGCTCACACCACTCTTGCTGCAGCACTCCCTGCCTCTCTCATCTTCTGGGATGCAGCACAGGAGCATCCACAGTTCGTCCCTAAAAGCCTCCCAGCCTCATTTTCCAGTACTGAAAAAAGGAAGAGCACTTAATGGGAACACTGAGAAAACACTGCCCTCTGAAATTCAGTATCACCGGTTTTCATCACACTTTGAAGGATTCTGCCAAGCTTCTGTCTCGAGCTCTGCTCCTCTCTGTGCCCAAGTCACTAAGCAAAGCATCAGTGTCATCTTTAACTCGATGCCAGTGCCCATTCCCAGGGAAGAGAGGAAGTTCAGTGGCTCTGTATCATCTCTGAGGAGATCTAAGACCAGCTGCTGATGGGGAGAGGGCTGGCAGTGGCCAGGGGTCACTGTGTGTTTCATTAATGTCTGACAGAGCAAACATCGTGAAAAACTGTCCTGCTTGCTGTAAGCAAACCACAGATCCAAACTCGTCCACGCTCTGATCTTTCTTATCTTCTTTTCCCCTCATTTTTGCACTAATCAGAGGGAGATGAACACCATCGAGGCTCTGTGGGCTGCTGCCCGTCTTTATTGCCTTGTACAAAATAAATTGTTCCACTGAGCTGCGTTTTATGGCAATTCCCTCTCAATTTTCCTATATTTGTATTTTCATTGTAGCTGTTCCCAGACAAAGGGGAAAAAATGAGCAGATTAAAATGTCTGATGAGTTCTCTGGAAGGCCAAACCAGCCAAAGTCTTTGACTGTCTCATTGCCAAGGACAACTGAACTTCTCTGTCTGAAACAATTCTCAGAATGCAATGAACAGTTGCAAGGGGAAGAAGCCTGGGTGTTGCTTGGGCCCTTCATCTCAGAAGTCTGCACATCTTCCAGTGTAATTCTCCTTTCCATGAGTTGCTACAATTGTTGTTGAATTCATTACATCTGAAAATAAATTTTACAAAAGGCGTAAATTCTCTGTTGAACTTCCTTCCACTTCATCCTCCTGTCCATTTACCAGAAAGATAAAGAGCCCAAGCAGCATTAGCACAAACACTGAACATTAGGAAATGCCTCCTTGTGGTACTGCTGTCACCACCTCCACGTTAAACTTTAAATGCTCAGAAGGACTACAACTCATGATTTGTAATTACTTTTTTTGAAAATTTTCTTATTTTTGAAAGAAACTTAAAAGAAAGCACATTAAAATGTTAATATTTCCAGGGAAAAAAAAAAATTCAAAGACAAAGTAGGTCAAAAGTACCTATCAAATCTCTTCTTTCTGATTGACTTATTCAGTGGTAAAGTCTCATTGGCATTTTTTTTTTAATTTATTTTTCTTTTTGAGAAATGTAGACCCCAAAGCCTAATTCATCTGAAGAAGCACATTTTAAATAGCTGCTAATGTGCTATTAATGAAGGAAAAGTGCTACTGCACAGCAATCCTAATTACTGTGCAACTGTATTTCATTCTGCACCAGCGATGAGCTGATCATTTCAGCTCACATTTAACAGTTTGGTTATTATGCAAACACGCCAGAAAGAGTCCATTAAGTTCACAGATAGTGAAGATGAAAGCACAGCGAGAGTTTTCTCCACTTTTCAGTTACAATAAAGCTACAGGAGACAGCTGAAATCCCCCAGCTGGGTGAAGCTTAAAGGGCTGACACAGGGCAAGGTTGGTCACCAAGCCCTCAGTAACCTTTTCTTTCCTTCTCTCTTTCCCTCTTGACCCCCTTCATCCTCCCCTTCACCTCCAGAAAGTTCTGCTCCTTGAAATAGAGGAACATTTTACATTTCCCTCCCAGGAACATTTATTCAGCCACCGAACTAATAAATGAAAGACTCACTTCTGCCAGTGCAATTAGCACATTCTAAATTCAATCACCTGGAAGGACAACACTAGATCAAGAAGTTTAATTTTTTTTATAAAATTGTTATGTGGGATCTGGTGGTGCTGTAGCTTTGCCATTAAGAAATTGCCCTTTTCCCTTGTCTGCCTTTTCTTTTACCCCTGAACAATAAACTGAGGAATAGTCTCAGTTCCAGGATACAAAACATGTACTTTCTGTACCAGAGCACCACCGTTTTTCCCTCCTGCTTTCAGGTTTGTCTTTTTGTCTGATCAGTAAAGAAGGAACCGTCGTTTTTTGAAAGATACTTTGAGATAAAGCATTTAAAGTAGTCAAATACTGGCCAGATCTCTTATAATTTACAGGAGAACCCTGCAGAATGGTTCACTTTTAGTCTTCATGCAGAGAATATAACAAGATAATCTTAGTGCTGTGTAAACCTACTATGCCAATGGTCTAAGTCTCTAGCAAGTCACCACAGGATTTTTTCAGCTTGACCTCAAAACACCTCTGTTTCTTTTTAGATTCTCAGTGTAGATTGTATTACCCCAAGCAGAAACTTGCTCAGAGGCAGTTTGTCAGTGCTGTCTGTCCACTGATGGATTTTGTGTTTTAGCCCAGACATTGTGCCTTTTAATCATTAAAAAAAAATACCTTTTCTCTAGAGAAGACGAGGAGGAGAAGTGGAACACGCTCTGCCAGCACCTGGGGATTTGGGGTGCCTGCTTTGCAGTTCTGTTTGTGACAACAAAGACACGCCCTGTCCTGTCCCGTGGGCAAGTTCATCAGGGCATCATCCCGAAATCTCACCCTCTTCAGACAATGCCACTGACACCTTTATTTCTGTTTCCCCCCCAGTTTGTTGCTCACCCCAACTGCCAGCAGCAGCTGCTCACCATGTGGTACGAGAACCTCTCTGGCCTACGGCAGCAATCCATAGCTGTGAAGTTCTTGGCTGTCTTTGGAGTCTCCATTGGCCTGCCCTTCCTTGCCATAGCCTACTGGATCGCTCCCTGCAGCAAGGTACGACCTCAGCAAGGTGCAGGGGGTCTGTGGTCACTTCATCCAGGGCCTGGAATGAAGTCACGTGTTTTTTCCATCACGTCTCTGGGAGGTGATTCGTGGTACCCTCTGAGGTTGCCCAGGGCAGAGCGAGCCTGGGGTGCTGCTTGACATACACACCTGGAACTAAAAGGCATGGCTGGAGGTTCATCTTTTGTAAAGGTGGGATGGTGGGGAAATAGGTTGAGGCAATGTGGGACAAGAAAAGAACAGTAAGAAATGGACACAGGAGTGGGGTGAAGAAAGAATAAGAGCCACCAACACTGGAAATAACTAAAGGAGAGAAGACTCTTGTGGCTCTTTCAGTGATGTTTAAACTCGTGTTACTCTTATGTGCCTTTTGTTGCAAGTTCCTCCCTTCTCCAAGTCTCCTTTCTTCCCTTCCCTTCTCCTTTCTGAGCTCGTGGTTTTTAGTTAGTGGAGCATCATTATGGCACGTGGGCCTGAAAGTCTGGCAAGCCCCAGGGAACTTCTTAGTGGTGCAGAGATTGGACTGAATCATAAAACCCTTATGCTTTTGAGAGAAAAGATGATGAAGCTCGGAATACTGCAGTGTTCCTAAATACAGATCAGATGGAGCAGAAGGGTTTTTGAGACCCAGAGGTCGAAGGACCGGCCTACAGCAACATTTGTGGTGCATTCTCGGAATTACACAGGTCACATTCGAATATAGCAATAGGTGGGAAGAATAACTGGACTAGAAATAAGTGGGGAATTTACATGAAAGGCATGAAAACTAAGGAGAAATAAACTGAGGTTAAAAAATTTAAAAATAAAATGGTTATACAACAGAAAAAAGAAATTACTGAGAAAGTTACTTGTATTTAATTTCTTGAGGTAGGTTTATTGAAATTAAAAATGGGGAGGAGGAGGATTTAACTTTTCATCAGCTTTGATTTCATTACACTCAACCTTTCATGCATTCTCACTTTTCAGTGTTCCTTTCTTTTCCCCTCACTTTAGACTGTGAAAAACAACATGTAACCTTTTAGCACAGAGTCCAATTGCCATTTCTTTCAGGCAGGGATTGTCTTTCCATGCACAGATTTGCCTTGATCAGAACAATAGAGTCTTGATTTTTTGATTGTGAGAGAAGTAACTGAATAACAAATGCATTTTTCCCCCCATGAACTGGCACCTCCCTCTAAATCATCATTATTAAGTTCAAGGGCTGGGGGTTGATCCATGAGCTTTTTGAATCCTCTCCCGGTGTCACTGCAGAAAATTCCCCACGGGCAGCAGATCCACTGAAAGGATGGGGGTGTTAGAGAAGGTTTGTAAGTGATGCAGAAGATTTGTGATTCTGAGCAGCCCAGTTTTGTCCTGGTCCATTTTACAAGGGTTTTACTTGGTTTTAACTGATGGAAACAATCTTGATACGCAGCTGGGTAATGGAACAATTTTTCCACAGTAACAGATAGTTAAGATATTTAACTTAAGTCAAGTCAGGCCTGTTTTAAGAGACACACAAATACCCTGGAATGAGCCAGGGATTAATTTCTGGACTAAGACAGTGAGAAAAATGAAGGAAATCTCTAATGAGGAATCCTGCTTACAGGAGCTGTCCTGACCAATATTACTGTGCATCACATGCTTGAGATTATCAAATTGTGCAGTTTCACATAGAATAATAGAGGAATTCATATCTCAAAAGAGTCCCTTTCCTCATGTATCTTAGCAAGAAACTTGTTTTCAAACCTTTCCTCCCTAGCAGAAAATTTCCCTTAATAAAGCTCTGTGGGGTTAGGCTGCACCATATCAAACACCCCCCAAAAACTTGGCAAATAGTATTGACCGGAGTTTGCAACTCTGCTTTAAGTATTCTTTTGCATTCAGTCGCACAGAACGGTCTGTTTGTCAGCCAATTTTAGTGTCAGTCATTCATTCACCTCAGGATGCACAAACTGTTGACAAGCCCCCTGGAGTTTAAAGCTGTCCTATCCTGAAATATCCGGGTTGACTCGTCCACCTCTTTCAGGCCATGACTCTGAAATGAACCGCTGGTCTCCCAAACCTTTTTCACTGGTGATCAAAAGGGAAGATAAAAGATGGAACAGAAAAATTGTACAGTCTGTTGCCTGAAAATACAATGACAAGAGCTCTGCTTTTCCAATATTTCCTGTTCTTGCATGACCAGAGAGCTGGGCTCCTTTGAACTCATCTACTGTTAGAGATAAATAAAACCCCAAGGAATTGCCTTTTTTAGTCCTTCTTCATATTTCCCCGGAAGTTTTATGATTAAGTCAGTAGATACTAAGAAAAATTTGGTGACCCCTTGCCACCAAAGGGAATTTGTTTTCAGGGATGTTTGTGAAGGGCCCATCCAGGACGGCTCTTCCATTGCTCCCTGTCGTGTCCAACACCAGTTCTAGCGCTCCTGAAAATGCTTCTACTCTGGCTTTTGAGTTTGGTTTTTTTTTTAGGTCACAGAAAATGTAAAATGAAAAGAGCGATGTTTAAATTCATTAACCAAGAAAGCCTCTCAAGAAAAATGGAACAAATATTATCTGTAGAGAAGAGAGCTGCTGCTCTGGTTCTTGGCTTAATGTCCTGAAATAAATCCTTGTGTTCTGGGAGTGATTCCCCAGATTTTGTAGTAATTATGAGAGAAGATTATCAAAGCAAAGCATACTGAAAGCGTTGCTAGAGAATATTTAAACAGAAGGCTGTTTCTTACACATTGATAATGAACCAAGAATTCACCATTAATAAAAGATTCTAATATATAACAGTAATTTAAGGGCTAGAATTGGATCCATCACTAGGATTTATATTGACACATAAGTACATTCACACTCACATCTACAAACAAACATGTCTCTCATACAAACATCTTGTCTTTTAATTTTCCACTCCCCATATGGCCAGGACAATTAGATATTACATGTGGGTTTAAAGGAGCAATATAAGATAGAAAATTACCCAAAGCATAATGTCTGGTAATAGCAAATAACAACTGGAACAAATCTATACCCTATTTAGTTAATGGTCCACAATTAAGTTCTGAATCCTTTTCACCTTGGGCAAAACGTAGAAACTTTTATGGGAAAAAATTCAAATGATTATATATATGAATATAATAATGTTCAAATTTTTACAAGGGGAAAAAACCTCCCAGGAGGTGGATAAATAAAAATAAATTAAAAACCCTCTGTGTGTTTTGTGTTCCGCTGCAGCTGGGACGGACCCTCCGAAGTCCTTTCATGAAGTTTGTGGCCCACGCAGTTTCTTTCACCATCTTCCTGGGACTGTTAGTGGTGAACGCTTCGGATCGATTCGAGGGAGTCAAGAACCTCCCCAACGAGACCATCACGGACCACCCGAAACAAATATTCAGAGTCAAAACCACCCAGTTCTCATGGACAGAGCTGCTCATCATGAAGTGGGTGTTGGGTGAGTAAAACCAAGTGTCTGCAACACCTCCAGGGAAGTTCAAGCTCCTTAGGAATAACATGACCAAAAAAAAATACCCCCAAACCAAGAAAACTCCCCCAAACTGAAAACAAACCACCATAAGTCTAGAGGTTGTTGGCTGAATTTTGATTAAAAGATGATAAAGGAGTTTAATTTTGGTCACGGCTTTTGAATTATTAATTTTAATTTTGGTCACTGCCTTTGAAGCTGTTGAAGGATGCTTGGCAAATTCTCTCTCTCCTGATTTTCCACTTTCCGTGGGAAATGCTATAGATGTTGCCTGTTGGCCTCTGCTGGTTTAACCATTGCATCTTAAAGGAGGTAATATAAGAAGAGAAAGTTGTAGCTTCAATCCGGGATGTTGCTCCATCTAAAGTGAGCAGAAAGAAGTGTGGGGAGCCTGCCTGATTTATTACCCTGCCATGGCATCCTGTTAGGATCCTATTCTAATTCACTGAACCTCAGCTATTTTGTCTGAAAAATGAAAATAATGTTATTTGCCTTTTTTTTCTTCTCTGCAATGCACTCTGAGGTCTAGTGATGAAAACTGTCAGGCAAGCAAGAGTTGGGTTTTCTGAAATTCCCAGTGTGACATTTTTACTGGTGAGAGGGCAACACAGAGCTCAAATCTTTTAAAAGAAATTAAGTTCTTCAACAATTATAAAGTAAGGATTCGTGTGGGTAAACCCTTCAAGTGCAAAAGTATGTCACAGGCACAGGTTAAATTTGCAAGGAGTTTTAGGTAGATTCAGATGTATTACTTTTCCTACAGGCTTCATTTATTCCTGGCAGATCAGTCAGCTTGAACTGATAATCTAAACAAGCTCGGGAGGATTTATTGGGAAATTGAGCTTATCGACTGCAGAATCTTTCTCTGCCTCTTTTATGTCTATTTTTGCTCACCACCATGATTCGGATTCTTTTCTTGCACCAAATAATTCCACTGTTCCATAAGTACTGATGGCATTAAATCCCCTGAAAAATAGGATAGGGCTGCTCTATCTGATGACTTCCTGGCCACTGTTTCTTTGTTCCCCGTCCCTGCAATAATCAGAATCCCATGCAGGATATTAGGCTAGAAAATACTGAATAGATGCCAGACTGGATAGAGTAAGCCTGCAAGATATATTTTTAAAATGATATTAAAGCAGTTGGACAAGATGATTAGATTTTACACGAGGTATTCTTTTCTTAGAGGCAGTAGGTATCTGTCTGCTTGGTGAGTTCCTGTGAGATGAAGAAGAAAACATTTCATTTAGAGCAAAGGTTTTCACTTTTCTGGGAGGAGAGAGGTGATTCATTGTCCAGACTCCTGAGTATAATGAGATTTTCTAATGACTGCCTACATCTGCACTGACAATCTGCTCTGGCCATTTTACCTGCCTGCCTACAGAAAGCTTCAAAAACCTTTCAGCAAACCTGGAGGTGAAAGTTTGGTGCAGATGGCCAGAAGCTGGCACAGGGACTTGGGCATTTGTTGAGCCCCATGTGTGACCTTGAACTTTAAGGACTAAGGGTGGTGACTGCCCAGCCTTTTGGTGCTAAAAGCTTAGAGGTATTATAACTATTTATAGGAAAGTAGAAATATAATGAAATAAAAGTGGCTGGCATAGATCAGCTTAGTGGCCTTCTATGATGGAGTTATGTGAGAGGACCAGGGAATGCAGATGTCATTTAACTGGACTTCTGTAAAGCCTTTCACATTGTCCCCCCCAACATCCTCCTCTCTAAATTGGACAGAGATGCATTTGATGAGAGGACTATTAGTGGATTAGGAAGTAGTTGGACAGTCACATTCAGAGGGTGGTGATCAATGGCTCAGAGTCCTGATGGACATCAGTGACCAGTGGTGTCCCTCAGGGGCCCCTACCGGGACCAGTGGGATTTAATATCTTCATTAATGACATAGACAAAGGGATCTAGTGCACCCTCACCAAGTTCGCAGATGACACCGAGCTGAGTGTCGAGATTGACACACCTGAAGGATGGGATGCCATCCAAAGGGACCTGGATAAGCTCCAGAAGTGGGCCCATGGAGATCTCAGGAGGTTAAACATGACCAGCTTGCCCCTTTGTACATGGGGCACAGCGATTTTGGGGCTCACCGCATGCCTTGGCTGTCTCCCCCCTGGGGCCAGGTCTTCCCATCTCTTGCCTTTAGATGAGGAAGGCTGGGATTTTCCTGGTGAGCAGCATGGACAAAGTGTGGGCTGACAGCAGGGAGGTTTTATTCCAAGAGGTAAAATCCCCACTGCTAAAGCAGCCGGGGTAGCAGCTGAACTCTGGGTAGATGCAATCTGAGCACTATTAATCTCTTAATGCAACAGCCTTTGGTGGATCCAGGAAGGCTCAAAGGCATCTCTGCAACATCAGCTGCTCTGATTTATGTCCCAGGCCAGCGGATATGAAATCTGACAAACTGCTCCTCTGTGCACAGGTGGTGAGCAGCACTTCTTGCACACTCCCATTTTTCTTCCAGATGGGCTGTGCCTGTAGCTTAACTCTCCCTCCCCTGCTGAAACCAGACCTGCTCATCAAGGTGACATTTCTGATTATCCCTGCTGTGGGGGAACAAGAGACATGCAGGAGCTGCTCATATCCCACATCCCTGTGCATCAGACTCAGGGAAATGACCTCTTATGTCCCATCCCCTGAATTTTAGCTGCTTTTTCTCTTCTCAGTACTTAAGGAGAAGCTTTGAAACACTCTCTCCCAATGTATATACAATCATCCAGCAGTACTGGCTGAATAATTACTGGAACTTTTCTACTTGTCCTGAATAGACATTTTTAAAAAAATGATTGCCACACAGCTGGCTAAAAGAATGATTATAGGCCAATAGTGTGACACTTTCACTGAGTGATTCTAATTTTAGTCAGTCTACTCAGTTTTAGACACTTCTTTCTCCATTAATCTGTGACTTAGGTATATTAAGTGAGCAAGATTAGAAATAAATTTGGATGGGAGAGTTAATATTTCAACCAGAAAAGTCATTTCTGGTCATCAGAGAACGAGTGCTTTGTTGGGTGATGCTGCCACGTGACGTTTCCTGGAGAGCTTTAGTACCTTCACACGACACACGTGCGTCACACGCGGGGCTAATGGCTCCTATCCATCATCCCAGGGAATTTAAAAAGCATTTTAGAGCTAGAAATGTCTCTTTAATATTTCATCCTCGCTCCAGGAAAATTCCTGAGAAACCAATTCTTCCACCTGCTCCCTGAGGCTATTTATTATTAAGCTTTGCTCGCGGTGAGTGACGGTTTGGGATGAAGTTGCTGCTTTTACTCAGCCAAGCACCTGCAGAGGTTCCTCTCCTGCCCTCCCTCTGCTCAGCACTCAGATCTCTCCCAAGTTAGATCTATACAGGGCATAACCCACATCAGGGCACGTCTCCAGGGACCCACCTGGACATTCCAGGGCTGTGGAGGTCACAGGCTGGCTGTGCCTTGGCTGATGGGGGTGTGGATAGCTCAGCTTTCCTTTCTCTCCTTAAATCCTCCCCTGCACACAGGGACTGACAGCAGCAGCTCTTCACTCCTCCGCCCTCCGGCTGGATTCCCACTGACCTGTTTCCCTGCCTATAACCCAGCTTTCCAGGGCACCTCCTGGGACACTCCTGTGCTTCCAGGAGTCTCAGGAGCAGCCCAGCAAATGCATTTCCGTGCCGTACCACGACGGCTTCCAGCAGAGAGGATGAAAGGAGTTCACGAGGAGGAGAAGATTGCAGGAGGCCACATGGAAATGGGCAGGCACTGCTCCTTCGTGATTAAACGAGAATTTTGCTGCTGCTATGGAAACAGGACTGGGGAGAGTGCAGGAAATATTTATCAGTGGGTTAAATATTCCAACGATTTATCTATTCAGGAGCAGGGTTTGACCCTGGAGCCCTGCTGTGACTGAAAGTTGAGCAAGTTAGTGAATCTGACCTGCATTCTTGCCTGCTGAATTCACCTGTCTGCCCCAGCACTTCCCAGTAGGGGATAGATGCCAAAGCATATGAATTTACTACATTTGGCATTTATAGGTTTATCTGTAAGTCCATTGTCAGTAATCCTGAATTCGGGCTAAACTCAGTGTTTAAAGTGGTAGATCAGACTTTAATGCATAGAAAATCACTATTTAATTCCAAAAGCTTTATGAAAAGTATTGGAAGGGCAGAACTTGTCTTTTACCCTTTCTTTAATCACACTGAGCCTACTCCTGGATCTTTTATCTTGCACAGCTCTGTTTGCCTTCTCAAAATGGACCCACCCACTACTTGAGGGAAGGAGGAAAACAGCAGCAGGGCAAGCAGGGCCATCTTCAGTGGCACCGTTTGGAAAGGGGATTTTGGGGACAAGAGAGGAAATCCACATTTTTTTCCAGATATAGCGGCAATAGGATTTTCTAGTGTCATCAGAATTTCTGAACTGTGCTGTCTCTGTCATGACCCAAAATCAGCTTTGCCATTGATTTATACAGTGAGAGTACGAAATTTCTACCTCACGAGCACAAAAGGACATGTGAGCTAAAATTTTGGAAGAATTTTTAAGAAAAGATGACACGAGCCATTCTCAAGAACGAGTTTAATTAAAGAGTTCTTTGCTTCACTGCTGGCCAGGAAGCAGGTCAGCCCGAGCACAAACACACCTTCTGTGTTTGCCAGTTAAACACGCCCTGTCCTCCCCACAGGTATGATCTGGTCCGAGTGCAAGGAGATCTGGGAAGAGGGGCCACGGGAATACGTGGTGCATCTCTGGAACCTGCTGGACTTTGGGATGCTGTCCATCTTTGTAGCATCATTCACTGCCAGGTTCATGGCTTTTCTCAAAGCCTCTGAAGCACAACAGTACGTGGACCAGTACGTTCAAGACGACGACCTCAACAACGTCACCCTTCCCCCTGAAGTTGCTTACTTTACCTATGGTAAGATGCTTTTTGTTCTCTAACGCTCACTGTTCTTTTAGGCTAATGTGTGCCAGTGCTGAAAGCAGATTTCTTTTGGGGATGTTTATGTGGGGTGTTTTTTCTAATTAAACCAAATCATTCTTCCCAGATCTACCCATTCCAGCCATCTTCCTAAAGAGATACTGTCCCAAGTCTACATTCAGATCAATCACATCCTGAAAAAGTGGCTTGAGCAGCAGATAATCAGGAACTGGGAGTGAGCAGAGTATAATTTACATTACAGATGAAGTAACCTGCTTGGTTTTCCAAATGTGAGAGGAGGGAAACGTGTGAATAAATATAGAACATGGGGCTGCATCTCTAACTGTCGGTGCACTCTGTGCTTCTGTTACATCCAACACCTGTATAATGGAAATAAAAATAGCAATTACATCCATAATGCTGCTGCTCCTCAAAACCTGTGTTTTTGTAGAGCCTGTAAGTGCTAAAGCAGCAGCAGTGCCTTGACAACATTATTTTTGATGGTTGAAATGGTTTTTCTTTGATGTGCACCGCGGGGACTGGATCCACTGCACCCCTCTGCAAGCTTTACATGTCACCCTGAGCAAATCCCAGGAGGATTTTTGCTCCCAGGGGGGGCTCCAGCAGCTCCAGAGATGGGCACCATTTGCTCCCTAGAGTTGTAAGGTGGTTGTTCCAGTGATGTGCTTGGGCTGGAGAGGGAGACCTGAGGCAGCAGACACTGCAGACCTTCACCAGGCAGCACCAGGGACACGAGGCCTGACCCCACAGCAAGGTGCAGAGCCACAGTCTGGTGGTCCCACCAGCTCAGCCCCTTGCTTGGTGTGTCCCCCCTGAAGGAAAACATCCCTCCTTCTGCCCAGGCAAGCGAGAGCCCATGGAGATGATATTTTTCCCTCTCTGGTTTGCTGCTGATCCACTTAAAGTGAGTTCATGATCCAAAGGTGCAAAGGGTCCAGAACAGAATATCACAATGAGATCCTGAGAATTTCTCCATCTGCTGCTTTTCCTTTGGTTCAGATTTTACTGCAAATAATGCCTAAGTTTGCTGCTGTGGCCCTAAAGATGTCACATGTTTTAGCTCTGAGCCACTATCTTTTCATCAAGAAGCTCAGTTGATGCAAGGACACTTATAAGTCATGTTAATATAAATGTTCAAATTTTCAGTGGATTAAGTAAATGATGTGTATCTGGTATCAACAAGGAGCTTTTTTAGGTAAAAATATTTCAGTGACTAGACTGCAAGAACTGGTTTTAATGTAAAGATAAGATGAAAATTACACACTTCATATCTGCTTTATCTGAATGAATCCGAACGTTCTTATCGAGTGCTGGGGATAGAGATCTCA
Source organism: Myiotriccus ornatus (assembly GCA_036023395.1). NCBI lineage: Eukaryota > Metazoa > Chordata > Aves > Passeriformes > Tyrannidae > Myiotriccus > Myiotriccus ornatus. The sequence continues at coordinate 9,097,813 of JAYRBT010000028.1, read as the reverse complement.
GCCTCCCTAATGCCCCCTTCCCAAATACTGTCACAGTGCCCTGTATAAAATCTATAGCTATATTCCACTGTGCTGTGCTTTTGGTTCTCCATCTCAAGAGCTTCACATGGAAAACTGACATTCAACGAACAGAAAACACCAAGTTTGTTTAAAGCCATGCTGTGTGGCTTCAGTAAATCCCAGGGACTTGTTCATTTCTCATCTTTACCACATGAAAAATACAACTAATTCGCTAATTCTCCAGCATGCTGAGGACTTCAGTGCACAATTGTTCCACAGGTGGTGGTTTTTTTCTCTTTATCTCCTGGCCGAAGCCAAAATTCGGTGTGGAAAAGGGTCATTTATCGTGATAGCTTCCACCTACCACTTTTTTGTTACTAACACCCCGTGTACATGTATTGTTTTAGCCAGGAACAAGTGGCTCCCCTCGGATCCCCAGATCATTTCAGAAGGCCTGTATGCCATAGCTGTGGTACTCAGCTTCTCCCGCATTGCTTACATTCTTCCAGCCAACGAAAGCTTCGGCCCCCTGCAGATCTCCCTGGGGAGGACTGTCAAGGATATCTTCAAGTTCATGGTCATCTTCATCATGGTGTTCCTCGCCTTCATGATTGGGATGTTCAACCTTTACTCCTACTACCTTGGTGCAAAGTACAACCCCGCCTTCACCACGTGAGTACCGCTGGGGGAGCGGCTGCTCGTGCCGCTCCGGGCTTGGAATCTCTGGGGACTTGGCTCCAAACAGCCTCCTCTCGTGTTTTAGTGAGATGTTCTTAAAAAAAAAACAAGCCCAGCTGATGTTCCTTGCAGCCCGTGCCAGATGTCGTGCAGTCTCTCAGTGATCTCAAAGGGGGAAGGCTCCATCCCTTCTGGTCCCTTGCTGGTGCTCTGGTAGTTTCCGTGTGGGGAAAATCACATCCAGATTTTGTCGGGGAAACTCATCCCACATCCATCCAGCCCTGGCAGGCATCTCTAGGCCTGAGTGGGGGGAGACGAGTATTTCAGAAATGGTTCTTTCTGGAAATCAAAACAGCAGGTCAGGAAGATGTTTGTGAGGTGCTCAGCTCAACGTGTCAAAGGACGTAGCAGGGAAAAGGTTAAACCTGAGATTCTTCTTAAAACTGCAAGGTGAAATGTATGTAAAATAAGGGAGGATTTGGGTGCCTGGGATGTGGTTTCTTGTCAGCAGAGGCCATGTGAGAGCCTTAGGGACACAGTGGGGACGTCCCTGCCCACACGCCTGCCTGGGAGGGAAAGCCTGGCATAATGTTTTCCCCTTGCTGGTAGCTGAATTCCAGAAAACCACCCCACAGTTGCAGTGCCTGAGCCCACGGTGGTTTCCAGGTGCAGAGCAGACATTTGATGCTGCATTTGATGTGTCAGGTCTCTAACAGCTTACACAGAGAGCCTGGGGCTGAGCTCATCACTCCTCTAGGAGGAAAGGCCTTTTCAGCATCATTTCTGTGCTGCAAGTGGCTGCTGCCTTCCAGTTTTACCACACCACCCTCTTGTGCCACATGGAACCTGCAAGGTTGCATTTGCTTCCTCTGGTTGAGCCAAATACGCCTCCCAGACCTCTTCTGTAGCCCTGGGGTGCATTTTAATGGAAGGATTTATGAGGCCAGACACATTTACATTTATCTCCGCTCAGTAGTGAGGGAGAAGAAAATTGAGTGTGTGGGCTGTGACTTGCTTCAGATTTGAAGAGAAGGAGATGCCCTTGAAGCACAAGACTTACACTACCATCCCTGCTTGCCTGGTGGCTCAGCAACCCTCACTGACAGCATCCCCCAGGCACATCACTGACAAATTCCAGTCTCTGATGCAATTCTGCACAGTAACTCTCTTATTAGCACTCATTAGCTAAGTGGATCTTCCAGGAGTTACCATCTTTTGTTTGAAATAATGAGCAAACATTCACTAAAAATGATGACTGCTCAGTGGAGGAAAGACTGCTCAAATGCCCAGGGGATGTTTGGGCTAGGAAGAGCTCTTCCTCCTTAACTTCAGCCTGCTGACTGCTTATCCTGGAGGGACTTCATGTTGTTATAAAGCAAATTTTCCATGAGCATGAATTTTCCTTTTAAGAATCTGGAAGAGATTTTAAGAATATGTACTTTCTTCTGATTATTTAAACACTCAGGAGTGTCAAACGATGATCAGTGAAAACGAGCCCTTTCATCCTATGAAACAAAGAGAATAGATTTACATTCCTCCCAAAAATCCTTCTTAGACATTCCATTCAACAAGAAGCACCGGGGTAGACAGTCTCAAACAATTTTAATAAGCTAATTACAAGGTTATTTTGGCAGATGGGCAGCCACCAGCTACAGGAATGTTTCCTTCTCTATTTTTCGTGGCTGTCTGTGGGCCTTGATGAAGGTTGTGGCTCCTGCTGCCATCAACTTACACGTGAAAAGGAGAAAGATTTCAGTATTGGTGCTAAAAAAGGAACTCAGCTGTTCATTCCCTGAAAAATCACTGGGGCAAAGGAGGGTGTTGCTCAGTTTGGTGTCCTCATAACCCTTCTGACATCCCTGAATGCAATTCTAATGAGGATGGGTGACATTGTACAGCAAGAGAGTTTGGCACTGAGAAATGTGACTATCTGACTGTGGGACCTGATTCTCAGAGGTCACTTGGAGAGCTGTGACAGGAGAAGCCCCCTTGGATGCGTGCCCTTCAGTGACTGTGGCCAGGTTCAAAGTCGTTGGGTTGACACCTCCCTGGACAGGCCCAGTGGGAACCCTTAGACAAAGAGCTGCTCACTCAAATAACTCCACATTACACTCTTATGAAAACCACACCTTCCCAGCACAGTATGTAGGCAGAAAAAAGAGTGTCCTTGTGCCCACATAACAGAGGGAACTTGCTCAGTTCTGATGTTAGTTAGTGAATGTTTGGTGCAACTTGGCTTTCACCTTGCCTTGCTATTACAAGCTTGTGAAATCATGTGCTCAAGTTCTCTTCTGTTGTCACCTACAGAGCAAGAATGTAGCACCCCAGTGGCCTCTGAATCGAGGTATCATGCAAAGTTTCTCTCTTTTCTTCCATTCTGACGTTCAGGATGCAAAGGAAATAAAGATGCAGTGGACTTTACTCCACACAGCTAAATATAGAGATTATTTACCTAACCAGGGGCCACTTCCAAAAGATTTTTGCAAGTTCTTCCATGCTGAAGAGCAGACCATTTCCATCCCCAGCTATGTTTATCTGTTTATCATATGCTGTGTACAGCACACAGCTCTTGAAACAGCCTGTAATTAAGAACATGCTATGCAAACAAAATCGAAATGGAGGCAAGGCTGATTGTGTTCCTCTTGCTTTCTGCATCACAAATCAGGCTGAAGGCTACAACACAAGGCTTTCTGTCTCCCTCCCCCCAAAGGGAAATGTGACTCACTGTTCAGTGCCAATGCTACTTCGAGGCTTGAAGGCTTTTTTTCTACTTGTTTTGCTTTGTCAAAATGTGATAGTTTTTGTGGATTATGTTGGCTGCACCGCTTTTTTGGCAGTGATGGTTCTCCAGCTCATTTAAGGAAATCAATCTGAAAGGTTGCCTTAAGCTTTCTTAAAGAGGAGGGCACAAAACTGACACGAAACCATAGCCTTGCTGGGATCTTTTTTGATGACAGCACACTGCTCTTTACAAAAGTGAGGAACATCTGTAAATGGATTATTGTCTCTGGCCTGTTCCCTTCCTTGATGCAAATTCTTGAGATTTGACTGAACTGTGTGTTCTGAAACAAACAAACAAACAGAAAATTACCTCTGTTATCTCCCCACTGCAAAAATTGGGAGGGAGATTGCAGCAAACCCATCTCCGCGAGGAGCATCAGTCGATCTGCCACTGTCCGGCCCTCCTGCTGCCAGGAGCTGTCAGTCTGGGCAGGACTCCTGACTTCCTCCATCCCTTCATTTGCCTGTCTTTGGGAAGGATAAAACACCTGCTGACCTTGCAGGAAGGGGGTAAATTGCTTATCTGGCAACGCTGAGACACACACGAATCTTTGGGAGCTTGGCTCCAAACATCCTCCTCTCGTGTTTTAGTGAAATGTTCCTAAAAAAGCCCCACTGATGTTCCTTGCAACCTGTGCCAAAGCTGGTGCAACGTCACAGGAATTTAAAAGGGAAGAGGAAAGAGCCATCCAGTGTTTTTTGGAGGGTAGGGATGGATTAGTACAAGCCTGCTTAGAAGCGTCTCACCTGCAAGAGGGAGTCTTGTGTCTGCCTGGGGGCATTGCTAAGCACCAGTTTGGGGTGCTGCAGGTCAGGCCAACCTCTCCACCACCTTCCCAGTCCCATTTACCTCACCCTGGAGATAAGGACTGTGGATATCACACAGGAATCTGGTGCCCCGGCCTTTGTCTCTGTGGTGCTCAGGGGTGGCCAAGGCTGCTGACACACCTCAATTAACTTCTCAAGGAGAATCTGGCACCGCTGAAGGAGAAAGGTTAATGTTTAAGCTGCAGAAAAAGGAGCAGAGTTGACACGTTGTATTAAAATCTGCCGGCAGGGGTGGAAAAGCACGGGAAGGTTTCCAAATGAAGAGGGCAGGTTAACAGCAGGGTGCAGCTGGGCTCAAGGCTGGGGGGTTTAGGGCTTTTATTAGGCTGGAAAATTACTTTTGTGGTGGGTTTTGATGCCAGAGATCTTTGGTGTCGCACGTGCTCTTTAATTGAAAGCACAACGTTTCTTGAATGGCCAGATTGCTGCTATGGAATACCCTAAATTATGATGGGAAATAAATACCAGTTTGCTGTGGCAGGAAGGAACCAAAGGGTAAAAATTAATTCCTCTTGCTTTCATGAATGGTGCAATCAACACTGGAGTTTATGTAAAGTTTATTGTTCCTGTAGGATATGTCATTGTTTGTGCCTGTACGCTGCTTCATAAACAGATTTAGCAGGATTAGTCTGCCACTCTAGCAAAAACATTTCCTCAAAATAATTTGTCAGTGGCATTGTTTCCTTTCAAGGTGTTTGCTCCTGGCAGGCAGGAGGAGCGAGGAGGTAATTAACTGTTAACAGGCTTAGGATTTCTGGGGAAAGGCAAAATGCCTTCTTAATTAAAATGAAGAAAACTGCTTTCAAATTATCCCACATCCTTCCTCCTCCTTCTTTCCTTCCTTTTCAGCTGTGGATGCTTGGATCAGACTCTCCTTTTGACCTGGCACTGCAGCCACAATTTTTCCAGCCCCACTTCTCTTTCTTGTTGGATTAATCCCTTCTCTTTTTCCTATCTTTTGTTTTCCTCTGATTCCTTTCTACTTTTAAGCAAGGACAATAAGCAAATCAAAATGCCTCTCTGCAAGATCTTCTACCACTCCTTAATTTCAATTTTTTGCTACAAATGCTTGTGTGTCTGACTTGCTTGCAGTCCCAAAGCAGGATGGGAAGGAAATCAGGTTATGATCTGACTATATTTGCACTCTGTGTTCTTTATATTAATGCCACAAATCAGAACTTTCCAGTCCTCTCTTCTGCCCTGGAAACTGCATGTAAGGAGGTCAGACACTTCTGTCTTCTCTGGATGAGAAAAGAGTGAGTGAGCAGAAGCAAAAAACCCTACAGAAAAAGTTTCAACCTGCAAGTTGCCCATGGGATTGTTGTCCTTGATAGGGACACAAAATCCGAGTGACAAATAATGCACCTGATAAGAACAGATGGAGCAAATCAGGGGACACTGCAACTTTGTAGCATTAATCAGAAATCATATTTCTTTATCGAACGAGGAAATATGATTTGGCACATCCCTGGGTGATGGATAATGGGCTGCAGTAACTGTGCCAAGACATGTATTTATATTAGTGCATTGCTGCTTTTTTATTAGCACCTGGCCTGGCTATCCTGGTGTCAACCCTACAAAGTGTCTGTTTGCTTTATTTTCAGGGTAGAAGAAAGTTTTAAAACCTTATTCTGGTCAATATTTGGCTTATCTGAAGTGATATCTGTGGTGCTGAAGTACGACCATAAATTCATTGAGAACATTGGGTATGTACTCTACGGAGTCTATAACGTGACCATGGTGGTGGTGCTGCTCAACATGTTGATAGCCATGATCAACAACTCCTATCAGGAAATTGAGGTAAGCAAAGAAATTAGATTACTGACTCGGTGGACTTAATTACCACTGATAATGAAAATGCTAAAGCAAACAAACAAACAAACAAGGAAGCTGCAGCTTATTCCATATCCAAGATCAGAATGCTGACCACACATCCTACACGGTGTAAGAGTTGAGGCTGAGTCCGACCCCAAACTATGATTGAATTAATCATTAACAATGAATCATTTCTAGAACCACTTCAGCTTCCTTGTTTTTAATGACCCCCTGTGAGTAAGCACAATTTCCCTTACATGTGTTTAATGAACGGGGTTTGTGATATTTTTTATTCCCTGTGCTGGTTATGATATCTTCTCCAAATATGTTGTCTTAACTTCATTGTTTGCTTATAAAAAAGTAATATTTCATTTGGCTTTTTGCCCTGTTCTCTACTGCTTAAAATCTCCAGCCCATGTAGATCTGAAGCTCACGTATACATATTTTTAAATTCCATATTTTCCGACTACTGGGCATACAAAATGGATTCAGATGATTTTGGGGTTTTTTTTGAGGAGTCTCTAGGTCTGTAAAAACATGACTGCCTGGACACTGACAAAAAAACAACTTTTAAAGCACATAAACAGAGCCCTCAAGCAAAAGGAATAGTTTCTCAGAAAGGCATTTGCAGGGTTTACCCAGCCTGGCTCTACAGTAGCGTGGCTGTTGGCAGAGTGGATTTGCTTAATGCTTTAGACATAAACAACTCTCTGCTAATATAAATAAAGGCAGAAAAAAAAAACCAACGTTATTTGGAGAATGTTAATGTTGAGTCACCTCTTCTGATTTGTTAAATGTCAAACTCCTGCAGTTGGGTTTGTATTAATTAGTTGTCCTAATCTCCCCTCAGAGCCTGACACTGAAAAAGGCCAGAGCTGAAAATATTTTCTCACTGTAATGTCTGATTCATCCATGTAGTGCAAATATAACTCAATCCTGGGCGTGCTGTAACAAAGTCTAAATGTCAGGGGGACCTTACATGTGCTCCCTGCCCCAGAAGCTTTCCTGCTTGCAGAAAGCAGAGCCACTTCTCCAAAGGTTTCTAATCACTCAAGGACAAGCATTTCCCTGAATCTTCTTAACCTGAAACAAGCTTTACTTCAGAAGGGGTCTCAGCCTCTTACTGCATTTTCCAGTTCACTCAGTAGACAGAGATGCTCTTGAAAGTTTTTGAAGACAAAAAAGTCTCTGAAAATACCCAAATAGGTGGCCTACATTACCTGTCTAGTCTAACCTTTGTGATGAGCAGTTCCCTGGCAAAGTGCTTTGTCACCCTTCCTGATTGCATGGAAATTTTCAAAACTTTGCTCAAGGCTGCTTGTAACTATCACCAAGCAACCCAAATGTGAGCTGCTTGGGCCTGATCCTCCTGACTGAGGAAAAACTAGTGCTTCTCATGGTAACTCACTTCAATCCTCAGCAGCAGAGAGGTTAAAGGCAGAGTCACACAATCACAGAGCTGTTTAGGTTGGAAAAGACCTTTAAGATTATTGACTCCAACCATTAATGCAGCACTAAACCATGTCCCTCAGTGCCACATCTACGTGTGCTTGGATACATCCCAGGGATGGAGACTGACTGCAGAGAGAGTCCCTTTTGCCACTGTGTTTATCTGAGAGCAGCAAACTCAGTAGTGACAGAGGATGGACATTTCTTAGGAATTAAATTCCACTGGGATCAGTGGGGACATGTTTTTCTTGTCACCTGGAGTGACAAGACCATGTTCTCCTGCCTTCCATTGAACATCTCTCTTCAGCTGCTCCTGGTTTGCTTCTGTTGATGCCTCAAGGGCTGGTGTGTCCTGACAAATTTGCACTTATGGAAAGAAGCCTCCTTCTGCCAGCTGTGAAACAGAATTGCTTCCATCAGCAGTACTTCTTAACTACTTAGCAGAAAGGCTACAACTGTCCACAGGTGATTTAGTCTGTAATTCAGCTTGAGGCTTCTGTGAGGTGGAGCCCCAAACCACAAGAAGAGCAAAGGGCAGAAGTGAAGACATTGCTGTAACTGTGACAGAATTAATCTCTGTTGTGT
>JAYRBT010000028.1:9078699-9089577 GCA_036023395.1 Myiotriccus ornatus | reverse complement strand
TCAGAGGTTATTAATTTTGGCAGAACACAGATGTAAATGAGCACAGGGTGTTGGCAGACCCACATTTCTGTTGAAACCCTGTAAACCACAGTGAAGAAGCTGTTCAGCAGCTGTCTCTCATCCTTTCTTTTCCTGACAAATGGTCCTGATACATGGCCCTGACCATCCTCCAGCATAAATGCCAAGCCAGATCCATAAAATATTTGCTAACCTTGCCCTTATTACTCGGAAGTGATTCTGGCCCACCTCGAAAATTCATGAAGGAGATTCACAGGCACTGCATGATGGACTTTTTCTCCACCTTCAGCAGTGACAGGATGTGAACAGGAGGAGAATTAAGGTGTATTGATCTATGGAGAAGAGGATCCATGAGGAAATGAGCTGGTGAGAGGAGAAAGCAGTGACCTACCCCCTCCTCTGGGGGGTTCCTGGCCGCTGCAGTGGTGACAGCTGACAAACAGCGCTGCAGTTAATCACAGTCTGTTGTTGTGCTCACAACAGTTTCTTCTGCTTCCCGTGACTCTGTCTGTGTTCTGACCCATTCATTTGTCAGCACAGCACAAGCTGGTTACTGAGACAACCCCTTTGATATCCAAGAAAATAGTCTAATATTTGCAGGATTTCTACTCTCTGTTTATTTACTGTATTGTTTAAATTATCCTTTTTTTGAGATTAGCCCACAAAGACGGGTTTTGTGCAGGGGCCTTGTTTCTGGCAAACAGAATCTGAGCCTAGTTAATTCCTAATTGTATGTTTGTCCTAACCATAGCTAAATTCCTTCCTATTTACTAATTTGGGTGTTGATTTATTTTTCCCCTCTTCCCTTCCCAAGGAGGATGCAGATGTGGAGTGGAAGTTCGCACGTGCCAAGCTCTGGCTGTCCTACTTTGATGAAGGAAGGACTTTACCTGCTCCTTTCAATCTAGTGCCAAGCCCTAAATCATTTTATTATCTCATACTGAGAATAAAAATGTGCCTCATAAAACTCTGCAAATCTAAGGCCAAAAACTGTGAAAATGATGTCGAGATGGGGATGCTGAATTCCAAACAACGGGTATGTGTTATCTTCACTTTTCAGCTTCTTTCTGGAAGGGATTTGTGCCAGGGACCTTCTGGAGGGGATTACTTGGTACAGAGGGAGATCAGGGACAGCACAGCCTCTCACTGGACATCACCATTGTGTTTACGGTGCAAGTAGAGGCTCCTCCCAAACTCGTGACCTCATTGCACGAGGTCTGGGCACCAGGGGAAGGGCAACTTTTTAAAAGCAGGCACCTTTCTAAGGGAGTGTCCCAAGGTCAAGGAGAAGGGCAGAGGCACAACCAGCTTGTTTGACAACTCATCCACCCAGCAGGCCTTTATGCCTCTTCAATTCACCCACCTTCCTTGAAGTGGTTTCCAAATTAATTTTACTGTCATTACAACATTTAGTGCCATTCCAGGTTTGGGAACAAATTTCCAAGCAGGGATTATTAACACCTGAATACCTAAAGCTATATTTAACAACCTCTCTAGTTGCATCTGCCTAGTGATGTGTAGCCACTAATGGGGAGATCCTGGCTCAGCATTTGAAATTCCCTTGCCAGTGGAATTAGCTTTGCTCCTCCATGGGGAAATGCCAGAGAAATTAGAGAAAATTATGTTGCCTGTGGAAATATGCTTGCCCTTTTTCATGGAACTCATGCAAAATTCATATTTTCCATGCCTTTAACATACACAATTAAGAGTATCAGTCATTTCTTGCTTGCCTGTTGATTTTGTTGACACATCATCTTCAAGTCTCTGTAGGATCATGACACATCTGATGAGTAAGAGAGAAGTAAGAAAAAAAAATTACATGGTTAATCAGGCTTTTAGTCTAATCATTATAAGCATCTTGATTTCATAAAAAAAAAAAAAAATCAGGAACTCTGGTTCATCAGGGAAGAAAAACCCCTAACCAGGGCCTTCCCTCTCTATTTAATTGCACATAGTTACAGAATTCTATGATATTTATTGCCTTCTCTGGGTCTATGATATGAAATAATTCCTTTGAATAAGAGATTTTTTTTTTTTGTTAACATTTGGACCAAAAAATTCAGAGGTGGAAAACAGAGTCAAAAAACACAAATATTGTGTGTAGTCTCCAGAAAAGTCTCCTTGGAAGCTTCTAGAGCTGTGTTGTGTCCTCTGATAAAAATATGATGGTCTATTAAGAAAAAATAAATAATTTTTTTTTTTTTTGAGCCAAAAGAAGTAGCAAATGGTGCTGCTGTTTTAAAAGAACCAGTGAAAATCAATTGTTTCAGAATTTGGTTTTGTACCACATAGGCTTGTTCTCTCCAAACATAAGTATTTCTTTTTCTTCCTTTCTAAAGTTGTGTTCTAATCTGATCATCATCATCCTTGTTAAGATTAAAGTATTTTGTGCCTCTTAACACCTTGTTGTCTAAAACTTGTGTGTGAATACCATTTCTATTTAGAATCCAATTTTTTTTTTCCATTTATTTGTGGGGGTTTTTTTACTTCTTTCTTTCTTCCTCTTTCTTTCTTCCTCTCTCTCTCTCTTTCTTTCTCGAGCCTCAGTGTGCTGGATTTTACTCCTACATCGAACCTTTTCCTGGTTTTATGATGCTCTGTTTAGTCTGGGGCTGTCTGGGTGTGAGGAGCTCTCACTGATTTAATCCTATCACCATGTTTTATGATTTCAGAAAGTTCGTTTTCACTCAATCATTCAAAACACAGAGACTTTTTCGGGGAAGAACGCTTATAACAAGCCCAAAAGATATCAGGTAATCACAGCATGAAAGCAGGAGCCAGGGGAGAGATGTGTCAGTGAACAGCTCTTACCTGCAGGGTCACATTTACCTCCTTCCAGTGATGCCATCCCGGGATGAGGCTCAGCTCGGGCACGGGACTGGGCTGGGGCATTCGGGGAACAAACACAGCCTGTCACCCGTGGAAATGCTAATTGATGTCACGCTAATTAATTCCACCCCGGGGAATTTAATTTAATACAGGAAATATCATTCAACCTCTACTCCTCCAGTCTTGCACTGACAGCATTTCATCCTCCATGGCACAGATCCATCCCTCCAGCTGTTGCATCAACATCTGCATGTGCTTTCTCTGGCAGTGACTTGACCTGCAATGTGCTACTGTTCAGAGTCCCCCTGTGGCTGCAGTGGGTGCCATAACTAACACAGCTCTCTGTCTTGGCAAGAGTCTTGTGCCAGCAGATTTATTTTCCCTTGTTGGGTAATACAATAAACAGAATGTTCCCCACGGGATATTCTCCTTCTTTTTTTAGCATAAAGTGAAAAGGAATCTGGTGGCAAGTGGTATGTCTGAAAGGCCCAACACTGAAGAGAACTGAGGAAAATAATAATTAAGTGAGATAAAAGGTGCAATGGCAATTCTAGAAGGGGTTTGTCCTGGGTTGGTCCAGCACCCAGCACAACGGGCTCCGAAGCTGCACAGCAGACCACTAATAAATGTCTACTGGTTTTAAAAATCTTCCAGGGTTTTGGGCCATGACAGGAGGGACATCTAAAAATCCAAGCTAGAAATAGGGTACGTTCACTCTGGCATCTGGAGTTAGTTGGCTTGATACCATCAAAAAGATGAGAGATTGTGTCCTGCTCAACATGGCATTTGAGCCCTTCTGACATTTCCCCATCCACTCAGACCCCCAGGAGATGTGTCAGCCTCTGCTGGACTCCTTCTCTTCCTGTAGCTATTTTTTCTCAATTGCACCACCTAATGTTTGTGGTAAATTATCCCCTTATTCCCAAGATTGAAAAAGACAAATGTGACTGTGAAAAACAGAGAGAAAAAGATAACTACCTGTTATTCAATAATGCCACTGCTTGCTTTGTCTTCAAATTATCTCAGAACGTTTCAGCTGCTGCAGGAAGAAATTGCCCAAATAATAGAAGGGGAGTTTAGTAATCTTGATCATCTAAATATAAAGAAGAACAAACAATGTGATAATGTGGCCAACAAACTTTCTTCTGCAACTGGGGAAACTTTTGAAGCAGTTTTCTGTTTTCTTTAGCAATGTTTATCAGGTGATGCACTTGCACTAAATATGGACACGAGGTATTTCAGTCATTGTGGCAAAAGGAGCAGTGCTGGGGAGAAAGGGGGGAGCAAGGCCTGGAAGCCACAGTGCAATACTGAGGAAAAAAAGTAATTACTTTCCTAAAGATACTGACAGAAGTATCTACTAAGTTGATAAGCAGACTCTTGTCACATTTCAAATATTTTTGGAATGAAGCAAGTGGTCACATTTAAAATATGTAATTTCTGTAGACAAATCTGACCACAACATACATTTCATAGACTGGGCAGCGTTAAGTTTGTGACTTCTATCACACATGGTGGTTAATTCAGGATAGCATTTGAGTAGCATCCATAAAAGTACAAGCTTTGTGGGAAATGGAGTAGAGAGATATGATGTTATCATTTTTTCCCAGGTAATGAGAGCATTCCCTATGTGCTGACTCCTCGTTTTAATCTAAATTTCCTCTGCTCTGAAAAAAAAAAAAAATTCTTTTTGGATCCAGGATTTCCCTGCTTTCCCCAAACATTCCTTCATTTATGTTTTCTCAGGTGACAGCCCTACCTCCCTCTGGATTCTACTACCTTGGCCATCTTCAACACACCGTACGTGCGCTGTGCCCTTCTGACCCACCTGCTTAGCCAGATGCCTCCCTGGCACAAGGACAGTCTTAGACATCCCACATCCCATGGCTCCATGGCATAGACAAATGACTGGATCCTTCTTTCACCTCCACCTGCCTTTTGCACTGTTATAATCCTTATTTGGCTCCTAAGAAACAAGAGCAGGTGTACTGATTCCTCAATCCTTTTTGTGCTTGTCTTAGCTGAGATTTCTTTCCCCACCAAGTGTCTTTTCCATAGTGAAGAACTGGCAGTGTCACAGGCCTCCAGTTGTAATCCAAGACTGCCAAAGCTACTTCCCTTCTACATGAATGGAACTTATGTATTTTTGGAACAATATCACATTGCAATCTCATATCCACAACCATCTTCAATTTCCATGTACGCCATTCCTTACTAAACCCCACCTTCCATTTTGTAAGTCTACATGGCTCTGTTTTTTCCCTGTGTATGTCTCTTAAAAAATCCATCGTTTCCTTAAGAAGCTTCTCTCACTTAAGCCAGGTCCCACTCTTCAGTTCAAACTCTCTTTTCTCTGTCCCTCTCTAAATTTATTTTCCCCTAAACCCCCAAATTACAAGGCTAACAGAGTCTTTCTCTGAACCTCGGGTCAGCTGCTTAATTCATCACTGTGAGTGAGTTTGCTAACATCATTAATTAACCACTTATTTTTCCCTGTGAAGTATTTTTTATTGTTGCATTGAGCAGCAACATGCTAAAAAAGGGCTCTGGAACCCATTTCTTAGCTTTCTATTAGATCATCTGGTTTCTTTGTGTCAGTGGGATGTGCTCTACATTCATGTGCATCCCATAAAACATCCCCACATAGGGTGGGGTCATAATGGCTGTCCGTCAATCACTGCAACGCTCGTAATATAAAATATACAATAAATGGGAAGTCAAAAAAGAATTACCCACAGTTTCAGTTGCCCATAGCAAGTCTAGCACTGAGGCAAGGTGGACAATCTCACGTGAACAGAAGTGTTTCTGTTCTCCTTTCAGAAAATCATGAAGCGTCTGATCAAACGATACGTGCTCAAGGCTCAGGTTGACCGAGAAAACGATGAGGTCAACGAAGGCAAGTGGATTTTTGTAACTCACACATGGAATGAGAATGGGATGTGTTACTGATGTGCTACTGATCTGGCCAGTAAGAGGGTTGAGCTTAGAGAACATCCTCTGGAGAGAGAGAACTCGTTCATGCTCACTCCGAGGTGACTCTGAGCCACCTCTGAGCTCTGGAAACTCTCATTTTTCTTTAGCAGAACACACATCTCATAAGATATTACACTATCCTGCTCTACCTCTCCTTCTTCACAACAGCCAGGGTATTGCCAACACCCAACTTGGTGTCCAAGTAAAGCAGTTTCTGACTGCACTGCCCAGCCCTGCCCCGAGGATACTTTTTTGAATGGAGTATGGATCCATACTGCCATGCAGGGAGGATCTGAATGCAGGTGGAAAAGAACCTCCAACACCTCTTAACTGCCACCTTCCTGCAAGTGCCCTGTGTAGGTCAATAGGTGGAAAGAGAACAGATTTAAGAAAACAAAATATGAATTTTCCATACAGACTCATTGCTGTCAGTACCACTGCTGCAAGTGCAGCTTCCTTCTTACGAGTACAAATATTAAGTGCATAATGCAGGGAGATCATCTGCAGGTCCACACACATCCATGACCAAACAACACTGAAAATAGTGCTCTCTCAGGTCTTGAAACCATAGGGATTACTTACTTGGTTCAGTGTTGTTAACAGCAACATTTTCTTCCTTTTAGGAGAACTTAAAGAGATCAAACAAGACATTTCCAGTCTGCGCTATGAACTCTTAGAAGAGAAGTCCCAAGCTACTGGTGAGCTGGCAAAACTAATACAGCAGCTGAGTGACAAGTTTGGGAAGACCTTAAACAAGGACATTTGATGGTGAATACAGAGAGAGGCAACTGGTTTTCTTGACATTATTCAGTCTCAACCAGCATCTTAGGAGGGCGAAAAGCACGTAAAAGATGGGTACTGCACACTCAGCTTTCGCTGCAGCAAGTGTCGGTAGGAGCACTTTGTGCCTCTCCTGCACTTGGTGAGTTACCAGTAAAACCTTTTCTGATACAAAAGCGACTTATTGGTAAAAATATATGCTCTTTGACGTCAGAAATAGGTGCATCACAGAGAAGGCACCTCCACTTAAAGGCAAAAAATGCAGATCTTCATCCATCTGACTCTAGAGAAGACAACATAACTGTGCTGACTTACAGCAACTGAGACTGTCCTGACCAGAACTGGGTGAAGTCTGAAGAAAAAATGTGCCAAACATATTCCCTGCAAAATGTTTTCAATTCCTATTCTTGGGTGTGTATTCTCCCTTTATGTTTACATGGGCAGCCATGAAGATAACTCTGAACAGCACTGTGGCTCATGGAAAACAAAAATCACCTGCTGAAATGACCAAGGTAGGACACAGAGAGACTGGATGACAGTGTTGGGAAAAAAAATGGATCAAGCTTGTGGGAAAAATCATCCCTTCACCCCTCTGCTAGAAGCTGATAAAAAGGATTTCCAGCCAAAAACTCCTCTCCACCTTATCCAGCTGTGTTTCCAGCTGTGGATGTGGGCTCTTTGTATGCACCCAGCCTCTCTTCTGTCCTTGACTCATCCCACCTCCGACAACAGCGTACTCAAATATCCATGCTGATGTGAAACTCACTTCCCAGGAATTCCCACAGATAAAACACCTTGTGCATACTGTGATCAGTTCCAGGAACAACATTCATCCGGAGACAGCAACGCAGCGGAGCTCAGCTTTTCAGACTGCAGAGGCCAAACAGCAAGACATAGGGTGAGATCAATCACGAAGAACAAGCCCTTTAGATTAATACAGAAAGGCTTCAATTGAACATTCTGACAAAAAAAAAAAAAATAAAAAAAAAGGAAAGAAGGGAAAAATCAGTGTAGAAATGATTGTCTTACGTGTTTGGCTCTTGCAGAGGATGAGGAAGGGATTAAAACCGTTCTAAGGCTGAGGTAAAACAAGGACTCAGATCCCACTTTTTCAACAGGAAGGTGATGAGTCTGTGCCAACATGGATTTCTTGGGATTTCCCAGTTAGCTCCAAGATTTCAACTACCTAAAGCACACCTTACTACATGGGACCCACGGAACTGCACTGTTTGTTTACAAGAGGCACCTCTAAAATGAACGGGGCATTTAGGGATCAGCTGAGACAAACAAGCAGAGCCAGAAGGTGACCTGTGACCAGTTCTTAAGTGCCAGATGAGAATACAGATAGCCTAATAGAATAATAGTTATATTTGTACAAAAAAATAAAAAAAAAATCAAAGAAAACAAAATTTAAAAAAAAAAAAGTGTACTGTACGTAGATCTGTTTAGAGACAAAGCAAAATACTGTATTTTTACCTTTAATAAGATTATCTTGTATACTGTAATATTTTTACCTAAAAATGGAAACAAAATAAAATTACCTCATAATATTTTGGTGCACATTGAGTGAAATATTTGCTTGATCTTTTGGCTACCTAATACATGGCCTTTTTTTTTTTTTTTGCTTTTCTATGATTGTGAACAATGGAATCACTAGATGAAGTGATTTCGCCTTAGGAATTCTGAAGCCAAAAAGAAAGAGCCAAAACCTTTGAGTTTTGAGTTTTGGCTCTCTTCTGAAGGAGCCAAAACTCAAAACAAACTAAAATACATTTTGAAGGCATAAAACTAAGGAATTGAGGGTTCCATGACCAAGTACAGCCTGCAAAGATGACTCCTTGTTTGCGGTGCTTAATTTGAAATTATTGGGTCACTAACATGTTTGAAAAATTACCTTCTGAGAACAGAAATTCAGCTCCTCTGGCTTCAGAAAAACATGGTGCTGGTACCAGCCTGAAAGCAAAAGTGAAATGAGTGACAGAAGGTTTATAGACTTTAGCTGGTAAGACAACTGGAAGGGATTGGCTCTAATTATTAATACATATTAAAGTATTTCTGTACCCTTCCCATTTAGTTTTTTAGCATCCCTTAGGAGAGTTAGTCAAGGTAGAACATACAACAACCACCACATTTTAAATTTCTCATTCTGTTGAACACGAGTCCATGAAAGAGTTCAGTGGGAACACTCGGATGCTCTTCTGTTTTGGGCATTTAAATGCAGCTCAGCAAGATGCCTGATCTGAAGTCCAGCAACACCAACGGGAACACTCTCCTGCTGCTGAATACTGCAGGCAGTGCCCTTTCTGGGCAGCACAAATAACACCACACTGTGAATAGCTTTGCCGAATTTGGGGGTCCCAGGTGGAGGCACAGCCTGCCAGCTGCTGCTCATCCAGCATCTGCACAGGGCAAGCAGTGCAGCCCTGCCACAGGCAGTCAGGGTGCTGCTCTCACTCAGGAATCTGCCATGAGAGAACCCAGTATCCTCTAGGAGTTCAAAAGTAGACTAAAAGATGTGTTAAAAATACTGCTAAAAGACATCTGCTTCCTCTCCTTTCACATTTAGATTCCTGAAGGTATCTAGGCATGGAGATTTTATATAAATACCCATGACAAGCAAAATCCCACTTCATCAGAGCACTTTTCTCATCTGGCTCCCAGTAACATACCCAAGGAAGCTGCACACTGTGGATCAGTGGGCTGCCAGCAGAGACATCATTAAATTCATGGTTTGTTCTCCAAGGTTAGTTTATAAGAAGTTAAGAAGCCTCACTAAAAGATCTCTGAGAGAACTTGGAGAGTTTGAAGAGGAAAAATCGAAGTAGGTGGGTCCCAGATTGGATTAGACCTGAGATGTGCAGGTCCCCTGTCCCACCTCCCATCACCAGGGTCCCTCCCATGGATGCTCCCGTGTCCCATCAGCCCTGGCAGTGTCACATCAACCCACCTGCTGAGTTGAATTTGATCCAGTCTGTAACACCTCTTACTTTGTAATACAGGTTTTAATATTCCTTGGACAAATTCAAGCTATGAAGGAATGAAACTTCACCCAAATTCTTTGTAGATACAGAATTATAACTCCGTATGGGAAATATGTTAGAGGGAGGTCACATGAGGATGAAACTAATCTGAAGTCATCCACACAAGGGTGAACACTCTCCACGAGATCATCATAATTCTGCACATCCCCCAGGCCAACCATACTAAAACTTCAATAGACGCCCTGAGGAAGATCAGAACAAAGTCATTCACTAGCCAGTATTGATTTATTGACTGCCCACCTCCCTAGACAATTGTTTCACTCCTTGCAAAGACCGAGACAGTCAGCTGCTGCTAACAGAGAGGAGAAACCAGCAGGAAGCGTTAACAGGATCTGCTGTTTCAGGGGGCTGAACTGCCTGCTTTTAAGCCAGGAACCCCCTGCTGCCCTGAGGTGCAAATCCCAAACCAAAGGAGCTGCCCAAGGGCATCTGGCACCACACCCTTGCTCTCAGCAGCAAGGGACGGGCTGTGCAGCCCACAGGACAGAGCTGATGCTTCACACACAGCTCTGCTCTCCAGCTGGACTAACTCTGCCTGTACCTTTACGCAGAACAACTAACAATTCCTGTCCTCAGTTTCAGAAAAACGTGGTTTAAAAACAAATGTTAAGAAGAATAAGAACGGTGTAATGAATAATGTTTCAGAAGACTGCCTGCATCCTGACCAGAGCTCATATTAAATTGTCAGAGCTAGGCTTTATTCTTAATTAATCCACATGAGGAAAGCATTTTCCAGCAGGCCAAAAGAAATTGCCCTAATTAAAAGATGCAGGAAAGTAATGATCACTCGGTAAGGACCAGCCAGGACACAATCCATCACCACAGAGGCAGGAGACCTGAGCAGGGTTTCAGACACAGCTCAGCCCTGAGCAGAAGGGACAGGGTTTCAGACACGTCTCCAGCTGAGAGCAGATCTCTGCTGCACCACAGCCAGGAAGGGAGGTGCAGAGGAATTCAGGGATTTGCCTTAATGACCTGGGAAGAAGGGACAAAAATGGGACTGTGCCTCTGAATCTTATTAGAATAAGAACATACCCATTAGCTGTGCCCTCCCTTAGTCTCTGTTCTGCATCTCCTGAGTGAGGGCTATGATCTGCCAATGCCTTCTGCCAGGAGCACAGGAGCCACAACAGGATAAAAATAACCATTGCCTCAGTGATCGTACATCATTTGGGAAGTGATTCTCTCAATCCCTGGGAGGTTTTAATGGTCCCATATCAATAATAAGGTAAGCCTT
>JAYRBT010000028.1:9012875-9071737 GCA_036023395.1 Myiotriccus ornatus | reverse complement strand
ATCCCTGGAAGTGTCCAAGGCCAGGTTGGACAGGGCTTGGAGCAACCTGGGCTGGTGGAAGGTGTCCCTGCCCGTGGATCTAGACAATCTTTAAGGTCAGTTCCAACCAAAACCATTCTGATTCTGTGTCCAGCCCTGACTCTCTGACGCCGCAAAACAAGGACACAACAAATCTGACTTCGTGACGTTATCCAAAAAGAAATTGCTCATATCTGTGAGGATTTAAATTACTCTGTCAGACATTGCTCCTGGCATGAACTGTTGGCATGGAGACTGATGTGAAATTTAATACAACATAAATAAAATATTAATGACATAGGAGAAACCAGTAGTAATTTAAAGAGATATTGAGCTGCCAACCGAGCTACAGCTTGCAGTTCATCATGTGAACAGGGAAAACAGTGATTAAAGCTCTAAAGGGCAGTGAGGAATAGCCTCATTCTGCCAAAGTCTTCTGGCCATCAAAAGTGCTCAGAAGAGTCTGATTTGGCAAAGGGATGAAATTAAGAACTTCCTAAAAATGTGTTTTTTTTCCTTTTTTCTCCAAACAGAAATGGATGAAAGGTCCCTGTGGCAGCAGCAGCAGGGCCAGGCCAGCAGCTCTGGGACGTGGCTGAGGGTGCACCAGAGGCATCACAACACCCACTGAGGGCAGAAAAAGTCTTGTCACTGCTCTTACTTCACAGTTTTTGGTTGCCTTTGCAAGAAGACCAACACCCAGAGGGGAGGAGAAAGGATATTGCTGCAGTGGGGCGGCCAGAGCAGGGAACATTGCTGCTTTTATTAGCATGGAGGTGGTCTGAGAGATCCAGGCTAAAAACCCCTGTTCAAATAATAAAATTGCTCCAAGTGGTTCAGCTGATTGAGAAATGAACCCCAGATTTGCAGAAGCAGAGTTAGGGGGTTTGCTGGAGAGAGGAAAGGGAAGCATGAAAGATGTATCCTACTCTCCCACACCCTGAGCAATCACCTTTCCCAGGAGGACTGTTGGTTTTCAGGCTGCATTCCCAGTGGGAGAACTTTTTTCCTTCTGCAAAGTTATTTCATTGAAAAATTCCCAACAACCCCTAATTCTGAAGGCTCACACTAACTTATTTTTGTATCCACACACTGGCAAAACATGCAAAGATAATGAGTATTCAGCATAACCCAGAGCATGATGGAAAATGCTAAATGAAATCCAACTCTTATATGAGCTTTTCACAGGCTCAGATAATTGAGAAGCTGTTGATAAGCTGTCAGAGAGAGTCAGCAGAGAGGCAGGAATGATCAGAACAGCCACTGAGCTGCTGCAACCAACACAGAGCTCAGAGTCAGATCAACCTCATTGGAGTAGCTGGGTTTACATCACTGGACATGGAGGCAGAATTTCACCCCAAAACAGCATATTTCTTATTAATAATGTCTAAATGAATGAGACTTAAGTCCTCCCTACTCTTCTCTCTTTGCAAGGCCCTGGGATGCACATCCCTTGCTCCAGATCCTCTTACTGGGCCTGTGTAAACAATATTAAAGAATAAACATTTTCTGAAGCCTTGGAAATTTTTTCATTTATATAAATCATAAAAAAAAAAAATTCTCTTGCATGCATTGGAAGAGAAAGACTGAGTGGTTTGGGAATAATGTATCTGGATTAACTATCTGAGAGAGAGCTGGAGATGAAAGACTCTTGGATACCACGTATTAGTCATAATTTAAAAGCCCTGTCGCCAGGAGATAAAATTGTCCCAAGTAACTACTATAAATGCTGACTTTCTGATACAGAACTTGCAGCACTACTTATTGAATGCTGTGTGCATCACAGAGCATCATCACAAAGTGCCACTGGAGGAGGACATTATGTTGGGTGACAATGGAGACCGGAGCATAATCACTGGTGATTTGTGCACCGTCATTAACTCGCTATTCAACAGGAACCAGAGCCAAACCAGAGATGCACGTCCTCCAGAGCCACAGGGCAACAAATTCGAGGGCCTTTTTCTTTCTGCAGGTGCAGATCAATCAGCTGGGTGTTTGTTGTTTTCTGGCTTTTAAGTGCACGTGCAAAAACCGTCCCCGTGCCTTTTGCACGAACGGGTGCAGTTGTGTCTGGAGCACTGGAAGGATAATCTTCCCTGTAGGAAGCTCACACAGGCAAAGGGATTACTGGGAACATGACACTGAGACAACACACAGGGCACAAAATCAGCTCCATCTCCATCTCGGTGAATGAGAGCTGATGTTTGGGCTGGGCCGTGCTTTATTAGGCGCTATCTGCAAAGCTGCATGAGGTGCTTATTGACTCACGGGGATGTGGGGAAACGCAGGAGAATGGTGTGGAAGTGCTCATTAAAGTGTTTAGCACATGCACCTATTGTGCTTGTTTTCCTTCGATTGTCTCTCGGGCAGGCCGGGAGGTTGGGCCGCTCTCCCGGAGAGGATGTCTGAAGTCAACATCCAAAATGTTTTCCTGGGAAGTGGATGCTGGTTTATAAACAAAAGTGCTCTCAGGCGGAGGCCAAGTGTCCTCGCTGCCTGCTTAATGTCACCTCTGCACCTTCCACCCTCCCTCTGAATCCACCCCACGGAGGAAAAGCTCCAGTCTTACCTGCTGGGGATGGGCTGTGTCCTGTTAGTGATGCTGGATACCTGTTCCTCTAGTCCTTCTCCACAGAACTCCATATTCTACACTGAAACTCTCCTTATTCAGCAAGAACTACCCTGCAGTTCTCACATCCCTGTAGAATAAAGACAAAGAAAAGCAGGATGCCTCATTCAGAGCACCTGCCACTGCAAAAAAAATATAGATAAATAAATAAAATTAAAATAATTAATACAAAAGTGTGTCTACTGATAAAAATAAAATGGTTTAATTCTCTCAGTGCCAATGCCCCTGAGCCTGACCATGCTTCTAAAGAGGGTCCTTATCTCCTGGTGTCCTGTGTTCTCCTCTTCTCTACAATGTCCCTACCATCTCCCTTCTCCCTGTGCCCCTTTCCTTTTCATCTCTAGAGCAGTTCCCTGCACTGAGAGCTCCACTCTACCCTAACCACCCACCCACAGTCGGGATCTTGAGATGTTAATCCCGTTCAGATGAGTCTTTCTGATGTTGTTATCATGCTATCACGTTGCATTGCCTTTCATTACTATAGCTTCAGATGTTGCTTTAGTCCCAGTAAATTGTAACAAAATCATTAGTGAAAGCACTTGCAATTAGGTAAATAATTATAATCTCACTTACAGTAATTCACCTAGGAAGCAGAGCAGGTTGCTCAGGAAAAAGCTCATTTCCAGGCAGACACTGTGGAAGATGAAGGTGATTAGAGATGGATACCTGGGAGGAGTGATCCCAGCTGTACTCCCAGCCTGAAACATTGTCTTCCAAGCTCACTGAGCATTGTAGGCAGCCAGCAGAGCGGGCAGCTCCTCCACTGCTCACCCTGGGGACTGGTACAGCCCCGTGATCTGATTTTCTGGAGCCAGGGTCTCACAGGAGTGTGTTTTCCTGGCCACCATCTGCTGTGTTGGGCAGAGCATAGACAGCACCCATCAGAGGGGTTGTTGATAAAAATCATGTGCATGGCAGCACTAAGGCATAATATTAGTGCTGGAAGAGAAAAGCAGCAAATACTCAGTTTTAAACAGCAACAAGGCCAGAGCATGTGAGAAGTGCAATGAGCAGTCTCAGCAGCAGTTCCTATTTTTCTCAGCTGCTTTGTAACATCATGCAAAAGCTAGATCTTTTAGCAATCCTTCCAAAAAGCATTCCCTAAGCTGCCTGCTGAGCAAACCTCAGAGACCCAGGAATCCCACAGGAGGCAACTGCCACCCACTTCCCAAACAGCAGAGGGGCTGCTCTCTCCAGGCACTGCACCAGCAGTCCCTTTCTAAAAGATGGCTGAAACACCTTAAAGGCTCCTTAAAACACCTTAAAACTTTGGCCAGACCTCTCCACACAAGACTGGCCTGGAGGGATTTAAGGAGTTGTTTGCATCACCTCCTTCCACCCCAGCTCTGTTTGCTGTCACCTGGAGGAGCAGACACTGCCAGCACATCTACCCCCCTCACCCCCTCCATCCTAGCTCAGCTCAGGGGGGTTTGGTCACCAATTGTACCGATGAAGATTGTTAAAATAAGCCAGCTGATTGTGCAGAAACAGCCTTTATGAAGTTTTTGTCAGCTTTGGCTATGACAGTGGTCATTATCATCCGAGGAGTTCTGAGCACCAAGTGGAGATGCTTTCTGCAGCTGCCGACCTCCTGGTGCCCTTTAAATGCTTCTCTCACAGAACATTCAAAAGCTGAAGGGCTCAGACACATTCTTTGCCCCTCATTTCATCACACCTGACCCAATAACACACAGAGGGAGCTGATTTGCCTTTGGAATGGCAGGTTTTGCAACCATGGAAATGCGTTTCCCTTCCCCCTTCTCAAGTAAAGCAGCAGAAACACAAAGCCACAAGAAGAGAGAAGTTTGTCTGCTCAGCGAATCTGGAGTGAGCAGGGAATATCAACCCAAGAGTGTCCGAAGTGCCCAACACAAATCCCGTGTGAGGGACTGGCAGCTTTAAAGGCTCATAGATGTTAATCTACTTAGCTGAATTGCTGTAAGCTTGGCCCAGCTTTTAAACCTCGCTACACAACAACCCTGATTAGTTTTAGTCGTTCCAGCACAACTTTTTCAGTGAGAAGAATTTAGTTTTTCTGCTGCAGACAACGATAAGTTCTGTTTGGCAGCAAAGCTCATGTGCAAGGAAGTCAGAGCCTGAGAAAACCTCGATGTATTTTCACCTCCTGCACCCTCTGAGCTTCAAGGGTTTGTTTCCTTCGATGAGAAAAGGCCGATAGTTTAATGCTTTATCACAGCAGAACAAAATATTCACACCTTTAATGAGACACGCTCGTGTAGTCCGTGGCTCACTTCGGATGCTCATCTCACCGGTGGTCCCTGCCTCAATCTTGTCACGCACCATTTCTCCGGGTGATTGCAGCCTGTTTTCCAAAGGAAATGGAAAAGCCTCCTTGAGACGTGCAGCAAAATTCCTGCAGCTAAGCAGGGAACCACTTTTCGCGGCTGCTTTGTGGCCGCTCTCAGCCTCTGCCTCGGCTGGGCTGGTCGCACCGTGAACAAGAGCTGTTCTCTGCTGAAGCTGCTCTTGCTTTGCGGTGTTCCACCCTCCCACATCCAGCCCCTCGCGGCGTGTTTATTTTCCTGCTGCCGATGCGGGGCGGCAGGAGAGCGGATCCCGGCCAGGCAGAGCAGATGCTGGAGAGAACAAGCAGCTTGGCTTCAATCCCACCCACCCCTCCTGCCCGTGCTGAGCCCGGCACTCGGGGCAGCGAAAGGTAAAGCCGGTGGCTCTTCACCCTCTGCTTTAGTCATCAGGACAGAAAACATTTCCGTCTCCCTGTACCTGCCGGGAATAGCCACAGGAACGCACTGGCAGCATCCTGTTGTTCTGAACGGGAGCTTTCCCGTGGTTCCTCCCCCCTTTGCTGTCCACAGTGTGTCCCGGCGGGCTGGAGAAGCTCTCTGGACACACAGCAGGGCTTGCAGGGGGTCAGTGGGGCACAGTGCTCAGTCACACTCACCTCTGCTCCTCACAGCACATCTCTGCTGAAAAACCACCCTGATTTATAGGAGGTTTTATAAGAGTTTCAGAGAGGATGCCTGGCTCTTACACAGGTGAGTGTAGGAATCGTGCTCTCCCCTCTCTTATCTCCCCCCAGATTTCCTGTGGCAGCCCCTCCCTCACCCTGCAGCCCCCAAACTTCCTGAAGCCCACAAAGCGACCCAATTCAGTAATGAGGTGCTTAAATGCACCAGCACACTCTTAAATGCAGAAGCTGCTGTTGCTAATAGAAACAGATGCTCCCTTTCCATAGAGGCAGCTTCCTCGGGAACTGGGGCCAACACGGGCCCTCATTCTGCACGGTGCTGGTGCTCAAGTGTTACAGGAAGGAGAATGAGCAGGTAGAAATCGGAAGGCATGAAATATCCTGCCATCTTGGGCTTGTAGGTCCTTGAAATCTCCAGTCTTCCAACGCTCACTCAGGACATCTTGTGCCCACCTCCAGGGAGGAGGCAGCTGTCCATGGTGCAGCCACAGCCTGTGCCCACCAGTCGTGCAGTGCATGATCCCACGTCCATCCAATTAACTGGAATATCCCACCCTGGATTAGCTCAGCTGTAAAGTCTGCCTCTGCAGTCCCTCTGGGTGAAGGATGCCATGGGATGGGCAGATGGGGGGGCCACAGGACACCTGACCACAGCCAGAGTGGAGGAGACCTCCAGGATCCTCTTTACCATCTCCACCCCAAAGAGCACCCCAACATCACACCTGGCAAACACTTCCCCAGCCTGCCCTTAGAGATCCCATTGCAGTGTCTCCAGCCCCCCTTCCCCATCTTCATGTCTGTGCTGTCACCCCACCAGTCACTCAGCTGTCTCTTGCCACCCTCCCTCCCAATCAATCATGTTTTGTCTGTCTTCTTTGGTTTTGTTCTGTTCCTTTTTCTGTTCCCTCCCTGCCTGTTCTTTCTCTAATTCCTGACATTGATTTCAACAACTTCTGTTCCTCCTTATCCTTCTCTTCTTTTCTCACTCCCAGATCCTCCTCGTGTCTGTCTCAAGCACAGTCCAGGCTGTGGAAAGAAATCAGCTCTGAAAAACCTTTCCAAACTGTAGTTTCCCTCTTGGAAAGAATCTCAAAACCAAATAACAAATATTTATTTTAATTAGTGATAGACCACTGGCCTAATATTAAAGCTGACTGAACTGACTCCTGATTTGCCCAGTCAATGGTGCTGCTGGATTCTTTCATTAATTCCAGCTGAGAAAAATGGCCCACAAGTCCTTCCCCAGCCTCTGGGTAGACAGGACATCTGTGTCAGGGTCTGTCTCAGGCTTCCTCAGTGGATAAAAATCAAGTAGGATCCAACCCAAAGTTCCTCTGACTCCCTAGGTCAGGACAACTCACTTGTTTAGCCTTTGCAAGCATCTTCTCTTAGTACCAGTACTTCAGAGAATCGTAGAATCAGACTGGTTTGGGTTGGAAAGGACCTTAAAGATCACCTTGTTCCACCCCCTGCCACGGGCAGGAACACCTTCCACCAGCCCAGGCTGCTCCAAACCCCGTCCAACCTGGCCTTGGACACTTCCAGGGATCCAGGGGCAGCCACAGCTTCTCTGGGCAACCTGTGCCAGGGCCTCCCCACCCTCAGAGGGAAGGATTTCTTCTCAAAATCCAACCCAAACCTACTCCTTGTCAGTTCAAAGCCATCCCCCCTTGTGCATGCCCTTATAAACTCCTTGGCTTCCCCGTGAAGGTTTTTAGATTGTTTGGAAGGGGACTTTTTTTTTGAGGTAAAGGTGTAAGTAATCTCTTACAGTGAGGATCTAGTAAATGGCTGTAAATATCAGCCCCCTGCCTTCCCCTCTGCCTGGACAAGCACACTGATGCACGTTCCCAGTGGCTGCCTCACTTTTGCCATCGTCACAAAATGTACCCACTGGGACATTTTGCTGTCACAGTACGTGCATCTCCCTGTCCTCTGAGAAGTGGGGAGGCTTCTAGGAGAGCTGCTGAGCAGTTCTTAATGCCAGTTCCTGGTGTTCCTCTGGAGTCACCCAGCCAGCACTTCGTGCCTCTGTCTCTGCAGGGATGGGGAAACAGGATCCAAGAGGAGACACAGCTCGAAAAAGTGGACAGACTTGTTTTGCGGCAGCTGCCAAAACCCCTGAGGGGACATGACCCCTGGAGACCTGCCTTTAAGCCTGGCCTAGACTTGCCTTTAAGCCTGGCCCGGCCCAGACCTGGGGAGGTGCCGTGGTGAGCACTGGTAACGGGGCCAACCCTGCGGGGCATCGCTGGGAGGAACCAGCAAACCAGCTGGGCTGCTTTGTGACTCCTCCCTAAACCTGCCCTGGGCTCCCCCCGGTGTCATCCTGCCTGAAACTCCTCCAATGACACCCCTCAGAACAGTTTTTCCAGCCGGTGTTTGCAACACACCCGCCTGTAAAACAGGTGGTGCTGCTTTTGGTAGGACATGATGCTCCAGCAAAGCTGCTCAGAGGCAGAGAAGTTCCTAACCTGTCTACTAAACTGGTGAAGGCAGACTTAAACAAATACCTCTTTTTTTTTTTTTTTTTCCCTAAGTTTATTTTAAATTATTCAATGTTATATTCTGGTTTTAGGTTAGTATTTCCCCTTGTTTCACAGAAGGAGCCTGGATTCTGAGACATCAGCCAGCCTTTTGCTGGATGACACATCCCTAATGAGGCTGCAGAGAAAGAACAAGGGTCTTTAGCAGAATAATTGTAAATATATGCAGGTTTTGCACAACGGGCTATTCTCAAAATCAAGTGCCAAACCTCTATTAAAAATTAAACCTTTAATACAAAGACCAGTCAGGTCCCATCCATTTGCTGGGGAAACCATCAGTCTCAAGCATCAACAGAAAAAAGGTTGCAGCTACTCTGCCACACGCCCCCAGATAAGGAGGAGGATTTCCAAGGGTGATTTACAGCTTTGCCTTTCCCCCAGCCAGTCACCAGGTAACATTTGGGAGCCAGCACTGTCAAGCTGGAACCTCTCCTGCTGCCAAGCTGCTTGGAAAAGGTCAGTCAGTCAGTAATGAAGCCATTCACATCAGCAGCACACAGAGAATCCAAGTGACAGACAGTTCTGGGAAGCAGCGGTCCCTGTGCTGCACATGCCACGCGATCTGTCAGCAACAGCCCCCATTTTTCATTTGCCCCATGGCCCACTGAAGAGAATCAGAATAAATCAGGGAGTCAGGATGGGAAATCATCTGTCCTTATCTCTTCTGCTCCATATCAGACCAGAACTATGTCTGAGGCTTTCTAGGAAGAGATCCAGGCAGGAATCCCCTCGTCTCACGTGCCACAGCACACGCTGAGCACACAGCACTGCACCCAGAGCTTCCATCCTGCCTGGAAACTGGGACACACCCCCAGGGCTGTCCTCTTCCCTCTCCACACTGGCGTCTCTAATGTCTCATTTCTTGTCCGTGGTGTGTCAGGAAGAAGCATCTCTTCCTTCCTTGTGAGCCAGAGGAAATCCTCTTAAAAGCAAGTGCCGTGATGGGAACTCCTGAGGATGTCACGCACTGTGCCCCGGGGATGGTGCCATATGTCACCTTGCAGCAGGTGCAGCTGTGGTGGCTGCCCACGGCTCTGATGGACCTGGGGAGATCTTGGCTGGATCAGGCATCACTCCATGAATTATCTTTGTCCTGATAAACAAATACATATAAACACGTGTACACACAGATTCATACGGACATTATACAAAAAGGCAGATATATTGTGTAAAATAAATGACAGCATTGCACTTGAGGATGGGTTACTGAGTACCTGGAATAATGAAAGAAGGCAACCATATAATTTTTCCTCCAGGAGATGGGTACTTAACAACATTACAATTTAAGCATTATTTATAGGGCAGCGGTGTCACCCAAACCTCTCGCAGCAGAAACAAATTAAGGCTCATCCATCATGAGCAAATGTTGCTGCTCCAGTCTGCCCTGGTGCAGTTTCATACCAGACCAGGCAATTTCCCAGGATTTCAGCAAGCACCTGGAGCTGATCCGATCTGGGCTGCCTTGGGCCACGCGTGGCTGGGCGGTTCATCGCCCTCCTGCACGAGCACCCCAGATGAAGTCAGCACCACATTAGGGGAACCTGGAGCTGCCTGACTCAGACAACCCAAGTCAGCTCCCCCAGGGCTTGTCTCCACCGAGATGTGAATGATCAGGATGGGAGTTTTCAGTGCCAGCAGGGTTTGAGTTCAGTGCTACTCCCACTACAATGAATTTCTCCTCTCAGCCTGACCCAGTTGCCCCAGTGAACTGGGCCCAGGGACACAAGGTAACTTCAGAGCAGATGAAGGTGTGGTGATGGAAATTAGTGCAAAAAGCTGCAAACTGGCAATATCAGCTCTGCCTGCTCTTTCAGACATTCCAGGTGGGTCCTTGGACATATTTCCTTTCGAAGGCAGGAGTGTCATCTTCCTTCGCTTCCTACCCACTCTCTTATTTTAAGTAATGAATCACATTTTACTTTTTCCTCTTTCTCTCCTGTGAAGCTGAAAACACACATCAAGTTCTTCTAGCCCTTCAAAGTTCCAGAGTTTTGCAGCACCAGCAGCAAATAACATCTGCTGCAGTGAAATGCTGTTTTATCATTGCCAAGGTGTCATTTGTCACAGCAAAACGGCACTTCTGATTTCTTAAAATGTTCCCTGTGTGCTAGATCTCAGTTTTGCCCTAATTAGCAAATTCCTTTCTGATATTCAGAAGTAAGGGACACATTACACTCTGGAATTTCAAGGTTAACTGGATCCAGGATGGCCACGAGCCTCCTGAACCGTGGAGGAGGTGAGAAGACTGTGCACAGCGTTGGGTCACTTTTGTCAGGGAAAGATGATTGTGTCGACTTTCATAATAGAACATGAGACCTTGGAAATTATTTCTGTGTGAAAAAAAAAAAAAAAAAGAAAAAAAATGACAGAGAAAAGCAAAGCAGCAAACCCAAAGTGCCCCAGAGCTGATGGCATGTCGCCAGAGCAGCGTGCACGGTGTCCTTCAGCTGACAGCGGTTTCATCAGCAGCCAGCTCGGCTGCATTTGCTCCAAGGTGCCTAAACCATGTCACACTGACAGCTCTTCGCTTGCTTTATTGGGCCTGTTAGCCTGAGGAGCAGGGAATCAATTAGCAGACAGGCTAATGAAGCTGTATGCAACAGCGTGGACAAACACCCCAGAGCAATTCTCAGCCCGCTGGACCAGCAGCTCTTCACCCTGAGGCTTCAGGCATTGTGAGGGAGAAGTCAGAGACAGCGATTAACAAGTACAAATATGGGCAAATCATGTGAGGAGCTGCTCCTTTGTGCAGATGAAGCCGTTAAATCCAGTCCATCCCCCAGAGGAGGGATTCACTGGGGGGCAGCTCACCCACACCCGGCTGCCAGGAGTCATGTTCCCCCTCACCACCATCTTCCCATTTGTGTAAGATTCTTCCCATCCTCACAATTTGCAAGGTTCTTCCCTGGTGTTAAAAATCTTTCTGGACTTGGGGAAGAGAGTTTTCCAGACGAAAGCGCCTTTTACAGGCAGCAAATTAATGCCCAGCACAAAAGCAGAAAAATATGAAAACCCCAGAGGAAACAGAAGGTAGAAAATCCAGGAAAATAATCACCCACTTGGCCAGGCTGAAAGCAGCAGATTGCTCTGCAATCTTATCCAAGCTGCATGCAAGTATCCAAGTTTTCTCCCTTGGAACTGTAAAGTAATCAATACCTACCCACTTGTGAACTTCAGTGGAAATAATGAACTGGCACGTATTTATAGCAAAAGCCACGGCACATTAGGTATTCCAAAGGACTCATGTAAGCATCACTTTCCTTAATGCAGCTTTAGAGAAAATGCTTTAAGAAGCTTTATCAGCATAAAACATATTTTGAATTTAATGGAAATCGGTAATCGGCATGGCAGAGTCAAAGCCATCCAAGTGGAATGGCTTAACCCTGTTGGACAGTATTTTTCACTAACTATAATGGTTAATCTGCCAGCTGAGAGAGGAAAATTCTCTTCTATTGTCAAATGCAGTGAAACAAAGGAGGAAATTTCTGCAGCTGATGGGGATTTCTGGAAATAAATGGAATATGGTAAGTTCTGTGGAATAAGGTCTGTTCTTCAGAATGAAACCAGTTTACCCTAAATTGAGAGAACTGAGTCAGAGCAATGTCCCTGTGACTGAATTAAGCACTGGGGTTTAGTCTGACCTCAGCCTGTACCTCCTGAACAGGTATTTTCTTCTAACCAGGCCCAAGAGGGCTGGCTTGAATTTCCCATCAAAGTCCTTCACTCTGAAATATTTGCATCTTTTCCACACCCATTCAGTGGTTGACTCCAACATACATTTTAAATACAAATGGCAGAGCCTAAGGCTTGGATTTCCCTCCAGGATTTTGTAGCAGAGAGTCCCTGCAGAGGCCAGGGCAGAATATTGCCCTGTGCTGTTATACATTCCTGAATTTGCCCAATTAAATGTAAGAATTAAACAGATATTTACACGTGGAAAAGCTTGACAAGGCTTTGTGGAGTTTAATTTACACCCTGAAATGAGTTGAGCTTTCTCTCTCACTCTGCCATTCTTGCACAAAGTCTCTTATTTATCCCAAATTCAACTACCCTGTGGACACTCCTGGGCTGGGCACAGCCCCCTCCTGGCCAATCCTTCTTGCCCCTCCCTTACTCTCAGGCTGTCCTGGTGTTGCACAGACTTCCTGGAGCTTTTTAAAAAGAGATCATTTTGAATCACAAGACTTTGCCTGAATTCTTCTCCTTTCTGACATTTATCACCTGCAGAATTTTTGGGTTCTTCAGAAGAAGTAGCAACCACGTCAAAGCAAGAGTGGTTACCAAGGCTTGTCGAGTCCCAAATGAAAACCCAAATCCCACCAAAGCCCACAGGAGTTAGAAGGGGTGAAGATTTGCAGCCTAGTAAAATCTAAGATCAAATGAAAACTCCAGCTTCTCTAAAATGAATCATTTCCCTTCAGCAAACTGAAACTGCTATACCTCTGAGGTTTGATTGTAGTGTACTCAGCCAGCTGTAATTTCTACTTTATATATATAATTTGCTTTTGTTATAAAACCGTGAACCCTGAGAAACACGCTGTCCACATATCACTGTCTTCCACAGCCCCCAACGCTGAACTGGTGATTGAATCTTCCACAGAAATACTCCTTACTCTCCACCACGAACTCCTTGGGGCAAGGAATGATTTTTTCCCTCTTTTTGAGTGTTGTGCCTGACACAGCAGGGGCCAGACTCGCAATAAGCAGCACATAATAGGATCTGCAGCATAATGAGTGGTAACAAGCAGAGTGGTAAATGATGTAGTTTAGTGGATACTGTCCCTGTGGTTCCCTGTCATCAGCTTTTTATTGAACAGGCTTGTCCTCACAGTTTCTTACAGATCCCAAAGTTTGCCTCTACCATTATGCCTCTCTGGGTCTCCATTTAATGCTTTTCTGCTGCAGCTCCTCTTTTCCTGTCCCTTTCTCAGCCTGCTCCAGGGACTGGGGGACTGTGATCCCATTTATCCTTTTGTTTGGTTTTCCCTTTCCTTTCCTGCTT
The DNA here is from genome assembly GCA_036023395.1 of Myiotriccus ornatus. Taxonomy (NCBI): domain Eukaryota; kingdom Metazoa; phylum Chordata; class Aves; order Passeriformes; family Tyrannidae; genus Myiotriccus; species Myiotriccus ornatus. The sequence goes on along the minus strand of JAYRBT010000028.1, from coordinate 9,058,592 downwards.
CACTTCCCAGCTGGGTAAGCAGTGTGGACAGTCAAGTGCTTCTGAAGGCCAGCATGGGACGTGCAACCACGGAGGAGCAGATTCACCCCTAAACCAGATCCTCACCACAGCCCTCCTGCTTCCCCCACTCCCTAAAAACTAAACACTTCTCAGAGCACATCACTGCCAAGTCTTCCCCAGCCTTCACTCAGGCTCCGTTTGGGACACCCCAAATGAGAAGTGCTCTGCTCCAACCTGCACCCTCCAGCTGGTGCCTCTGGCACGGACCTGCCTCCCTCCAGACCCAGCAGCCAAAGGGCCGAGGACTTGCACACCCTGGGGTTGTGGCCCACGTTTCAAAGCACGCAGCAGGACCTAATACAAGGCTTACATTTCAATTAATCGTGTTCCCCTTGTCCCATCTGCCACCTCTTCGCTTCGGTCTGGCCCACCCAGCCCCAGAATTCACAGCACTCAATGCAGAGGAGTTAATCAAATCCAATCTCTCAGCACAATCTCCAGCATCTGCTGTTCCATATTTGGATCCCAGCACAGGCTGCTCACCCCCAGCCTCACCCCCCTTGTTTGCACCACAGCTCCCATTAGATCAAACGAAGAGCTCAATTAATTAATTTGTACCCAAACCGGAGAGTTCCGTGTTAGGAATAATCAGAATAGCTCTGCTCTGTGTGGAAACACCTGCTGACTGTGCCAGCTCATCACAGCTGTTATTTGCAGGGCAGCAGCGAACAGGAGCCCCAGCTCACCCTGGGAGCTCCTCTCTGCAGGTCAGGAGCAGGTGAGAGATGCAGATGAATAAATGGAGAGATGGGAGAGCAAAAGACAGGCAAAATTCCGTGGTTTACACCATGTGTTCCTTTGAGTAACACTTACATGAGTGTGGTTTTCACTGTTAACATTTTTAAAAAGCTTCAAATTTAAAGAAAAGTAAGTAATCAGAGTAGTATGTTCACCTCCATCAGGCTTAATTTTTTTTTTTTTGTAACAGAATTTCCCAACACTTAGTAGATTTTACAGAAGGTGCTTTTACAGTCTTAACCACACTGTTTGATTTCCCACCGAGAGTGAGGCCAAGGTTTTTGGGCACAACAGCCCGTGCAGGAGGTCAGGGCAGGAGGAGAAAGCCCCAAGCACTGTCTGAAGAGGGTGAAGTCCCAACAGCCCCAAACTTCCCTTGGATACCACACCCAGCTGTGTTCCCTGAGTGTTGTCCCTGGGGAATAGCTTTTCCCACACGCTTGCATTGGCCATTGCTGGATTTCAGCAATGAAAGACACGACTGTCCTTTCTGCACCATCATCCGCCCAGTGAAGCGACGAGCCCGAGTAAACCAATGGCAAACTTATTATCCGTCAGCCCAATCCCACTCCTGCCTTCTTTGGGAGGATGGCACCTCAGGCATTCACTTATTTGACATTCATTACCTGTTCTGGAGCCCAGCTGGGTTTGCTCTGCCCCTCATCTCTGCTCTTCAGAGCTCGAATCTCAAATCCTTTGGACGCTCTGAGGCGCAGCAGCCTCACTCCCTGCACGGCTCAGCCTGGGCCCTCTGCCTGCAGAGAACTCCTGAGCCTCCTGTTCTCAGCAGCAGGGACAGGGCTGGACTGGGCTTAATAAAAAAAAAATATCTTATTTTGTTTACTGACCAAAGGGTTGTTCGACAGAGGCTCCGTTCGTAGCTCTGCTTAAATTATCCCCTAAGCAAACAATACAAACTTCACAGTCCATCTTAGCCAGCACGAAAATAAACACAGCAAGCAAAATATATGGTCCTGGTTTAAGTTCCCATAGAAAGAGCGCTGATTTCTTCCCTGCTTAACTGTTTTCTGCGTGATGTTTGCTCGGTAATTTATTCTTTCACTGGCTACGACAAATTGAATGTCAGAAATCTGTTTATCTTATGAATTTTTAAGACTAATAGCGAGTCTCCTGTTTCAGCTTAAATAATGTTGGTGATGAGATACCTCTTGATGGATTATACAAATAAAGCCAGATACAGAGACTTAAAAAAAAACCAAGAGAGCTGGATTTTTTCCTCATTTTAATTAGTTTACCAAGGAGGTTTCTGAATAAAACCGTCAGCTGTATTTGCCCTAAAACTTCTCAGGTGTTCGGGTTTTCTATAGAGGAGTGAAAGTATCCGAGGAAGGATCCAACCCATCACCCTCCATGGGCCTCCACCCTGTACCAGCCCACTCCAGGCTCTCCAGGGCGGCCACCCAGCTTGGAATAAGATCCTGGCTAACAGTCTTTGCATGCACTTAGTGTAACTATTTCCCACTAATTAAATTATTTGCTCTCAAGCTGTAAATGGATTAAGCCTGGCAAAGGCCTTTCATATCTCTAAAGCCACCTTATGTTAATTCACAAACAAGTTATACCAATTTATTTCACATGAGACTTAAAAGGCAGAGGGAGTAAAAATCAATTTAGAAACACCCTGGCATTGCCAGGAGCTTCCTATCATTGTCACTGCAAAAGCAGAAGTTGGGCTGTTCTCCTGCTTTCCTGAAGCTCAAAAACAAAGCAGAACAGCTCTCCAAAATCCCAGAGCTGCCATCCACCTGCTGCCAGCAGCTCCTGCCAAGTGCCACGTGTTTGGAGCCCACCCAGGCTAAAAACATGAATTTTTGTGTTAAGACTTTTGTAACAGGATCAGGCACAACTCCTGCCTTGCTTTCACTACTGATAGACTGAAAATTGTCAGCAGCAAAGAGCAGAGGGGCCAGTGGGGGCCTGTTTCCCAGTGTGGGCATAATTCACATGCTGCAACAGGGCTTCAGCTGGGGACGTGTTGATGTTGGCTTTTTGGACCCCTCTCACCACAGTCACTTCTCACCAAACGGATTTAAAGATAAGTGGAACAAAAGAATAACCCCCCAGGGAACTAATGGGTCTGATCCACGGGAGTGTTTCTCCAGATTTAAGCAATTCTGTTTCAAAACTCTGCTCCAGAACTGCAGAACGGAATGCAGAGCCCGGCAGTGGGAGCAGAGCAGCCTCTGTGAGTGGTGATGCAGCCGCAGTGACGCAGCCCTTGAGGGAAAGGGAGGATGCAGGTGGAAAGGGAAGGAAGGAGATTGCCTCAATTCATCATTTACCAACGCAGTGAACAGATTAACAGAATAAGGAGGGCCCAGGGGTAAGTAATAATGCTCTGGCAGGTGCTGAGCTCTGCTGTTCCTGCTGGGAACCAAGTGGCAGCACAGCAGGTCAGGAATGGGCTCTCAGCAAGGGCACAGGTGGGTACATGGGATGGGATGGGATGGCTGGAAAGGAGAAGAGATGCCCTCAAGGAGGGATGAAAGGTGCAGCTGCTCAGATTCCTGGGATCTTTCTCTGGCTCTTGGTGTATACAAATCACTGGGCTGAGGGTGGACCAGTGACAGAGGCTGCAGGATATGGACCCTTTCGTTTAAACTTTCTGTCTGAGGATGAAGTGGCACCTTGGGACAGTGAAGGGGCAGGATGGGTGGCACTGACACCTTCTTGAGGAAAACAGGCACAATGCAGAGCAACACAGAAATATTCCATTCAGGCAAAGGGTTAGGAGAAGATACACACTCTCGGTGTGAAAATTAGCAGCAAATATGAGCAAAATGAAAAGCTCCTCTCTGCCCTGCCACCAAAGCTGCAGCCAGCAGGGCATTCAGCCTGGATATCCCAGCTGGAATTGAGGCATGTTCTAGGAATGCTGAAGGAGACACCAACTCTGCTGGGGGTCAGACCTCAAGGCACTGGGATCCCACGGGAAGGTGGGCACAGCCCTTGGGAAGGAGCTGGGCAGACCTGGGGTCCAACCTCCTCTGTCAGAGCCCCCCAGTCCTGCCGTGGCTGCCCCAACACCACACACAGCTCATGGTCTAAAAAACAGCGTGATCCCACAGCAACAGGGCTGTTACACTTCTCTGCTGTGAGGGGGAGGTCAAACACTCTCTCTTGTTCCTGTGAGTTGGTCCCATCACGAGGCATTGCCAGGAATCTGCTCTCCACTGATGGACACAGCTCCGTGACATCAACTGCCCAGTGCTGTGTGAGGGGCTGGGGAGTTTTTCAGCAAGGACACAGGCACATTCAGGGCTGGTTCGTTAGGACTCAGAGCTGCAAAATACTTTCAAAATGCACTGAGTAGAAATAGAGATCAGGAGAAGAAATGTACCATAAAATGACCCTTTGAACATCATTTGTGCCATCGCCTTTGGCTCAGCCTGTCCCAGCCCAATCCCTCCGTGCCCTCTTGGGCAAACAGTCGAACTCCTTCCACCAAAACGACACACTAAAATCTGCAGAGCCCTTGTTTCTCACTGTTCCTTTAGAGAGAAGCAGCAGCAGAAGGTTTATATAAAGAGTGACCCCAAAACATGAGAAACTTGCAACCTCTGCACAGACCATCTCTGAAGTGGAAAAAAAAGGGCTCAGTTGGTTGGCTAAGAGAAATATTTACCCAGCTCTAGGGAAAACACTCAGCCACAGATTTTTATCTAACAGTGTCTCTAGTGACAGTTTAACATGGAATTTGTACTCAAAGGGGTAATTTAACTTCAACAAGCTTTTCCTACAAAGAACACTGAAAACTGCACTTTCTTCTGGCCGATGGATGCTTCTGTTGTTTCTCTCAGTGCATAGGAGATTACTCATGTTTTATGCATTTACATAAGTCCAAACACACACACAGGTGTTGTGTGTATCCCTGAGATACTGGGGAAAAAAAAGTGCTGAGATTTTCACCTCCCCAAGAGGGAGAGGTTTGAACCAGCTCCCAGATGTCACATGACAGTTAAAATAGAACTCCACTCATGTTTTTATTCAAATAACTACTCTAAAATTACAAAAGATAAGTACCACCTTTCAGCATGAATAAACTTGAATACATGCTAAAAATAATCCCACATTAACTCCTGAAGTCACTGCCTTCTGGAAGGTGTAAATGGATAGAGTTTGCTCTTGGATGCTTTACATAACCATATGTCAAAAAATTCAATAGAATGAAAATTGTATCTCTGAAAAGCAAATCCACAGCATTTTGAGGGATAGTTTCACTTTTTTTTTTTTTAAAGAACAACTCAAATCTTTTGTCTAAGCCCAAAGTTTTTGGTGCAAATCATGGTTTTTCACTTATTTCTTATAAAGTTCTCTCAATACAACGTGTGGGACAGGGTGGAAACACAGCAGAGCAAAACTTCAGCAATTGTTTGGGGGTTCCTTGGGGAAGGGCAGTGCTGGGTTAGGTGCTCTCATAATCTGAAAGACAATTTTCATCATTGATTCAGGCATTAGTTTCAGAAAGCACAGCTGCTGAGCTTCACCAGGAGAACGTCTGGAACTGTGAATAACAAAATATGTATTAACCCAAGTACAGCAGATTACAGCCTTTTATTCCTGGAAGATACAGCCCAGACAGCTTCTTTCTCTGTGCAAGGATGGGTTCTGTAAATCCCAGTAAAGCAATGCCACAAGCAGGCAAAGCATAATACAAAATGAATTCACAAGTACTAAGTAAAGAGTTTGAGAATTACTGACTTCTAATCATTTCAAACTCGAAAGGCTGTGCTTTGTTGGAGCAGAATTCTCCAGGATTCACCATCTGGGCTGTGTTGTGACACACAGGGTCTGTAAATACCTTGACCTTCACTTCTGTACACATCTTACTGAACTACAAGACATGCATTACACGGGATGGTTTGGGTTAGAAGGGACCTTTTGTGAGCTGCAAATGCCCAACCTGATGGATGAACTCAGGTCATGTGAGTCACGAGAATGTGAATGGGTGTTTGTGGCTGCAGAGCAGGTTTCCAAGACAGGTCAAGAAACCTTCAGGTCCTTTAAATAATAGAAATCCTCACCAAAACTGTAAGAGTGGAAGCAGCTTCTGCACACTTGTCCCATCCCACTCCCTGCATTGTAGTGTCCAGCTCAACACCCAGCACTGGCAGGACAGGCTGACCTAATTCTTCGTTGCTGAGATCAGTTCATAACTTCACAGATCTCCCTGCTATAAGTTTGCTCCACTCTGGTGACTTCACCCCTCTGGAAGTATAAATACCTGCCTTGTTTGGACACCAAATGCCACTCAGGGAGGGTGGGAAGGTTTGGAAAGTCCACAGCTCACCCTTCTGTCTCCTGACTCCAACAGGAGCAGAGAAAGCCCAGCACAGGCTTCCTTTTCCAGCCAATGCCTGCACTCACACATTTGCAAATCACTCTCAGCTGTGAATATTTATGATGCAAACATCTCTTCTTTTATCAATAAACACCCTTCAAAGCCAAGTCTCTGCTATGCAACAAGCTTGAATTCAACAAGCAAATTTTTAGGCATTTGCTGAAGATCCAGAAAATATGAACATACAAGTTAAGGATCTTTCTCTTTGCAACCAGTCATTTGCCATCATTCTCATCCTCTCTGCTTACATGGTTTAGTAGAACTGCATGATTTTATGCCTTACATAATATAGACAGGATAATTACCAAATGTCCCATATGTTGTGGGTCATTCCCACAGCTGTTGATGCTTAAACTCTTGTTTCCTCTCTCCCCATGAGCAGGCATCCTACCAAGTTTTGATGCACATAATAGACTGAGTAGAGAAAAAGGATTCCTTTTAAATAATAAAAAAGGAAAGAGGAAAAAAAAAAACCAAAAAAAAAGAGAGAGTGGGATGTTTTGAACTACCAGAGCAAAACATTTTAATTGAGCTGACATATAAATCAGTCCAAAAAACATCAGAATCTCTCACGAGAAGGCAAGATTTACCCAGCTGTGAATTTGAGGGCTGGATGCTGAGGGCAGCCTGGAATCTGGAGCAGAGACAAGGAATGATACAAAGAGCTGCAGGAGAAGAAGGGTTATTTACAGGAGCCAGGACAAGCAGAGCATCCCTGACACTCTGATCCACGAGGAAACCGTGGCAGGACTGTCAGTGAGTTTTGACTGACACTGCGGGTCCCGAGGTGCAGAATTCCTGAGGCTCCCAAAGCCTCATGCTCGGGGGAAGGAAACGAGAGCATTTTGTGAGCAAAGTAGGTCACGGCTCAGCAGGAGAGGAACGTTGTCACGTCAAACCACCAAGATGCAGAGCTTCCAAGAGGGGTTCTTTTTATTTTTTTAATTTTTTTTTTTTTATCCCTGCAGTTATTTTGTTTCGCCAAGGATAATCTCTATTTTAAGGCAAACAAGGCTGTGGTAACTTACGGGTCACCTCATTGTTCCTGCGAGGGCTCCGTGGAAGGGGGAAGTGATTGCAGTGGGGATTTGAGTGAGCTCAGTTGTCTGAACAATGCTCTGCCAACGAGCGAGGAAAATCGTATGGGAGAACAAAGGATGAGTCACGGAGAATTACTCAATAAGAAACAGCAAGTCAACTTTCACAGGGTTTGGGAGGGCGGATCTCTCCCTAAGTTACGTTTCGCTGCAGCATCAGCCAGGATGGGAACTCGCAGCGACAAGAACACCCCATCCTCTCAGAAGTGGAAAATTTCGGGTGACAAAAAACCAACCCCACACTCAGCAACAATGTCGTGTTTCTGAGGGCTCGTGTAAACTGTGCACAGTGAGCCCCGAAATCATCCCCAGGAGCCTGAGGAGCTGAGATGCTTTGCCCGCTATCCCGTCAGGAACAAGAGAGCAATGACAGGAATGATTGAGGCTGGATTTTGACACTTGAGCATACATAGAGTAGGTGGAGGGAAGATTACAGTTATGCACACAGATGGGAGAAGTAGATCACTGGAGAACAGAAGTGTGACAGTATTAAGACAGATAAAGTAATTTATTTTATAGGAAACTATTATACAGTTGAGAGCTGTGGGGCTTTTTTTTTTTTTTTTTCCCCATCCGAGTGAAAAGGAGAGAATATCTGATTTTATTTCCCATGATCCACAAGATGTGTCATGTGCTTCTGGTGGAGTTGGAGACATGAAGTGGTTTAGGGAGTGGGTGAACATTTGGATTTCTACCTGACTGACAACGTGCAAGTCAGGGAATTGGCTCAGCATCAATGAGGATCTCATTAATTTTGGCATTAAAGACTGTCAACACTGCGAGAAGAAAGTCATGTAACAGATTCAGAATCAAGACATTGCCCTATATTTAAAGCTTCAGCATTGAAATTAATAATAATTATAATATAAACCTTCCCTTACAGCCAACCCAGGAGCTGCAGGGAAATTAAAAGTCCAGATCTGAAATTCGACTCAAAAAGGATGGAAGAAAATAAATCTTTAAGGAGGAGAAGCAATTGGAGGCAGCTCAAAATTATTTCAGAAATTAATTGGCTTTGAAATAATCAGCAGTGCTGTTTAGGCACCAGGTAGGCAATTCTTTATTTTATAAAGTAAGGGCTTTGAGGGATGCTGAAAGTGGAGGGCAGACTATAAACCATATGTTTTTTTCCTGCTAATTTTCCATAACATTATCTGTAAAATACATATAGAGAGTACAAAGGCATCAGAGCCTTTCAAAGCCTTTTGTGAATTCTCCCTCCACACGTTAGAGGCATTAAGAGTTGAGCAAATCATCAAAAGAAATGTATGTGCCTAAATTCTCTTTGTTTCAGTAGCCTACATATTTCCCAAGGATCCAAGTCCAGAGACACCAGATGGCTGCTTTTCTCAGCTATTTAGGCACCTACACATGCAAAGAGGTGCCCAGCAGTATTTTCAAGCATGTCCAAACACTTGGTTCTCTAAATAACCATTAAAAATATTGATGCAACGTTTTCATCCTACTTTTTTTTTTTTTTTTTCTAAAATATCAAAGGTAACAAAGACTTCTGCAGAAATTTGTCAGTAACTGAGGAGATGAGCCCTTTCCAGGCTCCAAAGTGGGGACCACGCAGAGCTGGGATATTGGAGCCAAATGCAGCACAAGGCAGTGAAAAGGGATGGCAGCAGGTCTAGGAATAACCTGGCACTGGAGGAGTTAAAATCTGCAGTTGAAGCGAGATAAAAACTACAGCCAAATTTAGTTGTATTGCAACCATGTGGTTAAATGTCTCTGGCGCTCCCTACTTTCCAGGGCTTCCCCAAACTGGATGGGGACACAAAAATACGCTTGGGAAGGGTGATTTTAACACATTCAGCTGAAATTTTACCCTAGAAAAATTCAGCAAAGAGGCCTGACCCACAAGAGGAGAAGATGGAGGCAGCTCGGAGAGGAGAAGTATAAAGGCTGAACAAAAATACCAAATTTATTTATCCCCCTCTTTCCATGAACGTGGATCTTGTCTAATTGGATGCCAGCAGAGCTCTCTGTCAAACCAAACAGCCTGTGCTGGGTTCTACTGAGGAGGAATAGGGTGTTACTGCAGTTCATAAGATGAATATATGATAGGTTTTATCCTAGAGAAACAATTTTTTAGGTTTCCTCACACTTCAGCAAAGTAGTTTACAGCAAAATACAAAGGAAGATTGTCTTGGGGAACAGTTAGGGAGTTTTAAAATGCAACAAAAAGATGCAGGGAAAAATCTCTTTGCTGTAATTGATAGTCTTGTCTCAAAGGGAATTAACAGAATTTTATGACTTTGATCTTCTAAAGAATGAGTTTCTTAACTTCATTAGTCGTTTTGCTTCGGTTTCAGTGCAGATGCCACCAGAGAGAAAGCCCCAGCCTGTTAAAAGGGGCAATCCTCCTATATTTGTCACACTTGCCCTACTGAAGTTCCGTTCAAAAGTTCAGTTTAAAGGGATTTTGTGGCAGAAAATCCATTATAATTAATGAGCATTCATAATTATAGGCTGGCCTGATGTAACCTTTGCGAAGGATCACAGCCTTTTTCTTTATGATCTTAACGCAACAATTTCACTGTATGGGCACAACCTTTCTACTTAAAAACTTAGCAGTGGATTAAGTGATAGCAGGAATTAGATAATTCCACGATTAACCAAAGCTAAAAGCTCTTCACCTTGCTGTTCTCAGAACGGTTCTGATCATAAAGCATGAATTTTAATAACAATTACTGTACTCTACTCCTCACCAGCACAGGTTGAGAACTAATTAAAATACAGCAGGGATGTATTTGCCTCCATCTAGGCAAGGAACACGGCTGAGTAACAACATCTCCTTTCATTACCTCAAAAGAACTTTCCTCTGCAAAGTCAAAAGTCAGCTGAAGTTTTACATTACTAAGGGGGCAAATTAGCTGCAAACAATTCTATTCTCTTTCTATTTCATGCATTTTTCCTTTTATGAGCGCTGGTAGAGATGTAAATCAGATGATGTTGTTTTTCTCGAGCTGATGCTGGGTTCGGAGTTTTCCAAAGTTATTTTCCATGACGCCGCGTGGCAACGAAATGGAAACCAATCTGTCTGCTGTTCCAGCAGCAACGAGATTTTAGGTTATTGAACTCACCCTTGCCACGTGCTGGTGGATTTTCTTTCCAGGTGTGTTCACCAAGCACAAGTGTCAGCCCATCTTTGCCGAGGGCATTTTATTTATTGATTTCTTACTTACCTATTTGTGCTTCCCTGGGGGTGCCCGGTGAGCAGCAGGATGCCACGTGCTCGTGGATGAGCCAAAAACCTTATGATGGAGCCCTTCTCCAAGGCTTCCCAGAGCAAGGGCTGCTCCAGGAGGCTGCACTGCCATCCCAGGTGACAGCTGTGGGTGGATACCTCGCCTTGATTAACAGTAATTACAATTATCTCTCAGGCAATGAGAGCCAAGGACACGGAGCTGTCAGAGCTGCTGAAGAGGGTGAGGGGGACTCTCAAGGTTAAGCTTTGCCAACCAAGGAGGTGAGCAAGAGTGGATTCCCCTCCTGCAGACATTCCAGCCAGGCTTGCCACTCATGGATCTCATTTCCCAATCTCTCCCTGGATTTTTCTCCCTTCTGGTTTTCCACAAAAGTCTGACCAGCAGCCTCCTCCAGGAACAAGGAGAGGTTAATAAAATGCTCCTGGTTTTAAGGGGAGACTTAGAAATGTGGATCCCCAGAAAAATGGACTGGTTTCACCTGATTCAAGGCTGGGTCTGCTCCAGGCAGGGATCTTGTGTTGTCCCTTAAGTAATTAAATGGATCCAAAATATAAAATATATCAAATTCTTCTCCAGGATTTAGACTCCACCACAGGACAAGGAATAACCAGGCACAAAACCCTGATGTACAGGTCTAGGAGCCTTTTTTCCTCCATTTTTGGGTGAATATCATCAGTGAACAATGAAAATCTTTCAGGGCAGCTCTGCTGTAAGAACAGAAACAGCAACTTTACCCCATCCTTGTGCACCTGCAGGTGGTTTTGGAGAGCAGAAAAACAGGGATGCCGTTGCTTTTCTCAATTAAGGATTTAATAAAAAAAAAACAAAAAACACAGAAACAAATTCTTTTGTTCTGCCATCCTACAGAACTTCTTTCAGTTTGTGAGAAAAACAAGAGTTCAGCTGATGGAAACCTTGGCTTTGCTGAGGACTGACCATCCCCTGCCATGGGCAGACCACCTGCTTTCAGAGATGCTCTGGGTGTTTTAGAGAAGGGTTTTTTTATCTTAACACACAAAAGACCCCTGAGTTAAAAACAAACAATACGATTTGTTGAGTCAGACTGTTCTTAATGTCAAATTAGAAATCACAAAACTGCTTTTCTTTATCAAGCAGCACACAAACAATTAAACTCCCCAGTTCCCTGGCCCTGCTGGGGAACACTGTGTTCAATTTTACTCGCATTTTTTTCACTGTCATAGGTGGAAATATATCTTGATGCAGTAGCCAGACACACTGAGAGACTGGTACTTCAGTGGATGAAGGTTTAACTGTCCAGAGAGTGTTAATACCTTATTAACATTTCAGCTTCATCAGTCCCAGGTTTCATCTCCCTCTTCCACCCTGTTTTAGATGGTTCTTCCGTCTTTTTTTAATTTTATTTTTAAATTTTTAACCACATCAGAGCATCCTGCCACCTCCCCTAATTAATCCTCTGGATCCCTGCAGGGTAAGGAAATATTATCAGATCTGTTTTTCAGACCAAGAAGGAGGTTGCATAATAAACATCTTGTTGCTCAGAACGTGAGCAGAGATCTCCAGGCCTGCAGGGAGGCAGGAGCACCCCTGGGCTATAACAGAAACTTCCATGTGTATGACCAGGGGATCGCTCAGGTTTAATAACTCACCTTATTACTTGGTGTTGACTCCCCTCAAAGCTTGCAATTAGTATCAGCCTTAAGAAAAATGAGGCAGAAATGGATAACCAGAGAAGGAAGAGGAATCCCATCTCCCCAGCCTGTCATCTGCTGCCTGACAGACACAGCCACGACTTCCCACCACTGACAGGCCATTCCCAGGCTCCAGCAGGGGGGGAGGAAAATTTCTGACACCAGCCAGGTGAGCTGGATGAGCAAGAAGCCCCAAATAAAGACAGTTTGGGATAATGAAAGGACCCTGTGAAGCTTCACGAGCAATCCTTGGCTCGTCCCAAACACCCAACGCCGGCAAAGTTAAGGTGGGGAGAGGGAGGGCAGTGCCAAAGGGTTCCAACCTGAGAGTTCAACACTTCTTTGAAAGTGATGGGGACCCCCAAGCCCCTTCTGCTCTGAATTCCCTACAAGGAAGCCAGTGCTGTGGTTAAACACGACGTTTTACAGCGTACCCGTGGAACAGGCAGGAAGAGGGATACACGTGCAGGTGGGATGTGTTTGTGCAGCAGCCTGGAGAAAGACTCATTTTATTCCCTTTGAGAAGAGACATGAATAGGAGACAAATGAAAAGCACAGTTTTCCACAGCCTCCCCAAATCAGCTTCTGATCTCCAGAGAGTCTACTCAGGACAGGACAGGCATTGCCTTTTATTCATATTGCAGGTCGGTAAGGGACCGCTGGCACCAAAAGCAAAATGTATTAAAGACTGAAACCTCATAGTGAGCTGGAACACTTCAGCCTTTCTTCTCTTAACTCAAATTCAACCCCCATTAATTGGGGTTAGTCACTGGGAACACCGACACTGTGAACAGCACACACAGCCTGGTTAATGCACAGACCTGTCCCTGGACACACCTCCCTGGAGAGCAACAGGCTGGGCCAGAAACAGCCCCAGGGAGTGTTGTCCTGCTGCAGGGACAGGACTAACAGTCCTGAGCCAACACACCCAGGCAGCCCTCGGAGCACAGAACGTGCCTGTCCAAGAGCTGGCACACACCTGTGAGTGGGTGAAGCCTTTCTGCTGCCCCAGAGCCCAGCACAGCACCCGTGTCCCCCCTTGCTCCCAGCTCACTTCACGAATCAGGCTTGTGTGCCTAGAAATCAGTTTAAGTGTAAAGGAGGGACCAAAGACAACCATTCTCTACAATTACAGCTTTTCCTTTTACCTCCCAAACGCCCTCCTGCTCATGTTCTCCGTGTGTGGCTGTGCTGGAGCTGCCTCCCCTGGAGCATCGCTGGGTGCCCACCCACACACTCCTGGCTGTGTGGAGCTGTCAGGCTGTGCTTTGCCTTTCTGAGCACACCAAGAAAGCTGCTGCACAGAGAAAACGAGAGTTTTTGTCAGGACACAGGGATTCCACACATCTGCACACGAGGACTTTTCCCTGTGGGCGAAGCTCCTCTCCCCGCAGAACCCCTTGGAAGCCGCGTGGAGCTGCCCGGTGTGCTGGAGCACTGATGGCAGGGCAGGGGGCCTGGGGTGCTCCCACAAACTGCCAGATTCATTTCCCTGCATCCACCTGAGCAGTGGCAAAGCTCACTGGGAGGGCAGGGGGTGTGGGATGCTTGCTCCCCACCCTGCAGTGGAACATTCCTTGATGAATCACAACACTCCTCAGCACCTAGACAAGAACAAAGGGTTTGGACACAGCACTGACCAAACACACACAAGCTCCCTTTTATAGAATCAGAGGGTGTTTTGGGTTGGAAGGGACCTTAAGACCATCTAGTTCCAACCCCACTGCCTCAGACTTCTCTGGAAACCTCCTCAGTGCTCCTGCTTCAGCTGGTGCAAACGTGTCCCAAGAAACCTAATGGTAGGAGTTAGTTTTAAATAGCACACTCAAGCTCTTCTGAAACAAAACGTTCCCAAGACTTCTCTGCACTTGAGCCAATTTCTTCAGCCATCCTGCCCCACATTTAAGCACCAAAGGCAAGATCCCCACATTAGGTGTCTGGTGTGAAATTTTATGGCCCTGCACTTCAAAATGCAGCCCTTAATAACTGAAACTCAGGCACCTGGAAATCTGTACTTTCCTTTGGAGTGATTCAAAAAAAGAGGAAACAATCCCTGTATGTTATTTTTATTTTCTTCCCTTCCTGAGGTTTTAAGCTGCTTTCATGCAGCACTGGAAAGTTCCAGCCCGTGATTTGTTGCGTTCTGGTGTGCTAATAGAAACATCCCCCTGACTGCTGCTCACTCTGCAGAGCAGGAGGATCGTAACACAGATTGTAAATGGTTGCATTACTGAGAAAGATAATGTTTCTTTGCACTTTCATTTCCCTGGGTTGATATTTATCGTGGTGGGGGTTGCGTAAGCGTAGGAGAGAGAGGGATCATGCATTATTTACCAGTCTGGAATGGGGGAAGGCTCCAGCCTTCCACAGAGTGCATGAACACACAGCAGTTCCCAGTTTGTGTCGGCTTGGGTGGTGGCTGAAGGATTTTAAGCAAATATGATCGTCCTGCCAGGCCAGAGAGTGACAGCAGATGGGGCTGAGGGTCACAGCTCTGCTCTCCCTCCTTTCAGCTCTGGACAGTTTATGGCATTATTTATTTCACACTATGACTAGACCAGAACTGCCACTGAATCACCACCACCATCAATAAACTCCTTAAGGTCCAGCATAGCTGAGACAAAACTTCTTGGCCTCGAATGCAGCCGAGAGAACACAAACCCAGGAGGAGGCAGGAGACAAACCCAGGGGCAGGCAGGAGACAAACCCAGGAGCAGCAGAAGCCCTTCCAGCCCCAGGATTGTCCCTGTGATGCCACCCCACTGATCCAGCTTCCCAGCGCTCCAGGAAGTTGCAACACTCCAAGGTTTATTGTCCTTAAACTCCAGCCAGTGTCGGAGGCTCTGTGTTTGTCCCCACAGCGCTGCTGCCAGTGCACATAAAATCTGACAAAACAAGCCCATTAAGTGCTGGAAGCCTTGGGAAAGAATTTTTTTTTAAAAGAAACAACAACAACAAAACTGCTAAATAAGAAATAAGTTAATGAGGAAAAATTACAAGGAACTGAAGACTTTAAATGTTCTTCCAAATTAAGGAGAACAAAGGGAAAGGATCAGCTCTTATTTTTGCAATTAAGGTGTTATTTATGGCAATTTAGCTGTTTAGAGATTAAGCCTGCATACAGCGCTGCAGAAAACACATCTGATTTACTCCCAAGGCTTCTCATCAGTTCCTATCTGAGTACCAGCCAGGCAGCCAAAAAAACAGGAGGAGTTCTGTGCTCTCAGAGCTCCCTGGCTGCACACAAGGTGCCTGGAAAACACCCAGAGGATTTATCCCCACGTCCAGGACCATCAGCAACAATCCTCAATTTCCAGCTCTGGCACTGGAGCTGAACTGCTGTATCTTTGGGGCAGAAAGCTTCCAAGAACGAGGGATAACACTTGGGAGGAGCAGAAGGGAAACCTAAAGGTTCTGGTTCTGTGTGCAGCCTGCACGTGAAGAGGGGTGGGAGGAGGAGGCTCAGAGGGGCACCCTGTGTTTGCAGGCACTGCCCTGGCAGAGCAAACAGCCCCTCTGCCCTCCCCCAGCAGCCAGGAAACCATCCCAAACTCGTGACTGTGCCATCCACCTCCAGGGACGCCTCCAGCAGCTCAGGGGAACACTCCCCAGGGGTTGGGAGGGAGGTGAATGGTGCCAAGGGACCCCTGGCAGAGCCCTTCCTTCTCCACCTCTACCCAGTTCGACTCAGATCATCCAGTGGAGCACCTTGGGACTGCCAAAAAATCCACATTTCTGTGCAGGGAGAAAACACACCGCTGGCTATGACATTCATGTGCATCTTCTGTAGCATTTCCCCTCCTGTTACAGAGTTGGTAACATTTGCAGAGAACCAGCACCTGAATGAAGACCACCCACACTACTCGTAGGATTCAGCCCCAGATGCCTTCTGGTTTTGTTTTTTTTTTTCCCACAGGCTATAAAAACAATAAAGGAAATCAATAAAAAAGGATGCAAAGTTTGGTTATGCTCAAAAGCAGTTCAGGGAGGAGAGAGCTGAAGGTGGGATGGTGCTGGGAAGACACCCAGCCTTGTGGTGCTGCTGCTCACACGCTCTCCTATTCCAGAGACATGAAAGCAGACATTGCAACACGACACTTGCAAACTCTGGGAGCTTTTTTATGGCTCTGTTGATTTTTCCAGCCCCCGTGGCTGCCTGCCTGGGTATCCTGTTCTTTGAACCCCCACAGAGTAAATAAGAGCAACCACTGTGGCTCTGCAGGCAGGAGATGTGTCCCCAGGAGGAGCACTGGGTACAGGCAGGGAAAGCTCCCCCTTCCATCCAGCAAGAATTAGAGCTCTTGGGCTGAAAAAGGGGGAAAAAAGAAACAAAAATCAGGAAAACCTTCCTTAGAGGGAGATCTTGTGAATTGAAAGGTCCCTAAGACCTGGAGGTAAAGAGGCAGGTAATGGTTTTCCTCAGGATGGATGCAGGAGGACGTGAAGAGGGATGTGATGGAGATGTGACAGCTTCCAACCGCCCCAGCAGAGCTGCTGGAGGCACAAGGGGTTTAACTGGAGCACCTGGAGCTTGGCAGGCCATGAGGAACACACTGGCCAGGGCCTCAGAGGGTGTGGCAGGGATTTGATTTGATTTGATTCAGATCTAACTGACCAGAAGATTTCTCTTCTCTTCATTCCCCCCTCTCTCCCAGCAGAAACTTTTATTATGTTAAGTGAAATGTTTAACCTCTGTTGGCTGCAATAGCTCATCCTGAGCAGCTTTAGTGTTTGCTGGGATCAGCCCCCCACTCCATGGGGCTGGAGATGGTGTTTCACCCTTCCCTCTGCCCAGTTATTCCTCCTTCCCTCCAGCTCTGTCCCCTGCCCCTTTTTCAAGTTGCAATGCGGTTAAAATAAGAGTATTAACGGCGCTTATCTGATGCACGGGAGATGTGAGAGGAGCTGGCAAGCAGCCAGCAGCTAATAGCAGCATAAAGCAATTTGCTGGGAAAAAAAAAAAAGAATTAACACCCTAATTGTCAGGCTGGAGAGGGTGCTGGGGATCGTGGAGAAGGGGGGAAAGAAAAAAAAAAAAAAAGACATTGATTACTCTAGATTTTAACAATAAAGGTCTGGGGAAGAAAGGGAGGTTTTGAGGCAATTTTCTTCTTTGTGTCCCGTTCTCTGGTACCCTCCCCCAGCTCAAAACCTCCAGCCAGAGCCTCAGGCACTCACGGGAATTTATCCGAAGATCTCTTCCTTTTCAGCATCGTGTCACTGCCAGATGCACCACGGGCTGCGGAGCTGGTCGGCACCACCACGCACTTCTGCCCTTCCCCTTCGAAGTGACACTGCGCTGGAGCTTCTGGAGGGGCGAAAGTCATGCTGGACAGAGCCCTGCGCGGTCCCACCTCGGAGCTGGGCTGAGCCGAGGGCAGAGAGGAGCTTTCCAAAGAACTGACCCTCTCCCGTTCCCAGGGAGGCTTTTTTTTTTTTTTTTTTTTTGGTGTTTCTTTCTCTGAACAAAGGGACATTGCTCAGTTATTATTATTATAATTATTTTTCTCCGAGCGACTGAAAGGAGTGCCTGGAAAGCTGCAGCGGAAAGCTCAGCCTCTTCCCACCGGCTCCACGGCGCGCTGTTAACTGGGATTAAGAAAGTCAACTAATGCTTCCCAGCACCAGGGTTTCAGCAGCACGGAGCCTCCCGAGGCAGGGAACCGCGACGGCAAATCCAGCCGGAGCTCAAGGCAGCAGCTGCCTCTCCCCGCAGATGCCATTTAACCCTGCATTTATGTGCGTCCCGCTCCTGAAATCCGGCTGGAAACCCATCGTGCCTCCCCTGCACGGGCACTGAGCGCTGCCAGCCCGAGCCGGGGCTCCTCTGCTGGAAGAGGCTCTCCCCAACCCCATGCGGCTGGAGCGGTGGCAGGGGGCTCCCAGCACATTCCAGGGGCTCCCGGCAGATTCCCAGAGCTCCCAGCACGTCCCGGCTGACCAGCAGATGAGCCAGAGCATCTCCCCAAAGGAGAAGTGCTGGGGGAACCAGGGCCAGGACGCGAGGTACCTGTATGATTTCTGATTAATCTTTGTGGATGAATGCTGTAAATATGAGCCGAGAAGATTTAAAAGAAAGCCACTGAGGCGTGCAAGTGAATTAATTTGCTTTTAGACAACATGTGGCTGGTTTGCAACCCTTTGCCAGCAGGACCACTATTCCTTTCCTATGCCAAAGACTGACCACGTTTGACAGACCCCTCCTGCCTGACTTCTGCCGTGGAGGAAATCTGAGCAAGAACATGTATAGTGAATTGCTAAATTCAACCAGTGCCACTGAAGCTCACCTGATCATTCAGACCAACACTCCCTACCTGGGCAGCACCCCCAGACCCGTGAGCTCCTCCGCCCTTTACATGTCGACAGCCAGGGTGTTAAAGGAAGGGGAAATAAATAAGCCAGACCTGGTGACTTACATCATTCTGTTTTTCTTTCTGCTCTTGACCGTGACATTCATTGTGCTCTTCATAAACTGCCAGCTGAAAAATTCTTTCTTTGCCACTCTCCCTTACGACAGATCGCTCCGGGAGGCGAGGAGCCCGTGGAGGACACAGGCTGTGTGACACTCCCCGTTCCCAGCGGGAGCAGGCACCGGGATCCCTGTGCCACGAGGAGTTAGTGCCATGTGCCAGCGAACGGATGAACGGATGTGACTCCCGTTAATGGAGGTGGGGGGGTGGTGGTGGAGGGAGGAGATGGCTGAAAAAGAAGCTGTCTGCAAATCCAAGCAGCTGTAAATAAAAAGCTCTGTTGTGCAGAGAGGGCTTTAGCAAATTTATACGGTTTTGTCCAAAAAAAAAAAGTAAATAATCGCCCCGTGATTCCAGATTAAGCTCTGTATGTATGCAAATGTCATCATCCACCCATTCAGTGGCCATACGAGGACAATTGTATTAACAACAATCTCTGATTTGGGCATCTGGTGGGGCTTGTTGCCCGTGTTTATGAAACTAGAGCATCAAATGGAACAAACACAGTGTATTTACCTCCCAGCTCCAGGCTGAGGAGATGAGTTTACTTTCCAGACTCATCTCTCCCAACTGCTGCTGGAGCTGCATGGTGATGCCGTGGGAGGCCTGCCAGGCAGGGGGAAAAGATGAAAAACGTTTATTTAGACTCCTGATTGTCATTCTGTTAAGGGTGTTTTTGATGTTTGAACACGTCATCCACCGAGTTTTAAGTTACCAGTCGTGTGAAACACTTAATACCTAAGGAATTTTCAACTCTCACAAGCTACAAAGGAAATCATTTGCCACGGCATGAAACCAAAATAATCAGGATGGGGGGGAAGTGGGGAGGGAAAATGAATATCATTAATACCATGTAAAGTAATGAAAGGGGAGAGCAGAATGTTCAGAGTTCAGCACACCAAGGGGGTAACTTCAAAAGCCATAAAACAGCTTTGCAGGGATATTTGCTTTCCTGCACAGCATCCCCACTCCTTGCTCTTCGTATAAATTAGAAGCAGGATTTATCAATGTGGCAACAGCTTGACTCAACACCTCCCTTTTAAATTATTAAAAATCTGAGTTTGTTCTAAAAGCTTCTGCTTAACCCTTAACCTGACATGCTGGTTTATAGGGGTTGATTCCTTGTAAACCTGCAGTTACAGCACAATTCCAGGTCAAGCTGCATGAACCCCAGAACAGCATCTGTAATTCCCACAAACAGCGAGGAAAGGGCTTTTTTTTCTTTACTTTTAAACTTTTTTTTTTATTCCAGTGGCTCAAAATACATCAGAATTGCAACTGTTCAGAAACAACGAGTCCTAAACCCTATTTTACCTCCAGTTTGGGGCATTGGATCATCTGTCAGTGGAATGGGGTTCAAATGGTGTAAGATGCTGTGTCCCTAAATACATTCTTAACCTGCAGAGTGCAACAGAGGAGCTGTGTGTATATATATTTATATGTACATAACTTATTTCATGCAGAAGAGATTTTACAATGCAATTACACACCCATAAGACTTGCACTCACAAAATGTGTATATACAGGAGTCTGTCTTGGTTACCATGGTTTATTTTGCTCAAGTTAAACTACTAAACAACACGTTTTAAATATTTTATTCCTTTACAGGTGGCCAATATTTCCTCTGAACCAAATTTAAACTGGTGTATTTCTGGGTAGTTACTCTAATGTAGAAAGCAAGAATAAATTCAAGTGTGTTTCTCGCAACCCTTTTTGAATAAATCAAGTTTTATCCAATCAGGCATTTCTTATTCATTTTTAAGTAACAGCAGCTTGTTTTCAGCTCTCAGCCATAATGAGTTATGGGGCTAAGAATTTCTGCTGGCAAAAGGCTCAGAGCCTGACAGAGCACATGTTGTGTTGCACTCTTTATTTAAATGTTCAAGGATAACTCTGGGATAATCCTATTTTTCTCCACAGTCTGATTGGAGTATTGGTTTTCTGGCAAAGGTTTTATGCATGCCCTGTGCTGCTCTCATCAATATCCAGAATTATTTCTATTGTAGAAGTTCCACTGATGATGTTCAGAATCATAGGATCCCAGAAGGGTTTCGGTTGGGAGGGACCTTGGAGACCATCTCACCCCAGCACCTTCCACCACACCAGGTTGCTCCAACCTGGCCTTGAACACTCCCAGGGATGGGGCAGCCACAGCTTTTAACCCGTGTGTGAGACACACATACAGAAAACAGGTGACAGATTCTGTTCCACCAGGCTCAGAATTCAAGCTGACCGAAAAAAACCCCACCACTTTCCAACCCCCAGCCCACAAGAGGAACCCAGAGGCATTCCAGGGGCATTCCAGAGGCATTCCAGGGGCGTTCCAGGGGCATTCCAGAGGCATTCCTTCACATGCTGTGACTGGCCCATGGAGTGCACGACACCTGCGGGGTCCCACCCGGATCCTCCATCCCTTCTGTCCCTGACACAGCCACACCATCCCCTGTGTCCTGCAGCAAATCCCACTTTCTTCCCAGTGCCTTTCAGAAGAGCCTCCCCACGCTCACGGCCCTGCAGCCGCCTCCCTGCTCCTGGGGCTGCTCCTCAGGGCAGACCACAGGTCGGGAATCCACTGAAACACGAAGGACGAGTAAAGCAGCACAAATCTGGGACACCAGGCAGGGTGGCCCCGGTTCAGAGGAGCTCTCGATGACATGCTTTGCTTTCAGAAGCTGAGCAGCTCCTCTAACGCTCTGAGGAGCACCAGCACACTCAAAATACACAGTGCTCTGCTGAGTCAGGACCTGCCTGGTAAATAAGGTCCTAACTCTCCTCCTGGCCAGGGAAACAACCCATCACTTCCCCCCGGAAGCACCAAGACCTTTTGTATCTGATGCCACCCTTCCAAACACTGGGTTTGTTAACATTTTGAGGACCCAGCAGGACCCATCTTCTCACATTTCCTACTCTAGGTGGGCTTCTCTATGGGCATTTTTCCTCCTGCACTTCCCCCCAAACAAAACCAGGAGCTGAGGGTTTTTTATACCCCACACCACATGGCCATCACAATGGACACCTGGAAAGGACTCACCTGGAGGACTCACAAGTCAGTCAAAGTGCACAGCAAGGCAAAAGAATAAATCCTAAAAGCTAAATATTCCACGTCAGCAGAGCGTGGGCCAGACCTGATCCCAGTGGATGTGCTGGCCAAGGGGCTCAGTTCTGCTGTGCCAATGCACAGTGTCCCCAATGTTCTGCTCGTGGGACTGTTCTCCTACACCTTTAGAGAGCCAGGAGCTTTATCTACCTGATACTGGAAACATGTGAAATGCTGGCAGATATATCACACTGAGAAGAGGGAAGGAAGAGAGGTTTGTTTTGTGTTGACAGCACATTTGTCTTTTGGAGGTTGTTTCTTCCAGAAACTACAGGTTTGGTTTAAATACGTTAATCCAGAAAGTCTCCCAGACAGCAAATTGCAGTCACATCTTTGGAAGTTTTTTCCTTCCTCTTTCCCTCATGTTTGCCCTCCTGGTAGCAACAAATTCCTCCCTGCAGGGCTGAGCATCTGCCCAGGAAGTGCATAAAGTACCACTGGTGAATTATCTTCATGGACACAACCTGTTCGCTCCTAAGCTTGCACTCCTAGGTTTAATACACTGTATTTACCTCTAATTTCTCAGAGGAAATTTAGAATTCCTCCTATAAAAATCTTTCAGTGAGACTGTTCACCAGACACCTCAAATCTCAGAAAAGCTGGTCTCCATTTGACAGAAAAGAGCCCATTTTGTCTCTTTTGTGTCTGAAGTCGAAGTCACCCACACAGCTTGAAGCTGTCTGGAGAGGCTCGTGAGTTTGCTGACAGCAGTTTCTCTGCCTAAAACCCTTCAGAAAAATGAGACTTTGCAGGAGTGACTGAATTACACAGCACTTCTTATTTAGTCCGTGAAATAACTTCTGTCGCTGCAAACAACACGGTTATTTCTCAAAAAGAAAACGGGGAAAAAAAGGTGTTTATAAGGAACAAAGGACCAAAGAGCTGCTAATTTAAAAAGTTTGGTTTTTTGTGGGTTTTTTTCTATATCTTATGGGAAAAAGGAGGAGTCCTGCACGGAGCAGGAACATACAATGGAGATGACCCACCCCTCCCAGCCATATACATTTAAGGAAAATACTGTAGCTAGTGATCAAAATTCCGGATAAACGAGAATCTAATGTGCTGTTTATATGATTTTCCATAGATTTGTCTTCATTTCTCACATGAAAGTGAAGACTTTCAATATTTTTAACAGAGATGTCCCCCCAGAACAGCTCACTGTGGGACTGCTCACCAGCAACTGCTTGTCCTGGGTCAGGTGTGACCATCACACTCGGGACACTGTCGAGATTTGGCTTCTTGCCATCCTTAGAAACTGCAGACTTACCTTCAGGATCAGAGATCAGGATTAAGAGAATCCCAAACCAGAGCTTTCCTTGGATTTGGACTCAGCTAGAGGTGAAGAACGTTGCTTAGAGAAATCCATGAACCTGCGGCCCTACAAGGCAGGTAAGAACAACGGGATGTTCAAAAAGGACCTGCTGAAACCACCTGGAAATTGTAAAACCCTGCAGCAACTGTCACATGATGAATGGCTGGCACAGAGTCGGGTTTCACTTCTGCTGTTCCCACAGCACAACGGGAAGCCCCGAGATTTCAGGTTCCAAGGGAAAGCAGAGCCGGCACCATCCCTGAGTGTGGTCCAACAGCTTTTTAATGCTGGCAGTGTCTAAAACACAGGCCCTAAAATCCCACAGGCTGAGGCTGAATTTGGCATGTTAAAGGAATGAGGATTTCCACACCAAGGGCATAGTTTGGGGGAGGCCTCTGGAGAGAGACTGATTTAGTGCACTGACTTGACCCCCAATCACCAGCGGCCCCTGAGCAGAACATCTGTCCTAAAAGGAACCTCCCAAATTTTCCTAATCTCTGTGAAGCCGTTTTCCCAGAGGAGTAGGATTTCCTGGGGAATCAGAGAAGGAAGCACTCCAGCACAAGAAAGGAAGATGACTCTTGGCACAGGGTATAGAACACCCAATGCTGAATTACTTTAAATGCCAGAGAGATATTCGCTTTTTTTTGAGCAGAAGTAGCCTCTGACTCATTTAACAATGTAGGTTGAAGAGGGGGTGGAAAAGGGCTGTTTCAACCAAAAGCTTTTTTTTTTTTAATCTCTGGAAAAACCCCATGAATGAAGAATTTCAGAGGTGATTTTCATTACTCACAGAGCTGCTACTAAACCTCTTCATTCCCCAGCAAGATTAGCAAAAACCTCTTCATTTCTATAAAACTGTGACTTACAACATTTAATAATCAAGGTTTTTTGTTTGCTTGCTTTTTACTTGTAGAGAAAACTACCAATGAAAGTCCATATAAAGTTGCTGGAAAGCCAACAAGCCACTGCAACACTTATTTTGAGATCTTGCTCACAAATTAGTCTGTTATTCAGGTTCTACTGTCCCAGGAAACCTTCTGGGGACTTTTACATGGCAATCATTGCCTTGGAAGCAAATCCATCCAAACAGTACTGGGGATACTAATACAAAACAGCAGCAGAAGATAAATTAAGAAAATAAATTATTACCTGAGTGATTGGATCTTCATATTCAGAGGGAAAAAAAGCTCATTACTGAGAAAATGAGAGAATTTGAGAGTATGACTGCAGGTGGCCAGATTAAATCCCAAAGCAGGAAGCCCAGACCAGCTGAAGTTGTATCAACACTTTCATTTCAGTTTTATACTAAACAAATCATCTCTCACTGTGGAATTGGGATTCAGTGGTTTTGTACTCATGCTGCCAAAAAAAAAAAAAAAAAAAAAAGATATTTAATAAATGCAACCCCCTAATTACTTTTCAACCTCTATTTCTGCAATACCTTGGCAAACAAGGGAAAAGTTTTCTTCCCCTCAATCTTAAAAGCCAAGCCAATATACAGCTCACTGAACTGCTCCTAAATTTACAATTTAATGTTAGAAGTCCTTGAGTTTCATGAGATCTCTGCACAGCCTTCACTGCCATTGCTCTGCAGCTCAAAGCTTGGCACATTCAGACACGATGAGTTGTTAAAAAATATTAAGGTTAAAAAAATGCCCAACCACCCCCAACATTGTTGCTGAAGTCTTATAGATAAACAATTTTTTGTACTGCCAAAATAATTTTTAGAAATACTAAGAAATGGATACAATTTGGGCTGGCTGCATTCTACAAGAACGACTCTTAAAGAAGGTGATGAAATAATTTAGTCTCTGCTTCCCAAGCAGCTTTGGCATTACCAAAAAGCTCCACAAAAGTATTTTAAAATATCAAGATCACTCCTTTGTATAAGGAGTTCTGTGTACATGGAGAGGCATCAGCAGCAGGAGTTCCAAGTGATAAATTAACCTTTGGAAAACACTCGAGACATCCTGAGTTACAGATAAATAAAACCAATAAACTCCGTGGGTTTTTTGTTTCGTTTATTGAAATATGAGCAGCAGTATGCAAAAAATATCTTTAAAAACATAACATAGCAAAACCTAATCATTTTAAAATTAACAAAATAAAAAGATGTTTAGAGCTAAATGAAAAAAAAAAAAAAACAACCAAAAACAACAAACCTCATTGCTAGAACTGTGTTTCCTACAATGTAAACAAAAGCATAAAGGTTATGCTTGCAACGAACACAGAAGCAGGTTTATGGAGCAGCACAAAAAAAGCAACATATTGTTGTAAATCTGATGGTTTGGTCTATTGACTTGAATTCAGAATGGGAAACCTTCCTAAACAGAAACTTCACAACTACAGAAAAAAAAAAGTTAGTCACGTTTGCTTTTCGAAGCAAAACATTTTGAAAACGTTTTGGTTTTTGGTGTTTTGTTTGTTTGTTTTTCTAGAAACCATCATTAGCAATCTGAGCAAGTAAAACAATATCCTGAAAAAATAATTATTTCAGACTAGGGAGGAAGCCTGACACATTTGAATGTCCTCTAGAGTTATAGTGCAAGGGTCCAAGTTAATCTTACACCCAACAATCGACAACTTTCACATTTTAATACTGGGGGGGGGAAAATACCGAATTGTAACAGCAGTTTCGTCATTGTTTTGCCTGCTGGGCTGTTCTGTTAATTTGTCTCTCATCAGTCACACTAGAAAATGGTCTTTTGGTCCATGTCAGCCCTCCCAGCCCAGTGCAGAGGATCGGTGTCAGGCACAAGGCACTGACTGACTGCCAGCACTGAGGTGCCCGAGGAGCAACATCCAGGCTGTTATCCAGGGACTGCAAAAGCCAGCCCAGCGAGGATTGGTGTCAGCCTGCTCCAGGCTCTGCTGGTGTTGCCAAAGCTGCCAGTCAATGCTGTGGTTCGTGCAAAGGAGACGCCCAAAAAGAAGAAATTACACAAAAAAAGCCAAATCGGTTTTCACTGAAGGGTAACAATCCAAGCTGGGCTACACTGGAAAGGCTCCTTCTTCCACTACCACACGACTGGGTGATTTAATTTCTCCAGCCCTCCACCTGGATAAAGAAGTGATTTATACACAGGATGCTGCACCAGGAGCAGCACTCCCTGCTCTCCCTGTACTTGACACATCATTAGGGTCAAAAAACTCTCCATCCAATCCATCTGTGCTCCGATATCTCATTTTCTATCAGCAGCACAGATGAACTAACAGGATTAGGAACACCATGAACCAGCAGCACGCAAAATTTGCTCACTAGAAAGCACCCACAAAGCTCTGCTTAAAAGGAACAGAGAAGTAGAAGGCAAACAAATCTTCCTGGGTTTGCTCCTGCTCCTGCCCTGCCAAACCAGCAGTCACAAGGATATCCCAGCATTGCAGATATTACAGCTGCAGAACATGGACACAAGCAGGAAAAATGCCAGAGCACTTCAGCACTTAATGACAGCATCAGAAGTGGGTTAACTGGATATTATTGCAGAAATTATGGTTCAGTGCACAGGCAGCCAATCTAACCACGACACCAGCACCAAGCACCAGCTCTGGCTCACAAACACCCACCTCAGCACCCATTCTTGAGTCACTCAGTTGGCCACAGATAAGCACACAAGTGAACAGAGATGAAGCCAGGTGGAAAAACTTCTTGGATAAAGTAAAATCTTGTACCTACAATTGCAATCTTTCCTTAATTCAACGTGCCATGGCGTTTATTACAAAAGCTAGTCAAGAAAAATAATACTCTGTAGTGTCAAATATACATATTCAGCTACTTGACAAAAGTCAGGCCCCGAGGAGAAGAAAACAGAAGCTGGATCCTGTGGCCAACTGACTTGGCATCTTATTCAATCAAAAGAACTGTCTGTGGGTTGCAGCTCCAAAGAATGAAAGAGAAGACCCCAAAGGTAAACAGCAATTAATGTTCCTCCCCTTCTCCTGAAGATGCACTTGTTGGTTTTTAAACACACTTACGAAACTGTTTAAAAAAACCCCAAAACACTAAAAAAAAAAAAAACACAACTCCCAAAACACCAAGTAATACAGAAATTCCTGTACAAGAGAACATTAGGGTTCTGCAGAAGTGTTACAGTTTATTCCTTTAAGGCATTTCATAAGAAACATTTTAAGGACACGTAAACAATTCGAATCCTTGAAGATCATTTGTTACGCAGGTACCATACGAAGCACGATTTGTCATTCAACAGAAGACACAAGAACTTGTGTAAGCAATCAATGTCTCAGGGTTGCAATAATTAACTGCAACACATCTTCCAATAATTATTTGCATATTAGAGTTTTCAGCCTCTCCTCCCAACACTGAACCCTTTGCTGAAGAGGTATTCAGGAAAGAGAAAAAGGAAGGTGAGAAGTTAAAAGATACAAGAGGTTTTTTCTGCATGCAAAGAGATTTTGTATATAATTCACTTCTAATTCTCTTAGAGTATTTCTTTCAGCCTCCTTTTTTATTATAAAAAGGGGGGAAATATGCATAAGTTATTTAACTGATTTCCTTTAGTGTTTAGTACAGTGTTTAAATTCTCCACCAAAGCTCACTGGTGCAAACTTCCTGAAGTTCACCAAGATCTTACACCTCGGTCAGGGCAATCCCAGACACACCTACAGGCTGGGTGGAGAAGGGATTTGGAGTAGCCCTGGGAGAAGGATTTGGGGGTGATGGTTGATGCCAAAGTCCCCATGAGGCAGCAGTGAGTGTTCACAGCCCAGAAACCAACGGCCTCCTGGATCGTGGGCCAAGGGAAGGGGATTCTCCCCCTCTGCTCTGCCCTTGTGAGACCCCACCTGGAGCACTGGCAACAGTTCTGGTGTCCCCAGCTTAAGGACATGGAACTGCTGGAGCAAGTGCAGAGGAGGCCACAGTGTTGCTGAGGGGACTGGAGCACCTCCCCTGTGGAGACAGGCTGAGAAAGCTGCAGAGGAGAAGGTTGTGAGGGGACCTCTCAGCACCTCCCCGTGTCTGAAGGGGCCTCCAGGGAACCGGAGAGGGACTCGCTGTCAGGAACTGCAGTGCCAGGACAGGGAGTAATGGGCACAAACTGAAAGGGGGAAAATTTAGCTTAGCTATCAGGAAGAAATTTTTCCTGTGAGGGTGGTGAGGCACTGGCACAGGTTGCCCAGGGAGGCTGTGGCTGCCCCAACCCCAGCAGTGTTCAAAGCCGGGCTGGGTAAGGCCTTAAGTGACCTGTTGTAAAGGGAAGTGTCCCTGGGGTTGGCACTAGATGATCTTGGAGGTCCATTCCAACCCCTCAGCATTCTGTGATTCCTTACACATGAGGAATTTCATCAACACATTAATGCAATCCTTCAATCCCACAAAGCTGCCAACTACAGTGACAAGTCTTCTGAGTGAACCCCTGCCATGAGGGCCAGGAGTGAGACCACCCTTTCATGCAGGCTACAAAGGAGGGATTCCTTTTGGTCATTACCAACAGGTCTGTATTAAATTATCTGGAAGTAAAAGCTTCTGCATTCAGTAAATCATTTGCTAAGCCACTCACAGTCTTCAAAGAGACTCAACCTCATACTGAAAGTGAATTAAATACAGTGTAATCACTAATACTGTGTAATGTCTACTGAGAGATTAAAAAGGCCTACACAGATCAATTCCAGACAGGTAAAATAAACTGCTAGAACACCAAAAAGAAAACAAAAAACTTATTCCTTTCCAAAAGTAGTAAGCACTGCCATTTACAAATAGTAGTGTTTATGTTAAAAAAGAGAAGGGTACCTAAAAAGAGATAGCCTTGGCAACCAAATCCAAACTGCATGAGTGTAAATCAAAGCAAAACAAGAATTACTACTCCAGAAACGTGCAAGATGTTTACCTTGTATCAATTACTATTTTAAATGGTGGTTAAGAGAGAGATTACAAAACCAAAGTGGGAAAAGGCTAAGAACTGCTATTCTGCATTAATATACAGTGTGTTTATGACAGCATTTTCCAATAGAAAATACAAGTGTTTTTACACCACTCCAATATTTGTAAAAAGTATATTCATGTGTACACTTAAAAAAATCACATTGTTCAATCTGAGGCAAATTAGCCGTAATAAAGTCTAATTTTGCTTATGACAGATGTCAACCTTAAGATGTTTAAACCACTATGCTAAAAATACAGCTTGCAAGCTGGAGCTGCACAATGCTCAAACACTTTCATAAACATTAAAAAAAAAACCCCAAACTATGATATGTATTTATTTTCGGAAGTCAGTCTTCATAACTCTTGTCCCTCCAGGACAAAAAGGTTTTCCAGTTAAGACATATGTCTGTTTAAGTTCTAGGGGAAGGAGGGGAAAAGTGTTCTGAATTTCTCAATAGACTCTTTTTTCCCTTAGGGCTCAACTGTCACTTAAGCATCACAACAACAATTTGAAATGTAAAACTGATTAGCTATACACAATGGAATTGGTCACAGAGGGATTTAAAAAAAAACACAATTAAACCATAAGATCCATTCTCCATATAGCTCACAGTATCCACTGGAAGTTGCTCTAGAATTAGAATAAGTTCGCTAAAAATAAGGCTGGAGATAGAATGTCAGCACTATGAGACAGATGAGATGGGATTAAGAGGAGAACCCATTTGTGTAAGTACTTTATCCAGCCACTGGAGGGGCCCGTGGAGGTGAATTTCTATCCAGCACGGGGTGCTCGTGACGTCCTGTCGGTGATACTCGGCTCCCCAGCCCTGCAAGGGGGAACACAACGTTAAAACAGCACTAACAAGAAGCAGGGAATCATGATCTAAGATACTCATCTGAAGGTAATTCACAATCTAGGAACATTTCTTATCTAAAGGAAGAAACCTGAGGCCGGGGAGGTCTCTGGGGAGCCTGAACCGAGCCTGGAGTGCAGACCTGCAGTGACCACAGGAGCTCTCTGCTCACTCCAGGAGGGCTTCTGCTATGGCCACATCTCTCTTCTGCCTCCACCTCCTGCTCCCTCATCCTCCACACTCTCAAACTGGGCAGTGTTTATCATCATTGACAAAATCAACATGACAGCTTTCAGACAAGGTGCAGAAAAACCCCTGGACTCCACACTAGATCTGAGATGGACAGTCTCTTCATTCAACAATGCTGAGGAAACTCCTGGGAGACAACAGCACAGCTTGACTTCATAAACTCAAATCAAGCCTTTTCTCCATAATCATTTTTTAAAATAATATTAATCAATTGGAAGGAGTTGAGTATTTTCTGCAATCAATTCTATTCCTTTCTACTCACTGTCTTTTAATGGACTTGTTATTCACTTTGTTCCTTCAAATTTCAAGCATGAGCTCAAATCTTCTTTAATAAAATTACAGCAACCACAATGATTAAATCCCTGTCCTGGATACTAAAGTAATTAAATACACAGCCAACATTCAATACAGCAATCTGTGCTTTTCCTTTCTTGCACTGATTTCCCTCTCCCCAAATTAAGCATTTTCAATGTACTGATCACTGAAAACACCCACATCAGGTCAGAATAGCTTTGTTACAGTGCTGATGGAATTTACTACTAAACACCCAAACCCACCATAAACTTTAAATGCCCTCAAAATAACTTACCTTTACAAAACTCATTCGAATGGTGCACATTTTGGTGAGCTCATATACTGCTTCAAATCCATGGTTGACAGACTGGGCTAAAAGCTGAGCAAACTCCTGATTGTTAAATATTTTCAGACTGCATCCACTGGGAATCTTGCACACAGTTGTTGGATGAAAGCCATGGTGGTAGTTGCAGTTCCTGCTCTGTACAAATATGCTGCTGTCACTCAAACACTCAGCATAGACTTCTCCACCAACATAGTAGAGATGAACTCCTTGAAAACAACGATAAAAACGTTGCAAGTGAGTTTGCTGCCTCTGATTTTGAGGTGGTTGTAGTTAATAAATGCTTTTTTTTTTTTTTTAAGTAAACTTTCTGCCTGAGCTTCTCAGAAAAGCTCTTTTGCTCACACTATAATATACTTTCTCATTTCAAAATACAGTAAGCTCGTGATACACCAGCCACTAGATGTCCTTCTCTGACCAGTTACAGAATAGAATGAAAAAGCTACTGCTTTTTCTTCTTTCAACTGTTATTTCAAGCTGTTTTTCTAGAGAATTTATGTGCCTTTTGAAACTCCAGGTTTATACAACTGGTAGCTTCTGCCTATGGCAATTCCAAGAGAAATAAGTGTGTCCTGGGAGAAGGGTCGGACATGAATGAGAAAGTACATCCATGCTCTGATTTTCACAGCATTTTATCAAGCCAAAGGAGAGGCAAGTCCAATTAGTTGCTCAACTTAATTACCATCAGGCTTTACCGACCTTAAAAATCAACAAAGCCTCTGGATTCAGCTATGCCCATTAATGTTTCCTTTCATGTTTTGAAGCCTATACAAAACTATTACTGACTAAAAATCAGTATATAAAAGCTGCTGATCCTTTCAGGGTCCAAACACCGATTCTCGCCTTCCTTTCCCCCCCCACGACTGCTGGGTGGGATACAGTTCTAAGCCTTCCCTGCAATCCACTGTGGACTATCCCATGGTTTGCCAGCTGATACTGTAGCAAGTCAGCAGATGCAAGTTAACCTTTCAGACAGCAGCAACTGCTGTGACCACTGCTGGCTCCACGGGGGACTAAGGTAGGAGGAGGTTGCACACAGGAACCACTGGCTTCAACAACTACAAAGAGCTGGCAGAAAATCTGGGGGGTGGGCAAGAATGCATTTGCCCAACACAACCCTATTTATTTTAAAAGAGAGGGAGTACCACTTCCTAACCACAGCAAAAAAGCTTAGCAGGTAGGACTGGGTGGTTTTAAGGAGGCAAAAACCCAAGACCTCTCAAACAAATGCCATAAATAAGTAGTATTTTATCCCCAAACAGTCTTAACTGTTGTCAGAACAACTACCAGAAAGTAAAGTTTAAGTTCCATAATTTCTGTTAGAGATGTAGACATTTTAAAGCTCATTACAACATGCTGATGGATCCTGGTTACACTGCTGACCTTGGGAAGATGCACAGGATTTCTCTGCCAATACCACTGAAAGGGGTGAGCCCAAACAAAAGAACCTGACAAACCACCCACACCCCAGGAATCAGCTGTTCTCCTTTATAATAGGGTTTTATTTATACATTTTCTTGGATAACTGCATTGCAGAGCCAAGTTTCCAACACATATCAATAGAACTTGTGGTCTCCAAATTATCTGCAACATTCTGCCATATTTATAGAAGTTTCTAATTTAAAAAGACTGTTAAGGGACAGGATGAATTTTCATCAAGAAGAAATCAAGATCAACTTTACCAAATGACCTCAGGAGATAAAGAGGCCACTAAATACGTGCAATAGAAACAGGGTTCCCTCCTCAGGACTGACTTGGTTACAAAAGAGAAGATATTCAGAAAAGCAGCACTGCAATTTAAGATAATCCAAGCACATGCCATCCCAGATGAAAACTGTGCATCTCTATGTGCTATCAGCCAAACGGCACAGGAAAACTAGAAGATCTTGCAAAACCTGCTGTCTCCAGGAATCCCTCCCACACACAAACACACCCCATGGATTCACTCAGACAAATGAGCCCTTGCAGTTTTGCATTAGCACTTCAAAGTCCTGCTGCCAACTCACCAAGATATTTGAACACAGACAGCAGGTAATACCTTGCAACAACAAAATAAAACAATCTTTGATATACTACACGGTGGGATGAAGAATTTGTTTTAAGAAGGAGATAGAATGTAGACTATCAGGAGTCCTGCAAAGTGTTGGTGCTGAAACACAACAGCTCTACATACAGATTGTCACAGGGGCTTGTTTGTTAGGGCAAAGGATAATCCTATTTGGTAAGGAAGGGGTAAAACTTAGTCTTTTAAATCAGTGCCAAAGAAAAATGTCTGCAATTCCTGACTAATTAGAATTAAACCATGCCTAAAGAAGTTGTCTTCTGATTCTGCAGAGGTAGATAATGTATCAGATCTCAGATTCCCTCTAGAACTCTCATCTGAGAACAGTCCCTGCTGCAGTGGAGAGGGTAACAAACCCAAGGCCTCGGGTTCTTAAGCCAAGCTTTACCTTTCCCGATGTGCCGCCGAGTGTTCTCGATGGTCGAGTTGCGGTTCACGTTGGAGAGCAGACCTAAGCAGAACCTGTTCTTGTTGTTGGAGGGATCTGTAAACCCATCGACCAAGACACTTGTGGAAGATGCATGAAAGGCCTCCCCAACACGATTATTTAACTCATAATACACGATGGAACACCAGTGTTTGGGTTCTTCGTAGGCAACGGGCTGGACATCTGCAAAGCAGCAAACAGAAAGAACAGTTTACCTTCCAAAACACCACCAGAAAAGTGAGAGCTCAGCTGACACTTAGGATGGGCAAGGAGTATCCTGATTAACATCTTCATAATTTTTATCTTCATGCATTTTAGCTAGTCTGCCGATTTTATAATTATTTCCCAATTTTAAGCTTGATATTAAATAAAAAAACCCCTACACACATACAAAAGCACTGTGATAGCAGGTGAGACATGATTCTCCTTCCACTTTTAAAAAAATCTGCTATAATGGGTATTTTGGGACTCAAATTTTCAGAGCCTTAGTTCATATATAATTCCAGCAACACTCAAAGGCAGCAGAAAAGAAAGCATTCAGCTTGTTGAAAGACCCACTGTTGCACCTGAGGCTTTGAAAACAAGAGATGAAAATAAACCAGGCAAGATTTATTTCTCAGTTTTCTCTGCTACAGCCCCACTTTGCCTTGGAGGACCTACCAGCAAGATTTACTGGCCCATTTGAAGTTATTCGTTCAGTTTGGTGCCAAAGTATGTAATTTTACACCAGACCCCACAACTTACCTCTGGTAGATATATTTGGCATGATTTGAGGGATCATTGTATTGCTTGTGTCCATAGACTGGGAATTATCCTGCCCCATTTGATCATCAGGGGGCATATAGGCAGGAGGTGGAGTATCAGCTACAGAGGTGAAAAAATAAGAATAAACCTCAACAATTTAGAGTATTTGTTCATTCTACAGTTGTAAACATACAAAAAAATCCTCTCTCGAACAAGAGATGTTAAAAAATTTGGACCCATTTTCAAAGTGCTCTGAAAACAGCCAGCTGTCTTTACAGTAAACTCCTTCAATAGCTGAAGTTTTACCTATGGGACTAAGATTGGATACCTTAAAAAAAAGTGCATTTTTCTTTTTGCCTCCTTTTTTTTTTTTAATGTAATAACTGCACTTCTGCAGCTGGGCAGGATGATTGTGGTTCCCACTTCTTGCCACACAAGCATTAGCTCTTCTTGCCTCCCCTTTTCTCCATGTTCAAAAATTAGGTAGTAGAAGAAATAACTTTATTTGCTGTAGCAGATAGAAGGCCTACAGCAGTTTTTGGGGGGTTTTTGCTGCTTCTGTAGACTGAGGTCATTATAAAAGTGGGCATCTCTGTATTCTTCCAGCAGCACCCTGTTGTGCTCCATTAATGCATCCATGCCAGTGACCCCAGTACCCAGCCAAGAGATACTCCCTGACTGGGACACTCTTCTGGGGGAACTCAGCAACCAGAAAGAACAAAGATGAGGCCACTGAGCTTTTGGAAAATAAATTGGTTTTCCCTTTTCTCACCCAAATCACTTGAAGTGAATTAATTTAGTCCAATCTGTTCCTAACAAAGATTTGCTATTTTTTCCAGTTAAACACCACTGTATTCAGAGAAAGACATAATGAAATTTCTTGCTCTGCCTCTTACATCAGCTTTCATTTCATTGCTAGATATTCTTGTAAAGTATGCATCACTTCTTCTATACTGAAGCTGTGCAAAATAACTCACCACTGTTATATCCACGACAAAAAAAATTGGAAAAATAAAACTACAATAATTAACTCTGACCAGTGACGAAACTGGGAAGAAACTCCCCCGAAATGCAAACGGAAGAAGCAATTTCTTACAAGTATCACAAATTCTGAGGTAATAAGTCACAAGAGCATGTGATATTTCAATTATATTTATTAAACTGACAGGCTGGACTTACCTGGGAGCTGAAAGGGACTGGATGGTCCCGAGCTGGCTGGGGAGCTGGGGTAAGTGCTGCTGGCTGGGGAAGGGGGGTAGGGGCTGTTTGGGGAGATGGAGAATGGAGTGTTGTTGGGCTGCTGGAAGGAGTCAGGGAACGTGGCGTTGTGTGGCATGTGGGGCTCGTTGTGGCTGAGGTTCCTGAACTGAACGAGGAGGCTGTGCTGGGGGTTGAATTCACTGTGGCGAGGCACTAACACTGGAGGTAGAACTGGAACAAACACAGAGAAAAACCAGGTAAATGCAGAGGAAAAAATGAGCTTGAAGGAGATACAAGTAACGTGCTGTTCTGCTCATCGTTATAATTCAACACTAGTGGGGTGGAAAGAGGAGCAGGGGGTTAATCTGACATGCCTTTACCCTGTCCTCCCTCCCTGATGTTTTAAATTATGCTTCACAGAAGACTCAAACTTTACTCTTGCAAAAATCACAAAAACACACATCTATCTCATGCAAGTGGAAGAATGACCTTTCTTTTCAAGAACAAGAAGCCAACAAAGCAAACCATGTGGCACCTACTGAAGTACTGATGCAGAAGTGCAAAACTCACTGTGTGAATGAGCAAACCAGTGAAAATGGAAATACAGCCTTTATTAGCCCAGTCAAACTATACAGTTACATATTGTCCCTTTCACTGAAGACAAAATTTATACTGCAACATAAAAGTATTGCTAAGCTGGAGTTTTAACTTTTAAACCCAGGGCTGCTGCAGTCTGGAATTCCAGTGCCACAGTTTGAGCACTGCAGTTTGCAGTGGAGTTACAACCACTTTGTGGAACAATAGAAGCAACTTTTCACTCTGCTGTCCACAGCAACATCCTTCATGTCTCCCACTTGCAACCCCAACCCTCCTTCCCTTCTCCCATGGTAGAATTCCTAAACAGCAGGCTTGTTACCTGACACAAATTTGGTACAAACCTTGCTCTGATCACCACTCTTGGCTCTATTCATCTCTGCTCATTAGAATTCAAGTGGGGAACTCTACCATCCAAGAATTTTATTTCTTTTTTTTTTTATCTCCTCAAGTCATGTCACTCACTAATTAAATAGCAAAAGAACTTCACCAACCTCCTTGCAAGGACTGAGATCTTTAAACAAGTTTGTCAAAGAAACCGAAGTCTTTTTAACACTGCTTTCTATTTTGCTAGAGATGAGGACTTTGTTACTAACTTTAAGGGTAGCAGGCTGAAGAAAGGGGATCTAAGGGGAAAATGTGATTAATCACAAAGAATGGACAACACACCTCCCCAAAGCCACACCAATAATGTACCCTTGGAACTTCCTCTCCCAAACTCCCACATACACCAGTTTTAATCAGTTCCACAGGACTGGAGGAGGGAGGGGACAGTAAGTGGTTACAGAAGATTTTGTGCAGTTGTAAGTCAGTAATTTTCCAAATACCTGGGCTCTCCACCCTCTTGTAGTGGTATGGATTGATGCAGACTTCCTTCTGTTTAGATCCAAAAGGAAACTCACAAATATCCAAGGGCTTCAGCTCGTGGTGGCTCTGGAGGTCGGGCCAGCGCCAGACGCGGCAGTAAATGACGTGGGGAAGGCCCTTCCTGTGGGACACCTGGAGCCGCCCGTCCAGGGAGCGCGGGATGGTCACGCACTTGCTGGGCTGGCCTGGGCTGCTCAGGGCTTTCTCCAGCTCTTCCATAGCACCCTTTTTCTTTTTCAGCTTTTTAACCAAAGCATCGACAGCTTTTTCTGCCCATTTTTCCTCTTCATCTCCTTGTTTCCAGCCCAACAGACGCTTTACAGCTGGGCTAGTAAAGGAGAACAAACTGGCCATTGACGTCATTGGACACAAAGTCTTCAAAAGGTTTGGTGGGGTTTGTCTGCTGGGGTTTTCTTTGTTTTTCCCAAATAATTGTCAGGGTATACCCAAGGCAGTAATTGCCACTGCCGAGCTGTGTTACTTCTTGGAGGCTGCCAAATGAGCATAGAGATGTCAGCGATGAAGTCCTCACATCAAAAATGATGATCAATCCCTCCAATTTAGTTCTGTTAAAAAGGTAAGTTAACAAGGAATTAGAAAACAAGTAAAACAAAAAGGCAGATAGTAAAAGACTCTCTGTTTCAACACCGAACCTGATTTTGTTTCAAAACAAAAACCCAGAAGTACTAGGACCCCACCCCAAAGAAAAGATCAGTCTCCAATTATCACATTAATGATTAGTGGGAAAAGGGACCAACAAGGGATGATAGGGACAGCATAGTTCATGTTATTGTTCCTTAAATCCATGACTTTCCTTTAGAAGGCAGGCTGGAGGAATATGCTGTAAAACTACCAGTATATCCCTGCCATGCTGCCTCACTAAAGGACTAAACCTGCTATGCAGGAACAGGGAAGAGGGAGGGTGGAACCAGCAGTTCCAAGGCCAGCAGTGCATTCTCAAATAGACCTTTATTTCCCAAAAGGAGAAAATCCTACAGCATCTGCTTTTCCCTGCTTTAACCCTAATTAGTTACCTCATGTTTTTGAAGAGTATTAAAAAAATTAGGAAGAAGCTGTAGATAGAGAATAAACCAAACACAAGTAAAGGAAGAACCCAATAAAAAGCTCCAACCAACCCACTCAGAAAGGTGGTCGACCCTTTTTTTTTTAGCTGGAGCTATTTTTATGCTGCACTTCCTTATATCTTTTAAGAAGAATATTTGAAGGGCTGGATATTTTTAGCCTTTGGCAAAAGAAAAAAAAAAATGTTTTCTTTTCCCCAGAAAAAGAGGAGGGGAGGGGGGGGAAAGGCATGACAGAGTAAGGACTAGAAATGTGACCTTTAGTACAAACTCTCAGAAAGGAGAGGAGCAGAAGAGCCCAGTGCAGCTCATGAATGGTGTTTTACCACTCCCCAGCTCCAGAGCAAATCCTCCCCCCACCAATTTACCGATGACAAGAGGAAATGATGTGCTGTGGCAACGAACTGATAAGAACTTGTAAAATCCCTGGGGAATACTAAATAAGCAAGTACAGACAATGAGCAGCTGGCAAAAAGCAAGAGCAGGGCTAAGAGAAAGGATGTCAATAACAAAAGATGCTTCCTCTCCTGCTACAGAGACTGCCAAACAACATTGTCTCTCAGCTTTTGATAAACCACGGGGAATTAGAGCACCTACCACGGCCCCAGACACCGAATGTGCACAGGAGGCACAAAGGTGGTGGTGCTGGTGGTGGGAAGGAGGATTGAAGCACCTCTGTGCTGGTTCTCTTAGGCTGCCACCTTTAATCAAGAAGATCTTTCTTCCTCCCATCTTTGATTCACTAAAAGTCATCTGATAAGGCTTTTCCGAGTGTCTGGGCACATTTACAAGCTCTCTCAGACACCTGCACAGATACTTTTACATAACAGAAACATCTACTAAGCAGCATAAAACAAAAATACAGCAAACATCCCTAGGCAAGGCATTTATGCACCACAGGTTTGTTTTTTCTGGGAATGAGAAGGTGAGGACAGCAGGGAACAAACCCAACTACACTTGGTGTCTCTTGACAGGAAAAAAATCCATTTATTTCACACAGTAGCTTAATCCCCTTGGTACCTCTTTTATTATTCAGCTTTGTTTCAGTAATACAGAGAAAAAGTGGGAAAACCAAAACAAACAGAACAACTGTTTGAAGAGCTTTCTTCCTAAGCTGTCATACAAACTGCAAAAAAAAAAAGAAATTAGGAGAACAAAAGTCTCCCACTGCTTCAGTAAGTCCCTAAAAGGTATTGAAAAAAGCAAAAAGCCTCAATTATGTATCACCTTATTTCTTCAGAAATACAGACATGTCTGCACTTTAACTCTAATGTAGTTCCCCAGAACTATTACACAGAAGAACCTTTGCACCCTTCAAAGCAACAGGAAATACATAAAGAGAGAGAAACTTGGCCGAGCACTCAGACTAAATTTGTTCTTTTACTGAGGATAAAAGTTTACTGTTCTAAAAAGTAAAAGCTGTTTATAGCTGCAACTCACTTTCAAGCCTTGTACCTTCAGTATCTCAAGATAACAGCAATTGCTCACAGCCCTAAAAAAGGAAATGAACCCACCTGGAGTCTCCCAGCAGAAAGAAGACAATTCAGAAGTTCTATTTTTGTTTCTCAGCTATGCTTTTAAAGAACCTAAGGCATCATCAAGGCAGAAGATGCACTAGAAATTCCTACAGTTAAGCTGAGCTCAAAGGAGATTTCAAGGAATTCCTCTTGGTCCTGCCACCCTGATCTATCCCGACAGATATCAAGCAATCAAGTTTCCAGACCTACAAGTCTATGTTCTATGATCATGTATAATTGGATATTTTATTTTGTAGTATTCTGAACACGGTGCATCAACTAGGAAAGCAATTTTAGTGGCTGCATATAATTTCAACATCATTTACCCACAAGTATGCTCGTGGAATAAACAACTAACTCAAAGAAAAGGAAGTTGGAACCGTTCTACCAAAATGATGTTTTGCAGTAACTAGTATTTGTAGGGCAAGTGTCAAGGGAATTTTGATAAATGACTCTGTCCTGTAAACTATGATTTTACAAATAATCTGCTTGGAGTCAGTAACATAATTAACTCTAAAAGCTTTACATTTGTTTGAGGGGCTATTCAAGAAAAGCAAAAAGTGTTCCAGAAGCATCGTAACAGATTCGATCAAAACTGGTTCAACTTCTTCAAAAAAGAAGTTTCTGCACACATCTTTGTGCTGTAAGCACTGAAGAACTAGACTGCTGAAGTTAAAATATTATAACATTTACTGTAACTCAATTCTGCCCCTCCATGAGCTTTCAAGACCTCTACTGAACAGTCATGAAAAGCAAGGGCGAAAAAGAAACCCTTGCAACGAAATACTTTGAGAAGTGCAAATGACACTGAATTGATCTCATTACACACCTTTCAGAAGTTCATCTTGGAAGGCAAAAATCCTGAAGCTTCACAGCTTTTGCTTTTTCTTAAGAAAACAAGGTAGGATTAAAAAGCTCCGTGAATCACGAGCTATTTAAGGCCACAAAGCAGCAGGTTCAGGTATTTATGCAGGAGCCTAACATTTTGATATAGAAACTGCAATTCATGTAGGGTTTTTAAATTTCTGAATGAGAGGCACAAACCACATTTAGAACATTTGCTTGTGTTTGCTGTAATTTCAGCATCTCATTTTCCCAAGGTTTCTAAGCAATCCTGCCATCTGCCAGGGACAGCCTCCCCAGAATATCTATATTTACAATCAATTTCTTCCGAGGCTTTAAAAGCCCCTGTTATGAGCTGTGATTGCAGCACAACAGTGCATCACTGTAAGGTTTGAGTACAGAAACAAATGCTTTAAAGAG
This sequence comes from Myiotriccus ornatus, assembly GCA_036023395.1. NCBI lineage: Eukaryota > Metazoa > Chordata > Aves > Passeriformes > Tyrannidae > Myiotriccus > Myiotriccus ornatus. Next base: position 9,018,194 of record JAYRBT010000028.1, on the reverse strand, counting down.
TCCCATTTTCATTCAGTGTTGCACAAATTGCTCCTATTGCTGCACCTCTACACACAGCTGGGAACAACTTTCATGGGGAAAAAGCTTTCTTAAGTTTCCTTAAGAAGCAGAGGGCCCATTATGCATTACCTTCTTTTATTAAATAAGTTTTCAGCTGAGCTATGGGAGAACATCAACTGAAAAACATGCTATTAGTTTAAAAAAAAAAATAGCCACAAACACTCTTTAAAGAGGGAGTGTAATGAATTGCAGGGGGTAGCATGAGGGGGCTTTTAATGGGCAAGTATAAAAGGAAGTAATCACTGTATCAAAATGAGACTTTGGGGCATGCATTATTTATACATTGAAAGGTCTTGTTAACGACTACAGCAAATGGAAGGAAACCAGTTGTGTGAACAGGGCCATTGTTTGAACCCCTTCTTAATACCTCAGCCAGTCAGATATAAACAGTTGACCAAAGCAGAACTTACAAAGTTGCATTTGATTTGTGAAGACACGACAGATATAGCACCTCTCACCTGCCATCACAAATACTAACTCCACTACCTTTTGGTGGTTCCTGTGAAATTTTCTCAGCTTACTCCATTAAACTGGCAAGTGTAGTAAATTCATTTGATTATGTATGAAGGAATCTTCTTTTGGCTAAAAGAGCAAGAGTCACTGCAGAATAAACGATGTAACATTACATACGGGGTAACTATTTTAATGAGAGGCACTTTTTGAGTAACACGTTCTGCCCTTGATTCCAAACTGATTTCCCACCTGCAAAATCTAAGTTTGAAGTACCACTAACCAAGCCAACCATCATGCCAAACAGCCTGGCAGTGAACAATGCTCCCACAGTTTATCCACGAGGATAAAACAGATAACAACTGCATGGTCCTCATCCCTTCCCACTGCCAGGACTAAGCTGGTGCTGCACAACTACAAGCTCTGTTCCTTTTCTGCTTAATTGACTTGTTTGCAAATTCAGGAAGCCTCCTGTAGCATCATACCCAACTGAAAGGAGGAACTTCGCTGCTGATGATTAGAAGCTGCTTTGAGACTCAATGTCATACTATAAACAAAGCACCACTCATAAGCAGAGACACAACTGGGAGTTCATTAGAGCTGCTGCAAATCTGCAGCTAAAGCTGTTCTGCACTCAGCTCTTGTGCTTAACTTTATTGCCCCATCAAGATCCAAAATGCTCAAGTATTTTGACTCCATTACACATCTTAATATACGACGTATTCATCCAGAGAGCTCAGAAACTCAACTGTAGTGTATTACAGCATATTATGCTTTATACATTATCAATACTTTCACCTGGTTTTATTAAAAATCCTCCTTTCCTTATAGATTTCCTGACAGGAACTATGTAGGATTGTGTTTGGGGTTTATTATCATTTATTATCATTTTCTTACACTGCAGCCCAGCACACAGGCCCCTGCAATGAGCATTTTCTTGAGAACAAATACAGAAGAAAAGTTAACTCCCCAGTTTCTCCAAACACATCAAGGATAAAATAAACCCTAAGATTACACCTTGGTTAAAGAACTTGGTTAAAAACTTGAAGGGCCTCCATGCCACAGTTAATCTACAGAAAAGATTTTTCTACAGTTGCAACATCTCAGCCATGAGGAATATCATCAATGATACAGCCTTTTTTTTCCCTCCTCCTTTTAAGTAAAAGATGAACGAAGATTTTATAAATTATATCAAAAAGAACTTGTGATATTTTCATCAGAACTAGGCTTGCATATCTAAATGTATATTCAGTTGGCCAGGATCTATGATAAGTGCTTTTATACCAGCACTAGATTTCTTCGCTTCAAACATGCCTTGTAAGGCAATATGGTCTAACTAATAATACATGTAAACAAGAACAGAAAAGAGCTGTCTGGTATCTTCCAAACTTTTACTAACCATGACTGCCCTCCAAACAGGAAAATAAATTGACAATTTCAGACAGGGCTTTCTCACACAACACTTTTCATTTCCACATCTGTCCACCATCTAACACAGCTTAAAAAAAAACAACAGAACAAAAACCTGAAGCATTTAACTCTGTCAGGCCAAGCAAAAGCAGCAAGAGATACAACATACATGGAAAAAGTGGAAAGAAAAGCCATATAGTTCAGATAGCAAAGTGAAAAAAATGGGAAAATTACAGTTTTCACAAACCCTCAAGTATGCTAAAAAATTAATAAGCTGGACAAAGCTTTCCAAAAATTTAGATGGTCATGTGCAAGGCCCTCATTAAAAACTAAGATCCTACATATTATGACTTGGGAACAAAAAGCAAAACCTGAAAGAAGGGACACTCATAAAGCTTTAAAAGAGGAAGAAAAATAAAGATGTATGTGTGTGTGTGTATACAACCCCACTCCAAGTGAATTGCAATAAGCCTGTGACAAGTTCACAAAAGCTCCAGGATTGGAGGGAACACTGACAATAGTAACTCAGCGAGGTCTTTTTCTCCCCCCGTGCACAGAATGAATGAATGGCAAAGTATTCTAAATTTGTCAGTTTGTGACATGCACTGACCCAGAATTCAGAGACACTACTTCATAGCTGCTGTATCAGTAGCAGGGACTGTGACAAAGCTCCTCTGTCAGGGATGACAGTGCTGGCAGGCTCAGCCTTGGTGGTAGGTCAGTGGGGATACAGCCTTGGCAGGCACCGTCCTGCCCCTGCCAGCCCACGCTGCAGTGCCAGCCCAGCTTCCCTACGTGGGCACAGGAACAGGGCTAAAAAAGCTTCCAGAGAACTGTGCAGCAAGTTGCACTGTGACTAAAGGCAACTGCAAAAGTCTTAAATTACTGTTCAACTCGGTTTTAATGAGCTGTTTAGTGTTAGCCACGGGGATATCTGAAGTGCTCGCAGCTCGCACGGGAACAAATCTTTTCGTTCTGGGCATGAGCTCCTTACCTGTTCATATCAAAAAATCATATAAAGATCTTTAAAGAACCATTAACAGATTAAAATTCATCTCAGCCAATCTATCAGAGATATTAGAAGAACTTGTTCTTTAATTAAAAAACCCAAACAAACACAAAGCAAATGAAAAACAAGGCCTTAACTGGCAGGAAAAGAAGATATAGGACAGCAGTATTTCTGCAGGTATGTCATTCAGCCAAGAGCAACAAAAGAGTTCTCAGCATTTTCTCATGACAACTAGAAAGAAAATATACATGACATTTTTCTGAAATTAGAAGTGCCTTCTGAAATAATAAAGACCACAACATAATTTGCAAAGAACAGTCACATAAGCCCCCAAAGTCCCTTAACGGAGCACGAGCAGCCCATCTTGGGAGACAGAACCTCTTCCAGTTCAAATACTGTTCTGCACAGATCACCCACTCCAGGCGCAGGACTAAAAACCTGACTTCACAACAAGTAACCAAATAGCAGAGGGTGCACAGTTACAGTTCCTTCAAGTTCCATCAGAGGTTAAAACTCCAAACCTCCAGATAAAAACCCCACCCAGCACAGCTGTACACAGCAGCACGCCCTGCTGCTGGGAGCTTTTGTCATCCACAGAAAGAAATGCAGAGGAAGCCTCTCTTCCTCCTTTCCCATTTCTCAGCCCCATCGCCACTGTCCATCTGGGCTTCCACTGGGAAAGTTCTCTTTAGAAAAAAAAAAGAAAAAAAAAAAGACAAACATTCCTCCCTCAAAAGTATTTCCTCCGCATCTGAAAGGAAAAGAAAGGTTTGACAAAGGCAAACCCACATGGTTTGCTGGGGTTTTGTTTTGCAGGTATAAGTGGCATTTAGCAGCAATTTCAAGGCCAAGTGAACAATATTTTAATATCAGAGGCAGGAATAAACCACTATCAAACGGTAGGGATTAAGACATTAAATCCAACACAGACAGGGCACTCTCAAAAGTTACAACACACTAATTATGAAACATCTTCAATTAAGCTATTTGCTGCTTCTATTAACTTCCACTACCACCAGCTGCCAACTTCATAAAGCATTACAGCTTTTGATGAGCACAGGCACGTGACTGCAAGTGTTTGCACCCTTTCCTTTACTCCTCTTGAATCAAATTCTGTGATTCCTCAGAACACCAGGAGGACATTCTGTGCAGAACTTCCATAACTGACACATGTAAGAACAACGCTCATTTCAGTTTTCAGTATTTTTAAGCCACCCATGGAAGATAATTTATCTGAAATTAATACAGGAATGAAAACCAGCAAGAGATTTCATGTAAAACCATCACACACTGACAATTTAATTTGCCATGACAGATAAAATTTTGCTGATGCAAATTTTGACGGTTATTCCTTGGAGGTTTCGTTAAAGCAGTGAGCCCAAGTGATTCACTGAGTAGAACCTCTAAATCCCTACAGGTTCCACCAAAAGATTCCACAACTATTACTGAACCTATTCAACAATATATTCCACACTACTGCTAAATTACTTCTTCCCTCCATTTACTGCGACGTACTGTTCAATCACCTTAAAGTCACACCAGAAACCCCACAACTGGCACAGGGCACAGATCACTTGATTTCCCGTCTTGTGCTTTTAACCGCAAGACCATATTTCCTCTATCAAGTTTTACAACCCACAGAAATCAAATATGTAAATAAATAAATAAAATCGCCGTCCTAAATCGCGGAGGCCGTGCATCTGTTGTCAGGCAGCTGTCAGGCGAGCAGGGCCACGGTGGACAAGTGTGTGTTTGTGTGAGCGTGAGGAGCCCGTGTTTGTGTGCCCTCACATCGCCTCCCGCCCCTTTACCAGCCGGGCGGGTTTGCTGCTCTCCTCTCGCTCGGCCAGGCCTGACTTCAGCCAAGAGCGAGCTCTCGTCTCAAAAAAACAATAAAATGATAATGATTAAAAAAAAAAAAACAACAAAAAACAAAAAACACGAGCAAAAACTAAGGCGCAACCCCCGCGAGGCTCCGCGGTGCCCGCACCGTCCCCACGCGTGCCCGCGCTCCCCGCGGGCGGCCCCGCGCTCCGCTCTCCCCCCTCACGGCGCTGCCCCTTCCCCCACACGCCGCTCACCGTCCCCTCGCCGCCCCTGCCCGCCCCGGGGCCACCCTGTGCCGGCGGCCCCGCGCCGAGGCCTCGGCCCCGCGTCCCCCACAGGCCGGGCCCGCACCCCCCCCCGCCTCCACACACACATACACACCTCAACCCCGACCTACCGGGCGCGGAGCAGCGGCCTCCCCGGGCGCGGCGTCGGTGAGGGGCTGGGCCGCGGCCGCCGCTGGTGCTGCTCTTGCGGCCGGACTTGTCGGCGGGGCCGGGCCGGGCCGGGTGGGAGCGGGGCCGGGAGCGGGGCCGGGCCGGGAGCGGGGCCGGGAGCGGCGG
>JAYRBT010000028.1:8995667-9012775 GCA_036023395.1 Myiotriccus ornatus | reverse complement strand
CAAATAAATAAATAAATAAGTAAATGAGCGTGCGGAGTTCGGCGTCCGGAAAGTACCGTACCACATCGCGGGGGGGGGATAAGGAAGCCCCCCCCTCAAGCCCGCGCTGCGATGGCGGGCGCTGCTGCCCGACCAGCGGCCCACACCGGCCCCGGCCCACAGCTTGGGGGCTGTTTTCAGAGTTAATTAGGTTAGAAATGAACTCTGACATCACCGGGTCCAAGCTATGAGACCCAACACCATCATGTCAAGCAGACCACGGCAATGAGCGCTCAAACATCTCCAGGGACGGTGACTCCACCACCTTACCCGGGCAGCCCTTTCCAATGTCCGATCACCCTTTATGTGAAAAAATTCCCCCTAATGTCCAACCTAAACCTCCCCTGGCGCTGCTTAAAGACCACGTTCTCCCATCCTCTCACTTTTTATCTGGGAGAAGAGCCCGACCGCCACTTGGCTACAACCTCCTCTCGTGGAATTGCGGAGTCAAAAGTTCCCCCCCGAGCCTCCTCTTCTCTTTCCTGGGATCGTGTTGGGGTAGCTGAGGTCCTTCAGGGCGCTGCATCTCAGAATAAGTTACTAAAACCCCATTTAAAACTTTAGGAAAACGTGTCAGCAGAGTTAGGAATGGCTCTAGAAAGGATTTTCGCATGGATGGGGATTTTCACACTGTATATAACGCCAGTATGGGACCAGCTCACTGTCCTAGCTGTGTGAAGTGGAAGCGAGCGGTGTTTCCTCGAAGTTATTTCTGAACAGCACAGAAGAAAGTTTCAGAGAAACACCAGGCCAAAAACACCTCCAACGTGCCACAGCAGTGCCTGACCTTGGTTAAGCATACTGCAGGCACAAGGGTTTCTTCTCATTTTTAACCGAGTAAATTGATTGATTCAAGGGTAGATCAAAGAAGAATTGGGTTCCACGCCATGACTCGATGTCAGAACGTTTTAATTCTTTCAAATTGCCCTCAATATGCAACCAACTTTTGGAACTCCAAGCACGTGAATTTCCGCTAAATCTGAATACTGAGCTGACTTCCACTGAAATCAGTAATAAAAATCAGTTGTCCATGCGAAGGGCTCTCATGGCGGGGAAGGACTGGCCAGGTCTAGTTTGCCTTACAGAGCGACACGTGCAAGGCAGAATCACGCTCGGCTCTGCTCGTCAGTTCAGGCCCAGGTGGAATTGCTCACCACAATGTATTGTTGAGGCCCAAACTCCGCTGGCTTTGAGAAATTTAGCTTTTTATGGGCAACAGGAACATCCACAATTAGAGGAAAGTATTTCACACTTCAGGCCACAAAGTGATTTTGAGAGGAAACTTTTCCTACAGGAAGATTACTTCATGACCCAAAGGCTGCTTTTCTCAGGGGACGCTGATCGGAGCTGGTTTCAGACATGCTACTGAATTAAGCTGAGTCCTAATTTGATCACTACAGAAATCCCTGCAGAAGAGTTCCTTCCTCTGGCAAAAAAAAAAAAAAAAAAAAAAAAAGAAATAAAAATTGTGTAGGAACAGATATATGGGGCAAAAATCATCATTTCTATGTACATTTGTGTCTCTGTTACCACACCATCTTGTAGCAGTTAGAAATCTGGCATGCCCATTGCATCTGGAATGCCAACTGAATCTTGCTATCACATTCCTTTTGGAAGAAAGAGAAACAAGAAAATGTAATGAAAAGTGGTTTATATATATATATATGTATATATACAAATACATATATAATTAGGCTAAAAAGAAACCACGTGAAATCCCATGTTTTATTTGTGTAAAATTAAGGGTAAAAAAAAAAAATCTACCAGAAAGAAAAAAAATTATATGAAGAAAAAGCAATGTGGAGTTGATAGAAACAGGGAAAAATATCCAGCGAGCCAAGCTGAAATTTCAATTTCAAATATATTTGAGCTTTGAAGAAATTTTCATCTGTTTCAAAACTGTGTGGCTCATCATTTTTGATTTAAACAGAGGTTCTTAGGAGGTCAATTAATAGCTCAACAGGATATCTCTACTAAAGTTCATGGCAGCAGTGAAGGAGCAAGGCTTTGGTGTAGTTTAGTCCCAGAACAGAGCTAACCTTTGGGGACTCCTCTGTATCTCTGCACCAGCAATTGTTCTGCTTTGGCCAGGCAGTCCAAAATATGGGACAAAAAGAAAAAAGAAAAAAAAAAAAAAAAGAAGCACAACCGTTGGCCTTTTCCCAAATCTTTTGTGTAACTTAATTAATAAACCAAGTAACAAACAACAAATTGGCAGCAGGCATTTTAGGTGTTGTTCATGTGCCAGCCATCGTGCCTCTGCAAAACAAAATGTTCTCTGATGGAGGAGTTACAAAACGGTTGTGCGCTGGGGGTGAATCACAGAGCTCCCATGTGCTTCCTGCTGCGGAGGGTTTGGAGTTCCAGGGGCGAGGAAAGCTGAAGGTGTGCATGCAGCAGTGTGGGAGAGGACAAGGAAAACTCTTTTTCCAAAATTTTCCCAAAACATTCTCAGTTTAGAAAGATTTAGACGTGTGCTTGCAGCACACCCTCCACAGAAATCGTTGATTCTTGAGCACAATACACAGATTATTTTGGAGTGTGACAGCAAGAACTACGAGACACCAGCCAAAAAATAAGCTTCCTTTTTTTTTTTTCATGCCATTTTGTCACAGACCAATGTTGAATGGGCAGATCCCAAATGACTGAAGTCAAGTTATCTCCCTGTAGTCAATGAGAGACATAAAGGAGAAAGGAAATTTGGTATCTGATGATTCAGGTCTGTTTATCCTTCGGGTCACAGGAAAATGAGCACCACTTTCACCACTACCTGTTCATACTTGGTTTCCATCCCCTGGATCTCTAGTGCCACACTCCAGTGGGTCCACTCTAATAGCATATCAAGTTCAGAAAAGGGTTTAGAACAGGGAGATTCAAAGCATCCTGAACACATTTTCCTAAAATCATGTGATTTCATGAATTCACGAATTTCACAACTCATGGGAATAGCAATCCTATTTTAGCATCATCAAACCTAGATTTCCCAACACGTGGACAAGCAGCTGTGATAATCCATGGGAAAATGGCTAGCTAACCTCCCCCTTCCCTGAATGTTTTGATTATTAAAATGTGTTTGGATTCTGCAGAGATAACTGCACACGTTTATCCTTTGGGTCCTGCCTTGTAAAGTCAGCTCAAGTACAAGTACCTGTCTGACATTCCTTCGTGCACGGGCTGATGGCAATGAGGACAGAAAGTTGCCTTCTCATAAAGCTGTAAAGTTCTCATAAAGTTACTGTAGGTGTTTACGTCAGAGGGAGTGAAAACCTCACAGTCTGATCAAAGTGCAGAATGACTAACTGAAGAACTACCTAAAAGTATCATGTTTGAGAACTTGAAGTTCAACAAGTATCTTAAATTCCATTATTTTCATTTTACTCTCCAGGTTTTGAATATGACCCCTATATTTCTTAATGAGATTTTTGGTTAGGAGTTTGGTTAGGAGTGAACAGTTTGAAAACTGAATAGATAGTTTCAATTATAAGGAAATAGTTTTGGAAAAAAAAAAAATAGTTGCTTTATTATGAAACTTTGGCCTTCCTGTGACTTCTAAAATGACTGTATTGTTCAATTTAATTCCCTATCAGCTTTCTCAGTTGCTGGGGGAAGAGGGAGAAATGTCATTTAAAAAAGAAATACATACATATATGTGTGTGTGTATATATATATATATCTATGAAAAGAGTTGTAATGTCTCTACCCATATTAAGCATTTGCAAAGCACTTGATGTTAAAAAACCCTGTAGTGTGAAAGATGGCTTGGATATTTAAACCAAATCTAGCTTAAAAACAGGACTGGGGGAAATGGATAGGATAGCTGAAGAAAGTTCCACTCTCACAGCTGTCAGCTGAGAAGAAATGGGGGAAGGGGGAAATGCTGCGAAAGGAATTCTTTTTTTTTTTTTTTTTGGCAGTGAAGAGAGGAACATGCCATCCCTGTTTGAAAAGTTTCAGGGTGGGAAAGGCTAAGGAGGGGCTAACATACTATACATACCTTTACATTTATTTTTGAGGCAGAAAAAAGAGTGTCGTGGTTGAGCAGAGTTCAGCAAAGCGCAGAGGGAGCTGCTCCGGCCATTTGGTTCTCTGAAATAAGCCCACAATTTACAGCAGGCTGAGAACAGCAGTAGATGGTAAGTGGCTGCCTCACAACAAGGAGGCAACACAAACACTGTGTACCTTGCATCACATGTGTAAGAAAATAGAAATAAAGTTTAGGGTCTGAGGGAAAGATATGAAGAGTGTTTATCGACAAGGCCCTCGGGGGTGGAGGCTCCTCTGAGGTTACACTCACTGGTGACAGCATTTGAATTCTCAGAGAATAAATTAAATACCCTGTTATTGCTACAGCCACACTTCTGGCTACCTTGGCACATCACATATCACTACAAGAAAAGGGAGGGAAGAATTAGTCTTGTTTGCTGAAGCTACAGATAGAAGATGTTAACATGAAATTGTAGACCGGGGGGGAGGGGAGGCAAGCCAAAGGTGTCATGCCCAGCAAGGTTAATGCTGCAAGCTTTGCTTCCTAGACTGGAAGAATAAATGGGATGAGACATGTAAGTGAATAATGGTACATCTATGGGGATGTGAGAAACAAAGACATTATTGTATAAAGGTTTTGTAAGTTCAGCTCCGTTGTGTCTTTTCACACTCTACAGAATAAAATTGTCAATATACTGGGGATGGTGTATCCAGCTGGCCAGATCTGAGGGTCAACTAAGGATGCAAAACTAGACACACAGCTCAAGAAAAAAATGCCTGAAATGCATATAAAAAAGGCAAAATCTTAAGAAAGGAAAAGAGACTGCAGGAAGAGTAAGATGTGCATGAAGTTATGAGTAAGGGAAGCCTCTTCCTGAGAACTGTAAAGTCCACATCAGGGTGTGAACCATCATCCATGACACCTGTGGATAGAGTCCAGTCAGGGCACAGTACTGCTAAATGGGATCTGCTTCATGGAAGGGGGTGGAAACCTTCCCAGAGGAATGGAAAATACGTCCCAGCTGATTAACACTAAGTATTACACTGCTGTCAGAGAGGAAATGATAAAGAAAATAATTTTAAATGGCACAATGCCTTTGAATATTCCTCCAGCTTTGCTATTTTTCTGGGCCATCCCCAGCCTGCCCTCACCATTGCATCAGCAGTACAGAAACATGGAATGCTCTCATTCCTCTAAATCAGTGGGTTTTGACTATTTCCAGAACATGACCTCGCATTATGAGAACACTTTCTGGAGTCTGACACCCACTACTAAGCTCAGAAAAACGTTACCTCCTGCCTCCTAAAAGCTGTCTGCAACAACCAGACCAATTTCCTGCGGACAGCAGAGAAGCTGGACCAGGGAAGTGGGATAGAAAATGCAGTACAGAAAGAGGATGATGCTATAACATCACAGTGCCATTAACCACGTGATCACCATCAGCTCTTTTTCCTCGATGAAAACTCTGCTCCAAGTTAGCCATGAACAAAATTGTGTCTTCTTTTCCTAAAGATTTACTCCCTCCCTTCCATTTGTTTTACATCCCACACCATTAGCCAAACATGGAGATTTTTGGGTGTATTCTTCACTCTCATCTCCTGCTCAGTCCCAGTTTTCCCTGGGGTTCTTCACCCCCCAGCCCAAGCTCTGCCTTCTGAGCGTGGTCCCTTCTGGATGTGTCAGGCCTTTGGGTGGGACACATTCTGCCTTGGGGACAGTGAGGAGATCTAACACTGAGCCTCACACTCCCCATAACCATCTGCTGACAGTCATGAGCTGGAGTTTCATTCCTTGCAGCAACAGTAGGGACCAACATCCACAATAACTGTGCTCTGAAAACTTGCATTTGTGGCTCCATGGCCAAAACCACAGGAAAGCTATTTTTAGCACCACAGAGCTCTAAATAGTGGAAGCACTGAAAATGCAGCTCACATCATGGGCCAAATTCTTCTCCTGGTTACACCCACTCTATGGAGAAGCTTCAGTATAATAAACAGAGACGCTGCAACACAGAAATTACTTTTTTTTTTTTTGAAAAGAGAAGCTTTTGCTTACGGGTAAAACCCGTATTTTAAGCTCTACATGAAGAAAGGCAGAAGGAATGGTTTGAAACAGAAGTGCTCTGCGACAATAATTGTACCTGTTACAATCAGGGTAATTCTCCCCGCTGTGTGTGGCTGAACCTTACCCAGAGCTGCCATCTCTCCAGTCATTATGCAGATACTTTTGGCTTAGACCAGTGAAAAGAACAGAGTTTATCTGCATCTCGAGAGAAGACACAGCAGAGGAGCGTAACCTATGAGTAACAAATCAGGTTTTAATAGCCAGACTTACACTTAATTACTCCCAAGCCAACTTTCTAACAGCCGTTTTATCACCCCAGGATTTCCCAACCCCAACCAATTAGAGACGGCAGTGCAGAGCACTCAGCCTTTCTCAGGGAGGAGCTGACAGGACCTGACTTTCTCCTTCTGGGTGTATTTCTGGCAGAGTCACCAGTTACAGGACGCTGGGCCTTTAGAAGTTGTATTTAAATTTTGTGGCACACTTAGGGACACATCTTTTATTTTTTCTCCCACCCTCATGACCAAATAGTTGGGTTTAATAATTTCCTCTCCCATATCAAGATCTGTATACACAAGCATAATAATCATGTCTATTGTAAAATTAAAGTGCTTTTGGGCACAGTGGAGTGCAGGTTTTGGACAGTGTGTTGCAATCTATTTGCTTTCTCTTCCCAAAATTTCTACAGAACTTTGGTTTTTTTGGTTTTGTTTTTGTTTTTTTGGGTTTTTTCTTTGCTTTGCTTTTTGTTAGGAGAAGAGGGAACCGGCTCTAAAACAAAAATGAAAAGTTTTTGGAAAAACCAGTAAGATGAGAAAATCACAAAGTAGTAATACAGTAATAATAATGTTATTTCTTATTCATTATTCTATTGTTGATGAGTTTTTCTTGCCCTGTTTAAGCACTGCCCTATGACATATGTTTTAAAAGGAAATACAGGAAGGAAAATCAAAAGGCAAACAACACATTTTCAAACTTGGTTACGTTCTTTCAAATCTGAAACAAATTAGGATTATTATTCTTATTATTGTCTAAACACCTTCATATGTCACAGAGTAAAGGGTAAAAACTAAGATCACAAATGCTCCAGCTGCTCAGCTGGGCCCCATGTAAGGCACTGCCACTAAAATAGTTCACAGCCCTAATTACAATTCACCACATCTTGGGAATGACATTTAGGATTCTTGAGGAGCTTTTGGATAATTTTTAGACTCGGCGTAGAAGTTCAGCTGTCACAAAGTCAGTTTTATTTTGTAACAGATTTTATCCTTTGGAATGTTATGTTTGGAGTGAGCTGTAGATATGGAAAAACACATGCAATATAGTTTGCTTACCCGACTGAAATATAACCCCTAAAACAAAGCTGAAACTTTTTTTTTTCCCCTTTAATCTTCATATTCCAGCCCGTGCTTGTCCACAGCTATTTAGATTTGGAAAGGGGGGCAGGAGGAAAAACTCGCCCTTACCACACTATTCTGACTCCATTAGTGTAGTCAGAGAGAATTCCTTCTCTCTCTCTCTCTCTCTCTGTCTCTCTCGGCAGTAATTAAATAAATATTTAACACTGCAGGATTTAACTGGAATCCCAAAAGTTGACAATAGCCTGAGCTCTCGGTGTGGCTCTCTGAGGGGTTCTGTTTGCACAGGGGTATATTTAGATCCCGGCCACATCGCCCACTTGCATTACGAATAGTTCAACACCCCCACCCCCCCTTTAAAAAAATACACCCAAAAAAAAAAAAAAAAAAAAGAAGGAAACCAAACAAGAAGCTCAGTAAAATCTGGAAACTCTGTTACAAAGTGACGCCATCTCCGCGAATCTCCTTCCCCCGCTGCAGAACTCCCGGGAGCGTCCCAGGCGCAGTGCCGGGCGGGCTCCCCTGAAAACAGCCCCGACCAAGAGCAGCAAGGAGCGAGCGCGGCTTTACCTTCCAGCAGCTACCGCAGCTCCGCGTTCTCCCCCTCTACTTTTGTCTCTAGCTCCCTCGCCGGCGAGCCCTGTTTCCCCCTCTCATGGTGCTGGCGGCCGGGGAGGAGCCCAGCGCAGGGTCCGGTGACACCCCCAGAGCCGCCTGCGGAGGCTTCACATCCCCGCTCCGCGGGCTGCCTGCGAAACTCGCGTGTCGAGCCTGTTTTGGCTCCCTCCTCTCATCCTGGAATGACTCCCTTCGCTGCCATGCAACGCAGCCATCTTTTGCGCCGTGCCTTTCCTGCAGTCCGTAGGTTTTCCCGGTGCAAATCCCGGCTTTGCCAGAGCAGGCTGATCGCTTTTGGGTGATTAATTTATCTAGTTTGCGAAATGGGAACAACTGCAGTTACAGGGCATTGGCTCTTTGCATTAAGTATCTCTGCACTGAAAGAAAACTCACAATCTGAATGCATTTAATGGATATAAACATATATATGCATGTATAATACATATATATACACACATATAAATATATATACATATAAATATATATACACACACATATAAATATATATATAAAATATATATACACATATTTAAGGTACTCACGTGGTATATCTATGCTCACATGCACACACACACACAGCTCAAAATGGGGCAGTTTAATTAGAATAATGGCGCTTTTCATGTAAAAATCACAGTTATAAAGTGTGAATGATCTTCATTCCAGGCCTGTGTTTGCATTTTACTACTCTGTGTGTGCATAAACAAAGATGGCAGAAACAGAGAGTAACATCTGTAAGTGAGAGTACAAGTCTGCAAAAGACACATTCTCTCTGTATCTACTGAGCTAAACACAGTAAAAGCTGGTTAGTCTTGTTGACAACAGAGCTCACAGAGGTTTCAAAGTCCACTCAATAGGAACATCCTGACAGCTGCACCCCCTAGAACCACTTAAAACAGAAAATAAAATTTATGTGATTGGATGCCTGCAGAATCAAAGCATTTCTTACTAAAATAATGAGATTGTTATGATTATGTCTAATCATTAGGCCTTGCTCTTTGTGAAGAAGTCATCTAGGAGAGTGAACATGAGGACTTGGTGTGAAGAACTGAAGGAGAAGTTCCCCATACTGAGTGTGAAATACAAGTAGATGAAATTCGGTATAAATATAAATGTTCTGGAGGAGGTGGAAGAAAAACGTGGTTCCTCACCCAAAGTGTGACAAGGGGTTCAAATTTCTACCACTGACCATTGTGATTACTCAATGTTTACATGAAGTCAAACCCCAAAAGTGGTGACAGAGCAAATTCACAAAAGAAAAACCCATTAAAGGTCATTATATACAAACACGTGGATCTCTGGCTCTGGAAGTCTCCTGGTTGCAGATTGCTGGGTGAGGATTCTGTGCCATTACTGCTGGCCCAGTCTGTGCATCCTTCCTTCACAAGGTGTTAAACAAATTTTTCTACACCAGTGGAACAGATTTAGGCCAGAAATTCTTTGGTCCAGCTAAAAAGGACAGCAAAATGCTTGATGAATACTTGATTATTACACTTCCTGAGAGAAAGGCATTTGCATTCCTATTAGAAATACAAAGAAAATTAAGTTCAGGAACAAAATGTCACATATCCAAAATCAGTCAGATATATCAGTGGCAACTTCAGAGCTGAGATTTTTAATTCAACCCCCAGTTTTTAATTCCAAAGACTAATCTTGTGCAGAGAATCTTTGGTGTAGAAACACAGAGCAGTTGTAGTTGCTCTGCAGTTCCCACTACCCACTAAATACTGAATTTTGGGGTTTTGTAGAGCAAGGAGGTGTTTCCATTCTAGATTGCCAAAGAGGTGTTTCTGAGAAAGCCACACAATTCAGCTTGAAATAAGCTCTTTCCTGCCTTTCTTGTACATAATTCATCACACCCAGATTTTAATATTTGTGTTCTTGTTTCAAACCTACCCTTGTAAATTATGACATGAGCAGAACCTTGATTTTCATTCTGTTGAACAAATTTCTCAGAAAAATTCTGGTGTTGGTGCCAGGTTTAGTCAGTGGGATACTTGCAACTGCTGATAGAGGGCTATAAACTTTGGTTTTCGGAAAATACTGATTAATGCTTACATTTAAGCATGAGAATGATCTCCCATTTATTCAGTGAAGTATTTATGGTCGTGTTTTTCTTTAAGCACATGCTTAAATTCAATTAACTTCATTTTAATCACAGGCTTAAGTGCTTTGCTCTCTCAGGGTAATAAGACCACTGGCATTTCATTTAGCTGGCTGAGCTTGTTTTTAAGTAAATCTTGTACTCTCAAGCACAAACTGACAAACATGCAAATATGAGTTACCTTTTTGCCTAAAGACAGAAAATGATAAACCCAGTAGTTTTCCAGTCCATGAGGGGAACCACCTAAGCAGGGAATAGATTTCCATTTCCCTGATACTATCATATTAATTGTCTGGAAGTGAAACACTGCCTTGCAAGAAGAGCTTGTGCCATCTTTGATCTCCTTCTGTACTGGAGCAAGGACAGACATGAGGGCTGTTCTCCACTGAAATGAAGAACGTTTGTTTGCTTGTTTTCCAGACAAAAGCAAATGTCTTTGAGACATTGTGGGCCAGAGCTGCACTTGACAGAAGTTGGCACGTCTCCTTCATTCCAGGGGAATTGCACTAATTTTGCACCTCAGAGCACATCTCAGAGCCTTCCCACGTCATGTACAAACTTGAATAGAGAGATTCTGTATCATGAGGTGAGATCATAACATGCAAGTGTTTCACAGACATAAAACTTTGAGGTCTGGGAATGCCTGACGGTAGCTAGTAAATACCGTATGGTCTGGTCATTGACTGGGGCCCATTGTTTGTAAGCAGAATAAACCAGTTGGTAGGCAGAGCCAAAAAGCAGTTTTCTTTACCATGGCACTCCTCATTAACAGTTTCTCCCCACTGAAGCAATAAAATGCAAAATTATGGTTTTATTAAGTCTTACGTGGGTCAAAAAAACCCCCTTTCAAACGTCATTAACACTTGGTCTGTTCACCAGAGAAGTGACTGTTTAAAAAAGAAGCGAAAGAATAGTTGAAGACTCTGAGCACAAACCAGCCTAAACCACTGGCAAGGTTATTTCTGATGCAAATTGTGAACTGACCCAAAACAATGCCAATTTTACCACTATTCAACGTTAAAGGAAACAGGCTGTGTTACGCTGTCATAGTTACTTCAATTAACGCGAAATAAAAGACTTTCAGGGTTTTCCAACAGTGTTTATGGAACCAGACCAAAAGCAAGCCCAGCAAAATTGGAATTTCTCTTTTCCATACAATTACTTCCATGAATAATGACATGACCAAAGGCTCAGTATGAAAGAACACCTTGAATGAAAGTAGCACGCTTCCATTTTTATACTGTGAGCAACACTGCAATTATTTTCATAGACAGGAAAAAATGCAACAATATTGAAGAGACACCGGGAGAACTTCAGACAGGAAACTTGGTTCCTTCAGAACTGAGGGGTTTGAAGAGTTTTGAGTGATTCATGACTGACAAATATCTTTTCCTAACTTGAAGAAACACTGGGTTTGGTTTGAGGAGGTCTCTCTGGCTGACAGATTGCTCCCCCTGCCTGCCTTTTTTTCCTCTCCACTTACTTTTTGCAGGCTTTGCACCCTAATGCCGTGTATAAGCCCTAAAGATACTATTTAGTCCTTTCTTCTAAAAGGTAAAACAAGTCCGAGGGCAGAATGATTTCGGGCTGTTCAAATTTCTGACATGGAAAACCCTGTGGTTAGTCAAAAATAATCCTGTTATTTCCACCAGTTTTACAACACTATAACCATCACTTCCCATTGGGTGGTTTTGAAGCTACATCAACATGAAGGGAGAACAAAGTTAAATCATCTCAGAGTACAGAAAGGCTTTGGAACCTCCATAAAAATTCACTTCCTTGTTGTAAGTGATAATGATTCAGGACAATTCTTCAGAGGATCCTTGCATTTAAACATCGAATAACATGCAAGGCTTCAGAAGCACTCACCATCTGAACTGGGAATCAGAGGGAAAAGAAGAAAAGCAGTAAGAGTTAATAGCTTCGTTGGAGCACATGATCATTTACAGCCTGATCACCATTAATGTGGACCTGAGCACCCCCTCTGAGTTCATAAAGTTCAGGGAATTCAGTAAAGTTGAAATGATTTCATGTGTATTAAAGGCCAGTCATATGGGTTTCTTCATGCAGGCAGCAGCCTCTCTGCTTTCCTCCTGAACAGGGCCTGATTAAGGACAGCAGAATCCAGCTCTGTGTTAATGCACCATTTAGTGCCCCACTTTTGCACACTGCAGCGCTGCATCTGTGCCCATTTCATGTCCTCAGCTAAATTAGAAGCCCAAAAGAGCAGATTAAAGTGGTGCATTCCGAGTATCTCGCACACAGCCTTGCTCATAAGGTGAGTGGCCCTTTTTGTAACCAAAAAAAAAAAAAACCTGCCTCCTTTGCCAACAGGAGATCTTTTTAAAATCGGAATCTGGCTTTTAAAATTCTTTCTGGTAGCAGGGAGAAAAACCCCACAGTCTGCATTGATGCTGTGCCTGCAGACTGCCCTCCCTTGCAGGGGCACAAAGCCCTGCCCTGGCCGATGGTTGGGGGGGAATCATCCATTTTTATCACTTTCAATTATTGTTTCCTTCCCTTGCCACAAATATTTCCCACAGTGCCACTGTTTTCTCTTGGCCTCCTTACCCATCCAAGCTCAGAGTTAGGGGCACACTGGGCATTTTGTTATGCCTTTTTTTTTTTTTAATGTTCTGGTAGGCATGAAAACACCCAGTAGGGATTCCATTGTCTTTTAGCCCTTGTGTTGAAGGGTGGAATAACTTCACAGCCTGTCAGGGGACTGATGCATCATGAATAGTTCCTTCTTTATTCTACATATTTTTATTTAAACATTCTTAACCGTGTTTTGTAGCAAGCTGCTTTCAATGTACTAGACTGTCTGGAGGAGGAGGATCTGTTTTAACTTTCAAATGACCACGAAAGACTGGAGAGAAGCAACAAACCAGAACATCTCTGTATTAAGATGATTGCTGAACTCTTTGCAGGGGTCTGAGGTTGGAGAGCCAAATTTAGCAAAGAGTTTTCACCTTCATTCAATGTTGTGCTGCCCCTTTTTTTTTCTTTTTTTTTTTTCCAAAAATTTGCATTGATTTCACCTGGGTATTGATTTGATTTCAAATTGTGACAATTTTTTCTCTTCTGTGATTCCTTTGAAGGATGAATGTGTCAGAATTTGCATGGGGAGAGCAAAGGGCAAACCGGTGTCACCCCACTGACACCCTTTAACTGATAATCTTAAAACTTTTGTCAAGAAAGCCTATGTTTCCAACACAAGAAAATGTCAGATAGGCCATCCCTTCTGGCTTGCCCCAGCCCTCTTTGGGATTCGCTTTTGGAATCTCTCAGGGGTTGGCCAAAGCCACCAACTCCGCTGGTCCATCAAACTGGGTCGATGCATGAGCAGCCTTTGTTCTCTTGGCTTATGCTCTGACCTCTGCTCATGGTTAACATTCCTTAAATAACCCCCAAAATTATATGTTCCCCCAGACCTTTAAAAACAGTCTAGATATCAAATTCTAGAATGCTAAGTTGAAAACCTAAGAGCAATTTCTTCGCAATACTCAAGTCTGGAGCATCTGTTCTCACTGCGCCCTAAACCCCACGTGGTGAGCATGACACGTGCTGCCTGGAGGCAGGCTGAGGTTTGGGTCATGACTCAGAGGGCTGTTAATCTTCCTTCCTTTGGCTTTCCTTCCTCCCTGTCTCCAGGAAGTGGGTCCTACACCAGCCTTCTGCCTGGAACAAAGAGTGGCCCCACCGCGGCATCTCGAGCGAAGCTCTCGGAGAGGAAAGGAGTTCCCTGCACACACAGCCCCATCAGTTCCTGCTGCCACCCAGGGGAGGGACAGAGCTGCCCTGCTGAGACCACTCACTTTGATGCTGCTCCTGGTAGTAGTATCAGGAGCATCAAGAGTGTGGAGCTTGTCCAGAGTTCTGCAGGGCAAATCCTGGTTTGAGCACCTTGTGCAAGGTCCCTCATTTCAACCAGCATCTCCACTCCCAGGATAGCCAGCAGCTGGAACAACAAGGTCATGAGGTACAGACACTGTAGCAGGGCTGGCTTGTGCCTTGAAGTCACAGGCATCTCGGGATGGACCTCCAGAAGTCAGTGGTCTCACATCTACCCCCACACTGAAACCAAAGCTCTGCTTCCCAGCGGATGTGCCGCACCAGCTGCAGTCTGTGCAGTGGATACCAAGCTGCAGTCTGTGCAGTGGATACCAAGCTACAGTGCAGTGACAGGCTTCACATCTCATCTTCTGCCCCTAGAGTAAAAAATGGGGGGGAGGGGGAAGGAGTATTTAGATCAGTCCGTTGTTCTTCAGAAAGACTTCAGTGAACTGGACTTACACATCCTGCTCGGTAACTGGAAACTGAGAAGCCTCTTCCTAAAGCTCAGCAGATCTGGCCTGATTTGCAAGTCCTAAGGACAAAGTTCATTAGCAATATTCCTCTTATGACTTGACCTGGGAACGTTTTTTTTCACCCTTGGCTAGGAATTTATCCTAAGAATGGTTAACATAATATTGCCCTATTGACCCAGCAGGAAAAGATTCAGGACTGATTAAAATAGGTGGCTGGGTGGATTCAGTGGCATAGATGTGCAAAACAGCACCAAAATAATCCCAAAAAGCTTTAGAGAAGCAGTAAAACATTTTGGATCTGTCCTCGACCTGAGTTGTCATTAATTTACTATAAAGGGAAGAGTTGAAAGGAAGCTTTAGACTCAAAACCCAAAGAAAGCAATAATGAGGTCCCTAAAATATAATGGCATCTTTACATGAAACAATGAGAAATTTTGGGGAAGTTCTTTACCATGTATCTAGGCTGCCCTTTCAAAGAATTCCACAAGGAGGTTGGGCTTTGCAAAAGCAGATCAGTGAATTCAGCAGTATGAAGGGAACAGTGGCTTGGCTTTTTATTAGTTCCACAGTGTTGATAACAAATCCCTTTCCTTTCAGTTTTCTGAGAATCTCGAGGAAAACCTCTTTTCCACTTTTTCTAAGTAAAATCAGCATTTCTTTTCTGACCCATTTGTTCTGGGTATAACTGTGAACCCCGGGATAAAACTGCTGGCTGCATGCAGCCTGTGCCTGAAGGACCCAGACCAGACCTGGGGCTCCCTCCTGCCTCACAGACATTTTATCAGCTGGAAGAAAATTAATAACATCCCCCAAATGCACTGATTTGCATTTGCAAGCCCAATGAAAGAGAGGGAATGCAGGAAGAGTAATCACACGGGAATGTGCAGAACATGAAAACCAGCAGCAAAAGAGAAGTGTGCAGTCAAAACACAGGTGCTTCATCACCATATTTTCACTCAAGTACCCATATCCTCAAATAACCTGCACCAAAATCCCTGGAAGTTGTGGTGGGAGGACTCTGCAGGAAGAAGGAAACAGTCTGAGGGGAACATGGAGATGGTGCTGGAGGATCACAGGCAGCAAAAGCGTTTCGGGTTAAACTTCATCACATCAGCACAAAGCTGCCCAGTCACAGGCTGGGCTCTCTGGTGGGTGACCTGCTTTTATTTTCTCAGAAGAACAGATGGAACCTAACAAAGCCAGGAGATCCTTTGGCTTTTCTTGGCTGTGAACTCTGCAAGGTCAGGTTGAGAAGTGGAGCCTTGCTGAAGAAGGGGAGGGCAGAGGGCAGGGCTGGACCCCACCGTGCTCAGCAGTGCCAGCTGCCATTGCCAGTGGCATCCTCCACGCTGAGTGTGCTGAAACTAAACCACAATAAAGCAGAGCCATAAGTCTAGAAGTGTCTGCATCGTGTTACTCTGGTGACACCAGGGTGAAAAAGGTGCCTGAACAGTCAGAGCTGTCGAAGAGCAGATGCCTCGTACGCTTTTTTTACCATTTCTGGTCAGCAGAAGGAAGGAGAGAAACCATGAACACCCACAATTACAAACCAGGGGCCCGATCCAGAGTCCACTGAAGTCCACTGAAAGGTTTCCATTGACGTCAGCAGGCACTGGATGGGCCCCCAGAGCTTCAGTGCGTGGTAACAATCTCATGGCTGATGTCAGCTGGAGCTTCCCTGGGTGAATTTCAGCATTGGCTCACATGCCCAGGTCTCCTCTCCTGGCATGATGGGGAAAAGGGCAGCCTGCAAGGCCAGGACTGCAGGTTTTAAGGCTGGTTCTAAACGAGGACCAAGCTTTGGCATGTTGTGCAGCAGCCTTGGGCTGTGCTAAATTAATGCCATCTGCTCCTGGCCTTCCTCCCCTGGCCTCCTCCCACCTCCTCCCTCGGGGGGCTTCTGACAGTGGAGAATAGCTGGAGTACAGTCACAAGCATCACGCCTCTTCCTGTCCCTAACACACCCTTTACACCCTTTGTTTCTCTCTAAGTGTCATGGGTGGAGTAGGATCCCAGAGCGCTGGCTCCAAACCAGCTGGCAGCATCTGGCCAGGCTCAGCCCCATTTCTCCCAGACTTGGAGGACCTGAAGCAGGCAGAGCCCTGGCTTTGCAGTCTCCAGGGGTCAGTGAAGGGGTTTTTTCACCCAGCAGAGGAGTTGTTTTGAGTGACATCACCCCAATCCCAGCTGAAAGCTGATGGACTTTCCGGATTCGGAGGAGAATTGCAAATACCGTGTGAAACCTTTTCTCACCCGGGGTTGAAACCTTTGCCAAGAGCCCTCTCAGGGCAGGGATCTCACCACTAGTCTGAAAGTTCAAAAGGTAGGAGCCATTTCTCACCATCAGTGTTTGTGAAACCCAATTGAAAGGAAAGATCCTAATTACATTTGGCATTTCTAATAGTCAGTCTCCTGCTAAACAAATGACATCATTTGTGGCATTGGCAGCGAAAGAGCCCACTGTAAGGGACTGTAAACAAGAGTCTGTCCGGCCTCATTCTGCTCTAACAAAAGGAAAAGGGAAGAGGGAGAATCTTGTTAAATGACCATGATACCCACATTTTTTTATCAAGGATTAGACATGTCCTGATACCTCTGCAAAATGGTTTTGAAATGGGGGACAGAACACGCTC
>JAYRBT010000028.1:8970439-8995567 GCA_036023395.1 Myiotriccus ornatus | reverse complement strand
CACATTTTTTTATCAAGGATTAGACATGTCCTGATACCTCTGCAAAATGGTTTTGAAATGGGGGACAGAACACGCTCCCAGAACGCTGGGACTTTTGGCAACCCTGAGGCAACCCCTGCGCTCAGCAAAGAGCAGCAGCTCGGGCTGGGGGCTTTCTGGGTCTGAATTTTGGGGGTGTCAAAGATCTGTGAGGCTGGATTGAGCCTCCTCCTGATCACTGAATGTCGTATTTGACATTTCTATGGGATGCATTTTCTTAGAAGCTGCACTTAAATTCACAATTCCTCTTGGAAAAATGGTTGCACCTCATTGCACGTCACGTGTGCTCCTTGCCCTTCACTTGGGGGTGTCCCAGCTCACCCCTCTGTTGAAGGGGAGAGGGATGGTTTGGGTTTTCAGCCTAGAAGGAGCTCCCTCTGGAGAGGAGCAAGCAGCTCTTTGAGGGATGAAGTCCACATTGGTGTAGAAAAACAGCCTGGCCTTTCCAGGGAAATACCAGCAAACAGGAGCTGAGTCATAATTAAGTCATGCCCTCCTTTAAAAACATAAGATAAAATAAAATGTATATATATCCCAAAGACTGCTGAATTCCAGTGTTCAGCTGAGTATTTTCCAGTTCCTCTGTCCTCAGCCTGTCCCACGGCTGTGCTGGGAATCAGGACAAGGCCAGCTCAGAGTGACCGTGCTGCCAGCACAGGGGGCTTCTTCAGAGCTCTCCTTCCCTCATAACGATCCCGCTCGGCTCTGCTTAGTGTGTGATATTTGAGGGCATCACAGCGTGAAGTGCAATGAGCACAGCCCATTAACTGTAACAGGAGGCTGTCGGGGGAGGTTTGGTGTCTCCGTGCCCGTAACTGTAACCTGCATCCAGCTATTTTCAGCCCTCCATGCAAATAAAAGTGCCATTTGCATTCAGATTGCCCTCGGTGCAGAGATGTGCTGGGTGATAAATTAAAAGTACAGCGTGAGGACAATGCCCATCTGTTCCGGGGCAAGGAGATACTTTTTTTTTTTTCCTTGCCAGGTTCTGTAGATGGATGGATGATGCCTTCTGCCTGATTTCTTCTTAGGCAATTGCACTCACCTCTGAAAAAACAACTGCTCATTTGGACTGGGAGATGGACTAAGATTCTTAATAGTTTCCTGCTACTCAATTCTTGAAATCTTCTCAGCTGTGCTTCTGGTACCTTCCTTATTCTAAGAAAATAACTTTGCTTTGGTATTTTTTTTTTTTCCTGCTTTGCAGAAATAAAGTATGGGATACATTCCTCACCCGAGCATATGGGAAAATCCCCTCAATTATGAAAGGAGATGCATTCATAATGTTCCTTTCTCTTATGAATTTAGTTACAAGCCACTCTCTGAATCCTGTGCAGTATCATCATGCAAACCCTTTCACGCTAGTTAGGCTTTATTCAGAGGAGCACTCGCCTTGCAGAGTGTGAAAGAGGCCATTTATGCTTAATAATGATAATAACCAGCAGTTGGAGGCTGGGAAAAGAAAGGAAAATAAAACCCCGCAGAACTTTACAGGAAAGGACGTCGAGTGTTGCCAGGAGGGTGAGGAGGTCAGACATCTGGTGGGGAGTCTCGCCCTGGATCACAGGCAGGAATGCTGGGCCGTGGAGGTGGGGCTCGGCTGGCCATGGCAAAGGCACCCATGGGACTTTGGGGTGCCCTGGGGTGCCCCCCCTTTGCAGCAGACCTCGCTGGGTTGGGGGGTGCAGAGCACAGAGAGAGCTCATCCAAACTCCCGGGGAATCAACAACGAGGAGGAGAAGTTGACGCCCTGAAAAAATGTAGGAGGTCAAACTGGGGTGAAGAGAACTCACGGAAACGTTGAGGAAATCCCTCCAAAATCATGTTGTGTTCGTCCTCGTTACCCATGGAAAAGCCCAACACACAGGGCCACCTGTGGGCCCTCGCTGGGTGCTCCCAAGTTTTCTGGGCACAGACTGGCAGATATTCATTGAAAAGTGTGTGTTTGAGAGCCCAGTGACAAAGCACCTTCCTGCCTGTGGATCCTTCCATTAGGTGGGGTGGGGAGCATCCAGGATCAGCTCTCACTTGGCCACGGGTCATTGAAATACAGACAGTAAGGGGATCTACCCTTTCCTAAAGCCTAGAATAATTGAGTTTAACCTTCTAGAGCTCAGCAGCCCCCAGGTTGTATCTTGGTATCCAAGTGTAAGATCTTACAATGTTTTTCCTTTGATGCTGCAATTTCCACACCCCCAGCATTTATTGTAAGTTATCTCAGACATTCACTGTGCTCAGTTTATGTTCATCTCTGTCTATTTTTAACGAAAAATAAACTCAAATGCACATTGGAGCAGCACAGTATTCCTCTAGGGGATCATAAGACTGCTTGATCACGTCTTTTCCTGGCACTTAGTCCATCTGTTTATGAATTATTTTGTTACACTGAGTACACAGTTGATAGTTTAATGGCTGGAAGTGATTGTTCTCGAAATATGGATGGAGTTGTCATGGCAATACATTGCTAGGAAGATTAAGGCATGCTTAAATTAAGGCATGCATTGAATTCTCAGTCGTTTTAGCTCTTCTTTCCTTGCCATGTTTGGAGAACATCCTATCTAGTGCAATGCTCCAAGACATCTGACTGGATTCCCCATCAAGCAGTGAATTGAGCCACCAATTTACCATCCCTGGGCTCGGGCCAGTCCCGTGCAGCAGCAGAGGGGCAGAGATTGGCCTCCAGCACTGCCTGTTTTCCAATACCAGGAATTCCTTCCGGCCCCTTTGAACTAAATTCTGAACAGACTCCCATCCAGCAGAGCATTTTGGCTCCAAGATACGCACAGGAAGGTTTTCAAAAGCACAGAAAAGTTCGGACAACAGTGAGAGCTGGTTTTCCAGAAGCTGATTTTTATGGGTTTCAAAAGCACTGATGGGCACGAGGAGAGTTTCAGAAAAAGCATTGCCAGTGTCGCCCTGGGGTTGCCTCCCACATGGCCCATGCAGCAGTTTGTGCAGAGAAAGGCACCACAATAAATCCTATCAGAAACCTGGATAAAGATTTTGATAGAGTGTGTCAGTACTTCTGACAGACCACAGCATTTCTGGCTTGTCTTGAGAGAGCTCAGCACTTAAATCTCTGGTCATCTATGACCTGCCACTGGGGATATTTTCATGCAGCCTCACTGCCAGAGTGGGTGGGATGGGAGATGGATAATTGCCCCCAGAGGAGTCACCCATAACCAGCCCACTTCAATACTCTTGGTAGATTTACTCTGTGTCTCCCCATCTACACACAGTGAAAAAGAATAAGTACCAAATCCTTATTTTTGAGCAAATTTCTGTGGGAAAAGAGCACTACTGGCAGTTTCATGCAGGATCTCAAATCCATGGTGGTATTTGAAAGATGAGCAAAGAGAAACCTTCAGACGTTGAAACCCAAGGAGAAAAAAAAGAAAACCAAACAAAAACAAACAAGCCAAAAATACAACAAAAAACACAACCCAAAACAAAATAAAAGGGCAGTCTATGAACATGTGGAAATGCAATTTGCAGACTTGCTAAGTGAAACAGAAGCCCTGTATTTATATCTCTGAACATCCTATTGCTGTGGACAAAGGAAATCCATGGCAATAGGAGTTAGCAAAGAAAATACTGTGTCATCAAATCCACTGACAAGGATTAACAGCTACTCACTGCAACTGCAGTCAACACCTTTCTTGTAAATCCAGCAGATAAATATTCCCTGCCCTGTACGTGATCTGCAGCCTGCAGCCAAGATGACCCCAAGTACATCCCAAGCACATGGGAAAAGGATCAAAACAAAAAGCACGTGATGGTTCTTAAGAGAAACAACATTATCCATGGAAGGGACAAACACACATGGCCTTCAGATCCCTGTAAAACAATACCAGGGCTGCAGCAGGGCTGGAACTGGGAAAAGCAGATGCTGCCCAGAGCAGGATCTGCTCGAGAAGTTTAACATGCACCACACACAGCAGGAAATCTGAGCACTTCCATGTGAGTGGAGAAGGGAAGACTGGAGAGGCAGAACACAGCCCAGGGCCCCTGAGCTCACTCGGTCTGGTTGAGTTTGCCCAGTTTGTTCAGCTTCTTGTGGAGACAGGAGCCAGCTACAGAAACTAGGCCTGGCTTAAGGTCAGCAGCTACTGATGAACACGGGAGGAGTCCTGCAGCCTTTCCTCCTGGAGACGCTGTTATCCGCAGCAAGGAGCAGAACATTTCAGCTGGTGCTCATTCACGGGGTGTTGAAAACTCACACAAAGCACAGGGGTCCCAGAGACACATCCCCCCCAAGCCACGTGTTTTTGACTCCTCCAAAGATGAATTCAGTTTAACCCTCCCACCTAGAACCGTTAATGCAAATGTCAGAAAACCATCTCTTTTAGTAGGTGCCAAATCCATTATCTTGACTGGGGACTCAAATTAGCTTTGGGCCAGTTTAACAGACTAGATGATTTACTGAAGCCCCTTTCACAGTCTTTGCCACAGTTTTATAAACCAATTACAACATGCAAGGAGTTCTAAAAGCATCCAAGGGCAATGCTGGCCTCCTCATACAGTACAAACCTGTGCAGACTGCATGGAAGTTGCCAGAATTGCTTCTGACAACTAAAACAACTGAATTCTTTTAGTTATTCCACACTCACAGTAACAGACACAGAAAATTTAAGCCACGTTTATGGCTGATTTAGAGCTGACACAGCTCAACCATGAAAAGATGGCAGATAAATCTCATTAGATAAAATGGCCAAATACTGGTGGTGTCCACGTGGTCTGAGTATCTCCAGAGGAATTTTCTCCTTGAATGGCCCTGGAGGAAGGCATGGAGCTTCCTGTGTGTGTGTGTGCGTGTGCAATTGGGAATTCTCTGTATTCCATGTGCACAGCTTACAGGTGGGAGAGAAAGGAACCTCCACGCTCAGCTGCAGCTGCCTATAGGAATAGGGAAGATCAGGTCACCACATTTCAGATTCTCCACTCTTTTCCCACACCAGTGAACAGCAAAGCTCGGGCCAGCAGTGACATGGAAACAGCTGGGTCCTGTGGCAGGGAGGTGGCCACAGCTCTGGTGTTGCTGTTGGCCACCTGCCCTGCCCCAGGGCATCCCAAGGGCATGCAGGGAGTGCAGGAGCTGCAGCTGCCCCAGGTTTGGGATGTAAAGTAGCCTGGCAGAGTGAGGGAAAAGCAGCTCGTGCCTTGAGGCTGCTCTTCCCCTTCCTTCCTAAACAACAAACAACTTACCCCAAAGCCCAGAAGCTTATCAAGAGTGCAGGGCTCAGACCTTCTCTGAAAGGGTTTTCAAGAGAATGTCGTGCCTTTTTGGAGTGTCATCTAAGGGGGGGTTATCCCGTGAGCATCACGTGAGGCTCCCCGGGAGCCACAGCCATCACAGCCTGGCCCTGGCACTGGCACACGAGCTGCCAGCCAGGGAAACATGCAAAGCAGCCACTTGAAAAACAAAATTCCCCACTTTTCTCGCGCATGTGGAATGAGCATGATTTATCTGGGAAGGAATTTGCCCTCAGTGTTGATCTCCTTAAAAGAGGCTGTAACTAAAATAGCTGCAGGCTGCTCGAAGTTTAACCAGTTGTCGTGTACAGTGGCTTTCCCATTATTTCCCCTCATCCCAAAGCCAGACTCTTATCCCAGTAGCCATGTCAGTATGTCCTTAGCCCCTATCCCACAGCAGAGATGGGTATCCCTGTGGGATGACTGCTAATTCTGCAGAGGAGCTGGAGCACTGCTGGGGCAGGAGAGCCATTCCCAGCCTGGCCTGGGCAGAGCCTTCCCAAAAGTGGGAGACTTATGTGGGAGGCAGGGAAGAAGCCAACCGACACAAACTGCTCACCCAGACAAACAATCAGGATTACAAGTATCAGGAAGCAGGATTAGAATCACGATTTGTTGGCACAGACATTATTGGCTTAATATTGTTTGCGAAACCTACAGTGAATTGATCGGGGGGAAGGAGGGAAATCAACCATCCACCCAAAAAACCCCCCAAACAAAACAGTCTGTCCTTTGTAGGTTCATATGCAAACTCTCCCACACAGCCTGGGATCAGGTTTGGATCGAGGCCTCAGCTTGGCTTTCATTTACTGGCCAAAAACAACGGAGCGGATTTTGGGGGGGCAGGGCCGGGCCATGCGAGAGAGGTTGTCATCTCCCTGTGCTGGCTGTTCCCTGCCTGCATCCCAGCTGTGGCTGCCCTTGCAAGGAGGAGGGAGAGCAATCCACCTCACTTTACAGAGCCAAAATGCCAGATCAAATGCCTACAGTGATGGGGCATACCTTGGGCACGAGAGCTGCTCAGTGCCTGGGGAAGCTCCAAACAATTGGGTGCTGTCCCACTCTGAGACATCATCAGGATGTTTGTCCCAGTATCATAAGGATGATGAGGCACCATATGATGTAACAGAGGGTTTATCATGTCTTTTTACTCTTGTTGTTATTCACAAAAATCTTTGTTTTGGTCTTTTGTTTAGAAAAAGCAAGAGGCCACTAAAGGGTTTAATGACTTTTTAAAGACATCACTACAAACACTGCCAGATTAACCTGCCAAAACAGCATTATTGAGCTCCTGAAAGTTCTTTGCAAGGAAACATGGGTTTAATGCACCTCACTGAACTCCTCTTATTCACAGGAACCAGCAGGTGGATTTCTGTGAAGCACTCGAGATGCTAATGGAGACAGTGTGCAGTCACACTGCCTGTGCCTGCTGGAACTGGAGTCATACAGTCAGAAGGAAAAAGACTCTTTGCTTTCTCCCCAGAGCCCTCCAGAGGCAAAAGGGTTTTTTGAGTCTCTCTTTCATAGTCAAGCATTTTTATTCCTCCCCACTACTTTGACCAGGATTTATCCCCACCTCGCTGTGCCCTTCACCACAGCTCAGATTCCAGCAAACTTCCCTTGATGGACCAATGCCTAAATATAGAGGCACTTATTTATGTGCTACTCTCATAGTGTCAAAATAAATACTAAGTGAGTTTCTGGAGCCCAGCTCAAATATCTGCCCTGACCACTGCTCTTGGAGCAGAGCAGCACAGACTGCCTCGACTGAACAAATGTCCACAGGAACAAAACCAGGGCGATATCCCAGGTGAAACAGGACAGATCTGTGTTTGAGGTGCGGAGCAGGAGGCCTGGCTGCATCCCAAAACATGCCAGAGGCATCCCTGAGTCCATCTGACCCACGCTCTGCTCTTGCTTTGTGACCAGGCTGCGGCCCTGAAAGCCCTCCCTGCCCTGCTCGCTCCCCGGGGGAGCTGCTTTGACTCCTCACCTGAAACATCACTGCACCATTTCTGCGCTTGCCCCAAATTGTTGCAGTTCCCACGACCCCGGCACGGCCTCCCCCAGTTTCCTTCCTGCAGACCCAGCTTCTCACGAGGGGCAGTCCCTGTCACCCCCACACTCACTCAGTGCTCCAGCCTGAATTCCTGGGGATTCTATAGCACACTTATCCCAGCCTCAGGCAGAGTGGAACAACTGTAGTTTTTCCTTCCAAAACTGCTCCATCTGATGGCGAATTGACGTAAAACACATCCATAACCCTAGAAGCGCCAAGAAGCTGGCCCTCTGCTCTCATCTTCCACCCCAAACAGCAGCTCCCAGCACGGTGCCAGTGCTCAGAGCCAGCAATTCAAACACCCGAGTGCTCTTAGCACAGAGGCTCAAGGCTTAGGAAGGGGATGTCATCAACCTGCCCAGCACAGCTACATGTGCAAGGGACCCTCCAGAGCTCTGGTCCCAGTCCAACAGCCCCAGGGCACCCCGTGTGAGGATTCCCCTCCTCCCCAAGCCTGGCAGCGCTCCCGGCTGCAGCCTGACCCCCCCGGAGATGCTGTGAGCGATGCAGACAGCAGTGCCATGCCCAGCTTTAGCCAGAGGGACATCCTCTGCTCCTGGGAACATAACAGCAAGGGGAGGATGACAGGAGAGGAGGAAACAGGTCTTTATTGCTTGACTTTGAGCTCCCCAGGGAAAACAGCCCTGGGGGCCTCTCCCAGCTGGCCAGTGCTCACCCTCCCACTCGCTGCTGGTGCCAAGTGCGTGGCAGCGAAGATCAGGATTGCAAACAGAGCCTTGCTGCTGGCCTGGGTGCATCCTGACAGGAGGCAGTTAGAAGAGATAAAAAGGGAATTATCCTGCTATTTCCCACAGCGGAACTCTGAACTGTGCTAAATGAGAGACGAGAACACCTCCTGTAAGCAGAGCAGTTTGAAGCAGTGGCGCTGTTTCCCCTTGTTTCATCAGACCTTCCTGTTTGACACCGAAGAGGACAATCCTTCCTGCTGTCCCGCATCTGCATTGCTCCACATCCATGTTCCTTCCCCCCACACACACACTTATTTTCATTCCCAGGTAGTTGCAGATGAGTGCAACCAGCAGCTGATGGGCACGAACTCCCCTCTTTGCCCTCTGTGCTCCGGGTTTTCTGGAAACAATGTTGGATTGCTCCTGCTTTCTAAATCAGTCCCGGTTTTTACAGCACCATTTAAACTACTTCCTCAGGAAATTTCACAGGCACGCTGGCAGGCATTGATTTCAAGCAGAAAATATCCCCGCAGGAAACTTAAAAAGGAAAGATGTGCTGTAATTATATCTCTCCTGGGCTCACAAGGAGGAGGAAGGAGAGATATAAACTAACACATGCACTGAAGCTGTGAGGTGCAGAATCGCTGTAATTAATACAATCAAAGCGCATTTCAGAGCGTGTTTCTTGCAATCAGAGTTCTGCAGCCCAAGTGCACAGCTTTCCACGGGGTCCCACACGTGATCCCAGCAGCACCGATGCTGAGTGGCACAGACCATCTCCTCCTGTGGCTCCACAACCCAGTCAGACTGGCACAAACACCTGCAACAGCTTCTGGTTCACCGAACGGGGGAAGATGCAAGTCCAGGTTTTCAGTCAGTTTCTAGAAACAATAAATGCTTTCATAAAGAAAACTGCACAGTGAATGCGGGTAAAGGCTCTGAGAAGCCTGAAACTACTTCACACTGTCACAACAACAGACATTAATTTTACACAGCTTCTCTGAAACTGCCTTCCACTGGGTAGTTTAGGACCTGCACACGCATTCTGCCCATATCCTAAATGAAAATTCATCTGTGGTGTCTTTTTCCTTCAATGAATACAAGATTTGCAAAGGGTGATACTCATTTTCAAGTGAAATTCCCAGATGGAAAAATGAGTGTTGGAGTGTGGGGGGGACTGGATTCACAACTGCTTTTGTTTCAATTAAATTAATGTCAGCTCTCTTCTCTGAAAGGAGAACCCTACTAATCAAAAGGGATATCCTGCTCTTCCAGTGTCCCAAAGCCACCCCATCATGTTGGAGTGGAAAGTCCAGAGCCAGACAGGCTCCCTTAAAGATTTAGGAAGGGATTAACCCTTTCAGCCAGGATCAGTGGGGATGAGATTGCAACCACAGACCACATTGAATGGGTTGCCAGTGAGCACCAGGAGAGCCACTGAACAAGAACTGTTTTCACTTTTAATATTCTTGAACTTGCACTGGAGAAGAAAGCTGCCCTGCAGAGCCAGTCCTTCTCCAAAGCAGCAAATCCAATATCTTCTCCCAAGGGATGAATACTGATGAGGATTTTGCTGGGGTTTGACTATGCTGTTAAAAAAATAAAATAAAAAAAAAAATCACTATGTAATTCTGGCATCTGAAAATTCATCAAGTAGAAACTTGATTTTTAACCCCGAACCTGATTTTGAAGGAACCTTGTCATTTATATTTGTGACACAAAAATGTCACATTCATTTGTAACAGGGCAAAACACGCTTATTATTTTACATCTCTCCTCGGAGCAGATTTACCTCTTGTAATTTGCAGGGAAGAAAACAACAAAAAAAAAACCCTTAAAATTGACACGAGCAGGAAATG
Organism: Myiotriccus ornatus; assembly: GCA_036023395.1. NCBI lineage: Eukaryota > Metazoa > Chordata > Aves > Passeriformes > Tyrannidae > Myiotriccus > Myiotriccus ornatus. Next base: position 8,985,668 of record JAYRBT010000028.1, on the reverse strand, counting down.
CAGGGATAGGTTTATAACAGTGTTTTATAGACCTGCTCTGTGGGCAGGGCATTCCTGGAGCTGCTCCGTTCTCTCCTGCTGACCTGTTCCACTTTCCTCACTCCAGAGCTAAAGAAGAAACGGAGCTTTGATTTGCAGGCTGCGTTTTGCGTTGTTCCAGCGCAGCTATTTATACTCCCGGGAACAATAGCTAACCTTGGCCCAGAGCGAGCACTTGCAGCCCGTGCCTGCATTGTCCCGCAGCATTCCCACCCCGCTCCCGCGCTGCCTTCCCTCCCCAAGGCTGCCAAGCCCTTGGATGCAGGGTGGGGACATCACAGGAATCATAAACAAAGCCGGGCAAGCCACAACACTCCAGGCTCGACCGGCAGCGTGTCCAAAGCCGGGGAGAGGTGATTTCTCCCGGGGAAAAGCTCCCCTGCTGACCTCTGCCATGGAATCGCTTCTGTGCCATCAACAACTGCTTGTTTCGAGTGGAAGCCAAACTTCTCCCTGGTGGTTCTCCTCCTGGCACACAAGCCGGGTGTTGTCCTGGTTTTCCTCCCGGGTTATTTTTTGCAGCGAGGAAACTGCAGTTGAAGGGGCGAGTGGCAAACCCTGCTGCCTTCACCCTGCGCGGTGCCCTGCTCCCGGGACAGCCCCTGTGCTGCAGAGGCTGCAAAGGAGGGACAGAGCCTGGATCCTCACCGGGAGCTTCCCGGGCAGCCTGGCAGGGCACGCCGGGCACATCCCGGCGCTTTGTGAGAGAGCAGCCCGAGGAGCCGCGGAGGAAGGGTTGGTGAGCAGGGCACGGAGGGGTGTCAGCTTTGCCCTGCTCCCCGTGGGGCCAGACGGACAAACCCGCTGCTGTCCAGCCCTGCCCGTGGGGGTGCTCCAGGGGCACAGAAATCCCGGTACCGCCCCGGGCTGGCTGTGGAGAGAGATCCCCACCAGAGGGACCTCTTGCTCAGAGCTGGGGAAGCCGGGATGAGCCATCCCGCTGGGCGGGCTCCATCCATCCATCCATCCATCCCGCCGGGGCTGAGCACGGCGGGGCAGAGGCAGCTCTCGGCCTGTGTTGTCCTGCTTCTCCCTGGGTCAAACCTGCGTTCAGCTCTTCGGGAGCAAAGGCCGGGGGGTGCTGGCTCAGGGGTGGGAGGCTCATGCAGGCAGCACCTCATCTCCTGCGGGCACAGGGCAGGGGGCTGGAGGGCAGCCCCACCTTGGCTGTGCCCCTCAGCACGAAGCCATCGCAGCTCCCGTGAAATCTGGCTGTTCACTGAGGTCAGAGCCCCACAGGGACATCCTGCTTGTTCCAGAAGCAGCTGCCACTGGGGTGAGAGGAGGGAGGTGCAGGAGGGATGAGGTGCCTTTGGCCTCAGGGCTCAGCAAAGCTGCTGAGGAGCCACCACGTCCTCACAGCCAGGGCACAGGGACTGGAGCATGTTGGCAAGTCCTGCCTTTCCCCTTCTACTCCAAATCAAACCTTGCTGAATAAGAGAAAGCACACATGCCCATCAGACAGACCAAGGTCCAAATCACTGGGAATCACCTTATTTTTCTACCTGATTTAGACCAGAAGCTTCTATTTGCAGCTTAACTTCAAGGAGGGAGAGAGCATTTCACCCCCAATAACACCTGTGTAGGGATTTAATTAAATTCTGATTTTGGGATTTCCCAACCACGGTGAAATTGTCAGTACATTTGCATAAAGGTGTTCAATAAGCTGGATTCCCCATCTCTCTCTAAAAACCACTTTCTTGTGGGATCTCCCCATCCACACCTTGGAGGAGAGGTGCAGCAAGCATCCATGCCCAAAAACAGGGAGTCACACACTATTAACCCCTCTGTGGGTACACAGAAGGCTGCATGGACCAAGTGGACATTATCAGAGTGGCTATTTAAGGTTGAACCATTTCCTCCTGCCTCTCCTAATGGGATCCTCAGCTGGTGTGGGGCCCAGGGGCAGCAGGAACCTCTCAAGGAAGCAGCTCCAGCCGCTCTGGTGGGACATTTGTTTTCCCTCTGCCACAATCCCGAGTTTAATTAAGCTCCCACAACAGTTGGATTAGGGGTTAGATCGTCTCCCAAAATCCCCAGGAGAGCTGCAAACACAAGGAGAGGATACAGAGCTGCGGTTTGTGCCAGCACACCCCTGCAGCAAACCCCAACCAGCCGCACAAGCGGCACCCGGCGCATCACGGAACACCAGGGACGGGTGGCCCAGCAGCACCCACAGCACCCACTGCCCCCCCTTCCCCTCAGGCTGGGTTACCAGAGCAGCCCCAGAGCAGGACTGCTGGGATGGGGTTTAATTGCTGATGGTGTTTGCAGAAGAGGTTCAGGGGTGAGTAAACACACACAAACATTTATGAGGAGCCTGCGATTAATCCCCGTTTCCAGATGGCTTCCTTGGAAAAGCACTGGGATCGTTGCTCTGTCAAGAATAACACTTTAAAACCTTTCTCTGGAGCTGCTCAAAGCACAGAGGTTTCCTTCCAGACCCGCATCCCCAGCACCACCTGAGGGTCAATTCAGGTTAGAGGTAAGGAAGATTTTTACAGTGAGGGTGGTAAAACACTGGCACTGGTTCTCCAGAGGACCAGTGGTGGATGCTCCATCCCTGGAAACATTCCAGGTGAGGCTCTGAACAACCTGGTCTAGAAAGTGTCCTTGATTATTGCAGGGAGGTTGGACTGCACGACCTTTACAAGGTCTCTTCCAACCAACCCCTTCTGTGGTCTGTCACTCCTGCCCGTTCCAGCCTCCACCTCTCCTCCCTGGCACCACCCAGGCCCCTCTCCAGCCCCCCAGCTTTCACTCAGTGGCACACATGTGCAGATGCTGTTTTGATGGGTGATTAAGCAACATCTCCCTGCAGCAACCTCCAGGCAGCACTGCACCAACATCTGCTTCAAACCCGTTTCCCCGGTGCCCCAGACGTGATTTCAGCACAAAGTCCTGTTTCAGCAGTAGCAGAAGTAGTGATGCTTTAAGGATTAGGTGCTGCCCATTAATGCTCTGCAGGCTTGGAAGAAACAGTTCAACAAAAACCAAAGAGCTACAAAGGGGAAAATATTCCCTACGGCCAAGTCGAACTCCCCCTGAAATCCCTGTAAGTGTTTCCACTGGCTCCAGGGGGAATTGGGCCAGTCACTGTCCGGGAGACAACCTATAAATGGGTGATATTTCTGTGTGAGTCATCTATGTATACAGCCCAATTTAGCTCCTTTCTCTGGGTCTTTTGTCTTGTCACTGCTGTTTATGTGAGGAGTCTGTCCTTCTGTCACCTCAACAATGTAATGACCAGACACTTGGCATCACGCACAGGGTGGTGACTGTAGGCTGCAGAACGTGAGGCATCACCTCCTGACTTTCTGCTTGAACATGAATTAATTTGTTCCTTCACAGAACCAGAGAATTGTTTCGGTTGGAAAGCAGCTTTAAGATCATCGAGTCCAACTGTTAACCCAGCACTGCCAAGTGCACCACTAAACCACGTCCCCAAGTGCCACATCCACACGTCTTAAATCCCTGCAGGGGTGGTGACCCCACGGTTGGCCTGGGCTGACAACCCTCAGTGAAGATCTTCCCTGATATCCAATCTACTCCTCCTCTGGCACAACCTGAGGCCGTTTCTTCTAGTCTTATCCTTTGTTAGCTGTGAGAAGAGACCAACACCCACCTGGCTCCATCCTCCTTTCAGGGAGATGTAAAGAGTGACAAGGTCCCCCCTGATCTCATTCTTTCCTTAGGAGCATCACCTTCCACAATAAAAACATGTCCCCTCCACTTTGAAATAGCACATTGCCATGAAAAAGAAAGAGGGTTTCAGAAGACCACAGGAGTTTGTAAAAGCATTTGGTTAGATGGCATCAAAATAAATGCTTGTCTAGACTCACTTCCTAGGGAGTGCCCCCAGGAGGAATGTTGCTCCCCTGGCATCTCCAGCAGTGCTCTGTGCAGGAATTGTCAGGTAGCTGTTGCCATCCTCCCTCACTGATAACTCTGCCTGACCAGCAACAAAAGAGCATGGAGTGTGGCAAAAGATGTCTGGAAATCCTGCTGGAAAACGGCTTTAAAGCCATAACACAGCACTCAGCTGTTACCTGAAATGTGATGAGCAGCCAGGGAACAGAGAAGGAGCCACAGCACCAGCTTTGTACATCCATACATCAGAAAGTCATTAACCAGTAAATTCTGTAGCTGGAGATCTTAGAAATGTTTAAAATAAATAAGCAGCCTTATCTGTTAAAAGGGTTTAAGCAAAGTGAGACCAAGGCAGCTCTTCAAGAACACCCACAAAAAACAAGCAGTAAGTCCTTCAGATCCAAACCCACTCTTGTTTGCTTCCCCAAACTACCACTCAAGTCAGTTCAAGGGGATGTAGAAGCACCTGATGTGTTTTAAGAGGGGATATCTGAACACACCGGCAGGGAAAAAAAATCCAGTAATGAGAGAGAAGCCCTGAAGAAGCACTGAAGCTCCCTCACACCACGTGTTTGAGACAAAGGAAGTATCAAAAGCTGTAATTACTCGAAGGAAGCATTTCCAGAGCCAACAATTAACCAATTAAAATAAAGGCAGATATAGAGGAGGAGCCTGAGGACAAGCAGCAACTCCATATCCCCAAACTGGCTCTCTATAAACAATGTTCTCTGCCAGAAACTGGGCTTTCTGGCAAGACACAGCAAGTCCCCACATTGAGGGGCAAAGAATTTGTGCCCTGAAAATACCACAGTCTCATTTGTCTGCCTGTGTACAGCCCACATGTACCTGGAGGACATCACACCAAAGCCAAGGCTTTTACCAGCCACGTCCCTCCCCTCCCTGGGGCTCCAGGAGGACCTCAAAGACTCACAGATCCAAAGGGGAATGGGATGCTGGCAGTGGTGCCTCTGGACAGTGTGACAGGATCACAGTCAGACAATGAAAGAAATAACAAAGCTTTATCTGCTGGGTGGATGTTTTTCCTGCAGGAGGCAGGAGAGGTGGGCTTGGCTGGCTGCCTGCCGTGCTGGAAACAGATACCCTGCCCACTGGACCTGCCCAGACTTCACTGACTGCACCCCACTCCCACATTATTTGCCTTAGAACCACAGGATAATTAAGGTTGGACAGAGACCTCCAAGATCATCAAGTCCAGCCCTTGACCCAACACTCCCATGCCCAGTAAAACACGTCAGGAAGTGCCACGTCCACTTGTTCCTTGAACACTCCCAGGGATGGTGACTCTCCCCCCTCCTCTCAATGGAATGGTTGGCCAAGTGTCATCCTAGAAGGTGTTTCATTCCCACATTTTCCATAAGCTACAGCCAGAGGTCCAGCATTAATGTCAGACATGGTGAAAGTCATTTTTTCAGGCTGTGGAAACTGGGTGTGCAAGGGCTCTCTGTCACCTCCCTGGATCGTGTCCCCTCCACATCTCAGTGCTTTTGTTCCACATCTCATTTCTTGGCATTAGAAATTAAATTGCCCTCACTCTGAAAGACGAGAGCTCAGAGTTTCTCTGCAGGTAGAAGGAAAAATAATAATAAAATATAAACCCTCATGTGATATTACCTCTAAAAATGTGGTGGAGTGACAGCTCATTTCTCCCCCCCCCACCTTAAGTGTAATTTTCAGCTTTGAAAAATTCCATTTAATTAAATTAAGTTAGAGAAACAAAATTAGAATCTAGATAGGTGGGGAAATTCCCTTTCATTTACAGTTTTTCTGCTTTTTTAATTGCTTGGCTGAAGACCAGGCAGAGCTCCTCTTATCAGTCTCCCCGTGCTCATTGTTAATTTTCTTCTACAAACTGAACTCCAGACATCTTCCCTGTAAAAGCAGAATTTACACTGCCAAAATTTACAGTGGCACCAAACTAAAGCAATAATTCCTGCAGAAAGTGAGCAGATTTCGTTACTGTCAGCATGTTTTTCACATCAGAGGAAAAGGTTGGACAACTCAAATGTCACATAAGAGGTGAGATTGTTTTACTAGAAGAGAGGACTGGAGGTTCTCAGTCCCTTGGTATTTTAACAGTTCTGGTTCCTCCTACAAGGCAGTGACCAAAACTACAGAAATATAGAGACAAAATACTGAAACAAAAGCTTTCTCTTAATTTCAGCAGAATTTGGACCAGCACAGGGATGCAGAAATTAACTTATTTTGCATCTCCTTCAGGTCTCATAGAAGGTTTTGTTATCACTTTTAGCTGGAGAGACTATTGCTGCATAAGACAGGTCTTGCAAGGAGGTTTTTTAAACTGAGGAAGAAGCTTCAAGAGAGAAATCCATCCTGGAGGGAAACATCTAAATTCCTCCTTAATTCTCTGTTCACCTTTTGCAGCCCCCAGGAATTCCTCCAGGAGCTCTGGAGCAGCAGGCATTTCTCTTGAAATCCTCTTAGCACACCATTAATTTTACTTATAAGTCAATTTTTAAGGAAACCTTGCTTGTCTCTCTCTCTCTCTCTCTGCTTTCTCTTACTACAAATTCTTGTTTCAAAGTTTAGGGACAACAAGACCAGGTCCTGCCAACAGACCCTGTGGATTATTACAGCAGATGTCCAGAATCCTTCCTTCTTTAACCCTGAAATACATTGTGATCTGGGGGAACTGCAGGGGAAAAAAAACCCCAAGAGGTTATAGGAGAAACCAAGTACACAGAGGGGAACACAGAAATGAGTCTTTTACCATCACACAAGAACAGAGGCACTTTCAATCTGCAACCACTAATGTGGACAGGCAAGCTCAGGAAGAGCCCTTAAAGCTAAAAGCCTGTTGTTAAAATGTGAAAGGGCCCAGAGGAGAGGCAGCAGCTCTTAAAAAACCAAGAAAACTTGAGGAGCTTTGTACCTTGGGGCTGTTTTCCTCCAAGAAGAGCCAGAGAGAGTGATGCCAAGAGACCTACATCTGCCCAAACTGGAGCTCCTTTTGTCCCCCACAGTTTATGTACTTGGTGCTGCTGAGCTAGTGGCAGAGGAAGGACTTAAGGGAATTTTTTTCCATTTACCAGCTCACACCCACGTTGTTCAGCTTTTCAGAGGAGTAACAGAAAGTCCATCGAGTCCTGCCACTATTTTCATTTGTGCAACAATCTTAATTACATGGCAACAGACACAGATTTATGTTGATGTTTAACAGCTGATGAAGAAATAATCAAAACTCGAGATTCGTAGTTGATTTTTGAAGGAATTCTTGACAAGACCAACAGTGCTGACTGAACAGAAGAGGTTCAGTCCCAGAGGGACTAAGGAAGGCTCCAATGTGCCAGAACATCATTCCAGTGATTGCTAGAAATGTTAAATTAGGAGCCAAAGGGTGCTTGGCCCATGCCTGGCTCTCCATCTGCATCAGCATTCCAGGTTGCAGAGTAGAATGACAAAACCACACAAAGAGCCACAGCCTTTGAAAACCAGGGCCCAGCCAAAGACCTGAACTTTTTGGTTGCAATAGAAACAAAATATTTGGTGAGTAAAATCAGAGACAAATGCTTCCTTCAAGACCTGAGGGTCACACTTAGAATTTAACATGGTGACCACAACCAAGGGGAAAAAATGGCACATGGTAGAGCAATAGCCAAGAATCTTACTGATGGTGCTGCACTGGGTTTGGTTTTGACCATGAATTACTGTTCAGGTAGTGCTCCATCAATTTTAAGTTTTTTCTTAATTCAAATTGAGCTGCATCTTCTTTTTACAGACCCCACACTGAAAAGTGGTGTGAAAAACACCACCTCTTTTAAGAAAGTGTCTTGTCTGACACCACCCCAGTGACCTCACTGTTCCAACATCCATTTCTCTTCAGCATCAGATGCATTAGACTCCAATCCCTCCAGCTCCCAACAGCCAGCAAGAAAGAGAGGGGCTTTTGCAGGAAAAAAGGGAGTCTAGTTCTCTTTCCAGAAGCTGGGGAGAGCTGCCCCAGCCTGGAGATCCACAGGGAGCAACGGGAACAGGAGGAGGAAGACGATGCTTGTACAGGAAAGGGAACCCCCAGTCATCACCTGCTCTTCAAGCACCACCTCTGCAAAGCCAGGGGAGCTGCTCTGGATGGCACATCAGAGCCCAGACCTGCTCCTGGTCTCTTCCCTGCTGAGAGGTGATGCTGCTCAGATCACCAACACCTCGGGATGGGGTGGCCTGGGACTGACAGGGCTTGGTTGGGGCTCAGTGGAAATCAGTCCTGACTCTGCAGGGCAAAGCAAAGGCACTGCTGCTCAGCATGAAACACTGGTTACTGAGCAAATGGATCGTGATACAGTAGCACATTTAAAGCAACTTTGCAGATGGTGAACAGGCTGCAAAGGAAAACCCGGGACACACAATATTATAGAGAGAACAAAAGCTTGGAACAGCAATAAATTTAAGGAAATTTCTGAAATCCCTAGGCTGTCTGACCGTATGAAAACCACTGTGCTCTTTCCACAACTGAAATACTTGACATGCCTGAAGGAACCTTATGTAAACAGGCAAATAAATTGCTTATATTTTCCTTAGCTAAGCTGCCATTTTTTTGTGGCACTGTCTGCAAGCACAGGTTTTCCAAAATGGAACAGAGGAGAGCAACAGGTACTGGGAGAGACCATCCCAGGAAAACTACATAAAAATGTGCAAAACACCCTCAGTAAGCATAATTTTGCAGCCTCCCCTGCTCTGCTTCTATGGGAGAGACTTTGCTGCCTGGGCAGAACAGCCAGTGCAAAGCAGTAGGCTTTGAAGTCTATTTATCTGCCATTAAAATTTGCACTTTCCTATGAAACACTTCCATGACCTCTCTTTCCAAGTGCTTTGGATGAATACTCTTTTTCCATTAGCTGCTGAGCATTTGCAGGAGATGCTTGCTTTGGAGAAACCAACCCGAAGCTTATCCAAAAGGCTCCAGTTTGGACATGAATGCAAGAAGGGAATAGCTTTCAGTATTAAAAAGACATTTTTCCATTAATACTTAGATGTCAAGTGAGTAATTGAGCATGTGGAGGCTACTGCTGGGAAGAGATGTTCTGGTGTTAGTTAATAAGCAAAGGTTGTCTGGCCCATCCAGCCTCTGGAAAGGACTGGCTGCTGGAGATGGGACAAGTGGAGCTTGACTCCAAATGCCATGGCCTCAGCCCAGCCCTTGCTAATGACTCACTTGGGTCTGGGAATGTTTCTTCAGCACAGCTGCCCTCAGGTCCAAGCACTGACATGCATGGCTGGAGTCTTCAAGAGATACAAGAGGGTCAGACCCTGTTCCCAACACCCCCCTCCAGAACAGGGAGTTCAAACGCTCCAGGCTCCATCAGCAGAGCCTTCTTACTCAAGTGCTGAAAATGGACAAATCCCTAGAGCTTTTTCCCCTTAGAAGCACCCACATCTGCAGATGTGGAGCAGCAGAACAACTTGAGGGAATCCACGGGATGCCAGAGCAGCCAGCAGGTCCAGCAAGTCCATCTGCAGGATCTCTGGGGGGAGAGGAATCCCAGACACCTTGATTAGAGCCCCTCCTTTGCACCAGGGACAGAAGGGAGGCTGAGGACCTGCAGACCAAGGCCTGCTCTACCAAGTGTGACTTAAACAAGTAGCTTTACCTTTGTTCCCACAATTTAAAGAATGTAGGAGTAGGAGGAAAAGCTTCAAGTACCTCCTACATTCATCCAAACCTTCCATTTACTTCTGACATTCCTTCTTTCCCTTCTCCCCTCGGCCTCCCAGGGCCAGGAACATTTCCATGCCATAAGCTGGAAACAATTAAGGCAGAGACAACAGAAAAACATCCTTTACAGATTAGTTCACGTAAGTAACTGCATTAGCCTTTTCAGCAAACTGTGTCAGAGCCAAAAGGCTCCTGGCATCAGTGGCTGCAGGAGGTTCCAATTACAGTCACCCTCAAACAGATGCAATCACAGGCTTGCTGCGAGTGGCAGCGACTCTGCTCCTCCAGGAGTGGTGTGACACACCGAGGACAATCTGACTGCCAGAGACACGGCCATCTATTCTCCAGAAATGAATTACTAGAACCAAAAGAATGTGGATGGAGCTTATAGTAAACGTCATTTCACCGCTACCTTACACTGGTGGTGGGTTTACCATATAAGGCTCATAAAATGCAAGGCATCTGCCCGTGCAAAACGTAGAGTGGTGGAGAAAAATCCTCATTAAAATCCAGCAGATGAAACACAGAACAAATTCCAGAGCCTTTGCCAGATCAAGCCAGCAGCAATGGCAGCCTTTACAGATGTCTGCATCCCTTGAGCACAAAGTTACAGAGGGGCAGGGCACTGTCCACAAATGGATCTTGTGCCATGGTTTGAAAGGCCACACTGATGTGGACGTGCACTTGTCACCTGGGTGGGGGTGCTGCAGGTGTAGCAGTGGTGTTACAGCACTGCAGGAGATGCTGAAGCACATAGATCAGGTACAGGAAGGTGTATGTCTATTTATTTAAACCCTTTGTTTAAATGAAGAAGCAGAAAGCCCAGAGAAGCTGTGGCTGCCCCATCCCTGGAAGTGCCCAAGGCCGGGTTGGATGGGGCTTGGAGCAACCTTGGATAGTGGAAGGTATCCCTGGCCAGGGCAGGGGAGTTGGAACAAGGTGATTTTTAAGGTCCCTTCCAACCCCAACTATTCTGTGACTGTCCCAGGAACAATGGGGGTAGGGAGGGACTAAACCAGGAGCTTGTCTCACACCCACACTGGGCAGGGAGGTGTCCAGGGCCGTCACCAAGAGGGCTGTGAGCAGGTACTGCTCAACATCTCACATTTCAATGCTGGACGTGGTTAAAAATAACAAGGGAAACAGAAGGTAAAGACATCTTCCCACAGAGCAGTGGGCTGGAAGTAGATAACTCAAGGGTACATCTATTAATAGATCCCTGGTGGGTAGGTGGGGCTCTTTTGGAACAGCACCACTAATACAAGTTTTTGGTTTTGGATCAGTGTGTGGCACATCCAGCTCCCCAAAGGCATGACTGTCAGGGGGAAGTCAGCCCAGCAAGATCCATGTGCCTCAAGCCCTACAGTGAACGAGCCCAGAATTCCTCAGACAGGGCTGCTCAGGCTGCTGGTCCCCCTTGTCTCTGAGCTGCCACACAGGATATAAAATAAAGAAATCTTTCTAATAGTCTCAAAGTTTTGGGTTCAGTGAATCAACACTTCCCAGCAAAGGAGGCTTTACTGGAAAATTCCTAAACCAGACCTAATTTGCTCCTAAATGTAATCAAAATTCCAGGCCAGATCCTCAAGTGCTGCAGCTCCAGCGCCCAAGGCAAGGTGGAGTGATGCCCCCTCAGCAGTGACCTGGCACACAGAGCTCTGGCTGCTGCTCTCCTCTCGCTCCTTCTGGACATCCCAGCCTGCCTTCCCCTTGAACAACCCATCCCACCGTGGGCAGCTCCACTTAGATCTGTGACTTGCTCCTTTTTCCACATCTTGCCGATCTCTCCCTCTGAGCCATCTGTAACCTTGTGTTTGGTGAAGGCCAAAGTGTTCATGATTCAGTGTTTGTCTCGCTCTGCAGCGAGTCAGTTCTGCCTTCCAGGACGTGGTTATCTGCTCCTGTGTGGGGTTCTCCACCAAACCCTGCGAAAGAGACTCCTGGCATTGCTCTGTTCCTGCCATTCCCTGTGAATCCCATGGAGGTTGGAAGAAAAAATATCAGAATAATACCTTAGTAGTTATTTATGTTAAGAAAGAAGTACAAAGAATGGGTGGGAATCAGGCAATGCCCATCCAAGACAATGGGCAGGGACTGAAAACTAATCTTCAGCCCAAACCCATAGAGCACTCTGGCCTGGGAAGAGTAAAGTTCCTTCTAAGACATGGTCTTACTTAGAGCCTGGTAGTAGGCAGCCAGAATTTTCTCATCAATTATGCAGGAAATGGATTTAATTGCTGGACTGGAATTGTAAATAGAGCTCCTTGTCACAGCCATGGCATCCGACCACAGCTCCGTTGCTTTGTCTTTCCTCTGCCTGTTTGGGATGTTGCTGAATCCCTGTGGCCACTGAGACGTCTGAGTCTAAACAAGAGTCTCAGGGCAGCAGACAGGGAAGAGCTGAGCCTGTTCCAGCAGTGCTGAGCACGAGGGCACAGAGTCAACCTCAGGTCTGTGATTCCTCCTTTCTGCACACAAGATCCACGTCGAGGCCAGTGGTGGATAAAGCCATCACTAAGGAGTAGGAGAAGCCACACCTGGAGGGAAGGTGCATGTGGAAGAGCAGCCAGGTGAGCACCCACTGTTAGATCTGGATCTTAGGGTGCACCAAAGAGCTCACAGATGGCTTACCCGGTGGCAGTGAAATGCCTGAACTGCTTTTTCAAGCCTCCTTTGGTGACACTTGGGGCTCCCAGTGCTTAACTCCCAGTTAAGCCCTGCTTAACTCCTAGTTAGGAATGAGACAAAACATTTCCCTCTGCTAAGACATGTCCCCCTGACTGCCTACCCAACTACAGAGGCTCAAAGGCACATTGCTTTTGCACTAAATGTCTGGTTTAAATTAGACTCAAACTCATTCCAGGTCCCAGAAATGCAGAACTCGTGACTCAGGCTCTGTCATGCCTGTCCTGGCCCTGGGGAGCCTGGTCCCTCCTGCCAGGCAGGCAAAGGAAAACCCAGAGATGCTTTAAAGGGTCTGGCAGGAGGGTGCTGCAGTGCAAGAGCTGCTCAGGGATCTGCACATCATGTTGTTCACTCAGGATCTGAGAGCAGAAGACAAGCCCCTGGTGGAGGTGATGTGGGTCTAGAGTAGAAACTCACTTTTCCCACCAGGACAAACACACTTCTGAACAATTCCCAAGGGAAAAGTCACTCAAGTATGACAGACTGCACCTTGGCAAACCTGTGCACCGAGAGAGGGGCAGCATTCAAGGGAGCTGAAGGATTAGTTCCATGGTGACAAACAACTAACAAGATGTGCTGTTGAAAACCCTCCTGACTGAGAACATTTATGTGGATTCTACCCAAAGGTCCTCACCTTTCCTTTTGGCTGCTGTGGTGTCTTTCCAGCTGATGAAAAACTCAGCTGGGCTTTCTACATAGTGTCTTCAGTGACAGCATAGAAAAGAAAAAGGAAATGGCAAAGGGATGTCCCCTCTCATGGATGGGGAAAGCACTGGCAGGATCACTGCCAGTACCACCTGCCTGGGAGGGATGGAGACTGAACCCTTCCCTTGGCCCCTTGTGCATCCTTCCAGTGACAAAGGAGAAAGACCAAACCTACAAGCTGGGAGTCCAGCACCAACCTGCACAGGTGATCAGCAGAAAGGAAAGGGGGATTTTGGAGATGAAACTCCAGCAGTTTTCTCATGACGTGAATTTCTGGACAGTGAGCTGGCAGTGTAGCACATCCCATTGCCAAGGAAGCTGGCAGGGACCTCTCAGCACCATGGGTGTCTCTGAGCATCCACTCAACAACACTTCCTTCATCCCACACCAGGCTGAGACCTTCCTTTGTCACAGCCTCGTGATAAACTCAAGTCCTCACAGGGCTGCCCAGCTGGGGGCTTGATTTCCCACCCAGAATTAAAGCAGGTAGAGCCCCATTCAAGTAGAAAAGCTATGAATAAATTCACTGCTGAACTCCCCACTTTACACTGCAATAAAGCCTTCCTGAGATCTTACTGCTATTAGTCTCTAAAATTTACGAGAATCCTTAAAGCTTCATTTCCTTGTACAATCTTTTTCCCCCTTAAAATGGACTTTGCTCACCAAAATCCCCCCATACAGTGCAGTGTGATTCAGTCTGTGCACAGAGGAAGCGGATAAAGGTTTGCTACCAACAGCCAGGAGTCAAAACCAAACAAACAAACAAATTCTCAACATCAGAAAGCTCTTCTCTTCCCACTAAGGACTCACAGTAAACAGAATTTAATTGAAAAAAGCCAGCTCGAAAAAAAACTGTATATGGAGGTGATAGAGGGGATGGTAGAGACTGTTATTGTAAAGATTCTTCAAAAGACTCCAGGTTTTCCATCTGTATTTCGCTTCATTTTGAAGATGCTTGAACTGGAGAATAGTTTCAGATTCCATATGCACACTAAGGACATTTGCCTTATTCCATCTCTATTTCAGTATCATTGACTAGGAAATGACACAATTCAGTTTGTAAAAGCCTAATAATTCTTCTTGCCTGAGGATGAATTTAATGAATTCATAACTGGCAGAAGTTGTTTAAAACAGATAATCCCACGAAGATTTAGTGTTACATTTTTTTCCACGTTTTAGTGCTCCAAAATATTGTCTCGACATCAAGTAGTGAATGGGCAGAAATAAGAAAATCCTAGAAAGGAACTTGAAGGGGGGGGGTGGTGAGGAAAGGGTCCAAAACATGAAGTGCAAAATAAAACAGGCCTCCATTCCCTCAGGTGGCTGTGGCTCCCACCATCCTTATCCCTGGCTCTTTGGTTTCCATTCAAGTTGTGTATTTTTATTTTTTTTCCCCCTTGTGTTGAGGTATAACCCAGTTTTCTTCTTTAAAGCCACCTCCTATACCACTGTGCAGACACACTGCTTACAGAAAACAGCCTGGCTGAAAGAACCAGGACTTCAAGAAACCGTGAACTTCCCTCAGGATCCGTAACAGTGGAAGCCTGTTGCTATTTAGACATTTTATCCCCCCCCACCCCCCTCAAATCCAGATCTTAGCTACGGTTTACTTTCCCCGCTTAGAAACGTGGAAAAGTTTGTTCAGCTTAAAATTTCCTGTTTGGCATTAGCAGCTGCTGGCTGTATTTATAAATATTTCAGCAGACACTTCGGGGGGGAACGTGGTTGCAATTAGGCAGTGGGGCTCTGCTCTCCCTCACTCCCAGCCAGAACCCCACGCTGCCCGGGGTCACCCCCCGGGAGAAGAGGGGCTGCTGCTGGCTGAGCTGGGTGTGCTGCGAGGCCAGGCTTAGCAGCCAGCAGCCTGGCTTCAGGGGGTCTGTTTAAACAGGAAAGTGAAATCACTTGCTTGTGGGATCCAAGTTTAGTAGCTGGGGAGGAACATTTGGTCAGCAGGTCCGGGACCACCTACCCCGAGCGATGCTCGCGGCGCGTCCCTCGCTCCCCTCGAGCATCCCCCGGTTGTGCAGGGCAGAAACAGCTCTCCAAGCTGAGCATCCCAGCATGGCATCCTCTCCCTGGGTATACCCAGGCTCAGTTCCCTCTGATTTACATTAATATGACCTTAAGATAAGCAAGTTGGAGTGAAGGGCAGAAGGAAGAGCCCAGATCACAGAATATGCTGAGTTGGAAGGGACCCATCAGGATCATCGATTCCAACCCTTACCCCTGCACAGGCCC
>JAYRBT010000028.1:8941379-8963245 GCA_036023395.1 Myiotriccus ornatus | reverse complement strand
TGCAATGGAAATTAGAAGCGAGCTGGAGAAGTTGGTTTTTTACCTAGTCGAGGATTCCTCTGAGAAACCTGCGTGGAATAGATCAGATGATAAATACAACAGATCTCTGACAGCCATAAGAGCAGTCAGCATGTCAATATATTTGACTATTTATAGTCAGTTATATGTATATATAAAAATATGTATACACACATATACAAATATGTGTGTATATATAAAATATATATACATCCACCTATAATTTTGTATTGTCTATTAAATGAAATATATTCAACATATAAAAATATATCATGTGTTCATTTATATTATAAATAATGGAATATAATAATATAAATATATGGTCGATTTTATTGTTTCTCTATTTATATAATATATTAAATATATTAAAAATATGGACTATTATGTCAATATATTGATTATTATAACTATTGACTGTTATGACTATTATGACCATAACTGACATGTCGATGTATTTATTGACTATAGTCTCTAAAAACTATGGTGGATGACTCTTCATTACTGGAAGCTGACATATATATGCACACTGAGGTTTGGTGTTGCAAAATGTATTATTTCTTATATAACTAAATCATGCAAGGAGAGAGGATGGATCATTGCCTGAAACACATACACTCCCTTATTTTGGAAGTCAGCATGTGAATGAGCCGTTATCTTGCAATCATTATTACCCAAGTGTGATTTCAGCAGCTCCACAGTGAGGGGTATTTTTTACCTTGGATAGCGCAGACGCCTGTTTGAAGATTTCCAGTGCAGGGTCTGCAGGCTCATCCCCTCTTTCTTGTGGCCTTGAAGCTGCAGGGTGGGACATGGAGAGCACTGAAATACTCAGAAGCATGCAGGCTGCTTCCTTCCTCTATCTGCTGATGGAAATCCCGCAGCAGCCTGATCCTCCTCACCAAACTGAAGCAACTGCCACGTGTCCCCACCCGCTCCCAAGGCAGCTTTGCTTTAACGGGGTGGCTCAGGGGTTTCTCCCCGTGGACCTACCCTGTGGCTGTAAGACAGAGTTCACGGCATAAATCACGCCGTTCGTGGCCATGATATCGCTCTCAGCAACGGGCTCCTTGTTGATGTGTATCACGTTGTTTTTCTGTTCAGGGAGAGGAAAAAGAAATAAACAAACAAAAAAGAAAAGGAGAAACTTTTGTCATTTCCAAAATGTCGTTAAAAAAGCCCTCACTTGGCATTCGTTCATTTACCGGATGGCTGAAGGCGTTTTCATTCCTCTTGCCAATTAAGGAGGATATAAAAACAAATTACAGCCTGAGCAGTCGGCCCTGGCATGGCTGGCAAAGGCTTTAAGGCTTTCTCGGGGCTCTGGCTGGGAATGCTGTCCCGTGGCAGCAGAGCACATCCACCGGACACCTGGGGGCAGCAGGCACTGCCACTCGTGCCAAGGGGGATGGCTGTGGAGATGGGATCAGGAGAGGGCAGAGCAGGACTGGACAGGGGAAGACTCTGTCTTTCACTTTGGCTGACTCAATGCACCTGGAAACACTCGCCCTTCTATTTTTTGTCCAGCATTTTCTTATGCATGTTTTTTTTGTTGTTTGTTTCTGAAACGTTGTTTTTTTTCCTGCGTTCTCTTAATGCAGTGCAGAGTTTGTGAAATGAAATTATATATCTAAATAAATCCTGCTGCTTTCAGGGAGCCCATGCAGAGATCATTTTCATTACACAAAAAGAGATGTGTTAGCTGAACAAGCTATTCATTTCATTTATTTATGCTTTTTCCCCCATGACTCAGGGTTACATTTAGAACAGCTCCTGGAAATCATTTACAATTGGCCTTCTGGGGTGGGGGAAAAGCTGAAGCAAACCACATTTCATTCTTGTTGAATTGAACACATGGCAACAGTCCCTCTGCTACAGCCCGGAAAACTCTGTTTGGTGGGACTGTGAGCACATTTAGGTGAGGTTCCCACACCATGCAGATGGGCACAGGCACACTCATGGCCCTGCTGAGCACAGAACCCCATCCCAGAGGACTCACCATGCTGACTTCCAGTTTATCTCCCTGCATGGATTTGAGCCTCACGAGGGCATTGACGGCGCCGCTCACCAGGATCTCGTCGGCCACGTGGAACTTGAGGATGTTGGCAAGTTCCTTGGCATTACCTGGGGTGGGGGGAGAAAAACATCTGCATTTGCAAAACAGCATCAGCACTCACTTCCCACATTTCATGTGCTGGAATGGAATGATGTGGAAAATACCACCATTTCCTGAAAGTGCAAAGAAACGATGTAAAATTGAACAAACAAACAAACCAACCACCACCACCCCCCTCAAAACCAAACCAAAATAAAAACCAGGTTGGAGCTGCTTAGGACACTGAGGGCATTCCTGCCTGGGCAGGTCGGGATCCCAGCAAGCCCAAAAGGATGCTCTCCCAGTGTCCCACTTTGGTACCTACCAAACCTGCCCTACACGTGAAATCCCTATTTCTTGGGTTTTCATCCCTCATTCTCTCACTGTGCACAGCATGAACCTGCTCCTCAGGAAGTCTGAGATGGCAGGGCAAAGGCCCATGTGAAATAAGGAAGCAGATGGAGCACTCTGGTATTTGCAAATGTCCCCAAGGCCGGTGTCGCTCGGCAATAATTCTCACAGCTGGATAGGAAGGGGAAAAGTGCAGGAGAAATGTCACTAATGGCTCATGGATTAATGCCCTGATCCCCACTCCACTGAGTCTCTACTCATCTAGTCATGCTTTGAAGCAGATTTGAGGAAGACAAGATGCTTCCTCTTCACCATTTATTTTCCAGAAGAGGAACATTGCCTGGGCCAGCAGCCCTTCTCCAGCTTCTCCTTTGGAGGATGCAGTGTCCCTAACAAGACAGCTAGTGCAAAAGGTGGCTCCATCTACAAAACCAGAGCAGCTCCCTCAGCTCCCTTTTCTTTCAGTGCTTCCAAAGCTTGTATTTCAGCTTTTTTCCGTGATGGCTTTCAGGGTGGCCACAGTTGACACTGCACGTCCTCCCCAGCGTGATTCACCTCTTCATCAGAGGCATAACCTAAATATTTGCGTGAGAAAAGAACATCTGAAGTGTCCACATCTGGGAACCTTCTTTCCTGCAGCCATTTACAAGAGCTGCAAAACAGTTCTGAAATATTTATGTATTAAGTGCTAGACTGGATGTGCAGTCTGATATTACAGGTTCCTCATCCCTGCACTTAAAAGGATAACCAGCTACCATGGGCAGAAGCTTCCCAAATTATGATGTCAATGTTTGGTTGGGTTTAATGACCAGAAGACATTACTCTCAAATACCTGACGTTGTTTCCAACCACAGCCAGTTTTGAACATGAACAAAATAAAGGACTGTGCTGCTTGTCCAGGAGGGCCTTATTAAACATTCCCGTGCCGTTTGCCACACCCAGCCTGCACGCTTGTGCTTTCCAGGAGACTGGCCTTAATCTGAGCTAGGCTGGAATATTTGTAGTCTTCCCAGGATCAAACTAGACCTCCTGCTTTGTCTGTGTATAAATAGAAGGAGAAAGACGCCCAGCCCTTTGCTACTTAAATTTCCTACAGTGTAACTTGAGCCTGTATATGGATCATTGTCTTCTCTTTGCTAAATTTACTTCAGATACCCTGATCCTGCGTGGTTGGGAAGAAATTCTCACTTCTCTCATCCCTGAGAAAGGCAGAGACCCCATTGGTTCCTTTAGAAACACCTGGGAGTTATCTTGCTTGCACCACCAGCACAGCCAAATTAAAGTCAGAGTGAGCTTGTGGCACAAACTACAAACACAGGCAGTACAAACCCCACTTTGGGAACTCAGTGTCACTCCAGGCGTCCTCAGCTTTTTGCTTATCCAAATCAGCTGCGTGGGAAGCTCACCCTTCCAACAGGCAGGCTCAGAGAATGAGATACAGCAGAGAAATCTGGCCGTTCCTGCCCACAGCGTGGCAGGAGCACGGAGCAGCAGTTCAGCTGAGCGCCCTCGAAATGCTCACCCATGAGTTTGTTCAGCTCCCCCTGGGGCAGGGCTCGGAAAGCTTCGTTGGTCGGAGCAAACACCGTGAAGGTCCCCGGCCTGTTCAGGTTCTCTGTCAGCCCTGCAGACTGGATTGCAGCCACCAAGGTGCTGCAAAACAAACACACAGCAAATGCTTCACTGCAGACACTCCTGAGCAGCTGCACGTCGTGCTCTGAGACAGCTGGGAGGTGACCACGGCAAAATCCCGTTGGGGTCCAGCGAATCAATTAATGGAAATGTTGATTAGGTTTAGATTAGGTAATGAGCCTGGGAGGTCCGACCAGAACATCTGAGAAGTGGCAAAGCAACCTGGGAATGCTGAGTGCTTGGGGACCAAATGGGAGTGTGGAGACAGAGAGGTCTGGCCACAGGGGCTCTGATGGGCAGAGGTGGATCCAGAGCCAGCTTCTTACTGTACTGAGGGAACCACACACTCTTGGCTCGCAATTCACTGAGGGTTGTTTGAAGTTTCACTCCCTATAATTTAGGGAGACCGTGGTTTTGGATGCTCTTTCTGTGTTAAAAAACCCGTATATATTGTCATGGCTACAACCCATAATAAATAGAAACTGCTCTGGCAGCTCTTCCTCTCCTTACTAGCACGTGGGAAGAGCAGAAAGGTCACCTGAAGCGATGGTCTGCCTTGAGAACATCCATCACTGAGCCAGTTGGTGGGGTCAGCATCTTGTCCACGCTAAACAGGGTCCCAAACCTTCCCCTCTTGTCATGGGCAGCAATGCAGGCATTTTCAATGCAAAGGTTCTGCAGACACAATGGCAGGGGGGAAAAAAAAATACCTTATTAGCATTTGCTTCCAAAGAGGGATTTTTGTACTTTCCACGTTGTTCATTTACACTTTTTATGTGACAGCTGTGAGATCAGAACACCCATCAGCACACAGAGCACACACACTGGGGCACTCACGTTGCGGTACACAAACACCCTCAGCTCCTTGTCCCCCAGAGTCTGCAGCTTCTGTCCATGATACAGATACTTAGAAGAGAGCTGGTCTTTAACAATGTGGTTCAGAAGCAAGTTCCTCATGTTGCTGTCAATAACTGGGAGTCCATCTGCAGCAAAGGGTATGGAAAGAACCAGTGATTCACTTAAAATTACCACTGAGACACCAAAAAACATTCAAATACAGAGTATTACCCACATCAGTTTTAAACTGTAAAGCTAGAGGCCACTGCCTGTGGCTGAAGCATTTGAGAGAGGATTTGCACCCTTGTGCACTGAAACTTGGCTGAAGACTGTTTGAAGGAGGTCTGTGGCCCAAACTGATGGAAGAAAGGGATTTAATCCCTGGCTTACCTTTGAACACATCGTTCACTGGGGCAAGGAGGGTCACTCGCTCACTGCCAGTTAGATGAGAACTGAGACCAGCTTGTCTGAAAAACTCTGTCGACTTGGAAACTTCAGATTCTTGTGCCAACTCAAACAGAGTCTTAGCTGAAAAGAAAAGCAACACATAGCAACCTGGCATTTAAGGGCAATACACCCCTTGCTATGCCCTCTAAAACCAGGATTTCCTTGGCAGAATAGACAAAAGAAAAGCAGCAGGAAGAGGGATGCAGAGAGGCCCCAGTACCCGAGTCTGGGATCAGCAGCTCGTTGACGAAGTGCACGACGCCGTTGGTCGCCAGGACATCCTTGTTGGCAATGATGGGCTTCCCGTTGAGGGTCAGCTCCTCCCCACTGCAGCCCACGTCCAGGGTGGTGCCTTCCAGAGTCTCCATGGTCAGGCCAGCGATGATGGCCTCAGCACACATGGCTGACTTCAGGATGTGATGGTTCAGCAGGTCTGCGGGAGAGGAAAGCGTCTTAGTGAGCCGCGAAACTCAGCGGTGAAATTGCAGCTTTTAGGGATCCTGTTCAGTGGCCAGGTGTACAGCATGGGGCTCCACTCCATAAAATGAAGCCATTTAAAAATGTGATATTTTTGTTCAGCAGCCTGTGAAGTAAAGTGTCTAAAAAAGAATAATTTTTAAACACCCTTGCCAACTTCAAAAGGCTTCGTGTTGGTATTCGACTCGTTTGTCAGGTGAAGTTACACTGATTAGATGCTACTTTTCTTGCACCTTGCTGGGTAAGTAGAAACCACCATCACCAAGGAGTGCTAAAAGAAAACTCAGAAAAGGGACTGCTTCAGCTCCCTCATCCATATCTGGGTGCCACTCTCCCTGCCACATTCACAACCGAAGAGGTCTGGGCTGTCTGGTCAGAAAAGGTGGAGTCTGTCACATCTGTTTGCTGCAGCTGTTGCCAGAGTGTATCAAGGAGCTGTTCAGAGGTCCTTGAGCAGGAATTTAGAAGAACTCAAAACCACTCTTCAGGCCTCTCAGTGGACTCAGCAAACAAGCACTCACCTCTCAGGGCTTCTGGGTCCCCCAGGATCCTGTTGAGTGTTTCTCGTGGGATCTTCTCAAAGGCTTCATTGGTTGGAGCCAAGAGTGTGTACTGGCCTTCACTTTCCAGCAGGCTGTTGAGGTCAGATGCAGCCACAGCAGCCTTGGGAGAAACAAGGAGAGAGGGTAAAACACATTCAGATGGAGCACAAAGGTCAGAAGCTTTGTCCAGGCACGTACTAAGGGCCAGACATTCCGAGTACTTCAAAATTTCAGGAAAAAAAAATCCTGAATAGCTTCTTTCAGCACTTTGGTCTCTTTATAAATTTGACCCAGCCCCATGGTTCTCTCGTGTTTCAGAAATTTGATTACAAGAGCCTTTTTTTTTTTTTTTTTTGGCAAGACTGAGAGCTGGTTCAAATACCCTGATATGCCTGGAAAGGGTCACAGTAATTCCAGGGAATATTTCAGATCAGAACCCCCAGCTGGTTAACTGCAAATCCCCTGTGCATTTTGAGTTATTCCTTAACTTGACAAATACTAAGGCAAATAAATTGGTACACATCAGGTTGGGACAGTTAATGTCTCCTAAGGCCAGGACTGCCATACAAGAATGAGGAGACACACTCAGTCTACGTCTCTTTTCTGAACAGCCATAGCAGGGTGACAGTTATTCTCACAAAATCCTACTTGCACTGATATCAAACACTTCCTAAAGCAAGATGAGCAACATGGGTACAAGGATTTCAGCAGCAGCTGTAGGGCCACAGGCTCTGGACACAGGCAAAGCTCTTCAGGACAGTTCACCAGGAGTGTGATGGCTGAGCATCTTTCAGGAGCCCTGGAGCAGCCGTGGGTTGACTCACCCGAAGAGTTTCCAGGCTGTCCTCAGTCTCAATGATCTGCTGGATGGTGTTTGTGGTGGTGGCGATGACCTTGTCGATGACATGGACCACCCCATTGGTGGCGTGATGGTCAGCTTTCAGCAGCCTGGCACAGTTCACAGTCACAATCTGCAGAGGGAAAGAGCCACGGGGTGTTAATGTGCACCGAGACAAGAAGGTAAAGCAGCCCCTGGTGCTTTTGCATTTCCATTTCAAGCACAGCGAGTGCTTTAATACTGAATCAGCAAGAGCAGAAATGTGGTTTCCTGAGAAAACATGGAAAGAGCAAGAATGTTCTTCCAAGAGTGTTTGAAACATTTCGTGTTTAAAGAGCTCTGAAAATCCTGAGTGGTTTTGTCTACCCTCAATCATCAGGACTAAGAAAATAAGCAAGAACCAATACTTGGACAAGCAGTTAGACACCAATGTGGGCAACTGCCCTGCAACAGCATCGAGGAAACTATAAACATTCTTTTCAAACTCCTTCAAAATATGTATCTTCAATCAGCAGTTGTCAACCTGAGCATTACAGAGTCCTGGAGGCCCAGGGATGGCGCAGGAGCTGCAGGGGAGCCAAGAAAGAAGCCTGCTGTGGACAGGTTTAACACAAGGAAGAACTTCTTCCCTGTGCAGTGACCGAGCACTGAACAGGTTGCCCAGAGAGGGTGTGGGGTCTCCCTCCCTGGGGATGTTCCAGAACCACACGGACACAGTCCTGTGCTTGAGCAAATGGTCCCTCCCAGGCTGCCCCACTCTGTGCCTTACCCCGTTGGGGTAGTGGTGAATCTGGATGGGCAGGTTCTGGTACATGGAGCTGAGCGTTGTGCCGTGTTTCAGGTCGTCCGTGAGGACCCGTTTGTCCACCATGTGGTAGCGCAGGGCGTTGAGCAGCTCAATGTTGACGTTGCTGACTAAGGAATCCAGGGTTTCCTGAACATCAGAAAAATAAACTTTTCAGTCCTGAGTGCAGTTAGCCAGTGGTCGGAGAGGGCCAGGAGGTCTGGCTGCACCCAGGGTGCTTCCAAAGCGGAGGGCGGGGGGGTGTGTTTGTGTGAAGTGATGCATTCAGCCTTACACCATCTGTGCAGATTAAGAGCTCAACTTTCACAAATCTTTATCTTTTGCCTTAAAAGTGCAGCTAACAGCTCTGGCACCCTCCATGCTTGGCAGACAAAGGGATGATGGCAGCTCCAGTGGGGGATCATTGAGCAGTAAGACAAGAGGGCCAAGGGCAAATACCCAAAAAGACCTTTCCCAGCAGCATCATCCCTGCAAGAGGCCCTGCTGGTGCAGGTTTGGGGGAAGGGCTTAGCAGTGGGGAGAGCCAAAAAGAGGTTCCTTCCTTGGGATGTAGAGGGGGTTGTACAGTCGTGACTCCCTTGCTCACAGGGGTGCTCCACTGGGGTGGGAGCAGCAGCAGGACAGCAGTGGAAACATCACAAGGCACAGAGTGAGAAAATCAGAGCGAATGTAAAGGAAATTTATCTGCAGTTGAGCATGGGACACACCGATGTGGGAGTCACTGAGGCTCCAGTTGGGACTGGCTTTTTGAACAGACTAAGAACCACCAGTGGCAAAGTAATGGTCAAAATGAAACACTGAAAGGGATGGAAAGCCTTCCATGGCACCCACATCTCTGCAGTGCTGGAATCCTTCAAAATCAAATCTCTGGAGCTGCTGGACCAGTACAGTGATACCCATTTTGGAAATGCAGGGTCCTTCCCCTGTCAGGACTGTGCCTGGTCTGCCAGATGGGGCTGGATCCAGACCCCTGCAGAGCTGGGTCCCTGTTACAGAAAGCCAGAGGAAGAGGGGAAAGCAGAGGAATAACATCTTACAGCAGACAGTGATGCCCAGGCCTCATTACTGGGAGCAAAAATTGTAAAACTTCCAGGTCCTTCGATTTCTGGCCTCAGGTTGGAGCGGTCGGAGTAGAGCTGTGTGGTGGCAGAACCAACCACCCCCAGGGTCTCATAGATGTTGGAAAGAGGCAGGGCTGAAAGAAGAGAAAGTTATGTTCCCAACACAGCATCCCTCCCTCTGGCTGAATCAAAGGAGAGCTGCTGGGTGGGACACTGCTGGCCCATCTGCACCAGCCCACGTGGTTAGCTGGGCAGCATCCAACTTTTGGGGAAGGAAGTGTTCAGGAGGCAAAAGCAGAATATGGCTTTCTTCAATAAACCCAGTTAATTCCCTCCCAGTCCCCAACTTAATTTTCTCCTAAGTGCAATTTGGCCAACCCCATGCTTGCCAAAATGTCCAAGGCCAGGTTGGATGGGGCTTGGAGCATCCTGGTCTAGTGGAAGGTGTCCCTGCCCATGGCAGGGGGGTTAGAACTAGATTATCTTTAAGGCTTCTTTCCAAACCAAACCAGTCTAAAATTCTATGAAAATGAAAACTAAAAACGAGCAGAGATTGGCAGAGATGACTGTTACTCTGTCATTCCTTTGCATTGCATTTCCAGCACAGCTATATTACTTGCTGGAATAAGTAGTTCCCTATGGCCCTCCCAAGCTTGATTAAGTTTAATTATATCCAAGGTTCTAAGTTGTCTGGAACATTTAGCAGGCTTTGGAGCTGATCTGGCCGCTGCTCCGAGTCCATTTCGGGTTTGTTCATGGCAATATTGTGCCCAAATTGCAAAAATCAGATCCACTTTGAGCAATTTTCTAACATTTCCCTTTACTAGGCAGCTGTGTCATTTTAAGGAGTCTAAGAAATGTCAAACATATTTTTACCAGCTGGGCAGCCTTTTTCTCCAGGAACCTTTTCATATCCAGGACAGCACTCGTAGCTGATGACTCTGGAATAAGAGATGGATACGGCAGATTAACCAAGAGTGTCTCACTGCTTTTCCTCTGTTTGCTGCAGTTCTGGGTCCAGCCATATCTGGGGCTGTTTCCAAGCAGACTCTTCATTAGAAACACAGACTTGAACCAAAGGCAAACCACAGTTTTTATCTCCTCCAGTGCTGCATGTTGCCAATTCCTCCATGGAACAAAAGCAGACACAATTCCTTTCCAAAACCACACTTTCCAGGAGGCTTTGTACAAACAGTGGATGGAAAGTGATTCCACAGTGCCAGGAGGTAACCTGTGCAAGGCTGCCAGTGCTGGGTCATCTGGGGATGTTTCCCATGGGATTTGGGGATCTCCTCGGCTCACTGCTGCTGTCACATCTCATCACTGCTTGGGCAACTCCAACGTGGCTGCTTGACCAAACCAAGCCTTTCCCCCTCATTTCACCCTGTTCTTGTCCACCAGCAGAAATGATTTGCTTACTTATGGCAAAATCCACAGGACAGACCTGGAGGGAAAGGACAACCCTGGTTTTGGGGTGCGTGAACTTGGCACAAGGACTTGGGAAAAGCCCTGCAGGGAGAAACTTCACCAGTTTTGGCATCCAAGTGCATCCAAGGGCACTCCAGGGAGTACCACAGCATAACCACAGCCACCTGCATGCCCTCAGGGCAGCATTTCCTTCTGGGTGGCACCAAACTGCTGCTCTGACTAAACACTTTCCCCCAGTAAAACCAGAGGGGTCACCGACACCACCCTGGAGACTCAAGGCTGCCCCACTGATTTGCAGACCCTAAAATGAGGAAGAGCTGCCTGAAAACTGCATCCACCATCTGCAGCTCAACGGGAAACAAGAGTCATCTGATTCTCAGAGCTGGACATTTGAGGGATATTCCCTCAATATGGCTTGATATTAACAGGAAAAAGAAAAAAAATAAAAAGGGAAAAAAAAAAACCCAATCAATCCAGAAGTTGCCAGTTTATTTTTCACAGGGGATTCTTTCACCTCTTGCTCCGTGCTTGGTGTGAAAGGAGCAAGGCCACCTGATTGATGGGCTGAGAGAGTGAGGGAATAGGTGTTCCTCCCAAAGACAAGCATTTCCTCTGTGCTCCCGGGTGGATTTGAGACAAGGAGGATGCTGTATCGCCCAGGCTCAGCACACCCGCTCAAAGAGAGAGGAAAACCCTCCAGCCTCAGATATTTGTCATCATTTTAACACTGTTAACAAACAGTGGAAATGCCTGGGGTTTAAGAGGGAATTCTTCAGGGTAATTAAGGGCCAGAAAGTGAAACAAATACCTGCTTTGCTATGACAGAAGCAAATAAATTCTGTGTCATGGCTTCCTAAGAGAATTACAAAGCAAACCCAGACTGATTGTCTAGACATTATATATTCCATGTGGGAAAGAGCTTGCCTAAAGCAATCCCTTCCTTTGACTACTGGAGATCTTAACACCCTGCTGCTCTGCTTTCCCCAGCCCCCCTGTCTCGTGTTCATTGGAAACACACACTTTCTCCCCCCACCACTTCCCTCCCCTACCTCCAATTTTTCTTTATTTCACCCTAGAAACTAAATCCAGTCTAGACAGTTCCCTTGGTTCAGACCTGTAATCAAAGATGAGGAGCTGATTAAAGAGAAATCATTCCAAAGTTCAGCATAAATAATTCCCAAGCGCTGACATATGTTTTAAAAGCCTTCTTTATAGAGCAATTGGAGATTAATGAGCTGCACTGAAGGGGCAGGATGTTGATGCACACAGCCTGTGGCACAGCAGCTCAGGGCTGCCCCAGCCCCCAGGCTCCTGCCAGGAGGGCACTGGGAAGGGATGGAGGGAGCTGGTCCAGTGGAAGGTGTCCCTGCCCACGGCAGGGGGATGGTGGGTCAGGTCCCTCCCTGCCCAAACCCTTCTGTGATTCTGTGACTGCTTTTCAGTGGGTTTGTGGCACCTCCAGCACGAAGGGAAGCTGATGGCAAGAAGCCCCACGGCTTCCCTGGTTTTTTATTGGTCATTGTTTCACAGCTCTCGCATTCTTGGGAGCTGAAGTGAAATTTTTAAGTGCATTTTTCAAGGTAATAAAAATAAGCTGAGGCATATATTAGTGGATAAAGATCCATTCATAATAATTTCCTGTCATAAAGCCCATATGTTTTGTTTTTGTAAAAGAAGTGCCAGAGAGTAATTTTTTTCTTAAAATGAGGAAAGTGCATTGGACATGAAAAGGAAAGTTAATTTTAAAGGAAAAAAAAAATAAAAGGAATTTATTAATGGGTTAGTCCTCAAAAAATAATCAAACCCAAAATTTATAAGGTGTCTTTTCGTTCTGAAGCCAAAAAAGTGTGTGGGGATGTGTTCCAGTGCAAGTCCACTTCTGTAAGAATGAGTCCAGTGCATAAGAGAGGTAGAAAAATATAAAACACACAGGCACAATGATGAGAATATACTCTAAATAAACTGTTTCTTTGAGTTTGGAATCACCAGCAGTGGAAAATTACCTAAGCACCAAAACAATCTTGTTTCAGTGCTCATTAAAATCAAAGCAGTGTCAGATTTCTTGCCAACTGTCTTGTCTCACTTCATCAGCAGTGATAAAACCTGTACATAAATCCTCCATCTAATGTCTCCTTAACTGTGTGAGCCAACACTTCAGCAAAGAGGAGAAAAACAAAGAAAAAGTGGAAAAAAAAAAAAAAAGGCAGATAAAGAGGTAGGAGTCTTCTTCTGATGCATGAGTTGAGATTTCCAGCACTCCACCCCCGTGGAGCTTGGATTCTCAGCAGTACCCAGTCCCTCACTGACCTCCCTCCCCACTACCTGTTTGAAACAGTGCTCAGAGAAGGGAAAGAAAAGAAAGGAAATCAGCCAAAACAACCTTTCCAGAGCCAGGTCTTTGCACCTGCTGCACACATAGAACTTGTGGCACCACTGACCCTCTGAGCAGACAGGGAGGACAACAGCCAGGTCAAATGGGAAGCCGGTGAGATGGGCCAAGTGTCTCCTACCCCAGGACTGCTGTCCTCACTGGTGGGAAAAACCTTTTAGGAAGAGAAGGAGAGAAATGGTCACACTTATCCAGCTCCACCACCTCCCCAGGGCTGATGGAGCAGATCCCTCTGCCAACAGGAGGACCAAGCACGAGCTGCTGACTGCAGATCTCCAGCAAAGGCTGGATCCACCCAAACATGCCAAACCCTGACTTTTCCTGGGATTTAAAGGCATGAGGTGTTCCCCAAACCTCTCACGGACCAGCTCAGTCCTACACAGTGGGCCTGTTTCGAGGGTTCGTGCTGGGCAGCATTAGCTGTGCCCACCTACTCTGGTGGGTGCTGAGGCCCTGAGCATCAGGGCCCTGACCCTGGTGCAGGAATTGGAGGGCTGCAGCAGCATGCAGCATGTCCTTTGTAGCCCAAATGACTCCTGATTGCTTCCATACGCCAGGCCCACCACGTCCAGCGGGAGCCATCACCAGCAGACTCGTGTAATCAGAGCTGTCCCGGGGTCCTCTGGAAAATCTGAGTCAAGGCACAGGTCTTTTGTTCTGCACCAGCACTGCTGGAGGGAAAAGCAGGGCCCAGGCTCAAGAATGACCAGGAGAAGACAATAACACCCATTGTGGAGATGATGCAAAGCAAAGAGTAGTGAGAGAATTCCGTGGGTAATGGAAAGATTATCTCATAGGTTAACAGGCAGGTTAATGCTCCATGTGCTTTTCTCTCAGTGATGCATCACTGGGCCAGACACTTGGGTAAAAGCAGAGAAAAGGAGGCAGAAGAGGTTACCCCACCTCCTCAAGTGAAATCATGAAATGCTGCCAGATGCCAGTGGTTACACCTCCTTCTGGAGATAAGTGGACGAGCTTGTCTCTGCCAAACACAGCTGCACACTTGGGCTACACGAGATTAGTTTTCATTTGCTTTAGAGCTGAAGAGATCTGTGGCTGGAGCGCTTTGCCCGTCAGTGCCGAGAGCAGCAAAGCTGTCCCACATCCACAGCTGAGCCATGTTTTCTTTGGAGACATGCTAGGCTACTCTGTTATCAGAAGAGGCAGTGATGATACCACATTGCCATGCCATAACCTTGTCCATTTTCTGTCAAAAAAAGCACCATCATTCAGCCAAGGTGACAGCCTGAACTCTGAGCACCCAAGTTAAGCCTTCCCAGCTTTGTTGAGTTTGTAGAATCAAGGGGAGGGGGATTTTACAATTTTGCCTCTCTATTTTGTTCTTTTTTTTCTGCTGCAAAGACAATTGGGCATAAGGAAAACCACGATACACGGTACATCCAGCAATACGTCCTCCTGAAGTACAGAATTTTCCTTCTTGGGACAAATCCATGGCAAGTACAGTGAAAGGCCAAAAACTCTGAACAGTGACAAGTTCCTGGTTTGGAGGCATCTGAAATGAATCCCAATGAATCCCAGGCATCACAGCTAATCTGATGATGGCAACCAAAATCTGCAGTAAAGAATAACACGTTCCTATAGATCTAATTGCAATTTACACTGGACCACAACAGAAACACATGAGATGATTTTCTGCTGTCTGTTCTGGACCCTGCAGATGCTGGACCAGACCTGGCCCACAGCTCTGATCCACAAGGCCAGGACTGCTCAGGGCATCTCTGCTCCAGTCCTGGGTATTGTGGTGGTCCCTGCTGGAGTGTGGGGCCAGCAAACGTGTCTGAAAGCCCACTTTGGACTATAGCAAGGAAAAGACTCTCAGCTCCTGCTCTCCAGCCTGGCAGACAGTCAAGCATGCGTAGCCTTAATTATCTGCTGACTGCATCTTTCAAAAGAATGTCCCGAGGCTGCTTACACAGATACTTTATGCAACAGCTACTTGAATATTATTGTTTGCAATTTTAGACGTGGAATTGGCCTGCAAGTCTGATTAACTTTCCTGATGGAGTCGTCAGAGAGTGCTGGCTGAGGCTGACACTTCTTTCCCCTTATTTCTGTTTTCCCTTCCAAAGCAAACAGATGGAGATGAATTTTACGCTCTCTCCAATATCCATCAGCTCTGGGTTGCCTTTTTTTCCTCCTTTTTTTATTTCTTAAATCTAGGCAGCACCGAGCCTAGCACGGAGAGGGACGGGGCTAAGCACTAGAAAACATCTGCTACACACTTCATTACAGCACTGAGAGCTATAGAAATATACATAGAAATGCAATTAGAACAGACCATCAGGGTTTGTATTTACGTGGTACTTTCCATTCTCAACATCAAAGTGTTTTAGGATCCCTCGGAGAAAAACATAAATACTTCTTAGGCAGCAAAAAGCTAAACCACGTTTCTTACCACATGAAACCCACCCCACGGGCTGTGACACCCCACACCAGCTGCTTCCCCCCACCCAGCACCCACCTCCACGGGTCGGTCTTTGGGTACTTACGTTGACTTCCCGCAGATCTTCCTCTGGTACCACTGCTTGCAGTTGGTGAAGTATTTCCTGTTGGTGCCGATCAGCTTCTGCACCGCGCACACGTTGGGGCTGCAGGGGGGCACAGAGCACAGGGGCGTCCTGTGAGCCTCCCTCCTGTCGGTGCTGACCCCCAGCACGGAGCCACACCCCACCCACCAGCACCCAAAAAGCCTGGGGTTGCGAGGCAGGGAAGTTTGAGAGCTGCAAGTCAACTCGATTCGAGCATATAATGACTATCATGAAGTGGAGGAAGCAGGAAAGGAGATCTCTCCTCACTCTGTCGCAGCATCTTTTTCTTCGCTGAGTGCAAATTCTCGGCTTTTTTTCCCCCCCATGTTCCGTCTCTCACCAAAATATAACGAAAGTAAGTTAAAAGTATTTCCACAGTGAACAGCTACCTCCCAGCTAAAACCTGAGCAGGTTATGCAATAATTCAAATATTTCCAAAAGAAACCATTACTTTAGCATTTAGAACATAAAAAAGGACAGATATTTAACTGTCCACAGACTTGCACCAGGACCAGAATGGGTACTTTTGCTGTGTGATAGACTCAGCAGATTCTGGCCAAGGATGCTGAGCTGAATGAGGGGAAAACGAGCAGTGCCCTACCCTGTTTCAACACACCAGGTATGACAGCACAGCTCAAGAGTGGCTGTATCAGCCCAGGAGGTCCCAAGAGCTCCTGCTGACCCAGAAAAGCTGATGGTTGGTGTTACACGTGTGACTAACCCCGCTGAGAGCTGACTGCAGCCTTTCAGCTTTCTAAGAAGTGGTGTCACTGCGAGCAAAGATGTGGTCAAGCAGGAGCTGGGAGTTTACTTGCTGCTGGCTTGGCCAGCACAGCATTTCCCTGCTCTGCCTGGCTCACCACCTCTGAGGTTTGTGGCCAGCAGCCCTGGCCACTGGGCAACACACATCAGAGTGTAAGATGTGATTTATGGATCTGGGTTGCAAGGCCATCGACTCTCTTTGGGCTTGAGCAGAGGTGTAGCAGACACCCAAGCAAGCTGAGGATGCTCAGCCCAGCTAAGGCTGGATTCCCTACCATGTTCCCACCAACACCATGTCCCAGTTGGAGCAGCAGCACCAGAAGTATGTGCAGCACTGGCTGCCAAGCAGACAGAGGGAAAACAAATAATTAAGCGAAACACCTAAATCATCCCTTCAGCCCATCAGAAGTGCTCTGTGCCACCCAAGGCAGAGTTTTCACTTGCACAAATGAAACTCAGGATGGGGCCTGGAGATGCTCCTGTGAAGGCCCTGTTGGTGTGCTCAGGAGCACAGACAGCAGCCTGTCTCACGCTGAGCCTGGCCGAGGCTCTGCCCCTTGCCCCCCAAAACTAACAAAAGCAGAGTTTGCAGCCCGAGCACCGAGTCCTCCAGCGGCCCTGCTCGCTTTTCCCCGGCATCCCAGCCCGGGCCAGCCTGCCCATCATTAGCATGAATTAACCTGAGGGTCTCCCCTGTGCTGGCTGACTCCAGTGCCAGCCCCTGCGGGAGCCTGGCCTGCCTTCAATGAGCCTTTGTTGGCCCTGCCGAGGCAGATCTGACCCCACACGGCCCTGGCACCTTTGTCCTGCCCCGAGGGCGCAGAGAGGGCCTGTGGGACCCAGGGGGACTCAGCTCATCGTTGCCCTCGTTACTGCCATGCCCAGCAGTGGGAGTTTGTTTCCACATGAAAGCATTTCATTCCCTTTCAGTGTATGAAGAGGGGGGACAAGGAGCAAGAATCTAGTGAGGAAAAAAAAATAAAATTAGAAATCACAAAGCCAAACTTTCAGCTGGTGCAGACTGGCCCAAGCTCAGCAGCTTCCACGCCAGATCATCGCTTAGAGGGACGTCTGTGCTCTGACTCAGCCCACCTTGGCCACCCAGCCCTGCCGGGCCAAAATGTGGTTCCAATTACATGGAAATTCCAAACCTTGCCTCGATTTCAGCGTCTGGCTGACGGCAGTGGACAATCCCTCTAATATTCATCTTGACAAGCCTGGCTACTGAAGGACTTGTTTGATCACTTCCCCTGTATCCCCAGGAGCAGCCTGCCAAGAAAACCCTTGTGCCTCCAGGACAGCACTGAACTGCCTTGCTCCCTCCTCCCTGCCTGGGACTGCAGCTCCGTGGGGCTGCTGCTCCCTCCCTGACTTATGGGGGAAAACTTCTTCCCAGTTTTAACTCAGTGTGGAAAAATCGCCCCTCAGGGCCGTGCTATCAATGATTCCTGCAGGCGGGCTGTAGTAGCGGCTCCCTGCGTTGCATGTTCTGGTGCTTTGCCCAGTCTGGCTTCAAATGAATTTGTCAACACTCTTCCCTCTCCTCGTTGGAGTTCATCACCTCTGCCATGTCGTTCCCAGCCAGCCACGCTGACTCCAGGATAAAACTGCCTATTGTTCCCCTTCAGCCAAAGCCTTCCACTTGGCAGCAGCAGCTGGGAGCTGCTGGGACAGGGGCTGCCCCTGGGAAGAGGCTGAGAAGAGCAGGACTTGGTACTGCCCCAGCTACCTGCAGTGACTGTGGCCATGAACATCCCCAGCATCCTGCAGTGCCCACAAGGCTGGGTGGGTTTGGGGAGAGCAGTCCTACATTTCCATCTCCATATGCTAACATTGCTTTTACACCTTTCAGCTCCTCTCACTGACTTGAGCCGACTCACTTTTTAAAAAGTTAATTAAGATGTACAAGTTCTTGCTGTAGGGCCAAGCTCTGCCTCCCAGCTCGCTCTGGGCTCAATAGGGGCATTGATGGTGTGGGGGGGGGCGCTCACAGCAAAGGGTGGCAGTCCTGGTTGCACATCCCTCCAGAGCTCCCTCCTGCAAGCACCACAACGTGCCTCACATCCGAAATGTTTTTGGCTGGTTTTGTGCTGCTGTGTCTCCTTGGCACATCATTAATCAATGCTCAAAATTCAGCGTATGTTCAAAAATCAGCTTGGTGTAAATCACTCTCTCCATCAGAATGGGTCCAGTGAGCAAAGTGCTGTGGCCAGCTGGGTTTATCTCAGTAACAGATGGAAATCCTGGCACACCAATTCCCTGTGTCTTCCAGAGATCTCCGGCACCAGCACAGATCTCAATCCCATCTTACCCTGTGCCTCTGTTAATTATCCAGGGAGGAACACAACAAGCTCCTCTCTGCAGAGATGAGTGCACTGATTTATACCAGGACTGCCCCAACTCAGCCAGCCTGAGCAAACCTTGGGCTCAGGGTTATCAGCAGAACGGGGTATTTACTTAGTTTCAAGTCACATAGAGATAACGAACAAGACTCACTTTATATGTACATAAATCACTGTAATTCTGGCTTTATTGAGCTATTACAAAGAGACATCAGCTCAGAATTTGCCTGTTGGATTGTGTACCTGATCAGACACAAACAACACCTCCTTTGTCATAAATTCTGACCTGGATCCCTGCCAGAGAATGTATCAAATTGCAACATTTAAGCCTTGTTCGTTTTTTTTTCTTTTAAAGCATTTCATGACCCTGCTTCCAGCAATCCATTTAAACAGAAGCTTCAGCTCAATCACTGTCACCATGACGAGAGATGGAAGCCAGCTGAAAGGTTTGTTATCCTTTCACCCTTCCTAATTCCCAAAAAAATGAAAAACTGGTGGGAACAACAATTAACATTGGGTTAGTTTTCTGCCTATCAATGAAGACTCAAACTACTCACTCCATGAAATATTGTGTATCAAGCAAGACAGGTCTACATACATTTTTCTACGGGCCTTATCTTGTACTATTTATGAGTAAATAAGTGATTCTATTTCTCAAGAAAACTTTCAAGACTGACTGGGGGTTCCTGTCAAGGAGTGAGCTGGTGCTGACTCCCCAGACACATCGAGGTAATTTTCTTTCTTTTTCTGTAAATCCACGACAGCAAGGATTCCTTCCACAAAACATTTAATGGTGCGAAATCCAGGGATTTTTATAGCACTTTTTCCCTAACGGGGATTGACTGATAAAGAGGAACTGAGGAGTCTGAAGTGACATCTGCCATGCTAAGCATCGTGATAGAAAAGGGGGGGAGAAGTTATCGGGAGGAAAGTTACGGGAAGAAGAAAGACAAAAGTTACTGGAAGATGGGAGAGAAAGGGATGAAAGCAGCGGCTCCCCGAGGGAAAGCAGCGGTTCCCCGAGGGAAAGCAGCGGTTCCCAGAGGGAAAGCAGCGGTTCCCAGAGGGAAAGCAGCGGTTCCCAGAGGGAAAGCAGCGGTTCCCCGGCTCGGCGCCGCCTCCGCTCCCGCACAAAGACCCCGCGGCGGAGCCCGCACCGAGCGCATCCCCCGCGGCGCGGCCGCTCCAGCCGGGATTTGGGAAAAGAAAAAAAAAGAAAAAACGGTGTTTCCCCCCTTTCCCTCCCGTCCCCGCTTACCCGTGCTGGCGGCCGCGGAGCCGGCTGTGCTGCAGGACCTGCTGGTACGGGGACTTGGCGGCGGCGGCGAGGCCCAGCGCCAGCAGCAGCAGCGGCGGCACCCGCGCCATGGCGGGACGGGCCGGGGATGGGCTGGGCTGGACCGGGACGGGGATGGGGCAGGACGGCCCGTTAAATGCGGCGGAGGAGCGGGGGCGGGAGCGGGAGCGGCCCCGCGGGGGGAGCGGAGCCGCCCGGCCCGGTGGGAGGGGAGGGAGGGAGGGAGGGAGGGAGGGAGGGAGGGGAGAGGGGCCGCCCCCCGGGGAGGGCATCCATCCATCCGTCTGTCCGTCCGTGCCCCGCAGCCCCGCCGCTGAGGGAGCCAGGAGGGTCCTGTATCCCCCCAGGGGTGTCCTGTATCCCCCCAGGGGTGTCCTCTATCCCCCCAGGGGTGTCCTCTATCCCCCCAGGGGTGTCCTGTATCCCCCCAGGGGTGTCCTGTATCCCCCCAGGGATGTCGTGTATCCCCCCAGGGGTGTCCTCTATCCCCCCAGGGGTGTACTGTATCCTCCCCAGGGGTGTCCTCTATCCCCCTTCCCAGCCCAGCGTTTCATCCTCATTTTCTTCTTTATCCTCAATTTCTTCTTCGTCCGGACTTTTTTCCTCTGTCCTCCGTTCTGGTCGGGACCCAGAACTCCGGGTGTCCCACCGGCTCCTCCCTGACCCCCCAACCCGGGGGTTCCACACAGCCAGCCCTGCCCAGCCCTGCCCTGCCCGCAGCCGGGGGGGATGTCACCCTGCACTGCTTCCCCGGGCACCCCCAGAGCCTGCTGGTGTCATCCCCCTCCCAGCCGCTCCCAGCACTGCCAGGGGTCACCCCTGGCCAGAGGTTTCTTGTTGCTTTAAAACCCAACAACGACAGCAGGAGCTCTTAGGCTTGATAGGGTGTTCAGTCTGGAGAAGGGAAGTCTCTGGGGAGACCTTAAATCCCCTTCCAGTACCTAAGGAGGGCTTATAAAGAGGAAGGAGAACAACCTTTTACATGGGCTTAAACATAGGTTTTAAACTAAAGTGAAGAGATTTATATTGAATATTAGGAAGAAATTCTTCCCTGTGAGGGTGGGGAGGCTCTGGCACAGGTTGCCCAGAGAAGCTGCCCTGGATTCCTGGAAGTGTGCAAGGCCAGGTTGGATGGGGCTTGGAGTGACCTGAGACAGTGGAAGGTGTCCCTGCCATAGAACTGGATGGGCTTTAAGATCCCTTCCAACCCAAACCTTTCTGTAATTCTCTGACTCACCACAGCATCCCAGAGTTTGTAAAGGATTTGCTCTGATTGGACTGACATCAAAGTTGAAGGGCTCTTTCCTCCCTAAATCCTCCTGGGAAGCAGAAGGGGTCCTTTGGGGCCTCTTGCCCTCAGGGACAGACCTCTGCAAATCCCTCCTGCAGCTCTGCAGACTGGGCAGGGGCCAGCAAGGGCAGCTGCTCAGCAAGGGGTGGGAATTGAAACATATCCAACGAGCGGACACTGAGCCAAACAGAAGAAGTCTTTAGCAATAATAAACACTTTGAGTTTACAGAGATTCCCTCCTCCCCACCCGTAAATAAATCTGATCTGTGTAAACAACATTAATGCTTATTGGATAAAATACACAAAACCGTTGCTCTCCCCAGGGAGTGTTTCATTACTGACTCCTTCTAAGGAGGTAAATCATGAAATCTTACCTGCAAAGGCTCATGCCTCCAGCCTAAGAGACAAGAAACAGAGGTTTCACGTGTTCTTGAGGAAAAGGTGAGGTTCTAAACCCTCTCAGGTATTGTCTAACCCAAGCCTTTCTCAGCTACACCTCTGTAAAGTGGAAGCATTTTATGAGCCCCCAGTGCTCTGTTTAAAAGGGAAGAGTGATCTGCACTCTGCCCAGAAAGGGGTGCCTTGGTTCCCTGGCTCTGGGCAAAGATTGAGGGCTGTGAAGCCTGATCTGATGGTTGAGCATTTTTCCAGGCCAGAGTCAGACCCCTTGATCTAACTCCTCCTCCACCAGCTATCATGACTTTTTTT
>JAYRBT010000028.1:8915116-8941279 GCA_036023395.1 Myiotriccus ornatus | reverse complement strand
ATGGTTGAGCATTTTTCCAGGCCAGAGTCAGACCCCTTGATCTAACTCCTCCTCCACCAGCTATCATGACTTTTTTTTGCCAGAGAAAGGCTTAAAAAATGGAACAAAAAGAGGAGGGAGATCAAACTGCTGAGTCCTCTGAAAACAGCAACCAGTTCTAATTTGTCTGTGAAGAAGAACAGTGAAGATCCCACATGGTGGCAGGGCCAAGCAGCTGGACATGGGCTCCTGTCTTGTCTCCACGTGCCAGATGCCATTTTGGGAATGGCAAGGTGCCTTTCATTCACACAGCTGTTTTACAGATGTGCAAGCTTCTCCCTGGACACCTCCAGGGAACAGGAACCCCAGATCCTCGAAAGAGCATCTTCCCCCAGGAGCTCAGGGCCTCCTGTCCTGGGAAGTGCTCACCAGGATCACCCTGTTCCCATCATAATCTTCCAAAACGAGGGTTGACGTCCTCGAGACACCAAACCTCACGCTGAGTCCTCCAGAAGTTTGTTGAACCCAAAGTGCTGGAAATGAAGTTGGCGAAGTTCTTTCCCGGTGGAGTGTTTCCCTGGAGACTGAGCAGACAGGGAGTGAGGAGGGACATCCAGCTGTGAGGGGTCAGGGCTGAGCATGGGGAGGGGTGGGGCAGCCCCACTGCCATCCTGTGCCCAGCACTGACACGTGTCCTGGGTGCCCTGAGTGACACGCAGGCAAATTCACTGGTTTTAGCTGCCACTGCTGCTTAACTTCCTTCCCATCCCATCCCTCCCTCCCGGTCCTGCTGCCTCCTGGTTCTCCTCCAGTGCCTCCTAATTCATTATTCCTCTCCAGCAGGACTTTCTGTCCTGCCTAAGCCTTCAATTAGCTTCTGTGAATCTGTTTGAGAGCAGTTCAAGTGTTGCAGAGGAATATTCAAACGCGCTTGGCCATCAGACTGTGACAAACCTATTTGTGAGGAACCACTGCTTTGGTTTGCGCTTGTTTTAACCTCTGCTTCCAGACGGATGTTTGGTTTGAGATGAAATCCACGGGCAGTGGACTCTGTGCACACTCACACAAATACTCCAAAATCAATCACGTGGAAAAATTGCACTCACACAAATAGACCCTTCTCTGCACGTTTCAGACATAACAGCTGCCCCACCGAAAGGGAGGAGTCGCAAGACGTACCCCAAGGCGAACGAAGAGATCTTCAGCAATAATAAACATTTATTACTGAAAAAGCTTTTCCCGTATAAACAAAACCGAAGGCTGAAAGTACCGAATCATTAAGACCATAAATATTTTTCGCTGTGCTCTGCGAGCTGCACAGAAAGGCCAGAAGGAATGCTCCTGGAGAAAAAAACCCCCACCTTTCCAACTCTTCAGTAATAGTTTTAGGGGAAATAATCAACAGTGTAAAATTAAAAGTGGGTTCTTTTGTATTTGTCTGCCATATTAAATTTCTGCTATCCTCATAGCTATAATATATATAAGCTATAATTCCCCAAATAAAGTTATAGTGGTGTTTGGTAAAACCCACATTCCTGCAACAGGCTGAAAACCCATTTTATTCTGAGCTGCAGTTAATGGTGATTTCAGGTTGGATTTTTTTTTCCCTGGAGTAACCTCTGCTCTCATTTTCACTGACTGAGAAAAACCACTGGAAATGAGCATCTTCATTGTTCTTTTTGCTCCAGCTTAGCAGAAATTATTCAGAAGAATACAGAAGTGATCCTTTGTTCACTTTAGATCCGTGAGTTTATGAAATGCCTGGCAATAGGATTGGTGCCGTGGCCGGAGACACAGTCCTGAGTGGGACACGCCAGGATTGGAGCAGCCCCAGCACAAATGGGGCTGAAGCAAACAGCAAATGGTGCAGATAGATGGAATCAGAGCATCACAGAACAATATTCCCTGGTGACAGCAGCGCTGACAGCCTGGCTGGGGTTGGGAGCTCAGCAGAGGAGTCAGTTATGTGGTGGGAAATGGCTTTAACCACGAGCATGTCCATGTATTGCTATGAAATACATCCCATCTCATCCCACACACTCGCTTTGCTCCCTGCTTTCACTATCTGTTCTAACATCA
Organism: Myiotriccus ornatus; assembly: GCA_036023395.1. Lineage (NCBI taxonomy): Eukaryota > Metazoa > Chordata > Aves > Passeriformes > Tyrannidae > Myiotriccus > Myiotriccus ornatus. The sequence continues at coordinate 8,939,221 of JAYRBT010000028.1, read as the reverse complement.
GGGGAATATATTTCCCTTCTGTGTCTTTTCAGGTCTTTTAGGAACAACTTCTTCACCCCAAATGCTCCCGCACTTGCCTTCTGGGTCTGCTGTCCGATGTGTTAACAACGTGGCAGATACTCCTTCACACCACACCCTTGCCTTCACACATCAGTCTTGTAAAAGGATCCCGATAAAGATCACATAATCCTCTTCGTTTCCCTTTGCAGACAGCTCCACTTGACGTGTCCAGAGCCTGCTGGAAAAGGAAGAGAACTAATCCCACTTGCCTCCACCACACACGGCGGAGAATTCATGGGATTTTTGTTCCAGCTCCGCTCAAAACTGTGTCCAAAAGGCCCTCGATGTGTGTAAAGTGTTATTATTACCTACAGTAATATAATCATAAAAGAGTAAAATACATGTATTGTGTGCAGAAACATGCAGTAACATAACAGGCCAGGCTGGGTGGGCTCCGAGCAACCTGGTCTAGTGGAAGGTGTCAGGGGAGTTGGGATGAGATGATCCTAGCCCAGATCACTCCAAGCCCTGTCCAACCTGGCCTTGGACATTTCCAGGAATGGGGCAGCCACAGCTTCTCTGGACAACCTGTGCCCCCAACCTCACAGGGAAGAATTTCTTCCAAATATCCAATCTAACCCTGCCCTGTGTCAGTTTAAAACCGTCCCCCCTTGTCCTGTCCCTCCATGACCTTTTACACTTACTGTTTGTTTGGACTCTCTTTTCTGACTAAACTGGAGTTATCACTGTAGGTCTTGTTAGGTCTGGTGTAATTAATCTACAGTGAGAGATGCTGAAGTGCCTCCCCACAAGCATTTAAGCAGAGTTGCTGCCCTGAGTTATCTCCTGAGCTGGGAAAGGCACCCTCGTCCTGTCCTCGGGGGCCTCGGGGAGCGCTGGCCAAAAAGGCAATTACACACAATATTCTGCTTCCTTTTAATATATCACTGTGATGGGAGAAATATGTGCTTTATCTTCTCTCATATAAACAAAACAATTCTCTTACTTCATCGTAGAAGCTTGTGATTATCTTCCCACATTCGATACTTTGAGATAAATCTTCTTAAGGGCTCCTCTCCGCTGCTGCTGCTCTCTCGTATGCTGACAGGCAGACACACAGAATAAACCCCCTGGATCTCAGGAGGGGTGCTATGGGCCAAGCTGATATCCCCTCATCTGTTTCCTATTTTCCCCTCCTTCCCCCTGCCCAGTACTGCAGATACATGATACAGTAAAATTACAGGGCAGGAAGTCACAAGATGCAGCAATTGAACTCTCGGGGAATAATCCGGTGTCACTTAGTCATATCATCCATATATGAAAAAGAAAAAAGAGAGGTACAAAACAGCTCCCACCAGGCATCTCTAGCTCTCACATGTTCTCATTTTATTCCTTATCCTGCAATTTATCTTCTTGTTTCCAGCAAGCCAGCAATGAGGTAGAAAAACCCCCAGAAATCTTATTCTGACATATCTTTCTGGGGAGTATTCATTTCCATGCATAGCTGCATAAGCCATGGAAAAGTCTGTGCCATCACTGGAGAGCAAACCACTTGATGAGCAGAGTCTACAGACCTTAAAATGGATAAAAGCAAGTTTTTTCTGGCCCGTTTCAGCTGATTTAAAGGTCTGATAGACTCCCAGCGTCAGCACAGTAATCTGCTGAGGTTGGCTCTGGGCCACGTTGTAATGCAGGAAGAGAGCAAACCTTGGACCATCCTGAGCCAAATGAAAACTGACTGTTATTTTGGGATGCTAAGCTTTGAAATCTGAATTCGTTTAGTTTATTATGATATATTGGAACTTCCTTAAAAATAAAATAATAAAAAAAATAATAAAAACCCCAACAAAACCCAAGGCACTCATTAATTTGAGTGAAACAGAGCAGGCAGAAGAAAGCACTGCCTGCCAAAAGGACACACAAACTGCATTATGTCAGTAGACCATCTCCTAACTGAGGCTGCTCCTGTTGGCCCACGGGCTTTGGGGAAAGTTCAGCTCCCCGAAAGCAGGACAAGACTCTGCCTTCGAGGCCAACCTCGAAACAGCTCAGCACAGCAACTCCAGATTTTCACATTTTAATACCCCACACCCCACAGGACGAGGTGGGCTCTGCCCACTGATCCTGTGGCCTCTGCACAAGCCTCTCCAAATGCATTTCTTGTGATGTTATTGAAGCAGAGAAGAAGAGACATTAAAGAGTGGAAGTGCCAGAACACTCGTGACTGTACATTTTCCAACGCATCATCCATACTTCTGCAGTAATCCCCAGGGTTTATACAAGCCCTGTGGGCTCTTGCAGTTAGGAGGGTATTAAAAATATTTAGAATCACTAAGTGCTGGGAAGTCAAGAAACTGTTTGGAGAAGGGCAGGGTGTTTCTCAAGGCTGCAGTGGCTTGCTTGAGTCACACCTGCATCAGCAGGAAGAGATGCTGCATGGAAGAGAAGAGAAAGAGCTTCAAATTGTGTAATGAAAGTGTAAAAATGATTGGTATCTGTTTCATGTAGTATTTGCACATCACTGATATCCCAGTTCTGTAAATTTATATAAATGTTCAAACAACATGTAAATGTTGCACTGTAGCACTTTAGGGACATGGATTGGTGGTGGGCTTGGCAGTGCCGGGTGAAAGGGTGGAAGTGATGATTTTAGAGGTCTTTTCCAGCCTAAATATCTGTGATTCTATGAAGTTCTGGGTGTTTTTTTCTGGTTACTCCATTCTTCAGGCAGTGGCCTCCTCAAGCCAAGGTGAAGCAGATAGAAAATCAAACAAGCAGCAATAAACTTTAGGAAAATTAGGTACTGATAAAGAAAAGCCTCCCTTTTTAATGAAGAGGGAGCAAACTTTAAAGGCACTAGAGGGACATCTCACAACACACCCAGTCTGTCTCCTGTCAGGCCACCACCCAGGAAACCCAGCAAACCCCTTCCTTCTGTGTGAGACAGACCTGACCCCAGGGAGGGACTGCACAGCTGGGAGGGAGAAAACTGAGCAACCTCTCCTCTGGGAAAGATATCTGCTGGGAGGGAAAAAACCAGTGCTGAGCCTGCCCTGGGACAGGGAGATGGGCAAGATGACCTGAATGTGTGTTAGAATCCACCTACACACCCCTGGACCAGCTACTGCTGGGTAAAGTTTGACATTACAGCTGACTTCCTCCAAAAAGAATCCTCCTCCCTCTCCCACGTGCCTGCTCTTCTCCTGCTTCCCTCAGCCCAGTGCTCACAGGCAGCTCCTTTTTCCCCAGCACGGTGGGACCCTCCTGGCAGGTCCAGCTTCCTGCTGGAGCTGTGGGCTGAACCAGCTCCACCATCAGTAAGACCATTCCTGGAGGCACAGCAGGATGGGCAGGAGCCAGGGCTCCACTGGGAAGTGTGAGATGGGACTTGTGCACAGGCTGTGCCTGCCCAGCTCTCCCACACCAACCCCCACAGGGCTGGACCGTGGAGGTTCAAGAGCAAAAGAACCCCACAGCGTGCTCCCCTGCCCAGCATCACACCATCAGCAGCAAACACCTCCTCAGGCCTTCCTTCACCTTCGAGACTCTGCACAGTGAAGGTGGTTTTACAGCTCACCACCTCCTTCACATCTGGATTTCACCTTTTGCTTCTGCTTCCTCGGGCAGAGACATCCCATTCTCTGCTGTCTGCCAAGCAGAGCTTCACCCCAGTCCCTGATGCACGAGCACCTAGAAACCCCAAACCCAAACAACACACACTTCTCCACTGGTGGCTGTGAGTCCACCACCACCATGAGGGATTATAGGGGGCATATGGCTTAATTTCTAGTTGCAGCTGAGTAGGTAACATGATTGCTTTTAGGAGGGAATGATTTAATCATATAATCTCCAGCACTCGTAGAGGCTCCTTGATAAAGGGCCAGGCAGAGCTGGAATGGTTTGGATCCATTTCCTCACCGCTGCTGAGAACGAATGTTGCAATATGTGGTAGGAGGGTGGAATGGAAAATAATTGCCTTCCTTATGCAAGTTCAATGTACAGACACATGTTCCTGGATAAAACACTTCCACGACCAGCCAGGTCCACGTCGCTTATTTTCCATAAATTGGGAGGAGCAGCGTTTCGGGCAGGTCTCAGTTGGTATTTGCAGCAGGCACAGGCTGTCTCACCCTGGGAAGCACACACACATTTCTGAGGCTCACAGCCACGTAGGGTTATTGCTTTTTACAAGAGGTGCAGGCAATAGGTCTCACAGAGGATGTCTGAACATGCACCAGGACTTTGGCACGGGCAGAGCAGAGAGGAACTGGAGACGTGGGTTTTTATAGGAGACGCAGCACGTTGTAAAGCCAGATATCTTGGGCTAAATCCAGTTCCTCTTCTTTAGGCAGATTGAGCTCTTGGTTTTGGTGGTGCTTCCCACTCAAGCAGGGTCAACAGAAACTCAGCTTTGGGCATTTACAGGAAGAACCAGAGAAGTGATTTCTTTGGTGTGATACAATAGGAGTTTGTATTCCCATTAGCCCCAAGCGCCTGGAAATCTGGAATTCAAATGAAGCAAAACCTCACTACAAATAAAGAGTTTCTTAAAAACCAAAGTGGTTTCCACCACTACTTTTAAAAAAGCAGAGTTGCCAGCTGCTGAGAAAGTGAGTAAGTGGTGCTCTGGCCTGGGAGGGTTCCAGCAGGATTAGTCTGGCAGCTGTAACACAATCAGGACCAACTAATTTCTTCATTATTAGTTTTTAATTCTTCTAGGTCTGCTTTTCACAATGGTTTGGCACTATCCACCCTCATCACTCTCTGACTCCCAAGCTGGCAACAGGGCACATTTGCTTCTTTCATTATAGCACAGGGATGGGCTGATTTACACCAGGAGCCGGGAGAAGAGGGGAGAAAACCTCCCCTCCTCCAGCTGCTGCAGGGGAGATGCCTCAGCCATGAGCAGGAACAAACATTTATCAGACAGGCTTTCCAGTCATATGGTCCTAATCCCTGCAGGAACGTGAAACTCCCTGGATGAGGTCATGGTTGTTGAATCCCAGACTCTCCTTTTTTTATTTCTAGAGGCCAGGCCAGGTAGGTGGAAGATGGAGTGAGCTTCTCCTGCCTGGAGCTGGCTGGGAGCAACCTGCAGGGGTTTAGGGACATGATGTGCAATCACACACCCACAAACACTCACCAGGACTTGCTCCAGAGCACAGCAGGGCTGCCAGTGTTAAATTTCCAGCACTGACTCCGGGCACCTGTTGCTCTGAGTTTTCAGAACTTGTCAGAACCCGATTGTCCAACTCCCTGAAAGCTCTTTTAAACAAAAATTGTCTTCAAAAGTGAAAAAAAAAAAAAAAGGAAAAAAAAAGAAGAAAGAATATGATACGACATTTTTTTAAAGGTCATTTAAAGGCCTTCTGAGCTGATTACTGCTGGGAATAATTTTTTAGTTGGTTGAGGTATCTTTGGTTTGCTCATTAGTTTCCACTGGTGATTTACACTTTAAACTGCAGAACCAGGGAATTCCCTGGCCATTTTCCGCCAGCAACTGTTTGGATCAGGAATTGTCCAAATTAGGAATTGTATGTGATTCCTACCAAGGTCTGAGCTCATGGGTCCCAGACAGACCCTTTTTATTTTAGCCTGTATGGTACTAAAAAAAGACCATCTCAAAACCATGAGACATCCAATGGCATATTTTAGGCATGCCATGCTTAGGGTAATAGTCCAAATATTGCGTCGTGTTGAGAGAAACAACTTCAAATATGCTGCTCATCAGTACACAATGTATAGCAGCACCATGAGGTTATCTTGGGCTGGACTGAACCAAGGGAGAGGACAAAACCAACACTTTGTGTGCTGCATTTTCAGCTGGAAGGCTTCCCAAACCTCAGACAAGAGGAAATTTGGGTCACTCCCAGAAGAACCTGAGAGAGATTGGAAAGGCAGATCATGTCCCTTTGAACCAGCCTTTAGGTGTGGAGTTTCCTGTAAGATTGAGTGGTTTCGTGACTAACCCAGAGCAGCTCATTTACCTGCAGCCAAGCACTTCCCAAGAGGGGAGCTCAGGCCTCCCTCAGACCAGGGGAGCCCCAACCACCAGATTTGGCTTTGGGAAATCTCTCTTTCCCTGCCAGTTTTTTTTCCCATTACTCTTCTTTCTCGTGTCACACCAAAACGAATCCAACAGTTAAAACCTCTGGGTTCCTGTGTCTCCCCCCAAGGTCTGCAGCAGTGGGAGGACTCCCACGTGTGTCTCAGGTCACTGATGGGCTCTGCTTGGGTCAGAGCAGATGACCAGGTTGCTGGGCCAAAGGCAGGGTCACAGGCTGACCCTCAACTACACTCACAAACTCTGGGTGAGAGTTTGTACCAGGTGGTGGCCTGGGGTTTGGTTCCAGCTCTGCTCCTCTGAGCATCACTGAGCCCCAAACACTCAGTCCACGAGGGGAAGGTGACTGGGGAGACTCAGGAGGGGAGAGTCCCTGAGCCTCCACCACCCTGCAGAAACCCAGACCCTGCAGGTCTGAGGGTGTTTTGCTTTCAGCACATTGTGCTCAACTCCAACGAATAACAGGGGAAGGGAAGAGCAAGAGAAAGTGGTTGATGCTGCAGAATGGGGTTGTTTACCCTCTTTCCTGAGCAGGTCCTTTATTTATTTCACATGTGGCAAGAATCAGCCCTTGGATCTTCAGCTTTCTTTTCTAGTTCTCCCTCATTCCCTTTGAATCCATCAGCCAGGCAGATTAGCAGTGTCACAGGAACCAGACCTTTCTGCTAAATCCCTTCCAGATGTCCGGAGCCACAAACATGTCAGTCATTGACAAGAGCCTAATGACAAGTTGCTCCCTGTTCATTAGCGATGGCTACTGTTTCCTGGCTGAAAAGCTTTTTCTTCCCCCCTCCTAAAGCAGGTTTGGCAGGGAGGGTTTTCTCTTCCTTTCCCAGAAACAGGGCTGATTCCTGATGGCTCATGAGGAGGTCCCCATCCAAAGTGGGGTTGAGAGCCGCTCTCGCCTCCCCCAGAGCTGCCACTGGAACACCAGGCACAAGGCACAGCACTGCACAGGCTTTTTAGGATCTGTGTGCAGCCAGTGGGGTTTGACAACCCCAGGCTGTGAGGTTCTCCACAAGAACCTCAATGGTGACATTAGACAGTGCACCTTCTGTGTTGGCACTGCCAGCCCCAGGGAGCCAGGAATGAGCTCCAGCAGACAGCGAGGTCAGGATGGCTTTGGAGAACACAAGCAGGTAGGAGGCTGTCTGGGAGCAGCTCAGGGAAGGAAAGAGGGAAATCATCTGACTGTTTCATCCACCTAAACCAGCAGAGTCCTGTGGTGATGTTCCTGTGTGGCTAACTGGGAGCTGGGTGCCGAGGAGCTCTCCCAGGCACAGGATGCAATGGGATTTCATTCCAAGCCTGGCAGCCAGGTCCTTTCCCTTCTGCTTGCCCAAAGACACTCCCTGGTTTTCTCAACCCCTTGCAATACATTAAATTTCACACCCTTCTTCACTTGCATTTTGATCAGTCTGTTGTTGCTGTGTTGGATTTGTCTTAAGACATCCCCATCTCCACACAAGCTCAGGGGGTACTTTGCCAAGCTAAATTACCCCCTGGAAAATTAATAGTATCCATTGTGGAGATTCCTGTTGGTTGCATTTTCCCTTCCTTTCATCTCAGTTAATGGATAGAATTTTAAAAGTGCAGTTGGCCAGGAAAGGCCGTTTCTTCCATGGAAAGTGCCAGTCTCCATGCTGGGATGGGCAGGAGGGCTGGACTGATGCAACATCCTTTGCCACGCTCCCAACCACCCCACCACAAGGAAATGTTGTTCAGCAGCTCATCCCACCTTGGCACAGAGACTGCAGTGGAGATGCCAAGCCAAAACTTGTGCTGAAGTCTCTGAGAGCTGCTTTTTTAGTGCAGCTGCTCATTAACATGACCCTACTTGGGGAGATTTCTCCCTTGATCCTTTGACTTGCAAAAACCATTCCAAAACTTGATCCCCATGAAGGCTGGGCGTTGTGTCAGCTTTAAGGAGCTGAAAATAGTGGTGGGCTCTTTGCAGTGAGCGCAAAAACCCACTTGGAGTCTGTCATTTGGATTTATGAATATGAAGTCTGCTCTTTCGACATAATCTTCTTGATTTAAGCTTGTGGTTTCTACACACAGTTTCCATTAAAGTTAATGTAAGTCATCTGGACAAATCTCTCCCAGGTTGACAGGATGAAATGTCCAACTCCTGGAGCTTTAGTGCTTGGTTATGGGTTCAGTGCTGACCTGTGCAGGGTCCAGCCCACAGCCTGGCTTGGAGCTCAGCAGGACACTCAGTGATCAGGTACAAGGTGCCTGATCAGGACACCCAAAGCAGGGGGGAAGGTTGGAAAATGCCTCTGGAAAGTGCTGCTGAGTGCAGCCCCAGAGCCAGCAGCAGACACTTGCTGGATAAACCAGAAAGTCAGCCCTTGCTCCCCCCTTTGTGCTGCAGAGCTGCCGTGGGTGGGGATGCTCTGCCTGGTGTCAAAACAGCTTCACCATCAGCATCATCATCACCTTCACAGCAACGTACCACACATGAGTGGGGCAGAAAATAGAGCAACTCAGCAAAATCCCCAAGCAAAGAGCTCTGGCTGCAAAACAGCACAACCATGTGCTGTCAAAGAACACACAGACTCCTCCTCAGAGACATCAGTGCCTCATTTTAAGTCAAACCCACCAGTTTTGCAGGAGATTGCTGACATCACACCCCTTTGAAAAGCAGCTGGAGGCTAAACCTTTCCCAGATTCGGGTCAGCCATGGGGAGTCCTCCATGGCCAGCACTGCTTGGAACCAGCTCTCCAAATTCCCCCAGATGAAACCACTACAAGATGTGTCTGTGAGACAGTGAGCCCACAAGTGCTGACTCAGCTCGTTGCTTCTCACACAGTTCCCAGTGGTGATTTATTTCCTGTTTTCTCCACTGCTATCACATCCTTGGCCCTAGGAGAGGACCTCAAGCTCTCCCCAAAACAAGACCTGTCTCTCTTGCCCAGCACATCAGCACACTTTCGCTGGGCACTCAGAATTGGGGTGCTTCATGATTTCCCCAAGGAAATTTGGAGACACTTCTGTCCCAGAGCTCTCCTCCTCCTCTCCCCACCTGGGAGGTGGGTTCATATGTCCATCCCCCACCCTGTCCCATGCTCCCTGTTCCCTTCCCCAGTGCCCTGGGGAGACGCCTCTCGTGGAGATTGTTCCTTAGAGCAAATTGGCATAAAGGAAATCTCACCCAAACCCCAGAAACCTGAAAAACTGGGATCCCCTGTGCCAGTATAACAGCATGGCTCCTTTCTCTGGAGTCCTGTGCATCCCCAGCCTGCACCACCAGACCTGCCACCTCCTGCCCCCCAGATGCTCCCTCCTGTAGCAGGAACAGCCTGATAGATCCTGGCTAATGGATTAATCAACAGTGCCATTAAATAATTGCCAATAATCATTTTTAATGATGATTAATTAAATATTTGCCTTCACCAAAGGTTCGAAGGCTCTAAGTAACCTAAAGGAACAAAGCAGGATGTGGGGCAATGCTCATTTTAGTAGGAGGGTGAGTCCAATGCCATTTAAGTGACTGAATTTAAACCATAAATCAGAGAAGGGAGCAGGGTCCATACCTGCCATGGGCTATTTATTTCTCATTGCTCTGGCTTCCCTGCTATCCTTCAGCTCCCTGGCCTTCTGCATAGCACACAGTGCACTATTGTCCCACAAAAGCTTTAGTTCAGCAAATAAGAACCATATTGCAGAGACTGACACAGTCACAGGCTGTGATTCATCCCACCCTGCTACCTACAGAAGGCTCCTCACTGCTGTCCAGGGCTCCTTTGCATTCCCAGCTGCCACAGAAGGTGTGGAGGGGACCCGAGGCTGCAGCTCTGGGGGGATGAACTCCCCCCAGTCAGCACGAGGGGTGAGAGGGGAAAACATCACAGCTGCTCCTTGCTACGAACATCTGGAATCAACCTAGTCCATCAAATTGTCACCTGCAAGCACCAGCCAAGCCCTGTGCTCCCTGCCAAGAGCTCACCAGACTGTAAATCCCGGCGTAATCCCAGCACTAACGAGCCAGCAACACCACGGAGTGGAGATGCTCACGGATCCACACGCACTGGGGGCAGCTCGAGCTCCAGCCCAAGCACTGCCTCAGGCCCCTGGGCACCTTCACTGAGGATTTGTCATTCTTTTCCTCTTAGAATTCGATTATTTCGTCTGCCCGCTGGGAAAAGCCTGGCACTAACATTTTTAGTCCCTGCTTCTATTGCCTCATGTTCTGTTTGGACTGTAAAAAGCAGAAAAGGAGGAAGAAAAGTCCCATTTAAAGGGTAAAAAAAGGAAAAGAAAGGCATAGTGAGGGGAAGCAAACTCAAATGCATAAAAATAGTGAAATCTAGCCCATAAGGAAGCCCTCAAGAAAATTTCCTGCCAAGTCATAGCTCAGATTTCTCTTTGTCTAGAAAAAAACCCACATTTCCCTTTCTTCCCAAGACTACCACCTTTTTTTTAAGAATAAAAAGCAAATGAAGAACCTAATGTGAGGCTTTTGAGCTAATGTTATAAACCCTGTAAGCTCTTAAATAATTAGAAACCTTCACTGGTATTACATGAAGATAAATGATTCCATACAGTCCAAAGCAGAACCACACTCCCACTAAGTACCTTAGTCTTTGAGTAACTGAAGGAATACAGAAATATCATCTATAAATCCCTCTGTGATCTTTTCACACAGAAAAATGAAATGCAGTTGGTTTTGAAAAATCAATGGAGTTGCTGTTTTCTTCTTATTTTATTATGCAAATATGCCAGGCAGGAATTTTGGGCAGCGAGTGATTTGTGAAGTGTGAGGAGTACATTTGTGGGCATTAGAGCAACGAACGGGATTTTTGATCAGTGCTAAGGTATTATTCTTTCATACATATTTATATATATATGTTTGCAGCATGTTCCCATAAATCATGTGACAGCACAGAGCAGATGTTCTGTCGTGCCTTGGTTGTGCTTTCCTGGGAACTGGCCCTCTGTGGGCTCAGCAGAACATGCCTGCAGGATACAGTAATGGGCTCCTGCAAAAGGATATTTATACATGGGGCTAACCTAGTTTTTTAAACACCAGAGGTGACTTGTCTCCTAAGCCAGCTTTCAGATGAGTCAGGCTGTAGACAGACGGCTCCATGGGAAGAATATTTTCCAGTGACTGGTCATCTGGAATGGTCTGCACATCCAGGGGACAGGTTTCCTCAGCCACTTCCCCAGCCCATGCACAGGGATGCAGCCAACCACGGTTTGAATCGCTGCTGGACCCGAAAGATGAGCAGCCAGGACAGAACGGGTTAAAAATGACCGGGCAGAAAAAGGTTTCCAAAAACTCCTGGGGGAGTTCTGCACTTCAAGTGGAAACTAGTCCTGTTTATCCCCACTGGTCCTATTTATCCCCGCTGTGCCCAAGCCAAAGGATTTGTGTATCTGCATCCCCAAAAGACAGCCTGAGGGAAAATAAAAATCACTTTCCTTTTTTTTTTTCTCTGAATAAACTGCTTAAATTCTGCTTGGTTGGCTGCCCACATTTCTAAGGACAACACAGTGACTGCTTCAGAGATGTATCGCTTTGCCATCCGTGTTTCTCTCCAGCAGAAGTTATAGGGACTAAAATCATAATTCTCTCTGTGGATATATAAAAATTTATAAGAAACTAAGGATTAATGCAGCAAAACCCTCAGCAGTAGCAAATAAACTACAGAAACAAATGCACCTTTGGGCAGCATCAGAAAGACTGTAATAGGACAAAACAATTTCAGAAACATTAATATCTTACAATCTACGTGTCTTAGATTTTTCCAGTCTAGAGTTCATCTGCCAACACAGCTTCCACGTTTGGAAAATGATCAGAAAGCCACCAGAACCGGGCATTTGGGAGGAACTGGGCACAACAGGAGAGAGGTCAAACACAGAGATTTATGCACAGAAAGAGAGGTGGTGGGCAAATGAACAGGGTCACACCCTGTCAGCCCCTCTAAGTGCCAGTTCAGTTCCTGGCAGCATTTCCAGCAACTTTTCCCACACACCTGGGGATCCAACCTCAGGGCACGTGGGTCTGGGGATGTCAAGAGCACGTTCCCGTGAGGTGGAGGACGCAGAAGGACACCCAGGGAGCAAGGAGAGGCCACAGGGCAAGGGGAGACAGGACTTCAAGAGAAACGTGGCAGAAGTTGCAGTGCCTCTGCAAGTATTTTCCACTTCTCAGAGCGGACAGTCAGCAGTGAGTGAAAAATTAGGAACATCATGTGTGCACAGGGCTTTTTTTTATAAAAAACCCAGCAAATCCCACTAGTTTCTCTGCCATGCTTGCCAAGGGGCAGCTCTAATTCATCCCCTTGGCCATCCCTGTTGAATTTTCCTCTCTCCAATTTGCCAAACAGCAGGATTTCCGTGGTTACCACAGCTTTTTTGTACATTTTTGCTGGGGGGACACAGACACAACCTCCCAGGGCAGTGGGACCAGCTGAGCCCCTCGAGAGCCCTTCCCAGGGCCATCCCAAAGGGGATGTCAAGCACTAATCCAGGAGAGAAATGATGGAGAGGTGGTGCCCCATCCCTTCTTCTCTTTGCTCTGGAGAACAGACATCATTTACCCACCTCATGTGCCACGGAAGCCCCTGAGTCCCCGCTCTTGTACATGCACCAGCACCTCCAGCTAAGCAATCAGCATGGCTGAGAGTGGCCACCTCCCAGAATTAGAAATATTTTCCCCCCATTTTTTAATTTATTTTTTTTTTTGGCACACGTGTACATAAACAAACACAGACACATTGCATCAGTGGAGGGTTCATAGCAGGAAATTACAATGTTAAATTCAGATTTAAACAAAAAAAACAAACCACGCGAAACCGATGCAATAATTAATTTCCACCAAGAGATCATATATTTTCCTTCTTTTGATGTCCAGTAAGCTAATTTTCATCATCAAGAGGTGGTATAATTTCCTGCTTTTGAAGTCTTAGGAGCAAACTGCACGGAAACCTTCCATAAAGCAGAGAACTCATTAATAAATGCATAGCCTCTTTGTCCAAGGCTTCCAACTTTAAATCAAACACACAACAACCAGATGTTTTTCACATTACTGCATTTCAAGATTTTACTGGAAGTGATCTCATCATCCATACTTAATGTAGGTATCCAACTGTGCGTGTTATTCGTATCACGGATCAGACCTTGCAGCTTTAGGACACCGTGTGGCAAACACAGCTATTGTTTAAAGGGGATAAAATTTATGCTGAGCATGCCACAGGGATGTGAAGGAGCCCAAACTGGAGGCAATACGCTGATTTTTTCGAAGAGTGTCAGAAGTGAGGAAATTATATCATTCAGACGTTCGAACTTATTGTTAGGAAACACTGAGCCACTGTTTCTGGGAAAGGTATTGAATTTAGCCAATCAAGTAAATCAAAGACTTTGCTGTTCTTCTTTGAAGAAGGAAATTAAGTGCAAATGCAAAAAAAAACCCCAAAAAACCCAAAGAGACCAGGACAAAGCTGAAACAAGAGGTACTTTTTTCAAGGAGAATGAAAATGAAGGCTCCCTGGAAGTGAGGGGTGGAGTAACTTTTCAGCAGGAAAATATTGCCTCATGGTTTTTGAGGAATATATATATATATACACACACAGCCAGGTTAGGATTGGAACTTTTTGCCAGGAAGCACAGGGAGCTGGGGGAGCAAGGCTTAGTTCCCTGAGGGGATGCAGAGCACAGGATGCAGCTCAACCTGCACACCACGGCTTCAGCTTGCTTTGGTCATTAGGGAAACACCCTGATGGACTAAATACCCTGATGGAAACACCCATTATGGACTCCAGCTAATCAGTCACCTATTAATTACCAGCAAGAGCTGGCTGTGGATTTTTCAGGACTGTCTATCAGCAGAGCAGAGCAGTGGGCAGCCTTTGCCTGGGGCAAGCTCACACCTCCTGCTCACTGCAAAGAGCCTTGGCAGCTCCCCTCCTCTTCCCCCCATCTCTGAGTCAGATTGAGTTTACTCTAGACGGTGTGAAATGTCACAGGAAGGTTTCTCAGGGGCATTCATACTGGTTTTGGTTCCTTTTTTTCCATGGGAAATACTGTGGAAGCTCAAACGACTATGGAGTGTCTCCTCCCAGAGTGGAGCTGAACCAAGGGCCACAGGAGGCACAGGGAATGGCTTTCAACTGACAGAGGGCAGGGTTAGGTTAGATTAGATGTTAGGAAGAAATTCACCCCTGTGAGGGTGGGGAGCCCCTGGCACAGGTTGCCCAGAGAAGCTGTGGCTGCCCCATCCCTGGAAGTGTCCAAGGCCAGGCTGGACGGGACTTGGAGCAACCTGGGCTAGTGGAAGATGTCCCTGCCCATGGCAGGGGGTCGAACAAGATGAGTTTTAAGGTCCCTTCCAAAGCAAACCATTCTATGATTTAATTTAAGAAACGGGTGAAATAATCTTGTCCTCCATGACAATTCATCCCAACCTGCCCTGACTCCCTTCTCCCACAGGGATCATCTGCTATTGCATTCTGGGGCATCCTCAGGAACAAATGGGGGCTCACAGCCCTTCCACTGAGAAATGGCCTTCAGAAATGAAAATGTTGCCCCCTCACCTGCGTCAGCTTTGACTCACAGCACAAGCAGTGGGGAAGCTGGAACACTGACCAGCATCTTTCCTCCTTGGGAGATGTGGGAAGTCCACCCAATTTCTCAGACCGTTCATCAGGAAGGAAAGGAGGAAGTGGGAGTTACTCATTTTCTCTTTCTACCAGGAGAACAGTGTCAAGGAGCTGCTGAATTTGTGCCTCTTACCTGCAACCAAATCATCCGAGCCCAACACACCCAAGCAGGTTCAGTGGGAACCTTCCAAGCAAGGATTCCAACAAGGATCACGCTGAAACATATGAACATAGAGAAATGCCACGCTGAAATGAGGGACTTGAAAGAAACAGGAGGCTTTTCAAACACATTAGCAAGACATTCAGTGGTGTCTAGAGGCAGCTCAAGGCAAATAGATGAATCAAATGGCCATAAGCAGGAGAGCATGTGGTCCCAGGCTATACCCAGGCTGATGTCCTTGGCATGGCCCTAAGATTTCAGAGGGAGCAGCAGGTCTGAGTATGGGCACTGAATTGCACAGTGTGGCTCCTGCAGGAATTAGATCACTTTTTGGCCCTCGTTAGATCAGTGCACACAGCTGTTGGAGCAGCCAGGCAGGGAGGGGGGCTCTGCCTGGGTGCACCAGCAGTATTGTCGGGGCCTTGGCTTGCAAGAAGAATAAATTTGGTGCATTGCTCACAACACGCTCACTGATGTCCCACCAATAATCTCTGTAAGATCTGTAGCTCATTATGGAGAGAACACAGACCTGAACTGGGAGGCTGAATCCAATTAGGCTGCACTGAGTTGCAACGCTCCAGGTCTTGAAGGGACCACGAAAGCCACTGGAGATGGACAGTTTGCAGGCTGGGTGTTCAAAGGGCAGATTTTGCAAACCCACAGATCATTTCTGCAGCATTCCTCATTATCCCCATGCCAATTCCTGTCAATCAGAACTGGCACCACGAAATGAGTGACCCCCCCCACCGCTGCAGAGGGGCTGGGGACCTTCTGGGGGACTTGGTGCTTGGCGGTGGGGGAACTTGGCACAGCAGCTCGTTGCTGTGAGAATGTCAAGGCTTTGATCAGCTCAGCCTGCAGCACCAAACCCTGCTCTGTAATCTGGTGAAGATTTCCTCTGCCCCTTCTCTCCCCAGGCACGGGCACTCAGGGGCAGCACCGAGCCTGGGCAAGCGTGTGGTGGGGCTGCCCAGCTCTCACCATGCTGGGCCTGCCTGGCCAGGGGCAAAATGCCTGCTGGCCCTTTACAGGATCAGTGTTTGGAGGGGTGTTGTTCTTTCCTTTTCATTTTTTTTTTTAATAAAAAGCACCAAACCAGACTTTTCTGACCAAAGCTTGACCCCTCCAGCAATTCTCCAGCGTGGTTTGGCTGACCCTTGGTGGCAGAGGAACCACTCACAACTGGTTAAGAATCATAACCAGTACCCCAAAGGAGGGTTTCATCGCTGGGGTGTCAGGTTCCTGAAAGCAGGAGCCTAAAGGTTCAGATGATGCAGTGGGCAATGCTCTCCTGTGGCATCTGTGCCACAGAGAACTGCTAACATGGGACAAGCAGTGTCCTTCCCCCACTGCAAACACTGGGAATGGCACACCCCAAAAAGTAGCATGAAATTTTAACAGCCCCAAAGCAATTAATGCATAAAGGCTTCCCAAACCATATAATATTAAATATAAAAGCACGCTTACAAGCCTCCCATCTGTTGCCCATTGACAAAGGTGTCACACAGTTGGATCTCAGAGAGCCTGTTGAATGAACTGTAACACTGCTATACCTCTGCCTAAAATTAAGTAGAGATTGTTTTTGATATGGGCATTAAACAACTTGAGCCTTCAGACAGCAGAAGGGCCCTGCAATTTCTTTTTCCCTTAAAAAACTAGAATAAAGAGAAACGAGGGAGGAAGACAACCTTTCCTAAAAAGCCACTGCACCCTCTGCTGGAGCCTGCCCAGGAGAGCCTCAAGAATTCAGACAAGCTGCACTTGCTGTGTGTTGTCCTGGACAAAAGAAATTATTGTCTCCTGACTGTGTCTCCCCAGCTGGACAGCACAGATGAAAGCACAACAAGCCCCAAAGCAGTTCTCAGCCAAGTTAGAAATGACCAGTGGAGCAAATTGTGCTGTGGGGACCAGGAATGGTAAATCCAGCATCAGCCACAACTACAAGCAAATTGGGCAGCAGGCAACTTTCCTTCCAGCAATAATTAAAATTAAACATCTCTTTAGCCTGGGTATCCAGGCCAGCTCAGGCACAGCCTTGCAGCAGCACCCAGGGGCAGATGGGGCAGGTCCAACACTCCTGGTCTGGGTATGTGTGGGTCAGAAATGCTCATTACATCAAAGCACCAAATCCTAGGGATGTTTTAATTAATCCTCATGCACCAGTGGAAAGAAATTCTTCGCAGGAAAGGATGTTTCCAGAGAGAAGCCATACAGGAAAGTTATCAGCACAAAAGTAATAAAAACACAGGGAAGGCACAGTGAGTTTAATGGCACAAGGAGGAGTTATTTGCAAACCCTCTCTTAATGGTGCAGTGTAGTTATCAAACCTGTACATTTTCAGCAGCACTGATAGCACTGAAGGGGCATTTAAGGTATCACAAAGCAGCTGTGCCCCCTCAAATGCATCGGGGGAGATCCTGCTTGTGTCCTCAACTCTGAGGTTGGTTGCCCAGAAGAAAGAGTTGCTGCTGGATATCCACTGGCAGGTTAAAATTAAATGGCGTGGTTTCTCAAGAATTAATTTTTAATTAACCTAGAATTTGGGTGATTTCAATAATCCTCTCTGGCTCCAGTGTTTGTGGTTTTGATGTAGAATGTCTCCTCACTCAGAGGAGCCCGGGCTCATTTTCTGGCTTGTCAGCACCACCACATCACTCCTCTCTCCGTGGCTCCCCCTCCATTATGCCAAACGTGTCGATTCATCTCCATCTCCAGGCTCTTCACAGCTCATCCCTGCACTGGCCACCTCCCATGTGCTGTCAAACCATCAGCACCCACCTCCAATCTGCCAGAGGCAAACTCTCCAGCCAGTCCCTGCTTGGCTGCGTGCAGGAGAGCTCTTCTCCACCCCCCAGCGACCCTCCCCAGATGTCCCCTGGAAGTTTGCTCCTCCATGGCGTGCATGGAAAAGCAGGTTGAGCCCTTGGCCCGTGGTTCTGGCCAACGTGGTGTCTGTCACGGTTTTCCTTCATGCCTCCAATCCATGGAAAGGCTTGAGCAGAGAGTGGCAGAGAAGCTTCACCATAACAAACCTTTAAACAAACAGTTAATTTTCCCTGAATCAGGACCACAAACTTCAGGAGGGAATACTTGACCCAGAGTCAGCAACTTTCTCCACCAGCACTAAAAATACCCTTGACTGAGCCATGGAAAAGTGATAGCTTAAACACTTCCAGCACTTCAGGCTAGACAGTGGTTTATGATTATATGGTTTCCTTTCAGAGACCTGCCAAGAGGCCATCCCCACACAGGCTGTGCTTTAGTGAGGACAGGGCTCTGCCAGCCCAAAGGTGAGAAGGAGAGGTGCCATCTGCCTTTGCTTATCAGCAAAACCTGCCCCACATTTCTGTCTGCAGCTTCTTTAAATCCATCAACAGCTTCTCTTGAAAGAAAATCTGCTGAACACAGAAGAGTAGCAGTCACCACGCCGGCTGTATCACTTATTTTTATGTGTTTTCATAATTAGATATCCAGTACATTGTCCCACAGCAGGAGATGGGACCCAAGGCTGTGCAATCCGTCCCTGCCACACTGACAGGGACCCCAGGACCCCAGAGAAAGTTCTTTCTGCAGGAGCCAACAGCCGGATCTGCACAGGGAACTGCGGGATTCTGAGCTGAGGATGGGCTGAATTAACAGCGGGGTGCAGAGAGTCACGAGTGGCCCCTTGCTGGGTTTGGAGGGACGTCCTGGGGGACATCCTGGGGGACATCCTGGGGGACATCCTGCTGGGGCAGCTCTGATTCATCCAGGGCAGTACAGGAGAGACGAGTGCATGCCACGATCACGCACAGCATCTTCCCCTGCTCACGTTAACTGAGAAACCCACTGCGTGTTTCTGCAGATTGAAGCATCGTTTTTTTGAGGAACCACAACCCTCCTCTTTTCCACAGGCAGAACGTTTCTAAACTACTTCTTGCAGAGTGAAACTCTGCAGCAAAACTTCTGTCTAAATCACACTCATTGGTTAAATTGGGTTTCATTACCATCCTTCCCCTCAGAGCCCATCACACAAGCTGGATGCTGCATTTCAGGAATCCATTATATGCTAACAACAGCAATGTTTCCCTAAAAAAAAAAAAATTATTTAAAGAAGATTTTTCAGTGTTAAACTTGTTCGTATTTGTTTGGAGGTCCAAGGTGTTATCAGAGAAGGGGGGGGCAGATGGAATAGATGCCTTTGGACACCACAGTGCCCTCTAGTTCATCCAAATTATTATTTTTTATAGGCAAAATTAACAGAAGCAATAAGTTGTTATCCCCATGGGCAGATTTTTTCTTTCTAATTCAGGCCCTCTTTTACGTGCTCTGCAGCCTCTAGGAAATATGGACAACACAACTCAGGGAAAATGTGCTGGCACATGGGGTTGCAGCTCGTTATCTCCTCGTAAGGTTCTCGTGGTGTTTGCCACCACCAGAAAAGAACAAAAAAAGAGGAAAAATGAGACACTGATAACAGGCATCTGCAGTGCTATGACTCAGGGCGTACTTCCCTTAAATTCATGTTAGAATTTAAACTGGAGTCTTGCAAAACCGGGATGTTTCCCAAACCTGACATTTAGGTAATCAAACCGCCCTCTCTCCTTCGCTGCAATCCACCCAGACCCAGGGATTTCACTCTGACTCTCAGGGTCTTTTAAGCATGTGGAGGTCTATCAGGTTGTACTAACTGGTAGAAAACAAGAAGGATCTTTTCTGTTGGGTTCATGTGTTGGGGCTCTGCTGGTGCAGCAAACCCCAGAGCTTCAGCACACCCAGGTCACCAAAAGCTCAACATCGAAGGGGTGGGTGCTGGAGAAAAGAGCTTTTTTTTTTGCATAAGTCGGGCATTCACAGCCCTCAGAGCACTGCCAACCACGTCAGTCATGCCTTGGTACTTGGTAAAACAGAAAGAAAACCATTACAGCTACTTGCATCCCTTCCATAACAGGGGAAAACAACCCTCCCATTGCTAAGTGACAGGCTGAGTCAAACACTTCCTCTTTAATGAAAACTTTATTAGATCTCAGCATGGTTACAATTTTGGAAGCTGCTGGTAGAGAGTTTTATGAGTTTTAGAGCTAGAATTTAATGTCATTGTCTTTTAAATTTAATCTTACTCAAATTACATTTAATTTGATTGTTCTGTGGTGCTTACTTGCATATGAGGAGCCCACAGTTTTGCAAACAAGGCACCCACCTTCCCTAAACACAGAGTAGTGGGAATTCCCACAGCACAGGGTGTCCTGCAAAGCCTCCAGAGCTGCAGTGTTTGGGGAGTTTTTGGTGATTTTGACACCTTTGGATCCATCCAGCCACAAGCAAAACATGAAGGAATTGGTTGGTTTTGTGCATTGCTTCAGTCCTTGGGATGTTGTTCAGACCCAGAATAAGGCTGGGACCCCCATGAAATGCAGCCTGGTGGGTGCAGAGAAGGCGAGCAAAGCACCCACTGC
This sequence comes from Myiotriccus ornatus, assembly GCA_036023395.1. Classification (NCBI taxonomy): domain Eukaryota; kingdom Metazoa; phylum Chordata; class Aves; order Passeriformes; family Tyrannidae; genus Myiotriccus; species Myiotriccus ornatus. The sequence goes on along the minus strand of JAYRBT010000028.1, from coordinate 8,918,952 downwards.
TCTTGCCCAGCTCACACAGTCCCTTCATGCATCACTCTTTACCTCCCTGATCTTTGTCTCTGGGTGTCATGCAAAACGTCAGCAGATAATTCACTCAAGGTAAAAACTCCTCACCTCAGTTGGCAAAATCAAAGGAAAGCCAAAAATTGTCCCAAAGGGGTGGCAGGAACCTTCACCTTCCCCGTCCTCCCCTCTCCCACACATCAGTGGCAGCCAGGAAAAAGTTTATTCCAAGACCACAGAGAAACCCACGTGCAACCTGGGAATCCAGATGTCCACAAAGCTCCTAGACCTAAAATTCCCAGGGTGACACAAGAGCTGGTGCACACTTTTTATGGTCAGGTGTGTTGGTGACCCCCTCAGTGGGGACAGGAGCAGAAGGCAGAGATGGTGGCTGCTCTCCTGAGGGTCACAGGAGGATCAGAGATGTCACAGGCTGATGACCTTGGTGATGTGTTTGAAGGATGCTCTTGAAGCTGATGGGTTCCCCTGTTGCATCTCCCCATGGCACGTTCACCTCCACTGCCCTAAACCCAGAGTGCAACTTGAGACAGAGGGCATTTGGCCCTCAGGGTATTTATTAGTAACAGAATTAAACAAGCTCATTTTCTGAGCTTCTGAGGAAATGCACAAAATTACTTCACTTACTCTTTTCTCCCTTTTGATGTCTCTAATAAAATTGGTAATTAGCAAAATGAATTTGAGCTGATGCAATTTTATCTGCCTTGGTTTAGCTGAGCCCTGGGCACGAGAAGCATCACACAGAGGGAGCTGCTGCCATTTTTTTCGCCTACATGCTCTGTCTAAACATACTGCTCCAAAATTTTCCTGTCTAATGGATTTTTCCCCTCTCTGGGTATGACACCTGATGAGCAGGAAAACAGTAAACCGAGAAAATCACACAAGGATCCAAATGGGAGAGCAGGGGGGCTTAAAACCCCTCGTGTGGCAGGACCAGCACGGTGCCACTCCTCGTCCTGCTGGGCTGCAGTGGGTTGTCTGGAGCTGAAACACCTCTCCTGGTCTGCACCAGGCTCTGAAGTCCACTCCAGGCTGGGGTCAACTGGATCCAGGGGTTGGTTCTGTCCAAGCCACACTGTTGCCCTGTCACTGTCACTGTGTGACAAACAGAAGTGATATTGTTGGGTGACTTTTCCCTGAGCAAAGGGGAAAGGAGAGTGCAGCACATGGAGAGTGCAAGACCTGCTTTAAAGCACATCATGCCCTGGTGGATGAGGGCTGAAGCAGCTTGGGATGGAGGGGGGCAGAGGGGATGGATCCCCCAAGCTCAGCAGCCCTTCTGCAGCTCAGTCCTCTAGGACTTCCCTGCTCTCCTTGCAGCCAAACACAAGATTTCCTGAATAAGCCAGGAATTTCACTTGTGCCTGAACACGGAAAATCACATTATGAAAGGGCTGCCTCACTACAAATTGCTTTGAATTTCTTTGGTGCTGTCACAGGATTTGGGCTGGGTTCTGCTTTTTTTAAGGCAGCTGGGGAGAAAAAACCTGTACGAAGCTGAAACCCAAATCTTCCCGGGGGCCCATCAGCACAGCCGTAAAACAACAGTGATGAAGTCACTCATTCCTTTCTCCCCAGACTCCTGCCTCAGGATTGCCTTGGCACACCCAGCTTTCTCTCTGTCCAAGTGAGGCATTTCTTTCCATTAGTAAATCAGCTGAAGACTTTCCTGGGACAACAAGCTCTTGTTAATAGGACAGGGTTTCTCAGGCCAAGGCTGCCAATGTGCTACTGGGAGTGTCCAGGGCTGAAGTGCTCTGGAAGTGCTGCAGGCTCACGTATTTCCCAGTGCAACTCCAGCCCTGGAGAAGCAGGGAAGCTGCTTCAGTGAGGGCTGTGTGTGTCTTGACGTGACTTTTCCTTCTAAGAAGCTACAGAAATGCATTTGCTGCGCTTGTGAGAGGTGCTTAACCTGCTGTGTCCCATTCACCTTCCCCAGGAACCACTTTAGTTTTGCTGTGAATGAAAAATCAGCATGTCCATATAAATATTCAGCCCTACCTGCAGGGGCAGATATGACACAGATGCTGAAAGCAAGTCAATAGAATTGAGCTGTGAAAATCTGTTGGAGAAAAAAAAAACACTTTTCCTTCATTTTTTTTTTTACTCTGAAAGGAGAAATACTGCAGCAAAATTGCCCAGTGTTCTCCAGCTTTGACCAGTTTTTTACATTTCACAATTTTAATTTTCACAAAGTTGTTGCCCACAGGAAAGAAAGACTCCAGCCTAAGATTCACTTGGTTAAAATTCCAGGCTCTAACCAGGTTATCAGCTAGTATTTGAAAAGGGAAGATGCCAATCAAGCCCCCACCTCTCCATGTAAAATATAATGGACTGAGTTGACCTTGCTCAGGGCTCTGAGCCTCCAGCAACACCCCAGCTTTGCTCCTCTACGAGTTCCATTTTCACCTGCCCATCGGTGACAAAGCCCAGCACTTTTCTGGTGTGTCCCATGGGTGGGTTTCACAGACCTGTTCAGGGCTGTGTTGTTTAATCCCAGTTTTTCCAGCAGCACAGGGATGTGGGATGCTCCTGCATAAAACCCTTCCAGTTTTATCTGGGGGTGTCACCCAGGAGCAGAAGAGAACAAGCAAATACCACTTTCTATTTCAGGTTACAGAGCAGTTGGGGCAAACAGTGTGAGTAAACCCAGCTTTATCTTTCCAGTCTATTAAAAATTAACTGGGTGTAGAGGAAGGGAAAGTGCAATTTGCAGCTGACCCTGGGAGAGAAATAAAAGGCTGGTAAAACACACAGTTTTGAAAACATTTAAGGGATTCTTTTCCTTCTCTCCCTTTTATTTTACAGGTTCATATCACAAGGTCCCAGACTGAGTGCCTGCATCTGCACTGTGCCCCTCTATTTCCCTGAGCCTTGAAGGACTTTTGGGGGATTCAGCCAAAGCTGGACATGGGCAGCAAAAAGACATTTTGTGCTCCTCAGTCCTCCTTGTGGAAACCTGCCCAGCTCAGGCTTAGCAAGGATGTTTGATGATAAAGGCGAAGTAAATTTGAGCCTCCACTCAGAATTGTGCACTAGCACAACTCCAGCTGCCCCTTCAGCTCACACTTAGCAACGAGGAAAGGCAGGATACTCGCGTCTCCCACAGCCTGGCATCTCCTTAAAATGACGTTCCTAGCCCCGCTTTTTGGCTGGTCAGCGAGCGCAGCCTGCTGATATCCCACCAGAACTGCACCCTCAGCCCTGTACGCGAGGCTTAGTTAATCGCTGGGGCAAAATTCCCCTTATTTCGATGATCAGCACCCGCAATTATTCGCCAGTGCACTCTGGATTACATTGTGCCCGCTGGATTTTCACCCCAAAAGCCTGCGCTGCTGGTGGCACAAGGAAATTCTTCTGCAGTCGGTTCTTGAAACACATTTCGTTTTGTAATGGTTGGCTCCAAGAATGTTACTCATTTTTCAGGGAATCAGCTCTCAGGGGTGTTCAATAACCTGTTGTCACAGCTCAGCTGGGAGGTGAGTGCTCAGCACCCACTCGTTCCCACACAGGCAGCATCAGGTTAACTCCTTCACTGCCTGTTGGGGCTCTCAACGTAAGAAGGACATGGACCTGTTGGAGCAAGTCCAGAGGAGGCCATGAAGATGCTCTGACAGCTCTGCTCTGGAGGCAAGTTGGAGATGTTCAGCCTGGAGAAGAGAAGGCTGGGGAGACCTGAAAGCCTCTTCCAGTGCCTAAAGGGGTTCCAAGAGTGTTGGAGGAGGACTGGAGTGAGAGGGAATGGCTTCCCACTGCCAGAGGGAAGGGTTAGATGGGATACTGGGGAGGAATTCTTCCCTGTGAGGGTGGGGAGG
>JAYRBT010000028.1:8886839-8913042 GCA_036023395.1 Myiotriccus ornatus | reverse complement strand
CCCAGAGAAGCTGTGGCTGCCCCTGGATCCCTGGAAGTGTCCAAGGCCAGGTTGGACGGGGCTTGGAGCAACCTGGAGGTTGATGTCTCTGCCCATGGTAGGGGGTTGGAATAAGATGGTCTTTGAGTTCCCTTCCGACCCAAACCAGTCTGTGATTCAGTGATTCAATGCCATCAGCCCAAACACTCCCATTTGCCCTCTGAGCAGTTGCTCAGTCCATGAGAAGACCTTGAAGGGTCTCCTTACACAGCCAGGAAAGTTCCTGCAGACATCAGAGGGAACAAATGGAGACCTCACAGCAGGACAAAGGAGCCAGCAGTTCCCAGCTCAGCCCCCCTGCTCTCATGTGCTCAGCCTGACTCCTCTCCATGTCCTCGCCCTCTCCCCTCTGCAGGGAAGGAAATGGTGCAACTGCAGCTCCCGGGCCTGCAATGCCAGGGGGTTGTTCCATATCCTTCTGGTGGCCTGTGCCAGGCAGGCACTCCGGGGCTTTCACAACTGCACCTCCCAACTGTCCATTCACAGCTCGTTGCCCAACGCAGGAGACCCACCAGCTTTGGTTCAGAGCTTCCTCCTGCCCCAGGGGGAGGGTCTGCACCTTCCAGCTCACCCTGGAGAGGTGGGGGACAGTCGGCTCTGCACACAGATGAGATGGGGGGAAAAGAAATTGCAGAGAATAAATAGGTAGCTTAGAGCCATTTTACAAATGCCAGACTGCAAAACAGGATGCAAGGAAAAGTTTCTTCAGTGTCTGTACACCTGTGACATGGTTGTACCTCCCTTCTCATGCCCACCAGCTTGGCTTTACACTGAGCTTTTCCTTCCCAAGACTTTATAGAGTGGATTGAAGGGCTGCAATTCCTTGCTTGGTAGAATTCGGAGCATATGAGTTCACAGAAATCTATAAAAATCATTAGGTTTTCAGGTCTTCCTCAAGCAAAAGTTACCTCGTGAGATATTTAAAACTCTACTAGTGCGAACTGGCAGTCAGGAATAAATCAGAAATAAAAGCTGGTTGAGATCATTATTGCAGAAATCCCACTGGACACCCCCTCAGCTGGGAACAGCCAGGCACCACCCAGAAGAATCTTTATTTTCCAATGGGTTTGATTACAAGGCTCCACTAAGGAGCCTGATTTACAGGCCAATAGCTGAAACCAAGCAGGTATTAAATGAATCATCTTAAACCCCAGAATTTCTGAACTCCATCTCAGTGTTGCCCACGGAACTTCGGCTTTGCAACTTGAAGATGTTTTAATAGAAACTTTCCTGTCAAAAATTAGGGTTTCAGTGAAAAGACTTCATGGATTTAAGTGACATAATTGACAACTTCAGCTGAACAAGAAAAAAAAAAGAAAAGGCATGTTTCCATGCAAAAGCATCTGTATTTCTTAGCCTAAGTGAATGCTCCTGCTATGGCCAACACCACAGCTTCATGTGCTCCTGGTTGGCACAGGCACCCAGGAGGAGGCACCGGAACGAGCAGTGAAGGACAAACTGGTTACATCCACCCTGGAGCTTTGCCCACCCTTTCCCTCCATCTCAGTCCTCTTGAATTCCTACCACTTTTGGCCTAAGTGTGCCCTTACTTCAGGAAGGGGAAGAAAAGGCGTTCTAAGAAACGGTTCAACCGGAGTTTCCTGCAGTGTGGGATTGCCCGTTTTCCCCTGTTCCTGTGTGCTAAGAGCCCCATTATTTTATCTGCCTTTCCCAACCACCTCCAACAACTGTAGAGCCCGTGCACACCCCCAGGGCTGAAGATGGCAACACCACCAGCCCAGAGATGTAATACTTTGCTCAAGAGTGATTGGCCAAGACAAGAGACTTGTTCAAAACCACATAAATACCCCAGGTGGCTTCTGTGCAACGTCTTTGACTGGATCAAAGAACACGGGTGACACAGCCCCAAAATGCCAGCTCTCAGTCTGGTGGCTCTGGTCAGCTTGGTGTCCACTGGTGAGTTGGGGATGCTGGGTTACACCTTGTCTTGTCTGGGTTTAGGCAGACACTAGTGAATTACTGAAATTCACTCCAAAGCAAATAATGGTAATTTTTTTCAATCTGGTTGTATGAAGAATTATGGTAATTTGCACAGTTACGACTATTATAAAATATAAGGTGGGCGTTAAGAGTCATATATTGAAGTGATTAGAGGTGTCATGAAGAATCACAGAATTGTTAAGGCTCGAAAAGACCTCTAAGATCATCGAGTCCAGCTGTCAACCAGGCACCACTGGTTTATTTCCCAAACTATCTTCTAAAATCTTTATCTATAGCTTTGCTTAGTTTTTAGTATATATAGCTTAAAGTAAGACCTCAAGGAAAAGTGAACCAAATCTATACAGCAGGTTGTATAATGTCCTTTTACGTACAGTTTCTGAGATTCCAAACTCCTGTGAGTTCAGGTCTTCCACCTTAAACACCCTATTTTGCACCTTAACACTTCGTGTTGCCCTGGACAGAACAAGGTTGAATTTTCCCTGAATTTTCCTCTTTTCCACGTGAAGTTTTTGCCAAGCAGCTGGATGGACACCCACCCCAACATCAGCACAGACACTGGGCCCCGATCTGCAGCGGGAATCCCACCAACCAAATCCGGGGCTGCGACAGATACGGCTGCGGGAATTTCGGTGCTGACAGGTAACAGGGTGGGCACTGGCAGCCTGGGATTCACTGCTGCTTTCCCAAATGACATTCTCAGTCAGGAGAGAGTAAGTTAAATAGAGCTGACACTCAGAATGAGAGAAGGTCGTTGTTGGCAATACCTTTTACCCATTTTTGGGATATTTGGGTACTTCTCTGTAACACCTTGAAATACCCCATGAACTTGGGAAAATTAAAAATGACCTGACATGTGATATTTCATCCCCCCTTTAAAGAAGGCCAGAGTAACGTGAACATCTTGCAATTAAACAAAAAATAAAAAGGCCAAAGCTGTTTTCTGATTTGAATGCAGGTACAGCGATTTTGTTAGACGAGCTTCAGGTATCTGATAAGGATACACAACATTAACCCCGAGAGATGCATATCTGATCCTGACACATAACATTAACCCTGACAGATGACTCTCATGATGGATTTATGCTTCCAGGCACAGTGGCAAAGAAAAGCACGTGGGTGTGGATGTCATCTGCCGGGACGGGGCGACGGTGTACGCTCCGTTCAGCGGGCAGCTCTCCGGGCCCATCCGGTTCTTCCATAACAGGAATGCCATCGATGATGGAGTCCAAATCAGGGGATCAGGCAAGTAATGAACAGCAGGTATGCTGTGAGGGGCCCACACGTAATCACTCCATTTCCTTGAGTAAGGTTTCTTCAGTTCAAGCACAGTGCTGATTAGTGTCACGCCCTCTCTAGCACGCTGAAATTTGGGAAGGCAGCAGCAGCAGGATATAGTCCTTTCCTATGCTTTTCCCACAGAGGAGGGAAGAAAGGAGTTGAAAAACAGGTAGCAGGAAAACAATCACCCCAAATAATAATTAAAAAAAGGAAACAGTAAAAATAAAGTATCGGAAATACGCCCTCAGCTTTGCTGAGAGGATGTTTTCCTGTCCCTGTTTTCCAACTCTCTTTTTATGTCCTTCCCACGGCAAATCCAGTAATTTTGACTTCACAATTGTTGGTACCTTGATGACATTTCTGCTTCACCCTTATAGTCTCCAGTAAGAGGCTGGCAGCGAATGCTTCTTGCTTTCCTGAGGAGCAGAGGCAGCTGATGCTTCCTGACCTTGCTTCCTCTCCCGTCTCCTCCAGGTTACTGCGTGAAGCTCGTCTGCATTCACCCCATCCGGTACCATGGCCATATCCGCAGGGGCCAACAGCTTGGGAAAATGTTGCCCATGCAGAAAGTGTTTCCTGGCATTATTTCCCATATCCACGTCGAGAACTGCGACCACTCCGATCCCACCCACCTGCTTACGCCCGGTAAAAAAACCCCAAACAACAAAGAAAAGCAGCCCAGAATAGGAGTAGAGTTGCACTGAAGGACTGTGATTCTCTCTTTGAATTTTTGTCTTTAGAGCATGTTTCTTGTATGAGATATTACTATCCAGCTCAGTTATACATTCTATTTACATTTCCTATAAAGATGACAAATCCAACCGCACGCATGGGATGGAATTCCAACATGTTCTTACCCAAGTGTATTGAAACATGGGCAGTTACAAACACCAAGGCTTAAAACAATCAACCAGCTAACTTTGATGTGCTGTGTTTCTGTGTTTCAAAGATGTCCCACCACTGCCACAACAAAACAGTGGCCGCTGGGCCACGGTGTGTGCTGGGAATCCCACCAACGAGATCAGGGGCTGCGATAAGTACGGCTGCGGATACTACGGAGCTCCGAGGTACCACGGGGGGTTTTGTTGTTCCTCCACTGAAATAAGAGTTGACCTCTGTTTAAGTTACTTTAAGAATCACAGCTTTGAGGGTTTGGGTTGGACAGGAAGTAACTTTTAGGCTGCTCACATTGCTGATAACGCCTCTCTGCTTGGAGCTTTTTATCGCTCCGACTAAGCCGCGGTGTTGGGAACAGTCCTGACTTGAGGGGAAAGTTGGGACTTGATGTCCTTCACACAACCAAACTTAAGACTTGGAAGAAGGGATTTTTTCTCCAGTCCTAACAGGTCACCCACCCTATTAAACCACCTACACCAAAAATCTTTTACTGCTCCCTCAGGCGGTCTGACACTATATCCGTCCTAACAACCCATCTCGAGGTATCACCACGTGCTGCCTGATCTCTCTCTGTAACACAGGGCCTGAATAGAGACGTCTCTAATTCCACCCTTGCTTGCAGGCGCAGTGGCAAAGGGAAGCACAGGGCAGTGGATGTGATCTGTGCTGATGGAGCCACCGTGTACGCCCCCTTCTCTGGGCAGCTCTCCGGGCCCATCAAATTCTTCCACAACGGAAATGCCATCGACGATGGAGTCCAAATCCAAGGCTCAGGTAAACAGCTACTTTTCATTTCATGTCTTTGAGGCCACACAGGATGTATTACCTTGCAGCTAGCAAGTACTTAAGCAAGGTAAATGTTTTCTTCTATCCACCTACTTGCAGAACCTTTTGCTCCTGCTACAATGCCAGAGTGTCTCAGAGCCATTCCCTTTACTAAAGCAGGAATTCCCACCTTTTCCCTGCCTTCAATCTTCCCTCTTCCCCCAAGTAAATTACTCCAACCACTACTTATTTTTTATGACCACAGTGGCTTTGCTCTTTTGGTATTTTCCCTATTGCTATCTCAGTGGAAAGGATAAGACAGAAATTGTTAATATTTCTGAAGACAGTACAGAAGAACAAATGCTTCGTCAGTCATCTGACGTTGTCCCTCCTCGTTTTCACCAGGGTTCTGTGTAAAACTACTCTGCATCCATCCCATAAGATACAACGGTGCAATTTCCAAGGGACAAGTCCTTGGGAAAATGTTGCCCATGCAAAGAGTATTTCCCGGCATCACATCTCACATCCACATCGAGAACTGCGACCACTCGGATCCCACCAGCAACCTCGAAAGGGGGAAAGGGCAAAGAGAGTGAAATGGAAATGCAGTAAATTCTAAATAAATTCATCTCAGCATCCAAAAGTTGTTTTTTTTCTGCTCATGAAAAGGTCTATGCTATTACTGATTCACTCCTCTGAGTGGTACACAAGCAGTGTCTCTAGTGGAGGCTCACACAAGGGAAAAAGGTTTGAGTTTTCATTGGAGAAAATTGGGAAATTAGCACTGATTAGTTATAAGCTTTCTCAAAGAGTCTGAAAAATCAGCTAAAATGCAAACTAGCTACCCCCTCACGTGGCAGAGAAGGTGCATGACTGCCAGCTTCCCCCTCAAGTACCAGCTGGCCTCACTCGTTAAGATCAGCCAGCAGAGCAAATGCTCCAAAAAAATTAGTGCATCAAAAATCACATGACAGTGACAATCACCACCAGCTAATTAATGTAGAATTCTCATTATCAACAGGAAGACAGAACAAGTACAGCGTGAAAGTGATTACAGCAAAATTTATATACAGTGAGTCTTAGTTTCCAGTAAGCAAAATGTCAACACAAAAATACAGACTCTAATTTACATCAACTCATCATGCCTCTCCCCTTTTAAGAAAATAAATATATTAAAATCTTTTTTCTTAAAAAACAATTGGTAGCAACAAGTATTAAACAGTCCTGAATGAAATATTTCAGGATCATCTCCAGCAATCCTTTCTCTAGAAATCAGGGCTTACAGCACAGCCAAGATCACTACAGGCCATCCAAGTGATTTAAGTGCTCTAAATCCTGGATTCCAGATAGACAGGGATCAAAAACAACTGTATTCCATTTGTTCCTTCCTTCTCACCAGCCACGTTTATGAAATCCTTCTTATCTCCCAATAATGAAAGCATGGAACAGCATTCAGACATCAGTCTCTGACCACAAAGACTTGAACCCAAATCCAAAGCTATTCCTTATATCCCACCGTTTCCAAAGTGCTTTATTACTCGCTCCAGCAATCAATCCAGCTGCAAACTTTTACATTCATTAATTTTAACAAAGTCTCTTTCCCACCCTTTCAATGCATAGGACAAGACCAACATACTGTACAATGCAGTCTCAACAGCTTCACTACTGTGACAGAATTATTTAAAGTGCAATTTAATGCTTACAAAAAAACTTTACAGTTTCAGCTTATTAACATTTTAATATAATACCAGGAGTTCAAACTAGATTACAGCTGATTAATCCGGGCCAGGATATTTTAATGTACAAGCTTTTACAATCAAAACATGAATATTTATTAAAAAAGCTATATAAAACATCATGACAAATAATACTGTACTCTGAGTTGTAGACAGCTTTCCATAAAGATAGATTTCCTAAAGGAAAAAAGTTACTCTATTCCTCTTCTGACTACATCAGAAAGATTAAACAAAGACATGAAAAAAAAAAAACCAAAACCACTATAAAGTGAATGGAACATTTAAACTGAAGCTCAGAGAAGCCCAAGTTCACTGAGGTTTGCAGCACCTGTAAACCACAGACATACTTTCAGAACTGGTAAGTACACTTTAATCTATTTTCTATTTCAATATACAATTAATATTCTAGAGTGTTTTGCTGTTAGTCTACCAGAGGTTCTCAAGGTAGAAAACCTCAAATCTGGAAGCAAGTTTTCACATTTCCTGTTTAAATTCCTTACTTGCATAGAAAGCAACGCCCTGATCCCACCACTTCATCCACGAACGGAGAGAGAATTCACCACGTTGGCATCATGTCGGGAAACCACATTCTGCCGAGGTGCTTGGAGACTTCCAGGTGGAGCCGATCCAAGCTGTAATCGCTGTCTGGGATCAGCACCTCCTCCATGATGGACAGCTGGGTGAGCCTGCCGCCACACATCTTTACAAACTCCAGGAAGCCCCTGCAGGTCACTTCACACTCCCCCAGGCCCATGGCCGTGAGGTTCTTGCAGCGCTGGGCGATCTGGATGAGCTCGTGGTCCAGGGGCTGGAGCCCGTTGGCGCACACGACCAGCTCGACGAGCCGCGGGCAGTTGATGCCGACGCGGCCCAGCAGCGCCTTGCTGACGGCGCGGCCGAAGTACAGGTGAGTGACCGGCGTCTCCTCCCGGAAGAAAACGTCGAACTCCTCCTCGTACAGGAAGAAATACATCACAATGTTGACTTTGGGGGAGTGCTTGACAAGAGCGTCCCAGCTTTGCTTTTTGATGGCGTGGAATTCAACCTGCCCGGGGTTCTCGCTCACGACGTCGATGCGAAGGTGCTCGAGGTCGACGTGTTTCTCGCTCGACAGAGCCAGCAGGAGCTCGTCACTTAGGATGTAGTAGTTCAAAGCCAGCTCCTTCAGTCCGTGGCACTGATCAGCAACACAAAGAATGCCTGAGGAACAAGAAAAATTGCTCTGTGAAACGAAAAGCAAATATAAGCACAGTTGTTTGCTGTAAAGCTCAAGCAAGTTCTAATTCTATTGGCTTCAGTTTTCATGCCTATATCCAAAACCCCTGAAATACCCAAGTTCTAGATATCCAGAACATTTTACAGGCTTTTGGCCATTAACATTTATCAGTAAAAGACCCAAGTCTAACTAGTCACACTCATATTGGATCTGCACATCTCTCTCTTTGCCCTTCCCTATGCAGAATTTTGTCAGCCCTGAAGCAGCAACTGATATTAGGTCAGATTCAGCTGAAGTTGACACTATTCCTTTCTTCCTTCATCTTTCATCTACACTATTTAAATCACCACTAGAAACCTCATTTACCAGTTAAAACAGAGCCATCCATGAATTAAGACATAAACACAGTAACTGCTCTTCATCTGCTGGAATACAAAGTACACAGATTAAGTCACCTTTTGTGGTCTCCAGAAAAGAACAGGGGAAATAGAACAGATTCCCTTTCCCTAGGATTAAGGTTTGAGGAGAAAGGCAAGTGGCACTCAAAAGCCCTTTGAACCTTCTAGCAAGGGAGTATTCTGAAGGCAGTGAGCCCTTCACCAACCAGTGGGTTCAGGTCCAGATCTGGACACACGAGGGCACTACAGAAAGGGAAACCACTCCCAGTCTTAACCACTAGTTTGTGCAATTTGTACACACTCAGAGCACCTTGCAAAGCCATTACTGACAGCTGCTTTAATCTCCTTTATCCCACCAAGCAGGAGTTGATTCACGGATCAGGGATTCTGTGCGTGTGTGTGTTCCCATTGTTGTTTTGATACTTTACTACTCCACTTTTCACAAATAGTCACTACTCACCAGCAGGTGAAACATGAGGACAGCTGCTCATTTTTAGCAGTTTTAGAGTGTCACTGTTGTTAGCAACGAGAACCTTCAGGGAAGGATCATCAAGTGGTGTGTCATCTACCTTGATTGATGATAATGACTTGGAGTTCACAAAAACTACTGTCAGTGCTGAAGCAAAATGAGCCTGTTTGGAGAAATGGAAAGAAGGAAAAAAAGTCTTATGAAAAGATGGGCAGAACTTCAGCTTCTTAACCTCACATTCTGCACACACAGAGAGCAGAAAAATAATCACTTCTCAGTCATTCCCTTTCTTGTGCAACAAAGAAAGGCTTATTTGAACATGAGCATAGGGCATCTTGGTTTAAAAACATGCTGCTGCACATGACAGAAGTTAACTTTACACTCAGTAATTAACTCATCCACTCTGATTTATTGTTTCACTGTAATAAAACAAGGATAAGTGGACACAGTGATGAGCCCAAAGTACCTAGTTACAGTTTGTAGAACATTACCTTAGAGACATTCATGAAGCTTGGCTTTGCTGTAGAGATCAAACCCAGTGTCTTGATTGAACAATTCACCAGCTGAGAAAGGATGTCACAAGCTGCTTCTGCTGACTCAGTACTGCTATCAACCTATAAAAGCAATTTTAAAATAATGAAGTCATTCTTCAGTATCACTTAGAAGACAGCACCATGGATACCCAAGACTGCAAGTTCCACACCCACTCAGCTGTACAGCCTGCAATTACCACAGGGACAAAGTGCAGCATTAATTAGAATTTTTCAAGACAAGAAAGAGTTCAGGAAAGTTACTACTAGAAAATTTTCCTGAGTATGACTGCTGAGCATTTCTAGTATGAGCAGAGACCTTAAATCTAAGTCTTCTCTTCAAATAACCTCATGTTATTACAATACTGTAACACTACTGGTGCTACAATAGGCAGTGGTACGTATTTTTTTTTAAATGCCAATTCTTAGAGCCCAAAAATTACTTGACAAAGTCTAAATTTAATCCATTGTATCTGCAAGGACAACACCTTTGCATCTTAAACAATGAACTGGTTCTCAATTCATTAGCCTGAAGAGTAACCTTGGACAAGTCTCTGTTTCATCTCACTTTCCTCCTCTGCTTTGCACGACAACAGCTCTTTCTTTACTTTGTAGAGGTTTTAGAGTGTGGAAAATTGAAGGCTGCCTGCACATGCCTGCATTTTTAAACATAAGACTTCCCAGGTACAACCCCCAATCCAGCTGGCACAGAGCAGCTTCATCCCCTGCACACAGGAACGTGACACAGCAGCCACAGCTCACGGCTTACCTTGAAGCTGACGTACTGCAGATGGTCAGCGTGCCTCTTGATAATCTGCTGAATGAGATCCGGATGCGTAGACTTTAAGTAAGAAGTGGCTGGCTGGCTGAGTTCAAATTCAAATCTCCTCCAGAGATCTGGGATGTGAAACACCTCGTTCCACCTCCGGCAAACAGAGGATGCCCTGGCTCGATCCACCAGAGTCAGGAACTGGAAAACACGCAGAATCACGTGGTGGGGGAGGCTGGCCCAGTCCATCGAGGTGCACAGGGCAGAGTCACCAAACACTGAGCCATGTAAACCAGTCTTCTGTTTTTTGCTTGGCTGTGAGGTGTGAGGAGCTTCAGTCACAGCCACAAGCCTCTGCCCAGCTCTCTTCATCGTGGAAGTTGCAGGGGCTGCACCGATCCGATGGGTTCGAACCGCAGCTTCCTGGAAGGGCTCAGGCACAGCAGGTCTCTACAAAAACACAGGATATTAGGGGGGGAAGGGAGACAGGGCAGTGGACACACAGGAAGAGATAACAAGGTAATAAAGTTTAAATATAGCATGTTACTCTTGAAAAGAAGCATGGCCATATGTCCATATCCAGTGCACAGATGTTGGCAAGGACCTTCTCTCTCAGTACCTTTTACTTTGTAAAACTTGATTTGAACCTGGAGAACCTGGGGTTTGTTAATTCACCAAGTGTAGTTTCATGTGTTAGTACTTCACAGTACATAAAGCATTTTGTAGGGAAAAAGAAACATAACAGCAATTTAATTTAGCAGTAAAAAACTGTGTCAGTTTAAATTAAACTCGGCAGTTAAATTATGGAATCTACTAATGGTTTCTAAAAAGTTTATCAATTACAGAACCTAATTAATAAATTTATTTAAACAGATAAACCTGGAACAGGCATGTCAGAATCAGATTGAAAAGTTTTGCCCACCTTCCCTTCGCCTTTTTTTTTTTTCTTTTAAATCATGCCAGGCAGGGGAAAAAATATTTGCAGAACTAACAATAAAGAACTTCAGAGGCCACTTATCAAAGCAGGGCAAAGTAAGTGAGGTCCACATGCTAGTTTTCAGCAGGAGAAAGGACAGTGACCTTGGAATTCAGCAAACTGCATGGATCTGCTTCACTGAGGGATAACTGCCACACGAGCCAGAGCTCAGGGAAGATCAGCCTAAGGAAAAGCTCTGCTCTCCCAGGCTGAAGCAGTGCAACCTCCCTGAGACATTCTGGAGTGACTCTGTGATTCACTCAATTCTCACCAACAATCTTTGTTTCAAACGCCACTTCATTTCACAGCAGGCTGAGGCCCCTCCTCGAATGTCCCACCAGTCAGATGTTCAGCCAGACCTTCTCTCTTCCCAACCATCCCAACCAGTCTGAAGTATTTTCCAATGCATTTTTCAAGAACAAACAAAGCACGTTATCTAGTTTTTTCCTGAACAAACTTCCATGGAAACCCTCACAGCATGCTTTTTCTGGACTGAAAATTTTCCATAGTATCCTCATTATGGGGGGAAAAAAAAACCCACTCCTTCCCAATCCCCAATATTACAGAAATAGCTGCCAAAAACTTCCCTGGCATTTTCCCCAACTTATAAAACCTGACCTGCTTGGCTGATGTCTGACACAGAACCCTGATTTTCATGAAAAGAAAGCATGTGCATTCTTTGGGAAGTGGGAAAAAACAACCTACCCAATTAATTAAGAGCTGTTCACATGACCAGCTTCACTACTGTTTAACCTCCTGACAAATTAACTCAATCACCAAGAAATTTATTTTAGCAGTTGTTATAAATCCTCATGACTAGAATCAGCAATATATGAAGATAAGCTACAGATACTCTTTAAATGATATTAAAGAAGAGGTTTCCTTCCCTGAATAGACACGTGGCTTACATTAACAGTGTTACTAATGGAATGAAGATGCAGTCTCAGCATGAATAAACATTTTGCTACTAGACCATCAAATTATCATGCACACAACCATGTTTTATGACTTTTGAGTGCTTGAAGTCACACAATGAATGGGCATTCCAAGGCATTAAGTGTGGATGTAGTAATTAAGCATTGCACAACTCTTACAGTTGCTCACAGCCTTGCTAAATTTAGCAAAGGCTAAATACCTTTTGAGTCAAATACCTGTTGTTTGTTTTTCCTCCTCCCTCCTTGAAAGGAACTACAAATTCAGCTGTTTGCTAAAACTGAAGTCGACAATAACAAATGAAATGTAACAAATTCTGTTGGCTGAGAAGCTTCTCTTTGCTACTGCTGTTCTCATGCAGATCTGCAACATCTTGGTTAAAGACAAATTTCTTATAAAAATGGACATTTTTTGCTATCTTATTCGAAACTTACTTGGGTGCTGATTTGGCTCCCACAAAGAAGTTCTGGCATCTGAGAACAACCAGAAAGGGAATTCCCCTAAACCACAGGTCAGGCTACAGACCACAAGCAGCACATCCACTGCAGATGTATGAAGAGCTGATGGAACATGGCCAGAACTTGTTCTTGTTGCCACATCCTTTAGAAACTGGTTGTGTCCAGAACTTTTATGTTTAATATTTTATACTACAGTCCTTTAAATCTACCAAAATGAGTTCATTATTATCTGCTGTGGGATGCAAAGCCAGAAAAAGGTTCCATTGGTTATGTATCAAAGTTTTTTTACCAAACATGAAGCCCCAGTATTTACTGTGAAAATATGAATGCTTATTTGCTTCTGAATACTGACACTATAAACAGTATCTATTTGAAAACACAACTGAAGTTCACTAAGTTATAGTTCCACGTGATACAATCCAGGCACTATTCACTGAGAGGTTTACAGGCACACATACCCCAAAGAATGTGGAGGTTCCTGTCAAGTTACCAGCACCTTTCTGGTATCTGAACATCCATCCCACTGTTGAGTCATCCTGTGTGTGTGCATGGAGTCCTTAACCAGAAGGCAGGGACGGGTCCCAGAAGATGAACCGACCTGTGAAGCCATCAACCAAATTAAAACTGTTCTGCAGTGTCTGGGAAACCCCTAGGAAGGACTAAAACCAGTTCTGGAGCAGAGATGAGCAGGATACACAGCTCTGCAAGGCACATGTGGAAGCAGAACAACAACATGTGCCAAGCAAATTAGTTTTACCAAACACTGTCTGAAAAATAGCCCTACTACTGGGAAGGTGTAATTGTTGGCAAAAACCTAGTTCTGAACTGCAGTTTTAGTCACATGAGCACTCTTATGCAACACAGATATACCTGTGGATTCTTGAATATTACCTAATAAAATTACAAGCCTGGGTAAGAAGTGTTTATTTTTTCAGCTTGCTGTATACCAAAGCCACATAATTCAGAAGAGTTAAAGATACGAGTTCTAATACTTTGAAATGTAAAGACTCTTGGCTTTCAACTTTACTCAGTCTTACTCCAATAGTATGTTTGCTGCATCATGATAATCTTGACACTGAAAAAAATACTTTGGCCAATTAAACTGTTTCTGGAAAAAAGATATCAATACATATGAATATCCTCCCATACACTAATATGAAAAAACTGCCCTGTATCTTACTACGAAAGAGTATCTTGGTCTGCTGTAAGAAAATACACCCAAAACCTCCACAATCAGTTCCCCATTTTACATTACTGAAGATGTTTTAATGGAAAGCCACAGGAACAGCAACACACACCTCACTAAAATCATGACAGATTTTAAAAGAAGATTTAGAAATGTAAGATGTTTACCAGATATTGTGTTCTACCAGTAATAACATCTTTAGAAACCTTCCAATGCTGAACTCCGTTGTTTTTCTTTAACAGATGGGCCACGAGGCTTTAGATTCTCCCAGATCATACCATCACCTTATGGAAAACTACGCAGTTAAAATCAGCTTTACAGCTGTAAAGTTTAACACTGGTGCAGTACATGTGTTATTTATGAACACAGGAGGAGCAGCCCCCACCTCCTCTGCAAAATCCAACTCAAGCACTGCAGCCTGTGCCAGGAATGCTGCTGCTCAGCTCACACACCAGGAGATTTAAGAGCTGAATAGTCATGTTTGTCTATAATGAGAAAGTTGATATTCAGGAGCAACTCTGTTTGTGGGTGGCACCTGAAGAAATCTGTCATTTATGGTGGTCTTGCCCTGCACAGTCTACAAGTGCTACGTGTTCTTTCTCCTGTGAGGGAGCACAGTCTGTACAGCACACACAACTCATTTTCACAAGTACTGTCAGTGTCTAATAAATAGAAGGTAGCTTTATGACACATATAAACAGAATACATAAATAACATTATGACTGAGAGTGAAATTTAAAGATCCAACACAGAAGTGTATTAAGTTTACAAACCATATTTTGAAGCAATTTCCTTACCTAAAGAATGCTTCCAAGTTACACTTGGCAGTAAGTGAATGAACTGAGGCAGCTGCAGCCATGGGGCACTCACATGCATCTGTCTGCTTTCCCCTCCTGTCCAGGTAAAATGCCACAAAAACCTTTATTAGTTTTGAAAAAAATAATCCTCATGCTACATACAATGCAAAAATTATAGGAAATACATTGGCATCAATTTATATATTTTCTTGTTTTAGTCCAGGAGCCCAAGGGCACCAGCTGAACACAAGGCAGCTCATCCCACACTGCAAATACTGGCACTGAGAGAAACGTGAGGTCAGATTAAGCACAAAACTGATGGGAAACAAGTGTTGCAACAGCATTTACACTGTACTGGCCAACAGCACAATGCAAACAGTAAGTTATTCAGTATTTACATTATCATCACCACTAGTGGGGAAGTCTGGTAAACGACACTGTAACTACCGATGTAATCTCGGAGCAATGAAAAACGTAAGATTAAAAACCAAACAAACCAGCAATGTTTTTCCCTTTGGCCTGGGGAACTGTGAGAGATGGGGAGCACACAGAGGCCACACGGCACAGGCTGCTGCCACCAAACGTGCCGCAGCCTTCCCTCAGCACCTGCCCCGGCCCTGGGTGCAGTCACATGGCAGGAGCTGCAACAACAACCACCCACCGCAGCCTCCTCCCTGTTTACGAGCTCCCCGAACGGCCCGAACCATCTGGGAAGGAGGATCCCAAGGCAGCACACCAAGGGGTTCACGTTAAAATCCCCTATGTCCCTCTGCACTTTTTCAGTATTACATTACAAATAAGTTTGTGTCTCACTGTCTTCCAGCATAAGCAATCGTTCACAGCTTTAACCTCAAACTAAGCTTCCTTTTATAAAAACACACCAAATAACCTAAATCTTTGTTGTGATAAACTTCACACACCTATCACAGGAGTGAATGTCCTAAACTTCCACTTGTCCTAAACTTCCCAACACTTCTCAGTGTGGCCGCAAGCAAAAGTAATTATTAATAGCAAAGTCACACCTGAAAATTAAGAAAAGGACTGTGATATCCATTTATAGTAATAAATGTATCAGATACAGATAGTCAATAAAGACTGCCCACAATGCTCAGCAGGCTTCTGAATGTCTCAGTTGTTGGACTGATTACCTGTAACAGGTGAATAACCACAGACTACCCCCCTGAGGAAGGGAGCTTTTCTTGCAGAGACCTATCTTAAAACCCTCAGTACAGAAGGACGTTCATACTTTTATATAGCAGATAAAAAGTAGCAATTTCAGATACTACATTAAAAAAAAGTTACTCAAAAATTCTGGTTAGCAACAAAAAAAAAAATATAATCAGGTGTACATCTAATTTACATCTGAGAGTCCTAGGACACAAGAACCATCTGAAGCACCTTAAATCATGTTAATTTATGTAAGCAGTATTTTTTTTAATAAAAAAAGCCCTAGTTATCAGAGATGCAATCAAATACAAGCTTGTTATGCAAATGACAGTGAATTGTTATCTAAGCTAGCTACCCAAACTATTATCGAAGATAAACAGCAGCAACACTGTCACTGAAATGAAACACTTCAATGACTGATGAGGTTCATCAAATCTATTCACATCCTCGTGAGTGTAAAGCAAAGTTTCAAAGATTTTATCCATCCAGCTCTTTTCCTTCACAAGCTCTTTGACCTCCACGTCCTGTGATCGGGTATTTTGCACAGCCTCACCTCATCCTACCCAAACCACCTCAAATCCACAAACAACAACAGGGATTCAGAAAAAAACTTATCCTGGTAATAGAACCACAAACTTCCTCCTACTTCTTGATTTCCCTTTCATTTCTCAACAGCAGGACTCAGCAGGAATTAATAAAACACCATAAAATCAGGTTTCTAGTAGAGACAGTAAAAAAAACCCAAAACACTAAAGTAACACAAGCAAAACCAAATGCGATTCCTGAGATATAAAAACCCTTTCCAGCAACCAAGCTGGGAAATCCTTTGCGATAAAGCAGGCATCTTGGTAATTAAGCTTTAACTTTCTAACACTTGGAAAAGAGTGTTTACGGAGGTGTCTTTTAACAGCTGGAAGACCGGTCCCATTAATCGCAGTGTCTTTAAGCAATCCCAGTCCAGGGACAGCACGTTAAGGAATTCGGAATTCAGTCTGTCTGGGGAACAGGAGCAGCACGTACTGCACACAGGGCAGGCAGCCCTGGAAAGCTGCTACCACCTCAAAAAACAGGGAAACCCCACATTTTAAGCTTAAATCTCAGAAGATCTCGTCCTTCAGAACGATGAGCTCCAAGATCAAGCTTTTTCTTCATCTAGGACACAGCAGACTTCTAATGGGTGGCATTTTTGCGCTTCCGAAGGGGATTATTATTTTATTTTCGCCAGTCCTCATTTTTCCCAAAACCGCGCCTCTGAGCCTCCCTCTCAAGGGATTTGTCACATTTTTAGCACGTTTATGACACACCCTCAAGAGACCTAAAAATAAAGCCGCGTTCCAGCTGCGTTTTAGTTTTAACTTAACGCAAACGCGCTGCGCTTTCAGCGACGAAAATTTCGACGCCGGTGCTCTACCGAGGCGGTATTTTTTTTTTTTTTATTTATTTTTCCGAAGGGAACAGCCTTCAGCCCGCGCCCGACAAGGCGGGGCCCCTCGCTCTGCCCGGGGCTGCGCGGAGAAAGCTCTCCCGAGGGGTTCCCCCCACGACGCACCGCGGGGACAACAAACAAACGAATAAATAAATAAATAAATAAACGAAATAACAAATAAACAAATCGTTATTTCCTCCAGCTTCTCCAGAAACGTCCCTACCCGGCTTTAACGAGCCGCCTAAAAGCTCCTGACGCTGTTAAGATCGACTGCCGGGCGCACCCCCCTGCCCTCAGCCCCGGGGGGTGGCACAACGCAGCGCGCCCAGCCCCTCCCGAGGCTCGGAGCTCACGGCGGGGGGGACATTGGTGACTCCAGGCACGGAGGGTGTTGTCTGTCTGTCTGTCCCTGTGCGGGTCCATCTGTCTGCCCGCCGGTCCCGCAGCCCAGGCCGCCCACCCCCACGCCGGGTCCCCCCGCTCACCGCCGCCTCGGCGCGGCTTCCCCGCAGAGTCCAGCGCAGATCAGGGGCAGAGGGAGAGCGGGACAGGGGCAGGACCGCGCCGAGGCTCCGCCGCCCCGCAGTCGCCGCGGCCCGAGGGAGGAGCGGCGGGGCGGGCCCTGAGGCGGCCGCACGTGACGGGGGCGCCATTTCGCGCCGGGCCGCGCTGGGCCCGCCGATAAAATGGGGCGGTGTGGGCGATGTGGGGCCGGCAGTGACCTTCCCCCGGCACTCAGACACGGGACGTGCCCTTGCTCGCCTGGAAGGGGCTCTGAGACCTCCCCGCAGCCTTCTTCAGGCTGCACACCCCCAGCTCTCTTAGCTTGTCTCCAGCCCTCCGAGCATCCTCTGGGCCTGCTCTGACAGGTCCGCGTTGCTCTGGTGTGCTGAGCACAGGAAAGGCCGCTGGGAAGCAGCTCTGTGGCCCTGCGCTGAAGGAGCTCTGTCCTCTCAGGGACGAGGCTCAGATCTGATGCAGGAGCAGCGGCCTCTCGGTGCCCTGTGCATCCCTGCCCCCCTCAAGGGCACCCCAGCCAGCCCAGGCTGCTCAGCCCCCAGCTGACACCTCAGGAGAAGATGAGGCACAAGCAGCTGTTACTGATTTTTGGCTGTCCGTTGGCCAAAAATCCTGAACAGCGAGGCTTTCCCCGCTTGCTGTGCGTATCCTCACTGCCTGCCCCGCCAAGGAGAGGGGGCTGAGCGCTGCATCGTGTCCCGAACTGCAGATGTCGAAACTACATCTTTTAATTTACCACCAAAAGCGTAGTTTTAAAAGAAAACTTGCAGATTTTATCTATGCGGACTGCTCTGCACAACAGCTCGTCGCTAGTCAGTGCTGCTTTGTTATTCTGGTTATGTCTGAACGCTGGAGTTTTTATTACCAGCTGCTACAAAACACTTGCAGCCACAGATTTCCTGGCTTTGATATACAGCAATTATTAACCAACAACAAGCCTTTATGGCGTCTTTTTATCAAGAGGTAATGCTAAACATGAGCAGCATTTCCGAGGTAGATTACATCTGCCCTACATAAAACCAAAGCTGACAAAATGCAACTGAGTATTTGTGTGATGTCAAAATACAGTTTCTTCACACCCATCTGAAAAAAAAATGGAAAATTAGCATGTTGAAGGGCTAATGGAAGGAATATTTATCACACAGTGACCGTGACATCTTCAAAGTGCACAATTTCCTCGGAAAGACAGACAAAATACGCTGCACACTTAAAATCAATATAATTTAGAAAACCTACCAAAATCCCTCTTACCTATGTGGTTCTCAACTGCTTTATTCAGAGCTTACAGGAAATAGGAGATTAGATTTCAGGTATATTTTACAAGCCTTTTTTTTTTGTAGGATATTGTTCTAAACTGATTTTTTCCAGTCAATACTGCTACAAAAAGCATCTTTAACGTGGGAGTTACACTCTGCAGATGGTAATAGAGGATAGATTGTAAACAGAGATTAATGCAGATTTGCAGCTAGTGTCTAAATCCGCCAGTCATGGGTTTCTTTGGTGCATTGCCAATAACCTTTGGGCTGCTGTGCAGGAGCAGGTTCAGATGTACTTTAGAAAGATTCATATAGGCTAATCTCTGTAGAGAAGAGTTTCCTGTTTTGATCCAGTGTAGCAGAGGCATATTTTATACCTAACTTAAAGTGGGCAAGTATGGAATAGTATAGAAGGATTCTATGTATTTTATAGCTCGTTATTGCTCAAATGCTTACAGGTGTATATGAATAAAAGAAAAATCAGTTGTGGATTTGACACTACTGGAAGGAAATAAGCTTAAACATGGGCAGACACAGGTGATTCTGTCTTCTACTCATCTTCCAGGTGCCTGGCACAGAGCTGCCGCTTGTGTCTCCAAATCCTTCCCCTCACACACAAGATGCAATGGTGAAAGCAAACTGCTGCACTGGATCATAGAATCACAGGATGCTTTGGGTTGGAAAGGGCCTTGAAGGTCATCTTGTTCCAACCCCCTGCCACGGACAGGGACGCCTTCCACTAGACCACGTCACTCAGAGCCCCATCCAGCTTGGCCTTGATACAGGCCAGGATACTGGATACAGCCCCTGCTTATCCAAGCCACTGCTGCCCACGTCAGCCAGCCACTCAAAGTCAGGCTTAGCCTTGCCCCCGTGGTTGTCTCTCCTGGAACCAGATTTGCAGAAAGATATGTTACTCATTTCTCGTGTTTATGCTGATTACAGGAATATTTTGCATAATATTTCACACAGCTTTCGTAACATGCTCCTTCTGTACTTTGGTCAAGTGTGATATTCAATTTTTTTTTTATCACTGGGCTTTGAAGAAGTAATCGAGAAAAACACTTCGAGTAAAGCCATGAGTTTATTAGAATAAAAAAGCTTTCAGGGAATCAAAATTTCCTTGAAGCAGAGGATACTCTTCGTTGCATGTTTGCTGTCCTGAAAGTCTGAAAGATCCCAGTGGAGGCCATGGTGCTGGACTTTGGCTGGAATTTCACACAGGCACCACCATTTCCAGGCTGAAGGATATTCAGGGTCAATCTGGTGTTGCATTTGTATCCGTGTGCTACTATGTTGTAGCCTCTCATTTTAAAAACTGAATTGTCAGTCTAAAATTAAACCCTGAAGACTCAAACTTTGTGATCAAACTCTGCAGCTTTAACAATTTAAACTCAACTGAGCAGGCTGGAGCAGTGAATGACCCTCATGCCCGGAAAGTGGGTTAGTATGTCATGTGAGCTGGAGGCCTGTGGGCTGCTCTGTTAGACACCAGCTGCTGCACGGGCAGGCACCAGGGAACAACCTGTCCTAGGAATAGAAATCACCCAAATTCCTTTGTAAAAGCTTCTAGTGCCCACACCGAATTTGAAATACAAATAGGGAAAACAATGGTTTATTTACATCCTGTTTGGACCTGTATAAGAATGAGTCAAAACATGGGTTTAAATGGACAAATCTTTATAAGATGAGCTTTTAGGAGTGCAAAAGCAGTCTAATGTTCTCTCTCCAGAAATAAGCATGAATCACTAAAGGAAGTAACTCCAATTATGTTGCAATCCAATCCCTTTGTTTAGTTCTGTCATTCTATAAGAAGGTATATTACAGTTGTTTTATATCTATGCTAGACATGTATATTTTAGACAAAATTGTTAATAGGTACAGGTAACAGCGCCCATGCAAAACAAGTACAAGAGAAATTACTGAAACAGGTGCTCTTTGTACTTTCTGTGGAAAAAGCCACTACTAGTCTATATTAATAGTTTATAACTTGTCTGAAAATAAACTGTGTGGAGATGCTGTATTCCTGTCGGCGTGTTACTCAAACCCCGTTGGGCCAGCGTGTTTTCACCTCTAATTTAAATATATACATCTCTACCTGGCAAAGAGCAGTTTCTCGGCCATTAACTTCCCCAGTAAGATTTGACGAGGGCACGCTGGGTGCTGGCTTGGAGCCAGCGGGTGCTGCCCTGGCTGGGCAGGGGTCAGCACCCAGCTCAGCCAGGCAGCCGGGTCCGACCCCGAGCCCACGGCACGGGGCAGCTCCCCGGGGATGAGGCAGGATGAGGTGAAGCCAGGCCAGGCTCGGGGGTGGCGGTGGCTGCAGTCCAGCACAGCTCCTGCTTCGCTCAGGGAGGGATTGCCAGACCAGGGCTGAGCTTACATGGGCACCCGGGGCCCTGGGGCTGGGGTGGGGGTGAGGCCCCAGGCTGCTTAGGGCTGTTAATGCCTATTAGGTTATTAATGTCTTAGTGTCCTGACACTTTCGATAGGGAACCCAGCCCACTAATCCCTAAAATACAGGTTATTTGATCCTCTGACTCAATATTATCAGAGCAGAGTTAAAAATAACTCGCCAGCTAATCCAGCTTCTGTTTACTGGTGCTGATGTGTGGATCACAGTGGGGCTGACCTGGGTAATGAAGTCCTCTGAAATGGCCGTGTCCACTCAGGTTCTGAGAAGTGTCTTGGAGTCGAGCACACAACAAATTGACCTTAAGATGCCATCTGTGATACTTTTGGATTTGCTTACTTGCTTTAGTAAGCAGTGCCCTCCACACTGAGAAAACACAAACCTTAGAGAGGTCAGACTCTGTCTAAAGCAGGCAGTTGAAGATTTGATTTGATTTGATCAGAAAAATAGCTGGTAATAAAAATACCTGATAACAAGTTAGCACCTGAAGTAGGACCAAACATTTTGAGCTTTAGTACTGGAAAAAGCTTTGTAGTTTTGTAGCTGAGTTATGACTTGGAAAGGCTGCCTATGGAGCCTCCAGAACCCTCTTTGGAAGATTTCAGAACAGGCGAGCAAAATTTTGGGCAAGGATGGTCTGGACATACAGAACCCTGCTTCAGATCAGAGGAAGGGATTCAGCAATGCTCTAAGTTCCCCTTCAATGTTGTATTTCGATCAGTCATGGTCTCCTCATGTCCATATCTCCTTTTTTCTGTCACTGCCAAGTGCTGTGGTGGTTTTTTTTTTCACAGATTTGAGGAAATCTGTTCACCCGCTTGGCAGGAGGAAAAAGTGGATTTGCTGCAGTTCCTCCGCCAGGAAGGAAAATTCTAACACCATTAAAGCTTGTAAAAGGGATTTCAACCAGGTTCCTCCACCCTCTTTGGATTTTATCCATGGGGTCTAGGATCCCTGTATAGATAAAGTAATATTTTAGCCTTAGCAACCTCATCTTCCTTTTTGATTCATTTTTCTGATAGTCTTCTTCACAGACACATTCTTGTTAATTCTTTTCTGTATTATGCACAGATGGTGTAATTATTGTTTTTATATATATATTAGACCAGTGGCTGGTGAACAAAAGAAATGCAAAACTGGCGAGTTCTCTACAATTTGAATTGCTATTTTGGTCCCTAAAGGTCTGTTTTTCTAAACACATATTTTGTGTGTGTACTTTCAGGTGTTGCTGTAGCATCGCTCGGTCACAAGAGGGAACTCACATACCAGTCTCTGATTTATATTGATAAATTAAAATACGACTCTGAGGACTCTGCAGACTAATAAAGAGATACTAATATATGCATGTGTGCCAGATATGTGAGTGTGCTTATATAAATCTATATTTATGTATATACCCATGCCTTTTAGTTACCAAAGAAGAGAAACCATTCACAGAAACGAGAGTCATTGCCAGCCAAAGCTTAACAGTGCTTGGGATCTGTTCCAGAATTGATGGTATTTAATGTACACACACACCGATTTCAATTTTGATTTCTGCTAGATGCCAGTGGCAGCCTCATGGATTGTGTCCAACCTGCCCAAGGTTCATTTCTCTGAAATAAATAAACCTATAAATCCAGACCTTTCTAACCTGACAACTAATGATCCTACCAGAAGTTGGTGTCACACGTCTCCCTGCGCTGACGTTCCCAGGGCAGTCCTGCTGCTGAATTTGCAAGTTCCTTCAACAAAGTGGGTGTTAAACTGAGCACAGAATGGGAACTTTTCTGGGACACCTTGCTGCTGTTCCTGTCCAGCTCCTAGAGGAGTCAGCCTGTATCAACTGCTACCCTTCAAACACAGCCTCATGGAGGACATCCCCAGTGTGGCTGGTGGCACTGCTGCAGATGCAGCGGATGTGGGGCCACGTGTCAGGGATGTGTTGAAGTGAATTTGGAGCCCTTGAGAAAAGAGGAGGTGTCCTGCAACAAAGGGTGATTCCTAAAAGAACTATTACATATTTTGCTTGGGATCTGGGAGGGGGTGTTTGGAGAGGCCTGCAAGTTCCAAGAAGTCCAGCATGGATTCTGTTAGGCTGACTCTTGTTTATACAGTGTCTGACACTGAGGATGGATGTCAGCTTTGCTAGCCTGAGCTTGCTTATTGAACCATCAATCACATGGATATCTGTCAGCTTTGACAGACAATATAGTTGCTGGTCCTACAACTTCCAAGGAAACATCACAGAATCATAGAATATGCTGAGTTGGAAGGGACCCATCAGGATCAGCGAGTCCCACTCGTGGCCCTACACAGGACACCTGGAGAATCCCACCATGTGTCTATGAGTGTTGTCCAAATGCTTCTTGAACTCAGACAGGCTTGGTGCTGTGACCTCAGGTCACATTTCCAGTGCCTAACCCCACTCTGAGTGAAACACTTTTCCCTGATATCCAACCTCAACCTCCCCTCAGCTTCATGCCACTTCCCCCTGGGAGGATGTTGAAGACCACAGTGAGGTCTTCCCTCATTCTGCTCTTCTCTAGGGTGAACAAACCAAGTGTATTCAGCCACTCCTCACAAGGCTTCCCCTCCAGACCCTTCACCATCCTCATGGCCCTCCTTTGGAGGCTTCATGTGTAATAACTTAATGTCTTTTTTATATTGTGGTGCCCCAAACTGCCCCAGTATTCCAGGTGAGGCCGCCCCAGTGCAGAGCAGAGTGGGACAATCACCCCCCTCACCTGGCTGGTGATGCTGGGCCTGGTGCCCCCCAGGACAGGGTTGTATAACTAATCATTATCTATAATCTGCACGTCTGATTTATTAAACAATGTAATTGTTCATTTCACTGCACCACACCTGCATACCATTATCATCTTTCTTCGACTTTGTGGGATAACAGAGTTTGCACAACTTAATTCTGAAGATCTTGAGAGTCTGGGATTAGTCCAAGAAAATGAGAACTGTTGAGGTTAGACCTCAAGCCAGGTGTTGCAGTCTAGAACATGTCTCATGCTGTTAGGACTTCCCCCATTTTTTAGCCTGGAGAAAAGGAGGCTCAGGGGTGAGTGTTGCAGTCTAGAACATGTCTCATGCTGTTAGGACTTCCCCCATTTTTTAGCCTGGAGAAAAGGAGGCTCAGGGGTGACCTTATTGCTCCCTACAACTACCTGAAAGGAGGTTGTAGCCAGGTGAAGAGCAGCGTCTTCTTCCAGGCAACCAGGACAAGAGGACATAGTCTTAAGCTGTTCCAGAAGAGGTTCAGGTTGGACATCAGGAGGAATTTCTTCACAGGAGGGGTGATCAGACACTGGAAAGGGCTCCCCAGGGAGGTGGTGGAGTCACCATCCCTGTAGGTGTTTAAGGAAAACCTGGACGTGGCACTCAGTGCTCTGGTCTAGTTGACAAGGTGGTGTTGGGTCACAGGTTGGACTCGAAGATCTCAGAGGTCTTTTCCAGCATCACTGGTTCTGTGATCCTGGGTGTGGTGCCACAACCTGGACTGTAGGCACAAACACACTGCCAGAAGGGGAAGGCCCTCTCAAGGCTGTTTCTTTTAACTGCTAGATTTTTGTGTGGTGGTGCTGATTCTAGAGTTGGTTTGTGTCTTGATACACTTTTAGATGCCCTTTGCTGGTGTGCCTTCTATGAGTCTGGGCTCTGGCCAATCTAATCCTTGTGGATTAATGGACAATAACTGGCTTTCCAGCATGATCAGGAGTTTGCTGGTGGTGACTGCAGACATGTAGTGACCAAAGTGTGAAGTAAGAGCAAAGCACAGCAACAACTGAGCTTCAGTTCAACTTGGAGCCAGAAGAGTGCCAGCTGTAGAACCACGTGGCAGGGTTTGCTCGATTCCAAGAAACTTGGAGGAAAAATTGAATGGGAAAAAAAAAACCCTGTTGTTTTCATTGTTCATTCTCCTAAGGTTTTTTCAGAACATCTCATTCAAAACCAGGAGTTTTTCCTTATTTTTCAGTTGTTGAAAATGACAAACGTTTCTGAAAGCTTTCCAGTGAGAATATGAATGGATAGGTACCACTTGGGAATAATTTTGCTTTGAGGACACGCACATTTAGCATGAAAATATTCAGCATTGATTCATCCATTATATTTATCATGTCAGACAAGACTTTTTTAAAGAGTCATAATTCTGCCAGGTTTCCTGTCACTACTGATAAATCTGAATGGATAAAACCTGTTGCCACAAGTACTTACCTGAGTGCTGATTGAAGAGATACCCTTAATGAATATACTGGGGAGGGGGGGGAGTTGGCCTTTGTGAACAGAAAAACCAAAAACTTGTGCAAGTATAATTTCGTGATATGTCTAAGCTAATTTCAAAATATGTTTAATTGACTCAGGGCACCCAAGGAGGATGCAGTCTCTTTCTTCTTTGCCCTCTCTCACCTGTATGAAGAGTTGGATGGAACATGAAGAATTACTTTTAAGTGGGGCAGTTTTCCATCCCTCACAGCCACACATTTCCTCCAGAGGAAACTGTTTAGCACAGCCAGGTTGTTCCAAAGTCCCAGGCATTTTCTTGTCACCTCCTGGGATCAGCAGGGAGCAAAGCTGTCAGCACCGGTCAGTGCCACCACTTCCCTGGAGAACGTTTGGACCTTCTTGACCTACTTGCCAGTAACTTCAGTTACTTTATTTGTGGCAAATTCTGTCTGTATTTGGACTCAGTACATTCTGAATGACTTCATAAGGCATTTGTATTCAAGATATTCATGTCTGCTAGGACATGTCATTTTGATAAATATCTGTAGTATCAAACCAGTACCACACTAGGGTTCCTTATGCCTCTTTGATGCATCTCTCGTGTCCATCCAGACAGAGGTTTTCCTCATTGATTTTGTGATGGTTCCTCTTCCTTATATTAAATAAGTATAAAATAAGAGTAGGATGAAATTCTCTGTTTGTTTCTGTGGCTGGTATTGCCTCTCTGTCTGCAGGGGTGGGTTGGCAGCAGAGGATTATTAAAATGGTGAAAGCTGCATTAAACTGCCTTTCACCAGCCCA
>JAYRBT010000028.1:8863384-8886739 GCA_036023395.1 Myiotriccus ornatus | reverse complement strand
CTGTCTGCAGGGGTGGGTTGGCAGCAGAGGATTATTAAAATGGTGAAAGCTGCATTAAACTGCCTTTCACCAGCCCATCTTGTCCTCTGTGGCCCACCAATATCACAAAGTTTGCAAGGAGCAGGGAGACTGTACATTAAAACTCTTAAATCTCCATTCCCTGTTCCCCAAACATGTTGTACAACTTTTGCTGCCTCACTCAGCCACCACTGAATAGTTCATTGGGCCCTAAATGCCTGTTCTCTTGAATCCCTGTGAGATGTTCTAGAGCAACTAGTCTTGAGGGTGCTTGCTTCTAAATAAGTGATAACAATTAAATGTATTTTTTCCACTGTTCCTTCCCTGCGAATGCCACAGCCTCCATTTCTGACTGCACTATATTGCTGAAAATACCTTTTGGTCAGTAAGGACCGTCAGTCTCTGTGCTTTCCTTTCTGTTGCATTTTACTTACCCACATCATGTCAGGGGTAGGGAAGCATGGCAAAATGAGAGTGAGAAACTTTCTGCCACTGTGGAACAATCTTGTATCTCAGTGGCTGATTGATATCCTGCCTGAAGTTGATGTCAGACAGAACATCTCTCTTCTCTCCCACAGGCTGCTTGTGGAGTCAGAACTAGGCTGATCATTATCTGCGTCTCTTAAGTCATGATTTCCCTCTTATTTTGCTCTTTTACAATTCCAATTTTGTGGGGACTCAGGGGGAAACTCCCCTCACTCCTGGGCTTTTTGTTGACTTACTGGGAAAAATTTAGTCTGAAAGCTATCAAATTAAAAACTAGCAATATGAATGCAAAAAACAGATCAAGGGCATCTGTTTTCATGTTCCAAACATCTCTTGATGATGCCGTTTCTGACCTGGATAGAAAGAAATCTCACTGGTATTTTAAATGGAAAAATGTCTTTATGTAATTTCTTACTCGTTGATACTTTTTCTAGATTACAACCTGATAAAAATTTAGGATTGTTTCATGTATTACTTCACTACTAGATTTAAGATAGCAGAAGCAATTCAGACACATTGCTCATTTGATTTTTCATATGTCATTCATGAAAAATCAAACAAACAAAAATGATGGCAGTCTCAGCATTGTGTCAGTGAAGCTTTTTGCCTTCTCTCTCCAACCCTTTCTCTCCTTTGTTGCCTGAGTTGTGCTGCTGAGTGTAATCCACTCTGTGTCTCAGCAGGAAGACAGGAGTTATCTTG
Source organism: Myiotriccus ornatus (assembly GCA_036023395.1). Taxonomy (NCBI): domain Eukaryota; kingdom Metazoa; phylum Chordata; class Aves; order Passeriformes; family Tyrannidae; genus Myiotriccus; species Myiotriccus ornatus. Next base: position 8,885,533 of record JAYRBT010000028.1, on the reverse strand, counting down.
TATCTCAGAACAGTGGTGTGAACACTCAGGATTGTTTACACAAGTTCATGTAAGACAACAAAAGATTTACTGTTTGAACATGTCCAGCTTATGCTGTGGAATGCGTGTCCATGAAGATGCCATGATTCATCGACCACCGTGGTTGCTTCCACGAGGGATTGCACATGCAAGTCCTGGGAATCTTTAGTTCTAACTTTTGGAGATTTTTTCAGTGGATTAAATCAAAAGTGTGAGACCAATAGAGAAGATGGGAAGGGAGCTGTAACCAGCTATGGGCAGGTATAGGCTCATCTGGGACTGGAAATGGTAGTTACTTTGGCTTTAGGATTCCCAGTAGCACCACCTGGTAGTATTAATATGATATTATTCATGTGACATTATCGGGTCTTGGCAATGTCAAACCGTGGTTTATGCTATCAGTCTTCAGATAATTGTAAAACCCAGAGCTTTGGGAGAAATGGGTTCTGCATCTCCCCAAACTCTTGTTTCCTTACTTTCCTGTAAAACTAGGAGAGTGAGGCTTGTCCACATGCCTCAGGAGGGTGTTGTGAGCATTAGCCAGATAAGATCAGTTTTCTTGAACGAGCACATAAAGCTGCATTTATATACCCGGTGTGATTTATGTCTGGGAAGCATTTGAACTGTGCCTCTCCTTCCCGTAGCTTGGCATACACCAGACTTGTTCTTACAGGGATGCAAGAGATTAAGGGAACAACAACAGCATCCTGGATGCACTGGGGCAGTTCTTGTCCCTCAAAAATATCTTCAAAAAGAGTGTTCACTTATTTGTCATTGCAGACAACTTCTTATTAGACCCTTGGCACTGCTTAGGGCTTGGTTTGTCCAAGGTAAAATCAAAGATAACAGACTGGAGCACAAGAGCTTTGGCTCTGCTGCTCTACTTCTGCCCTGGCAGGTTATGTAGTAGAGACTCATGAAGCTGTCCTAGCCATGTTTCTGAAGACAACACTACAAGTTTTGTAATATCCACACTGCACAGTGGATGCCTGAACTCAGAAAATTCTACTGTGGAACCACAGATTTTCTGAACGGGTTTCTGGCTGACTGCTGTCAGCAACAAAACCTTTCAAACAAGGGGTTGTGTGCTGGCTGCTATAGCAGGATCGGGAGAATTCTTCTTTGCTGAAGAGTAAAGTAAATTCTCAGTGCCTTGGGGTCACTCACAGCATACAGTTTAGCATTGCTTCATGCTAATGGGGAAAATAATAGTGGTGGTGGTATGTGGCGTGGAATTGGTGTGCACATTCCCAACAATTAACTCTCCTGAGACAGGCATTCCTGAAGAAAGAGCTGCCGTGTGCAGAGAGAACAGTGTTACTCTCCAGTCTGCAGAAACAGCCACTCCTGCCCTGCATCCCCAGCTATGGAGGGTTTCTGTTTCTGTTTCTGAAATCATAAAGCAGAGAGTTTTCAAGCATCCTGATGTGAGGTGTAGGGGCAAGGCAAGTGTGGGGTGGGAGTACTTGAAAACAAACATGCACCTTGCTGTGGACTCCTGGGCTGGTTTGGATGGCTGAAAGACAGGCTTTTTTCTAAATCACTGCTGATTATCAATTTGTCCTCGGAAATCTATTCCGCAGTATAATTGACTTGTGCAGACGAGTTACCCTGTACCCTGAACATCTGACCTCCCCTGTCCTCCACATCCTCTCCATCGGGGTGAGATGACACATCGTGGTAGAGAGCTGTTAGAAAAAGATAATTGAGATAACAGAACAAGGTACTTGTTACGGTAATTAAGTAACTCCATAAATTAGTTGCCTTTTGTTTTCATCTGACAATCCTACAGTGAACCAAACTGCCACATCTGCTCAGGGACCGGCCCAGGGCTTGGCTGAAGGGATGTTCTGGCCTGCCAAGAGGCAGCCAGCCCTTGCCAAAGGCTGCCCTGGCGCTTGCAAAGGCAGGAGAGTGCCCCGGGGAAGATCTGGATGTGCCTGTGGAGAGGCAGGGAGTGAAAACACCTGAGGGTGGAGGGACTGCCACATTCCTGGACTCTGCAGGGTTTGGGGAGGTCACCCCTGCAAGCAAACACTTTGCATCAGCTCACAGATGCAAGGGTCTGATGGGAGGCACTTATTTGGGGTTGCACAACCCTGCACTGGATGGTTTGAGCACACAAACCATCGTTTCTCTCACGCAGATGCAAATCGAGGCCTCAGATGAGGAGATATTTTGCAGACCTGTCTTCTGCAGTTTACTAACTTCGGTTGTTTATTTGAATTCTCTGCAAGACCTTCCTATTGCTGTCTTGCAGAAGTGATTTGACTGGAAGCTGACTGACTGTATTTTACTCTTGCCAGCTTCTGTTGGGCAAAACTGCAATTATGGTGTGTCTTCTGCTCGTGTCACGAATTCACCATTGCTTTATTTCATAAAATCAGTGAAGTAATTTTGGGGAATAAAAGTACTAGACAAAGAATTTTCTTTCTCCTTGCTGTCTGCAGTCCTATGACCTCGGAAGTCTTTTGCTTATCTGTAAAAATTAATCATTTTTTTTCAGATTTTACACCTGCTACAGATTATGGCTGGACACAGTGCTGGGTGAGCTGCACACACAAAGATATGAGGAGCAATACATCATGGAAAGACTGAAATAGCTTGGATTTGACCTTGGAAAATATTAACAAGGCTGAATATCAATTTGGCAAGTTGATATTTAGAAATCTGAGATCAGAATGTGTAAGCATTTTGCTGATTTGTCAGAAATTTGCACTGGAATACCAAAAAAACGCTATTTAGGAGAGAGCTGTCAGAGCTGAATGTGGAGTAGGAAATGTAGGAAGATACGAAAATGTGAGAAAGGTGAAACAGTTGGTTTATTTCTTGGTTTCATCTTCGCAGGTGTTACCACAGAAATAGTCTTTTCTATTTTAATATTTATTTTTTCCTTATCATATTTTAATCAGGTGGTAGAAACACAGGAGGAAAAGCTTTTGATATATTACATGAGTTTCACTCCCGTTATATCGTTGTATCAGATGCATTTTCTATAATCTAGCTCTGTCTTTTCCCCCCAAGCCCATACAAATGCAAAGGTTAAGAACAAAAATCGAGCACTTCTGTCGTGCTTTCGATCCCAGAAACCTGCTCATCCCACCAATGAAGACAAGAAATGGAATGCTGTGCTTGAAGCCTGAAAAATCCAGCCTGCTCCAGTGGAGGTGGTGAAGGTGTGAGTCCCTGGAGGTGTCTAAGATGTTCCACCTCAAAGGCCTCGTCTCTTTTGTTCCTCTCTGAGCCACGAAGGAGGTGAGATCTGCCCTTCTCTCACCTGGCTGGGATTTTCCCTGGAGTGCAGAGATGTAGGTAAGGTGCTGGTGAGGCTGGAATACATGGCTGAGATAAACATCTCCCACTACATGTTGGGTTTTTGGTGTTGTGGTTTTTTTTTTGTTCCCAGCAAAGCTCCCTTTTTGATTCTTCTGTTGAGCTGAGTGGGGAAGAGAGAGAGAAACAGCTCAGGGTGCCATAAAAAGAACTTCAAATCCAGCAGTAAATACGTCCTGAGAAAGAAACAGTTGTCCACAACATGCTCCAAACACACAAACCCATTAAGAATTTGTAATTAATGCTGGGTTTTGGTCTTGCTTTTACATGTTAAGATGTTCATGAATTCTTTACTACTGAATATTAAGAAGAGAGAAAAAAAAGGTGACTGTTGGCAAGAAAAGAGCCAAGTGGCTTATTCCTGGTGTGGAGATATCATCAAAAAATGAGTGATGCAGAAAGAAAACACGGATTTTGGTTTGCATCTCAAGTCCACAAATATTTCTGCACAGTGGGCAGAATGTGAATTTTGCTGTAGTATTTCATGTGAGTGAAGTTTTTTGACTGGAACCTTTCAGAAGCATTTTGATACCTACTGATATGAAAATAAGATGTTCAAATATTTCACTAAGTACAAAACATAAAAAGAAGACTCTTAAATACTTTTGGTGCTCAGGTAAATTATAATTTTATTGGCTTATCAGTTGCTTTTTCCGACTTCTATATTTTAGGTGGACAATAAATACAATAAATAACTTTTCTGTTTTCGCTTCTTTTTTAAAGGGTTTGGGGTTTTTTTAAAGCTTTTTTTTTTTTTTTTTTTTTTTAATAAAAAAGTTAAGGGCTGGATTTATTCATTTCTTGATAGGTTGTCCGTATTTTATTCAGAAATTCTTTCACAGTTCCCTTGGTCTTGTACTGGCACTGATCCCCACGTGACAGGCTCTGGGATAGGAAGAACAAAGATTGGGTTAGCAAAGATTTTATGATAAAATAAAGTGTTCAGATGCAACAGTAAAGATACACATTATTTGGAGCTACACGAGGATTTAAAAAGCAATTCTTAAAGACTTGTTGGTGACAAGTTGGATTGTCACATCCTTGTAGCTGGAGTCATTTAAACTAGACTGTTCCAACCCAGCATCCTTCCTCTGCCAGCTTTAACAGCTTTTCATTGCTGCAGTTACCATACCTGGCTCCTGCACAAAATGGGTATTTAAAACACATCTGAAATGAGGTAGACAAAGAACTGTAGAAAAGCAAGGAAGGCTTACTTCACAGAGGTTTCTATCCAGTAGAGCCTGGAAGGTCTGGTGAAGCCTTGTAAGAACTTGTTTGGAAGACATGCTGGTTTTCAGCATGTGTTGGGTTCCTTCCACAAAGCATGCCAGCTCATGGCCAGGCTGGTAAATGAAGAAGAAGGTGTTAGAAAAAGCCAGAGTGCACCTTGTGTTTATCTACAGACAGAAGAAATGTGTATTCCTCAATATGGCAGAGCGTCACAGATCAATGCAATGACTTTGCAGTATGTGGAAAACTGCTACGAGAACTCTGGGGGGATTGTAAACGTTGAATCCTCATCTATGCCGTAAGAAACATCTGTCCCATCTCTCAGAAAACCTCAAACTGCAAAAGGAGCCTCTTTGAAGTGTGATTTCAGCTGATGCTGGGGCTTCACCATGTCTGAGGAGGCTTAAAGGAATTCAGTAGTGCTGGGTACACCTAGAGCTATGTCTGAGGGTGACATCTCTGGCCCAGGTTCTCTTAGTTGAGGCACCCAACCATAAAACAAAGGCTTGCAGAGATTTTCAAAGCAAGAGCCTGTATCTCTTGATATTAAATCAAGCCCATAGAGGAGTTTTGCCTGACTCTGAGTTTGCTTCTGATTGCACTGTACTGGGAGGGCTTCTGTTTCCCTCCCCACCACTATCCATCAAGGTCAGTTTTGCTGCTATTGGTGCATTTAAAATCTTCCTCATAACTGAAAGCAGAAGTCACCTAAGGAGCAAAGTGAGCAAACTTAACAAACTCAGTTAAATACCAAACTTCTTTGACATCTACAAAAGGTATATAAAAAATATACTCACCTCAGGAATGGGAAGACAGGAACATGACTGAAAATGAAAAGAGTGAGGGTTAAAATCCAGCGTTCAGTGTACAAATACAGATTTGTTTAAGTCTGATGTTCTCAAAAGCCAAGTACTCACACTGCCAGCTGCCTGCCTACAGGGGCAACTCGGAGAACTATCATCCTGGAAGAACAGCAAGCGAGAAATCAGGAGTTATGACCCTGCCCTGCACAAACATGCAGCTTGACAGAAGGAAGGTGCTAAAGAGCCACTTACAAGCAGGCGCTTCGTGTAGCGGAGAATCTCCCGGACCCCACAATACTGCTCTGCCTGCACAGAGAGCAGCAGACCAGACAAGAGCATGTAGGACAGCATGCTGGCAGTCATGTCAACTCAGTCTGATGGGTGACAGAAGAACGGGAGGACGCTCCTTTTAATTGAGTCTTCACAAAATTCCCATTCTAATTTGGAAAAACCCAATTATAAAACCGATACCAGGTGCCCACTATTTTTTCCCGCTATCTTGGACAGCATTTTAACGAAATCAAACCTGGAATTGAGTCACCTACTGCAGTGACTTTTCTTTAGTACTGTGGAAATTCACAAATGCTCCTGAGAAATGATTAATTTGAGCATCGTGATATCACACCCCAGCAGGAAACAATGGTTAAAAATCTACGAAAGCATTTTTTTTTTTTTTCAGATGTAGGTTTTGTCCCCTGCGCTTGTGTTAAGTTACAGTTCCATGAGAGCAAAGAGATGATGATGTTCAGCATTGCCAGAGTTCCTGAGAAAGCCAGCTGCTGTGCTGCAGGGTGGCTTCCCCCCAGGCTCAGGACAGGACCTCGTTCAGACAAAGCAGGTGGCACTGCAGGGCTCTGTGGGACAGACAGACAGACGGATGGACAGTGGTGGGGCAGTGCCTGCACGAGTTGTCACACTGGATCACAGCTGCTGCATCCCAGGAGTGATGCCATAGTCCTTGAGGGCTGAGAGCAGGTGCCCTGGGGTGCAGCTCGGGGTGGGGCCCTCAGGGTGCAGACAGTGTCGCATCCCACCCGCTCCCTCCTGAGCAGAGGACGGGATGTGAAAGTAGTCCTAGGTAACCAAAATGGGATTAACGTGGAAATCCTCTCAGATGGCGTCTCCAAATGAAGTCAGTGTTGGCTAGAGCCCTCCCTGGCCACAGAGGTTTCCTTTTATCAACTTGCACACCTTGGAAAAGCAGGTGGTAGCCCTTCAGATTCCTTTTAAATCCCCCGTGTTGACTTCTCAGCTTCCCTCCTGTTCACCTTAAATCCCATTATGCTTCAAAGGTCTTCTCCAAAAGCTTGAGCCTTCTTCTGGTCAGTCTGGCTGAAGGATGAGTGCGATCCATCTGGAAACTGTTCTGGAAAGACAAAACATTGGGTTGCAATTAGCTGTTTTTTCTCTGGCATTTGTCTGCCAGAGAGGGATTCATCTGGCTGAGAGGGGCTTTGCTTGCCAGAGAGAGCAATGAAGGAGGACATGCCTGCTGCTCCTGCCTCCCTGCCAGCACACCCAGCATCACCTCCGGGCTGGACTGGATGTTTCCTGCCTTTTTGTTGAAATTTGCCCTTAGGGGATTTGGTGTGGGAAGTGTACACATGCCATTAGGCAGGTGCAGCTCACACACAGGCCCCAGGGAATACCTAGAAAAAGCCAGAGACCCTCCCTTGGCAGCTAAAGCTGATGCCAGCGGGCTGTGTTGTGATCAACAGATGCACAAATACACCCTGGAGATGGCTGGCATCCATGAGCAGGGCAGGGGCACCTCTCGAGGCACTGGATGGTTAGAGAAGGACTAAAATCATTGATCAGTGATTGAGAGCCTGTGATTCCCTGAAAAGCAATAGAGAGACTTCACTTACAGGTACATCTCCCTTGAGGAAACTTGCTCAGAACAATGGGCAGGCTGCTCTCTGTTTCTGCAGTAAAGTCATGGCAAGAGTGAGAGCAATTAGTCCAAAGCACAAATCCCTGAAGGAAATAAATTACGTGTAACATTTGTGGGACACTTTTTTTTTTCTCAGATGGTTGAAAAAAAATGATTTGATATTCTTTCAAAGGAAAGAATTCACAAGTATCTTTGATTTAGCCGAGGCTGTGCAGGGAATATGGTAACAATGGCAAAGAGGCTCTTCATAACAACCAAGAGGTGTAATGAGATGTAATTACAGACAGTGTAATTATGGGCAGCGAGCAGATCAGATAACTTCTTCCCAGGCCTACAGCCCAAAAGACAAGATCTGTGGTTTTGTTCCCAATTGAAACTCAGAGTGGCGGAGTTTCCAGAGCTTCTCCCGAGCTGCTCCCAGCCCACGGTTCCTCCTCGCAGTCACTCTGTACTCTGTGCCAGCGGTGCCAGCGCTATCTCTACATCTCTGCGTTTGTCTTTGATTGCTCTCTGAGATCCGACTCACACTGTTGTTGCTGCAGGGCAAGTGGGTCATTAGAGAAGCTGCATTCAATGTAGAGTGAAACAGAAATCACCACAAGCCAAACTGGCAGCAAAAGAACTTTCTGTGTCTTGGTTAGAGCAGTGGTGGATGAGACCCAGGAGCGAGTGGCACCAGTTACAGCTTCTCTTTAGAGAGCTTAGGCTCTGTTCTGGCATTTAGAGGCTGATCCAAAGAGTGTAGAGATTAATATTTGATGCCATCCCAGCAGAAAGACCAACTTTTTAACAGAATCTTCAAACATTTAGCTTTGATATTTTAAAACTCTTCGTTCTGATGACGAGCTGCAGCAACGTATTTTCACAAGTAGGCTGTCATTTGTGGGCTATTTTTCTGCCCTCATGTCTAGGTGGCTGATCATCCATTGTTCTGCTCCCTTAATCTCTCTTTCAGCAACACAGATGAAAATGTGGAGAGGAAATAATGGTGTATCCCCATATATCCTGCTGCTTCCCTACCCACTGAAGGATGCAGTGGGACAGGGTGCAGTGGAGGAGCAGAATAAGGAAGGGGCAGAGAGCTCCATCACCAGGGGTACTGCCAGCACCAGGGCAGCCCAGCAACCTTCAAGTGACAGGCTTTTAACCCAGAACAGATATTTGGAAAAGGTGAACACACAAAACTTTCCAGTGTATTTCTATGATCTCTTACAGGCAGTTTGCTCGGGCTCCTTTGGAAATCCTCATCTAATGTCCTATACATTTTTGCTTTATGTGTAAATACTTTGGGATATATTTTCTTCCAATGCACTCACTTTAATGATAGGTTGAATGACAGAATATGCTGTAAAAGCATCCAATTTCCAGACTGATATTTTAACCTGGTTGACCTAAACCTCCAGATCTGAGTTCTCACAAGAGAATTTGCATCCCAGGGTAGAGTTTCCAGGAAACTCTGCACAGTTTGGGTTTTCTAATGTAGAACAAAAGACTCCCTGTAGAGGAAAAACACCCAGATAACATACCAGACCAGCCTGCTTTACGTTTTCTGTGTGCACTGATCAAGATAGAAGAGCTGCAAAGACCACAAATGAAGAGATGCTATTCATAGTTTCATTTTCCAGAGATAAGGTGGCTTGGAGTATTTTTTTTTCCCCTTTCTTTTAAATAAAGATGACTATGCTAATGTAGAATAGAAGGAAAGGAGGGGCATTCTAATTCCTTTGTGAAAGGGTAAACCATAGCAAAGCAATACCAATATTGCCTATGACAGAAAGGCATCAAATCCTGATGAACTCAGGGAACATTTCTCATACCAGCTTGAAGAAGGGTAGTGGCACCCCCTGAGAGCCACTCACTGTGCTCTGCCCTAGCTGATGGACCAGGAGGTGTCCTCAGGGCTGTAGATAATGGAGCTCTCATCATTTTCAGAAGTATTAATTGATTTGACACCAGTTAAGCTTGCTAACAAAAACTAGTGGCCCTCAGGAGAGGGGAGAGCACACAGGAGAGAGACCTTCCAAGCTGCAAGTCCTCCTCGTTTCATGCAATAGTACAGTCACTGCAGCTCTCCTGGGTTGTCCCAAGCTCTCCATGTCGCAATGACATTTAGCAAGAGCTGAGGCATCTGAAACAAAAAAGCCCTGACAGCAACATTCCAGCCATGCTGGGTGTCATGCACAGTGCAAGTGCTTCCCACAGCTGGCCATCTCCACAAGCAGGCAGAAGAAGGCAGGAGTTGACCACAAAGGTCACCAGCTCTCCCGTATTTTAAGTTTTCTCCTGATGCCATTGCTCTCACTTCAGTGTCTTCTTTTGTGTCCTGACTGCTTTTGTACCAGGAAAGAGAAACACTGAGCTCTCTCACGTCACAAGTCCACTCACCCTTCCTTGCTTGTCCCGGTGACCCCGCGGGCTGGATTTCCCACTCAGCACGGCTCGTAGAGAGAGGCTGAACGCTCAGGACACCCAGACAGCACAAGGCATTCGCTCTATGGCTGTGCTAGAGCTCTTCACCAGCCAGCCCCGCTCCACAGCTCGCTTTTGCTGCTGGAAGCACTGACAATCCACCTGCAGAGTGCCTGCTAGGAACACGGCAGTCGTCACTCGATAATGAAGCCGGTTCCCACCTAGCTGTATGAGTAAGAGCAGGCTGGCCCTTTTCCATGAGAATTGGCAGGATTTTCCGTTCTGTGTGCGAAGGAGGCTGCATTAGTGCTAAAATGTTTTGAAACACGGGAGATGAGCTACGTAAGCGCTGGTGTTTTGCGGCAGGTGAGGCCACGCGGGTGGCCGTTTGTTGCGGCAGGTGTTGGTGGCGGGGCACTCTCAGCATGTTCTCCCACACTGGCAAGGTTCTGGCTTCTCCAGATGTTTCTGCTTGGGATCCATTGCTTTCTCCATCATCCAAGAGGACCTTCTTTTCAGAGTCTGGGTGTTCTACAGCCCAGCAGCCTTAGAATTTCACCCATACTAGGAAAGGATTTCTTGATATAACCGGCATTTTATATCTCACACTGAAACTCCATGTGGGACCTCTGAGACCTCCTTAAAAAGGCACTCTCCTTCTGCACTTATGGCTCCTAACAGGCTGGTTGTTCCACTGGGGTCTGATTCTGGGGCTGTCACAGGTTCTACAGTTTAAGAGAACTGCCTTGAAAATCAATGTGACTGGTTAAATTTCCCCTCTCTGTGTGGGTTCATTCGTTTTGGAGCCTGTCTCTGGAAGGACACTCCGTGTACTGCTTATCTAATTTGGCAGTCTATGCATCACTAAGGGATCATATACAGGAAGAAGATGTCTTTAGAGGGAGGGAGTTGTTGTGCAGTTTACATTCATTTTATCACTTGAACTTCTTCCCACTTGTCTCCTTGGATCTCACCATTTCTTCCGACTCCACCTTTTTTCTTCACAGGTACAAGACAGGCTTTGGCCTTCTTGTTGACATGACTGCCACGAGTAGGAGAGGAATCTCTACTACAGCAGCCTCTGTGACAAAGCAAGAACTTCAGATAAACCGAGGAGATATGTCTTAATGCCTGTGAAGACGTCACCCTACTCCTCTGTCTCAGAGTGCAACAGAAAAAGACAAACTGAGATGAGGACTCTGATCTTGCCTTCCCCTGCGGTGGGAACATGCCAGGCAGGGACTCCCAAGGCATGAGAAAATCTCAGCCTGGCTCAGAGCCATCCTAAAATCATTTAGGTTGGAAAAGACCTTTACAGGCAGGGCTTCAGTCAGTGCTAAAACTGCTGGGCAGCCCCAGCCTTCCCCCATGGGCATCGTGAAGCTTCTCCCAGCCCCCAAGATCTCCCTCCAGGTCAGAGATGTTTTCTAGAAAAACAGCTTTTCCCTTGGTTGCTGTTTGGTCAGTTTATTTCAAACAGGGAAATCAGCTGCTGTTACCTTTTTTTTTTCCTTCCATGGCACTAAATAGTATATAAACTGTAAAAAAAACCAGCTACACAGCCAGCATCTCATTAAGTAAGAGCTGTTGTAAGAGCTGGAATGCCACCAGAGACATGCAAGTTGGGCAATTAGAGACGTATTAGAGGGATGACAGGTCTGAGTATGGTTTCATAATCCAGGCAACAAAACCAGCAGTGGGTATCCCTGGGCCTTCTGGTCCCCCTTCTCATTTTTTGACAGTTGCAGGATTTACTGCTTTTATCTTAGAAATGAGTGGCTCTGTAAGGACCTCGAACAAGCTGTCAAGCAGGTGGCTCCACCCAGTCCAGCACGGGGGTGGAATGTGTCAATGATGGCAGGTCACTACGGACACAGCACTGGCAGGGAAGCTGATCCCTATCCTGACATGGGGGTTTTTTGTGTAGCTCAGGGACAAAATCACCAACAGAGGCACTCGGTGCCCCACTGAATCAGCTGTCTGTATGTCTGCCTGCCTGCCTGCCAGGCAAGGCTCTCCTTTAAACTCACACCACCAGGCCCCCAGAAAAGTCCTTAGAGATCCAGATTTCCACCCATGGATAATGATACGGATATAAGCTCTAAAAATTAATGCATTTGCATGAATCATAGAGAAGATCATTCACAAGGCACAGAGCTGTCAAGTTTCTGTGTGCATAAATTGTGGTGGCCATCCCTCATCTCTGGGACGTGGGGCTGAGCCCCTGCGATGTCACCCAACCCCATCACCTCTCTCACTGGTGGCACAGCCACACACCCCCTGCTGCAAAAGCAAGACCAAACTATCTGTGGGGCTCCACGTGCAGGGATCACAGAACCAGGGAATGGTTTGGGTTGGGAGGGACCTTTAAGCTTCTCTCCTTCCAGCCCCCCTGCCCTGGGCAGGGACACTTTCCACTGGACCAGGGCCTGTCCAACCTGGCCTTGGACACTTCCAGGGATGGGATCGCTCACAGCGATGGGTACCACAAAGTGCTGTGCCCCAAAAGCTGCTTGGCCCAACCCTAAGGTGGCCTTGGTCCCCAGCAGTGACCCAGAGGCAGCCCAACCTCCTGCACAGTGGCCAGGGCTGCCATCGCCCTTGAAACCCTCGTGCTCCAGCCTGGTGTTGCTTTGCCTCACTCTGTGAACACTGATGGGCTGATGCACTGATTAACCAGCGTGTCCAAGGCTTGTCTCCCATGCTGCTGGGCCAGGGCAGCCCCTGGCAGGGCAGAGACACCCCAAAATCACCCAGAGGCTGTCCAGTGTGCCCATGGGGAAGGGAGTGTATGCTGGTCTGCCAGCTGAACAGAGCAAGACACAGAGAGGAGGCCTGACAGCTCCAGTGAGCAGCACATGCCATGCCCTGACAGGGACGAGGATGCCATCAAGTGGCCAAAGCTTTATATCCAATTCCCAGTTGCTCTTCATGTTTTTTATACTATATCTTTCTCATATATATTTATATTATATCGAATAGCTTTCTGCCCTCTGCTCCCTTTCCACACCAGGTTGCCCACAGCTCGCCCTGACAGCTCCTTCTGGCAGGTGTGTGTTACACAGGAGCTTTGTCCACCAAAAAATCCTGGGTACCCGTTTCAAAACTGGTTTAATTGGATGAATAATAGCAGGAAAAATCACCATGCAACTCCAGTGTGGGTCTCAGGGCTTTATGCCCAGGGGGCACAGGCTGACCCTGGGCACCAGGAGGGCAGGATTGTGCAGATGCACAGCTTGCTGTGAACCTGATCAGTTTAATCGATTCACAGGCCATTTTTACATAATGCAGGCACATAAACAACACCATTTATTTGCATTGAGAAAACAGTCTCCCCAAGCGTTACCCCTGGAGACACATGATATTATCCATCTAAAAAACACGTTTTACATGCATGCATAAAAATAGGCAACGTGGAAAGGGCGAAGCCTTAAATGCAGCCAGCAACAAATACTTGTGTGAAGACTCATCAATTTTTATCCATATGGTTCATCAAAAGCAGTTCCCTGTGTTCTCACCAAGGTCAAAGGCATTGTGAGCCTCCTTGCCTGGGAGACCTGAGATGAAGCAACAGCAGCTGTTGCCGGTTCTTCCACTTTTTAAGGCCAGTTCTGGGGGCACCCACACTGGTTTTTATTTGACAAGCTCAAAGTAGGTGACTCCATTTCTGAGTGCTGCTCCAGATCCAAGGTTTAAGGCACTTTCTGCTGAGATGTTCAAGTCTGGTCTCCAATTCCTCTATTCATCCAGGGAAGAGGACGGAGGAGTTTCTCTTTCCTTCTCCTCCTTTTATGGAGGAAAGCTGGATGGCTGCTCCACATTTATCTTCAGAAACCTTTATTGAAGGGTCGCTGGGCTGTTCCCCCAGAGTCCTTCTCCAGAGGAAGAGCTGTCCCTCTAGAACACTTCCCAGAGGACAGTGTTGTCCTTGATTGTTTCCCCACGCCATGTGTCCCTCTGCATGTGAGCCTGCTGCCCCTCAGCCTCTCCTGCCAGTGCCACCAGAGCCCTCTTCTCCCAGCACAGCTGGTTCTTCTTGGGGTTTGGCATCAAAAACTCCACGGTTAGAAAAGAAATCACGGAGATATTCAACAGCATAAGCAGAAATAATCACAGTGTAAAAGATCTTGGAATAACTGAAAGGCTGAGGTAGACCAAAGAGAGACCTGGGTCTGCCCCAGTGCTCTCAGTGGGATTGCAGTGAAGAGCAGGAGGTCTGAAGGTGTTGTGTGTATTAAAGTCTCTTCCTTTGGTGAGGGTCTCTTCAAGGCTGGGAAGTGATGTCTGCAGGACTTGGCAGCTGACAAGCTGGACCATCGTGCCAGGGAGCTCAGAAGGTCTTTTGAGATAACTGCAGCAGGTCCCTGGAGGCCTGCACCAGGCAAGCTGTGTAAGTTAATAGCCAGCCTTCTACACGAAATGCAGACTTGATTTATTGTTTCCTGAATAAAAAAAGCAGCTTCGTTCTCTAGAATTTAACATCCTCCTGTCTCCCAGTTTAATACATAAACTTGGATAACAGACTGAGGTTGTTGAAGCCCTTCATGTTTTTTCATAATAATGTGTTGCATTGTGGCAAACTGTGATGGTAAACACGAGTGTGTGTTTGTACAGGAGGAGTCATCTATGTCTTTAAACCTGAAAGCAAGCCAGGATTTGATAGGAATCCAGCCCTTCCTACAGGAAAAGCACCTGTGTACCCACCACATCTCCTCCTTTCCTTGTTCACATGAAAGATGAGCGTTATTTGCAGGGTTGTACCAAAGACGCTCCCTCGGTGATGTCAGATGGGCTGGGTTTGGATACATCCCTTGGGAAAGGGAGGTGAGTTTTTTTCCTGGCTCAACAGGAAAAATGTCATTGGTGAAAAAGCCCACCAATTACTGAGGTGTTCTTAGTCAACAGAGTGAAAGATTTGATGAGAAAATGGTCTTTGGGTTTGAGTGAGCTGGTGCCATTTTCAGAGTCCTCCACGGACCCAGTCCCAGCAGGTGCTGTGGGTGCAGGATGGGAGTCTTCGGTCAGAGCAGCTGAGCCCACACCAACACCACACTGCTGATTTGGCTCAGGAAAGTTGGGAACTTTCTGGTTCTTCTTGGCAACACTTTTGAAATAAGAAAGAAGGAGATTTATGAAGTACTGCAGAAAACAGCAAAGATCGCCAAGAATAATCATGAGTAAAAAAAGGTTCTTTAATCACTTTAATCTGCTAAAAAAAGTTTCTTTAATCAGATATTTTTAATGCTGCTCCTTTTTGCAACCCTAGGTTAATGAGGGAAAGAGTGACACAGTGACTTGGCAGTCAGGACATTTTAAAAGGGCTTAACTTCAGGTCTTTGTGGATGGAACAAGGGAGGAAAGAACACTGTTCAGGGACCTTAGTGAGAATATTTCAAAACGCATAAAGTGTTAGAGAAAAACCTCCTTTCAAATTTTCATTTCTGACTGACATTAATCAAAGCAATCACAACAATCAGAACATATTGCAGTGAAGTTCCAGGGGAACTAGACTGAAACTAAAACCCATCAGCACATCTGTCATCTGCTCTGAATCCCGCAGACCCAAGATGGAAAAGTGTTTGGCTATTCAGGTGTAGGTACCCAGGTGTCATCTGACTGTGGGAGGATCTGTGCAATTGCAGCTCTATTTGATTCAAAGGTTAATTCTGTAAGTTTAACAAAGCTAGAGGGTCTTTATGTGCTGACCTGGAAGTCAGGGATTGGTCTCAGTTTGGCCTCTTTTCATTGCTTTGAGGGAAAGTTCATAGCCAAGAAACATGGCTGCACTCGATGGGAATCCTCGCACTGTATTGACCGTGAGGCCCCTAAAAAAGACCTGTTGGGGATGAAGAAAGGTTAGAGCACAGGAATATACTGGATGTTTTAAGAAGAGGAAGAAAACATTGAATGATTCCAAAGCACCACATCTTGGTTTGCTTGGAAGACGTGCTCTCACTGCTGGTCTTGGCTGAAATCTGCACTGGAGAATGGAAACGCAATGGCAAAAGCCCCTGGTTTGGTGTCACTGTGCTCTGTGCTCCCTGCAGACCCCCATCTGTGCATACCAGCAAGATCTACAACTGGTAAAGGGTGAAAAAAATGTCACTGGTGTAGAACACAAAGCAAGAAGTCTAAAACGTTTTCCAGTGTTGTCCTACCTTGGTACAGTCACAGAATGATAGAACCATAGACTGGTTTGGGTGGGAAGGGACCTACCTTAAATCTTCTCATGTTCCCACCCCCCTGCCATGGACAGGGACCCCTTCCACTGGACCACGTTGCTCCAAGCCTTGTCCAGCCCGGCCCTCCTTCCCTTTGCACGTGGGGATCAACCATGCAAAGCCCAGGGTTCAGGAAGGCTGTTGCTTTCCTGCAGGACGTTCTCTGACCCCTGGAGCTGGGTCTGTGGGCACAGAAGGTGCTTGGCAGGTGGAGAGGGAGCGGTGTGGCCGTGGGCACTGAGCCACAGGGACTAGTTTTCAGGTTCCACCTTTGAGCACGGAAGGAATTTCTCAATCAGCAGAAAACTAGACTTACTCTGTACCATTTTTTTTGAATTATCCATAAAGTAACAAAAGAGAACCAAGTTAAATAAGAATGAAGATTTAGGATGAAAAGCCCAGAGGCATACATTTCTCTCCTCAGAAAGAACACACCTGGCTGTGGAAAAAGACAAGGGTTATATTTACATTTCTTTGTGTGCATCAGGCAGTTATTTCCAGCACTGCGAGTGCTGTTCCTTTGTCCCAGAATGAAAACATCCAGCCCTGCTTTGGCTGTTTGTCAGTTGTGTGGCTCCCAACATTTCAAAAGATTTTCCTCACGAGAGCAGGATCCAGTCTTGCCATCAGCTATTACTCAATCCTGTTGCTGGCTTTGCTGTGGGTGCCAGGTGTGACAGCACAAAATCTGGAAGCAGCTCAGACCTCCAACCAAAACCCCAAAGCACCGTGGCTGTTCATATTCAGGCAGGACAAGGAGGTGATGAGGATGGAGAGAGAAGGGAAAACACAGGGAAAGGCCCTTTTCAGCCACCCTGTTTTGCTGTGTAAGTGCACACCAAACGGAAGGAAGAGCCTGGGCACCCTGTCCCTCCTTGGACCGTCCTCAGCATCTCTCCAGGCGTTTGTGCTTCACATCAATGTGACTTTCTTCACGCAGGGGCAAAAAGTGAACCAGAGCACAGGCTCCTGTGACAGCTGGCATAACACAGAGGCACGCTGGCAAATATTGAAATCACACTGACTTGTGATTTTGCGGGTTATTTTTCTGTCTGTAACTTGTTACGCCCCTCTCAGAACGTGAAAATCAGCACTTTGGAGCTAAGAGCCCACATGATGTCCCGATGGCAAACACAGATTGATTTCAGTGTCAGAAGATGATGTTTCTCTCAGCAATGCAATAGAATTGCAGATCCTTGTTCTCTGCCATTCTCGTTTAACTGAAGCAAAGTTTGCTGGTAGAACAGATATCTTTTATAACACTAACAGACAAAGTCAGAAAGAGGAGATAAGTTTTTTTGGCAGGCAGCCCTCCTTCCTGTTTGAAACCAAAGCAGTTCTGGTTTAAGAACGTCTCCAATCAGCTCTGTCTTGGTGCAAAACGAGGGTGAGCTGTGCAAAACCAAAGTTCCACCAAAGCTTTGCCCAAGGTGACCACGCACCCCAGGGTGCCAGCACAGCCCCACCAGGGTGGGTTCATTGGCACCAGAAACTTTTGACCTCTGCATTTTACAGAGGCAAACACTGAGGTAAGATTTTCTACCTCTGATTTCTGATAAGTCAAATCAGATTCATGATTAAGTGCGCTGACATGAAGTGTTATTTGAGGTTAATTGCACCAGCAGTGTGTGACCCCCAGTCATTCATTTCTTCATTGTGTAAGGCACACTATTACACTCATTACTTACTATTTTGACTTAGAAAGAATCTGCACTATAATTACCTGCTGCCCTTAAAATAATTTAGCAGTAACTGGGTTTAGCTGTCTCTTAACCCTGCAGATAGGTTTGTAACACCCATTGTGTTTTCCAATTGACAATTGAATGCCTAATAACCAGATTTTACTTCAAATATCACTTACTTTTAAGCCCTCATTCTGGTAGCTCTGCAAGATGCAGTCAAGGGTTCCTTTGTACTGGTTTAAATAAACTCCATCTGCCTGAAGTCGACTTTTCACAACATCCATTGGAGTGCATAATCCCCAGGAAATGGCTCCTAGAAAAATGCAGAAGTATTTGAATCATTCCTTCTCTATATTTGCTTGGCTCCAGGTCAGTGAACTCAAAAAATTCACCTCTCATCTACAACATCATATTCATGCAATTTTCATTTCAGGGCATTCACCCTGCTCAGGCACAGACACAGCATTTCTGGGAGCAAAGGTCCCTGTTTCTGGAAGGAGCATCATTTGGAGGTTATGCTGATAATCAGGTGCAGGCAGCCCAGGAGGGGCTCCCCCAGGTGAAAACACACCTTCTGCTGCGCCTCTGGTGGAACATGGACAGGCAGTGGGAAGAGCCTGAGCTGCCACTTGGGACAATTTCAGAAAAAAAAACAGAGTCTTTTGATAATTCTGATAATTGCAAAGCAAAGTTTGAGCTGAGAATGCAAATTAGAGGCAGGTCCATCTCAGGCTGCCAGGATTGGGCTCCACACAGCTCAGACACCTTGTCAGTGCTCTAAAGAAACACCTGTGTAGTGATCAGCTGAGTTGGGATGGTTTGCCTCTGGAAAGATCAGCACATGACCACAATCCATGGCCCAGCTGGACAGGCAAGAGTTTGTTTGGACCTGCATGAGTGCTGGGGCACTCCAGAAGAGCCATCCAGATGGGCCAGGGGCCTCTTTGTCCGAGGAGAAACGGAGAAGGCATTTTGTTATCATTACCTGAGCTAAGGACTGACTTGCCTTTTGTGGTTCTGCAATTTAGAAATGGCCAAGAAATGGGGAGTGGGGGTGGGGGTGACCCCCCACGCGGTGGGGGACAAACAAGCCCGTCTCACTGGCAGGTGTACACACGGAAAAAAGGACAGGAAGAGAACCAGTAACAGTCAACTTGGCTTCTGCTACGTGTGGGTAGGTGCACACCCTCCTGGTGGGCAGCCAACAGGTTGAAGTCCTCTTCTGGTGGCATCTTGGCTGCCACACCACTGGCAGTGTCCCAGCCAGGCTGCCCGGAGGCATCCAGGGAGATGAGGGCACCGTGTTTTTTTTTCCTCCTCGCTGACATTGAGCCCGATGAAGGTCTGATAACACTTCCATAAAGTTTGCCAAGCCATAAAGTGCAGCTGTGGTGCCAGGGGACCTGGCCCTGGGGAGGAAGGTCGCTCAGTCCCGTGTCCTCTCCCGGCGTTCAGGAGGATGCGGCGGCCCTTGAGTCGCTCTCGGAATCGCTCCAAGAACCTTCCTGTCCTTGCTTTGCTGGTGTTGTGAGGAAGTAAAGGTGCTTACCTGCTACACCCCCTGCCAGCCAGACAGAGAAGGGACTGGGAGAAATGCACCCCTCAGGAGTCGCCCAGTCAAGGAAAACTGCGTAAGGGATGAAGTAGACGCAGTAGCCGGGAACATCCCTCAGGAGCATCGCCACCGTGCCTCGGTACACTCCTGCTACCCCCTCTTTCTGCAGGATTGTCCAAAAGCAGTGGATGGGGCCTCGGTACACGGGAGATCCAGGAGCTGTGGGCTTTAGTTTAACGTTTGCTGCAAAGAAGAGGAAAGACACAACTGTTTGAGAACAGACACATGGCCACAGAACCCATCCCCAAAGCCCACTGCCACTGATTAGGAGTTGCTGCCATCCCGTTTTTAAATCCTGGGATCAATATGTAGCACGGGAAAAAAGTTTTTGGAAAGAGTACTTAAGTCCATTTTCAAAAGGTGTTTGGACACTTCAGGTCAGATTTTTCTTAGATGTGTGGCATACCTCCCAATAGGTATGTGTCCAGAGATATTTCCAAATTATTTTAAGGCTATGTGCCCGATTTCCATGGATTTTAACCACATCTGGTGCCAGGTTGCCTCTCTGAAAGCCTTGATGTCTTCAGAGTCTGGCCCTTCCCATGCAGACCATGTTGCTTTTGTAAAAGGCACTGGGTTGCTAAGCTGCATGGAGGCTTTAAAAATGGTCATTCCAGCCTGCAATGGAATTCAGCTGCTGTCTAGAGAATAATCAGCTCCTTCTGCCTGCAGCTGGTGGACAGGGTAGAGTCACCCCCTGCCATCCTGCCAGTGTGCCCTCCAGACCCATCCTGCCCACGCCTGGGCTGCCGGGCACCCCGCCCCGAAAAAGTCAGGGGTTTGCAAATGCACATGGGGAAATTTTGCTGTTGAGGTGGAGTACCACAGAGGGGTTTGTGGGTTTGTGAGACTGAGAGCATGCCCAGCTGGGGAGCTGGCATTGCTGCTGGCAGCTGGGGTGCTGCTGCTGGCATCTCCAGGGCACTCGCAGTTCCTGCGGCTCCTGGTCCTGAGCACACCTGCCCCATGTTCCCAACTGGCTGGAAATGCCACTGATGTAAAAACTGTCCCCTTGAGCTGAACAGGATGGGGAGACAAAAGGGGGAACTTTCAGCCCAGTGGCATCAGCCCAAGGCCACAGGGAGCCGGGCCTTGGAGCAAAGCTGCCCCAGAGCACCAAGGACTGGCAGCGAAAGGGAGGGGGAAACTCCTGCTTCCTACCTTTGCTGTAGGGCTGTGTTTGCATCTGCAGCCTTATCTTTACCAGGTCCACGGGAGTGCCAATGGCCACGGAGACAAACCCTGCCACCGAGCTGGCCACGGTCATGTCGGCGAGCGAGGGCGCGGCGGCCGCGTCCCCGTGGCGGAGCTGGCTCAGGAACCGCTGCGTGCTGCTGAACACCCCGAACACCACCGAGCTGTACAGGCCTGTGGTGGCCATGGGGAACGACATGCCCTTGAAGAAGCCAGTCACCTAGCCAGGGAAGGGAGCAGGGCTCAGGGGAGCAGTGGAAACCCCAGCTCGTCAGTCGGGCCAGGAATCGTAGAATCCTGGAATGGCTTGGGTTGGAAGGGGCCTTGAAGGCTGTCTCGTTCCAACCCCTGGCATGGACAGGGCTGAAATGCATATCCAAGTAGCAGATGTCTCCTGGAACCAACTGTTTGCACGTGCTGAGCAAAGGAAATTAGTTCATGCTGCTAAAGACTTATAAAGATTGTGCAGAATACAGGATATGGTATTCCCGTATAAAAGTCCCTCTCATGGACAGCTTCTTGTCCTGGCTTCACCAGAGTTAGCAAAATCCCTCTGGGAGACCTTTTCCAGCAGTATCAGGCAAAAGAGCCACTTTAATCCACATGTTAAATCCATGTGGAGACACTGATCATGCCATGCCAGGGGTCTGTTTTTTCCCTATAGGAGTAACCAAGAGGGTTACTTTAAGTAACCCTTAAGTTAAGCAAGAGAAGGCTGCAGGGATTTGCAGGCTCAATGGCACCAACTTTATTGGTCTTCATATACCTGCTGGTGCCAACAGCGATTTTGTGTAATTGCTTTATGTATTTATCTATTTATTGACTTGCACTTTCTACCAGCACATTTAAAGTAAGATAAAGCACTTACAGACTCATTTCTGTACACAGTGAGAAAACACTTGAGTGTATTTCCATATCCTTGTCCAGCCTGCAAACGAGTCTGCAAAAGACATTCATAAAAGCCCATTAAAATCCCCCGTTTCCAGCCCAACAAGAGCTCGTGCTCCGTAAACAATGTGTACTTTGCTTTGAGAGCAAGTCCTTAGTCATAAAGAGAACAGAGCAATAAAATAAGATATATGTGCATTAACCCCTCTGAACTTTGCCAGAAGCCAGGCTAAAGCAGGATCTCCCAGGTCTGAAGCTCTCGGCAACATCTGGAATCGATGACTGTCAAATGGCTCCCCAGCCTGGAGCAGCCACCCTGACCCAGCACAGCAGGCTGCTGGTGTGCAGGGCTGTCACTGGCAAGGGCCTGATTTATGTGGAAATTGGAGAGTGATGTGGTCTCCTCCGTTTGGAGGCTCTCGGGGAAGGCTGGGATGTGTTGCTGAAGAGTGGAGAGCTGAGATCCCCTGGGAGAGCCCTGGGGCCCTTCTGGTCTGAGGTGGATTTTAAGGCACTGAAATACTAAATGGAGCCAAAATAACTCAGCATCATCTCAGGAACTGTCCGTGCTTCACTCGAAAAATGCATTTACATATCATTTCCAACAAAGACATCTTGTTTCTGGAAAGCAGTTTGGTTATGTGCCTTCCCACAGCTGGAAGAAATGGCCAAAGCCTGAAGGATTTGACATACTTTCCTCTTCTCATGTACATATATATTTATATATATACACACACACATATATATTTAGATCATCTTCCATTCAAGTTGCTCACAAGTTTGCACCGAAAACATCCTAATGAAGGATGCATCTTTCGGCCTTAGAGGTGTGCAAGGAAATGGAAACACTGTTTACTTCACA
>JAYRBT010000028.1:8840182-8855902 GCA_036023395.1 Myiotriccus ornatus | reverse complement strand
TCTATTTTTTTAATATAAGGATCAACTCTGACAAATGCCTGAAGTAGCTCATGTCCCATGAGAGGATTTATCTCCAGACCTACAGGAAAGACCCAGCTGATGCAGTTCCACAGTGCTGGACCTCCTGTGACTGGCTGCCCTCAACCTTAGGGACCAGGACCTTTCCCAGTTACATCCAACACATCCCCCCCAGATCCCAGCCTGGCTGAGCACCAGGAGTCAGGGCCAGCATTCCACGAGCAGCTCCCAAGCACCATCCAACATCTTGGCTTGAGAGCCACGAGCAGCCCTGTCTGCTGCACCAAGGTCTTCCCCTGCCACAGTGTCTGGGCAGCAGGACGAGCAGCAGGATCAGGAGCCTGGAGAGCTGCAGCCACACTCCCACCCAGGCAAAGCTGAGGAGGTTTTGGCTGAGATGAGCCAGCTCAGAAGGGACGTGCTTGAGGCAGAGAGCAGGGCAACGCTGCAAAACCAGCCACAGTATGGCAGAAAAGGTGTTTTTCTCTGCTCTGTTAGGAGGAGACAGCCAGTTGTGAGTCATGCTCCCTGCTCCCATCCCCTGGGTTCGTTTTCCACACAACTATTGATAAGGCCTTGAAAGAGCGGGAGGTTTCCTTGGCAGAGGCAGCTGGGTGAGTAACATGTGCCAGTGAGCCTGAGTGGAGCACTTTGCCCAAAAGTATGAACAGGTTTCTGAGCTTTTGACTGTTCCATCAACAGCCACCAGCTCCCAGTGCTCAACTCTGCCCCACCAGACTTTGTGGTCATATCACAGAATCACAGAA
Organism: Myiotriccus ornatus; assembly: GCA_036023395.1. Classification (NCBI taxonomy): domain Eukaryota; kingdom Metazoa; phylum Chordata; class Aves; order Passeriformes; family Tyrannidae; genus Myiotriccus; species Myiotriccus ornatus. The sequence goes on along the minus strand of JAYRBT010000028.1, from coordinate 8,855,117 downwards.
TGGTTTGGGCTGGAAGGGACCTTAAAGATCATCCGGTGCCAACCCCCTGACATGGGTAGGGGCACCTTCCACTAGCCCAGGTGGCTCAGAGCTCCGTCCAACCTTCCTTGAACACTCCCAGGGATGGTGCAGCCACAACTTCTCCGGGCAATGTGTTCAGTGCCTCACCGTTCTCACAGTAAAAAACATCTTCTTAACACATAATCTAAGGCTGCTCTCTCTCAGTTTGAAGCCATTCCCCCCTGTCCTGTGATTCCCACGTAAAACACACCCTTGTAAGAAGTTTCTCTCCATCTCTCCTGCAGGCTCCCTTCAGGAACACTTCAGGGACATTTTCACCAGCACCACCATCGAATATTAGTTTTATTACAGGCAGAGAACAGTGAGAGCTGCCAAAGAGGAGATCAAGGGACAGGTTGATGTTCAACCAGAGCAGAATTTAACAGTCCAAGGTGTGCTGCTGAAACAGCAACGTGATGGTCATGGGAAAACCACTTACATGGATCTCTCTAGGAAATGTTGGCTCTCGTGACCTCTCTCATGCACGTCAGACCCTCCACACTCTCACAGAGGGAACTGGAGAGTGTAGAAAGACTTTCTTCATGGTTAAACAGGAATGTCTCTGGAGGATACAAGCAAGTTGCAAGCTCAGGGAGCTCCACAGTCCAACAGCAAAGCATCTGGAACAGCCACACCAAAACCCTGCAGGGGAGGTGGTGCTTTTGCTGCCCTCGGGTCTGCCTGTCATGAAAAGCAAAACCTCTGCCCAGGCTGCCCACACTCTCTTTCTGAACCTCAAAATACTTCAAATCTGACCATCACATCTTATCACCCTGACAGTGACCTCCTGATGGAGAAAAGGTCCTTGTAAAATACCCTTGGAAGTTCACCAGGCTCTCTGTGTTTTTATTTCTCAGGCGATGGTTAATTTTTCAAGCGAGAAAACAAATATTCTGCTCAAACATGAATGAGAAAATCTGAGTCTCAGCCAGTTTTTATTGGAAAACCTCAGTAGAAACATGGAAAAATCTGTGAAGGAAGTGTCTGTGTAAGAGGTGTTTGTCAGCTGGGATTGTTGTGCTGCCCTCTCTGACAGCGGAGGGAAGCACCAGAGCCAAAGCAGGGCCAGGAGCAGGAGCAAAGGGAAGAGGAAGGGGAACTGGAGGAAGGAGGCAGGAGCAGGTCTGCAGGGCTGAGACATGAGAACATCCCAGAAAAAGGGCTGGTGGTTGGGAGGAATCTTCTCAACACTTGAAACAGGCAATTGGAAACCAGAATAAACCCTTCTTTTCAGCTTGTGGAAGCTGGATATCTAACTCTCTAGAAGAATAAATGGCTATTTAGACCTTGGGGTTTTTTAATTGCTTGGAAAATCCTGGTAATTGTGAGTAATTAAAGTATTTAGTCCCAAAGTTTAGTTTAAGTGTTGTGAGTTTGGTGTGTGTGTTTATGATCATGTGCAGTTAAAAAGTTTCCTCTATGTTTACCCTTCCAAACATCCTTCCACCTCTTTTTACAATTATTCCATTGTAGGAAAGGGATTTTTTTAGATTGCCAGGCCCAGCTGGGCTGGGGTAGAAACTCCTCGTGGGGGGAAAATGAGGAGCAGGTGAATTTTTCAAGACGATCACCCTGTTTGCATGGAAACATCTCTGCCATCAAGAACACCAGGAGGAAGAATGGCAAACAGGACAGTTAAGTGGAGATCTTCGAAGCTGGAAATACTAATCAGGGTTCTTGAAAGCTGCAGGCAAATTTACATGAGAGAAGCAAACACCACTGCTTTGTGGGCAACGATTTGATTAAAGGGCACAGTGAGGCAGTTTCTCGTTTGTGTTAATGGAGAAGCATCTTTTGTTCGTGCTCAGTCTCACTCATGCCCTGCTCACGATGTCCTATTTAAGCTCCATTAACTCACTGTGGAGTCCATAAGGAAGAATTTTGTGCTCGTCCTTGCTGGAAGGACTCACAGCATCACTGTAGTGAAGGGAATAAAAACAAGACAGCAGCTGAGAAGGGCTGGGATAGGAAAAACCATCAGAGTGAAGACTGGAAAACGGGGAGCAGAGTGTGGGTGTGCTGAAGGAATCCTGTGGTTGTGAGTTTACCCTTTGCAAACCTCTTCATGGCAATTACCTGACATTATGAACGGGACTCTGGGAAGGTCCCTCTGGAGGCTCCTTGGAGGCCACTGAGGGGGAAATGCTGCACCTTCAGCTGGGGCTCAGTGTATCCTTGTGCGTTTTGGCTCCACAGGCTGCTGAAGATGAGAAACGCCTCCAGAACTGACGTGGCCCCTTCCCCTCGGACGCGTGTGGGACCTGCCCTGGTGCTCACGGAGGGGCTGTGCAATTAAGGGTTGTCCATCCCCTGGATAAACAGGGAAAGCGAATTCGCTGCAGAAAAGGGACAATCAGAGAAGCAGAAACAATTGCTACAATTTATTTCTCACGGCAGCAAGAGATGGATTTTGGAAGCCAGACTAAGGAGGGATTTCAACCCGCAGCTGATGATTGGTAATATTTGGGCAGATAGTGCCACCAAAAGGAAACGGGATAAACTACCCAGCCTAGAGACGCCTCTTGCCGGTGTTTTTGGAGCAGTTCTCTGCCCTGTCCTTCCTCCAGATCTCTGCTTTACTCCCCCCTCGGTGCATCCGTCTCTATCTGAAGCACCCACAGCCCTCCTAAGGCACTGGGCAAGAGAAATGAGTGTTTGAGTCCTTCAGCTGAGGGACAGTCTCTTTTAGCCTGGCACCTGAAGATTTTTCCAGCTCTGTACGATCATATAAAATTCCTTGAATGCTAAATTCAGACGGAGAAATCTTATTCTTTGTTTTAGGATGACATACTCCCTATATCCTGCAAAACAACACTTTATTTGCTTGTGGTTAACTGGAATACTTTTATCAGTTTGTTTCCAAGCAGGCATTACCAAAGGGGAAAAAAAGCATTTTAGAGTTTGCCTGGATCTTTACAGTACTGATTGCTGTAGCTGCCTTTGCTCCAGGATGCTTTGGTCCTGGTCCAGGGCCAGGCTCTGGCCACAGCTGCTGGAGCATCCTGGTCTCATCACGGATGAGATCCAGCTGAAGCCTGGATCTGTCAGGACTTCATGTCTGACATCAAGTGATATCCCAGCTGCACGTTTCTCCTAAATTTACGGGAAGCCAAAAATAACAGTCTCCATGTATAGGGGATGATGGATTCAAATGCTGCTCCGAGGGTTTCTTCCCAGCCCTGGTTGCCGGGGTGGCTGCAGAGGGTGCTGTTCACCTGCAGTACTCGGGACTCTGCACAGCAGGAGAGAACCTGTGCTGTTCAGAGGGATATTTAAGGATTTTCCTGCTAGGATGTCAGTTCAGGCGCTGCACAGACCTAAATGCTACGGCTCCACCTGAAGACTTGAACAGAACACGACAGAGCAAATCCATGTCCTGTTTGCTCATCCCACCTTGAGTTGGTACCGTGGAAAAACCACTGACCAGTCTCAATATGGAGCACAACAGGGTCTTGCAGCTCCTTTCAGGGTCTCAGCACATCCTGGATGTCCCCGGATCAGTGTGTTTGAGGGATACAAAGCCAGAGGAGGGGCTTTGGTGAGACCAGGATGATTTCTTGGAGCAGGAAGGATCAATGAGCTTCACACGAGTTGTATTGTCCTTGCTGTGGAGAAAAGATGTATATCCCTATTTTTTTAAAATCTGATGATGAGGAAACCACAGCACTGATGAAGTATAAAAATACTCCTTTATTGTCATCCAAAGGATCTTTGTCCCCTTTCCCAACATTTTAATTTCATTACCAGTGACAACACCAGTTGTTATTTGTTTTACCAACCTAAAAATATGCCCTTTGTTCATGGGGAATGGTCCAGGCACAGTTAGGGCTGTGTCAGCCCTACCCCTCGGGCTCAGACCTGCAGCATCACATCTCAGGAGTCAGTAATTCACTCCTTTGCTGTGATTCAAAACTTGATTTTCTGTTTCCAAAGGCAGCTTCTTGCCATAAATCACGATAAAACCAAATACTGCCTTCTGCCCTTTCCTTTGATTCTCTCTGATTTGCAGGAGCATGACACAGGTTTCACTGTGGTGCTTGCAGGGGACACCAGGATGGGGTAGAGATGAGGACATGGACGTGGGTGGCAGGTGACGGTGGGGACTTTGTGCCCTCCCCAACCATGGGACAGCCTGAGGAGCTTTCACAGCACTCAGCAGCTGACATCACGTTTTCTTGATAGCTTTTGAATCCACTTCATTTCGGCATTAAATGCATCTGCCTTGCTCATCATCATCATCTACACAATGATTTGAAAAGCTGGTTTCTTCCCTTGAAATTCCTGCCATGGTTTTGCTCCTGGCTACTCTTGGGTTTCCTCTAATCCTGCCTCTCGAGTGGCAGCTCTCCCACACCTCCAGACCACCTTCAGGACTGTGATTTTCAGCGTTTGGCTCAGCACCTTGGCAATTATTTTCCATTCAGTGAGAACACACTGGTGCCAGGTAACAGATGCAGCCGACAGACTGGTCTGAACAGGCCAAGGGTGATGGTGCCCTTTAGAGCTGAGACATTTTTACAGATGGAATATTTTTACCTGCTCAGGATTTTTTTTTTTTAAATAATAGTTTCAGCATCATTTTTCTGGCTTTCTATCAGGAGGAGTAACAGCAGAGGAGTCAGTCCAAAGCTGATGGAACTTTTGGTACTGCTGCTGTGTGAGGATGTGGGGAGAAACAGGCACTGGAGAGTGAGGATCCTGCCCAGGGTGGGCTGGGGCTGTGCAGGGAGGAGGCAAAAAAGCTGTTGTTTCCAGGCTCAGCACCCTTCCAACAGGGCATGTGGCACCCAGCCCACCAGCCCTGCCTTTGAAACCGCAGCACTTTGATTGTAAAAAAGCAGAAAAGAAAGACAGGAGGGAGAAAAATGTTCCCAGTGACAGAAGACTTGTTATCAGTCAGAAGACTTGCAGCTCGCCCCCAGCATGGACCTGCAGCCTCTGTTGTCTCCTTTCCTTCTCCTTCTGTGTGTTTTTCTGTTTTATCAACCTCTAGAGTTCCTCAGTTGTCCATAAGAAACGTCATCCTTGTCTCTGTCCCTTCTGTCCCTCATGAGGCGGCAGCAGCGATTGCTGGAAAAAAACTAAAGGCCATTTATGGGGTTTTTTGCCTCAAGTCTTTCATTCCTGATGACTCAAGTGCTGCAGTTTCCCTGCACCTCTTCCTGAGTTTTCAGAAGTTCCTCCTCCTGTCCATTTTCTGTGATAACTCAGGCTGAGAAACATCTGCACCCCATTAGGAGCAGCTCTGGGTTTACAAAGCTGAATGCAAAGGGTAAAAAAAGTGTTTGATGGCCGAGTCACTCCCTCGTGCAGGAAGCAATCTGGCAACAGGCACGGGGTCCCTGGGGCACCTGAGCTGAAGAACAGGCTCGACCCTTATTCCCAGCACACCACTGGAGCTACTTACTTTGCTCAGGTACCAGAGCTGCTGTGGCTCACACCTAGAGAGGGAAGATCCAGCGCCCTCTGTGTCACCCAGCAATGCCAGCTTCCTTTGAAATAAAGATTGCTTGGTTTAGTGGTGGGCTTGGCAGTGCTGGTTAATGGCTGGACTCAGTGATTTCAGGGGGCTTTTCCAACCTGAATGATTCTCTGATTCTATTTTGGGGCTGTTTTGTCTGTGAAGCTCCTTCCCCCAGACCCGTCTGATGGGTGAGTTCAGCTGTCCCTCCCTGGGCTGCCCACGGGGAGCCAGCCATATCTCCTAGGGCATTTCCACCAATTCCTGAAGAAAACTCCCAACTGTGGAAGCAGTTATAATGATCCCTTTTTTTTTTTTTTTTTTGCATACAACCTGCTCGTGCTTTCCCTGCGCCCACAAGGTTTAAAAAATCGTTTTGGAAACTCTGACTCCCAGGTTGAAGCCTCTGTGGGCCGAGGAATGTTTCTGCCTGTATTTCACATCCTCATCTGCTGATTTTCTTCGTCTTTACATGAACGTAACCTCAAGATTCACGTTCCTACTGTCAAGTGGGAGCTCCATCAAAGAAATCCCAGCCAGCCAGCCAAGGTTCAGGCATGTCTGGGGAGGGTAATAAAAGGGGAAAAAAAAAGGGAAAATGTTTTTGATGCTGCCTGTTGCTGCAGCTGACAGTGCATTGCTGAGAGCTGGGAGGAGATTCCTCCAAATTTAATAACCAGGACGTAGATGGATAACTAGAAATAAATCAAGGCAATCATAGACCAGAGCCAAATGGTTGCAACCATGTAAAGAGAGGATCATGACTGGGGAAACACTGTGATTAATTTGTTTTCATAGAGTAATTACCAATTAATCATTGGGCTAATGATGCTATGTTATGAACAGACTTCAGCCCAATTATAAGGACTCAACTAGATCATCTAATTGAATGTTTGTGCTTCCAAAAGTGCTTCCCAGGAGTTTTTTTTAGCAGCTGAACACATACATCTAACTGGCAAATGGCACACGTTTGAAATCATTGACTAAAGATGCCTTAAATTACACCCTGCTTTAATTAGGAGGCTCAGTGCTGCATCCAGAGCTGAGCTTGACCCCTGATAATGCCTGTTTTTTGTGTGCAATCATTCCTTTGCATCAGATTCTTTTTTCCTGAAAATGTTGGTGTTTAAAAGAGTTTTTTTTTACTTTATCAGATGAGGAGGCCTAAAATAAACATTCTTTTCTATGTTGACATGTGACAGCATTAACAATTGGAAGTAAAATTGCACATAATATGCTGTTTAGAAGAATGTCCTCAAAGTTTCTGGAGAAAGTACCAGCTGTACATAGCAGGCTAATACTTAGCAGCTCAAGTTCCCCCTTGGGGGTACATCTGCCAGATATAAATATTAATGAAAGGGAATCGTGACGGGAAGATTAAGGTTCATTAATCATTATTATTAGGCAGCCTCAGGTGCTCACGGGGCAGCTGCTCGGGGTGAGACCCCGTCACCCTGACCCGGAGCAGCCGTGTGTGAGGGGTGCCAGGGGAGAACGAGCTCTTCAAAGGGAGCAGTCAGCACCCTGCTGCCAGAGGGGTGTCCTGAGGGAGCAAACCCTGAGCTTGGTGGCTGTGGGTGTGTGTTGGGTCCCTGGAAGGGTGTGATGGGACCAGGGAGGAGCAGGGGCAGATCTCTGGTGTAAGGAGGTGGAGGTGCCGCTGCTGTCCCGGTGTTGCTGGGTGATTCCCTCTGCTGATGGGACCCAGGTCACCCCACGCTGCCAGTAACTCTGCTGTCCAGGGAAAATACAGCCACAGAAACCAGGGAAAGCTGCAACTCCCGTGCTCCTGTGGGATACAGAGGATCTCACAAGCTTACCCATCTGAGGTGCTGTTCAAACACTCTGCAGCTGTCAGACCCCATTGTTCAGGTTTATATTGTGTTGGGGGGTTGATGTCTCAGCCATTGCAGGGCTTTGGATGGGAAAGAGGCCACTGCCTCCTCCCAGGCAGGTTGGTGTCTCTTCTCACAGCTCTGGTCAGCCAGGCACCCCTAACTCCTCGCTCTCCCCCACGCTCCCTTTACACTGCTCATGTCACCAGTTTCCTTCAGATCTTGCTCCAACAAGAATTTCCATTTTATGTGCTTGCCTTTGTTGACTTTGCTCACTACAAGCCATCATGGAGTGTGCCTGTTCCTCGGTGTAACTGCAGCAGAAGCTGCTGTGTGCCCCCCTAGGCTTTGGCATTATCTTTTTCTCAGCTAATAAGAGCAGAAGGTGCCCCAGTTGACCCCCAGAGGGCAGGGGATGGTGGTGCAGTGACTGAAGCACAAGAATCACAGAATGGCTCAGGTTGGAAGGGACCACTGGAACTCATCTAGTCCAACCCCCTTGCTCAAGCAGGATCCCCTAGACCACATTTCTCAGGGCTGTGTCCAGGAGGCTTTGGGTATTTCCAGGGGACTCCCCAGCCTCCCTGGGCAGCCTGTCCCAGTGCTCAGTCACCCTCCCGGTACAGAAGTTCTTCCTCATGCACAGAGGTAGGTGCTCAGAAAAGCAGAAGCACAGCCATTCCCCTGCACAGTGTGTGTATTCCAAACAAGGTTCTGGAGGAGTGCACAGCTCAGGTGATCCTGATGTACAGCTGATGTCCTGGGGAATGCATTTCCCTCTTTACATCTACCAGTAGCAGGAACTAGCCCAAGGACACCAGCCTTGATAAAAGGCTGCTAACTAAAACGCACAGCACATGCATTTTTCCATGTGTGAGACGCTAATGACTGCTGCAGAAGTCAAAGACTGCATAACTTGGGTCAGGTGCTGGCGTTTCTGCCTTGCCCACACCTGCAAATCCCATCACTCGCCTTCCTGGGAAAGGCAAGAGTGTCCCCAGCAGCCTGGGAACCTGGAGGGAGTTAATGAGAGCTGGTAGCACTGGGGTGGAGACAGATGGGTTTATGGGGGATTATGGAGGTTAGAGGGCTGTTTGCTTTTCCATCATCCCTTCCCACCTGTACCCAAGATAGGATTGCACGAGGGTCCAGCCTGTGCCTTCGTCCCAGCCCAGCCCTTCCCTTCGTGTTTTGGGGAACATTTGTCCTGGGCAGGTGCCTCACTTGTGCTCCAAACACATTCATCAGGATATAGCTCTAGGTGGATCCAGGCATATGTCTGTGTCAGGACAGACTAATCCGATCCCTTCCAGGGTCCAGGTGTGGCAGAAGCGCAGCTGCTTCCCTCCTGTTGCACCAGCTTCCCTGTGGATCCCTGGAGCTTGCCTCCCTTGCTTCTTCATGCCTTTGCATTTCCATGTGTTCCTGCTCATGATTAGCATTCAGCACAGCCCTCAGGCACTGCCTTCAACCCACCCCTGCTCTGCAGAACACGGTTCCTCCTCCCTGATGTGGTTCCTAAATCGCACCGGCAAACCCCAGAATCCTGGATTAGGCTGTCCCAGCAGGAGAGCCGTGTGGTTCCCCCATCCCTGGGGCTTACCCAGGGATGTGTGTGTGCTGCAGTTTGCATGGAGATTTATTTTCAAGGTATTCTCTAATCACTCACCATAAACACAGCCCTGAAAGGAAGCCAAGTGGTTTCACATTAATGACTCACTCCCATTCCCCCCCAACACGTTGCTGGGCAGGGACCTGTTTAAGCTTCTTTGTTTAATGCTGAGTTCTGCTGCTCTGAGATAAACTCTACTTGCCAAAAGCTTCATTTCTGGTTTCTAAGAGTTCAAAGTAAAGTTATTAATTAATACACTGACGCAGTGAGGATTTGGGAGAAAAAGGAGAGCTCGGCCAACCACAGTCCTTGGGTGCACACCAATACATTTAAACATTGGGGAGTTTGTTTTCTCCCTAAAACGGCATTTGCTGGGGTTCAGGTTTATAAAAGGAGTATTTCAGCCTGCTGCTCTCTCCCAGATAGGGAGACTGGAGCCCCAAGATACACTTTGCTGAGTCTGAAAGGGGTTTCTTACTGATTTTAGGAATCTCAGGGTCTAGATCTTAAGGCTTGAAGAGCTTTGCTAAAGAAAGTGTCTTCTGTGTGATTTCAGAGACAAATTCTATGCTCTGCCTTGTCTCTGTGAGTCTTTTTATTTACTTTGAAGTAGGTTTTTCCTTAGGGGTACACAGATTAACAAACAGTGTGACTAAATCCTTTCCCCCCTTTCCAACTGAAATCTGACGTCAGCTGTGGAGAAAGAAGAACCTGCCTTAAAAGAAATCCCCAGAGACATCTCCAATCACCACCAGTTTTGCTGTTAAAGGGGATATTTTGCTGTGGTTTGTTTGGTTTGTTTTATGAATTAAGTTTGTGAATTCATGAGATTAAAAGCTTAAATGGGATCAATGATGACTACACAGCAGGCATCAAAGTAATTGCAGATTGTTTTTCGAACTCCAGAGGGCTGCTGGTATTGAAGTACTGAGGGTTTGGAGCAATAATTATGGATTTTTCAAATAGAGAGATGAAAGGAAATAAATTATCAGTACAAGGGGGCTGAACCAAGCTGTTTGTTCCTTTGGGCTGACAAGGAGCTCTCTTGGAGGGAGGGTACACCATGTCCTGACTGAGGCAGCAACCTGAGCCACAGAGCAGTTTGACAAAAATCCTTTGCTGCCTGTGTGCAGGATGTTAACTATGTGGAAAAGTAGTAAAGCAGCATAAGCCTTACAGAGAAACCCAGAAGCTTCCAACGCTGCCCCCCATCCTTCCCTTTTTACCTCTGGGCAAGGCTGCATGGAAAACATATTGAAATCAGGAGTTTTGTTCAGCTCCAGCTCCAGGATGGCAACAGATGACATGATATTTGCCAGCTTTTGATTAAAATTACGCTTCTCTGATCCATAAACGCAAAGCTTGTAATACTCATCTCCCAAATCCTTGATTTCTGATGTTCAGTGTCCCCATAAATTATCAAGTACAGCCAATAGAAAGCAGCTATTTTTCTATCTAGTGGAAGTCAGGCAGATTTGTGGATTTGATGCTACAGAGTTGAAACTATTTTAATATGCCAAATTTATGGAAATGCTGAGTTTAATATTCTCAGAACAAACCACACCTGCTTTTCAGACAGAATTCTTTCCCTCCTCTGCCTGATCCGTTGAGTTTGGATAATCTCACTCTATTTTGCATGGCTTTCTTTCAACGTACCCAAGACATCAGTTTTCTTCGTGCTTAAACCCAGAAGCTGTTTCGTACAGTCTGACTGATTTCATCCAGAGTCAGATTGTTTTCCAGTGAGAAGGTGGCAGGGTGATGCTGAGCTGCTGTGGGGATGCAGGGATGCAGAAGGCACTCCTGTTTCCAGCTGGGGCAGCTGTGTGTGAACACTGGGATGGATTTTCACCAGTTTGGCTGAACCCAGGTTTTTTAAAAACCTGGAGGTGAGGCAACACTTCATCCTGAGCAGTCCCAGAGAGACTGGGATCAAAGCTCCACTCTGGGAGCTCTGCTGGTTTTTAGAATCCAGCCAAAATCCCTTTCCAGCTGATCAAAACCCACAAAAGTGCAATGTGGGCAGAAATCATTATTCCAACCATCATGTGCTGTAGGATTCCTGGTCTCAGCATTGCTCTCAGCACAGGGAAAACTGGTCTAACTATGGAGATGTGAAATAACTAGATATGATGTTCCTTTGATCCTTAAGAGAAAATAGGTGACACTGGCACATTCAGATCCATCCTATCCATACACCATCACACCGGTGTAATCCTTACAGAAGCACTCCAAGATTTCCTGAATGGTTGGAGTGAACTCCTCTACTTTGAGCAGAAATGGACTGTGCAGAGCACAGGGAAGGGAAAGGGCCGTGTTCCATCAGCTGGTGTGGTGTCTCGAAGAGGTGACATAGTTGGCAGCAAGGGGAGGATGTTGCAAGGTTTCACAACTGCAAAGGAAACACCAAGCTGAACTTTTTTGGTCAGATCCTCATCTGGTGTAAATCAGTCAAGATTCACCAAAGCCAAATTGTTTCTGGATGCTGTTTCCCAGTTTTCCAGGGTCAAACACTGATGTTTATAGAAGCTCATGGTTGCACATATTAAAGTAATCAGGAGGATTTTCATTACTGACTGTGCAAGTGAAATGAAGACAGACATAATGGAAATGTGTTCAAAAAATCTTATTGACAAAGGATTTAAATAAAAATGTTTTGGGTTTCTTTTCTCCTGTGTATGACTGTTGTGCACAGTAACCAGGTCTAGCAGATGCCAGTAAAACAATGGAAGGATTGTAGTGAGGAGGAAAGGAAATGTATTTCCCAATCCCTACTGGAAATTATGTCTCTGCTTAATTCCTCCAAGCAGCTTAGATCTAAATAATTCTTTTTTTTTTTTTTCTTTTTTTCTTTTTTCCCATTGGCCATTTCCAATAGCTGCACATCCCGAGTGAGCATCTCTCCTTTGGGATTAGCCACAGAAAAACACTTCTCTTCCTCACCTCTAGAGCAAATTTATTTGGATTTCCCCAGATCAGTCAGTTCCTGCTCTGCTCTGTTGTCATTACACAGTCTGGGTTATCCCTTGTTGCTTTGTTTGAGAGAACAAATACTTTTATTTCCTATCCAATCTCTGAATATTCCTATTCCATATTCACGCAGATTTTCACTCTGTCCTAGGTTTCAAGAGCTCCTCACTCACACCTGCATTCACAACCTCCCTGCTTCCCTCTCAGCACACCAAGCAGATGGCACTGAGACCCCAAAAACCTGCTCCTCCCCTTTGTCTTCTCTGTTTGCTCTGCAGACCTTGCCTGCCAGTGAAGGACCCGTGTCCTTGAGCTGGCCCGTGCAGATCTCCCTCTGTCCTGTAGTAAGGAAAGTACCCGCTGGGGGGAAGGGGCTGGCTCAGGGGTAGGAGCCTGCTGGAGGAGGAGGACAGGCAGAGCTCAGGGCTGCTGGCTCCCGGGAGCCGGGGGGATGCTTTCTTTTCATGGCTTGTAGGAGAAATTGTCCTCTTGCTCAGCTCCAGCCTCGGTGGGACGCTCTGAAAAAAATAGGTAGAGGACCAAGAGCTAAGGGCTCACAGCGGTGGGAACTGCACTGCCCCTGGGGACACAGCAGGGACAGCAGGGGGACAGGTCCCATCACAGCAGCAGTGTCCCACACAGCAGGAGGCTGGGGTCCACAGGTTCTTTCAAGGGACAGGGACTGCATTGGGTGTCTCCTCCTTGCAGATAGCTCTGCTCCTGCATCATGTTTTCAGAGCACAAGACATCCCTTTGCTCCCAAGGCCCCGATTCTGAGGAACAGTGTGGTGTGAGATGTGCATGCCTCTCCTCCTCCCTTCCCACCCCCTTGAGAAACATTAAAGGAGAGCTCACCTCCCCTAATTTGCAGGTATTTAACCCTGTTTAACCATACAGGTAATCCACGTGGGGGTGGTTGGCCCACAAGCTCTTCATATATCCTGCAGTACAGAAAATATCCCGTGGAGGTGGCTGAATAACTCACTTTCTCATCCTGCTGGGTGTCAGCCTTGCCTTCACTGGCGCTTCCTTCTGCTTCTGTGAGGGTGTGCGACAATGCAGGGCGGGAAGATGGGCTGAGACAGACATGAGATGTTCTGTAGTAGGGCAGGTATGCGAGATCCAGCACCAGGGAATCTGGGAGTGGCTGCTCATTGTAGAGCAGGAGGTTGGCACTGAAGCCTTCGGGACTGTCTGTGCTCAGCGGGACGTGCTCCGAGACTCCTGGGCCGGGTGACGGGGACGTGGTTTTATCCTCTGTCTCCACATCTCCTGGAAGGTCCTGAAACGAGTTTGTGTTTAATCAAACATGGTAAAACGGTGCTATCAATGGGCAAGAGCCACAAGGGAAATGAACCACCAGTGTTAATCTGTTCTGCTCTACACCTCGGCCACTGCTGAGGGAGAATGAGGCCAGTGAGAAGGATCACAGCGATTTCACGTTTCATCTCTTTCTTCTTCAGTCTTAAAAGTGTTTCCTCATCTAGGGTTTTTAATTAAATGTAAATACCAAATCAGTTCCTGTTCTTTCAAGCAGTTCACACCAGAAAAATAGGGAATTTGACGTTTTTTCCCTGTGTTAATGAAAAGCAGCAAGAATAAAGCTTGAGAAACAAAGTCTCCATGCCCTGCTACCTGATTTTCCCCAGACTGCTAGTTTGGCACTGCATGAAACCACGGCCCACAGAGAGAGTGTTTGTACCTCATTTGAGGTTAAACTTACATCAGCTTTCATGAGCTGCCTTGGCAGATTCCACGCCAAAGACAAGGAACTCCCACAGCCTTGGGCTATTTAGGGTGATTTATGGTCTCCTGAAAATCTTGGTGGATCAGCAGTGCTTGTGAGCATTCTGGAAATGGAAGAGCATTGAAATTTGGGTAAAGCCTGGAAAAAAAAAAAGATCTGTGGAATCCTGCTCTGCTCCAGATATATCGTCTTTTGATTTTCCATACAACCAAAACAGGCAGATGCAGTTCAGGTCTTTGAAAGGGTTTGAATTTGGTGTTTCAAATCAACTCCAGTTTTATGTCTGTCTTTATTTGAAAGGCTAATTTATCAGGTCATCACTGCTGTAAGACACTATTTCATTGGGGAAGAAAAGGTCATCTTGCTGTTGTAGATAAACACACACAAATATTTTCGTACTAGAAAATTCATCTGCTCTTGGCTGTTTGCCACTGGTGCTGTTCATTCCCCATCCACATTTATTTTCTTCTGCTTTTTTTTTTCTTATCTAAAGCCCTGTCTCTGAGGGGGTTTTTTTGCATTTAAAGGATATCTTACAAATACCTCATTCAAAGGGGCCTGAATCTCCACGCTGGGTGACATAACAGCCACCCACCTGTACACCAGGGTGAGAAAAAAGACATTTTTATAGTTACCAAACACTCAAGAAGAATCCAAGGAGGGAAAGCCAGTGGGGAGAGAATAATCCCGTGTCTCTGGCTGCCATGGGGATGGGGTTCTGGGGTAGCATCACAAAGGTGGAACACCCCACCCACCCCCAGCTCCCTGCTGGCACAGCTGGCCCTTTCCTGCTCCCCAGGACAGTCTTGTGGACATCCAGGCTTTACTGGGATGCTCACAGACGGCCTCTCTTTCCAAAGAAGTAGTTCTTTATCCCTGCCAGTGAGGTAAGAACTGCTGAGATGAGCCCTGATACACCAGACAGCACCTTCCTCCACCTCCTTCACTGGTGTGGGAGGGACTGTCACACGGGCTCCCAACCAAGCAACCAGCAGCCAAAGTGACACCATTCCAAAGGAGGAATTTTAACAGCAACAGCATCAGATTTACGGGATTTTTTCTCGTTTTCATACTGATCCCTGCAAAGGCAGTGATAAGGAACACTCCATTTTACTGTGACATAATCATAGAGTCACAGAACGGTTTGGGTCGGAAGGGACCTTAAACATCACCCACTTCCAGCCCCTGCCCTGGGCAGGGACACCTTCCACCAGCCCAGGTTGCTCCAAGCCCCATCCAACCTGGCCTTG
>JAYRBT010000028.1:8826229-8840082 GCA_036023395.1 Myiotriccus ornatus | reverse complement strand
TGGCCTTGGACACTTCCAGGGATGGGGCAGCCACAGCTTCTCTGGGCAACCTGTGCCAGGGCCTGCCCACCCTCTGAGCAAACAGCTTCGTCCTAACATCTAATCTAAATGTCTCCTTTTTTTGTTTAACACCATTCCCCCTTGTCCTATCACTGTCAACCTGTGCAAGAAGTTGGTGTCCCACTATCTGTCCGTGTAATAGTGCATTTCTGGTTTATAAACATAGAAGAAAGCATGAGAATGCCTCAGTTGTGCCTTTTAAGGTATTTTTAAGGCATGTATTGTTGTGCTTTTTAAGTTGTTTTCTAAATAATGTCTTTCCACACTCTAAAAAAAAGAATGTATCCTGTAAATATATAGTGATATTTCACACCTAAATAGTTATCATCTATTTTCCTCCATTTATACTTAAAATATTTTTTTCGCTAAATCAAAGGTGATTTTTCTTATTACTGCCTTGACATGTATGTATTTCAGAGTTTAACTGGCAAGTGTAACAGATTGGAGCAGCTCCTCTGACAATACATTAAAAATGCTCATGAATACCTGGGTAATGGAGAAATTTAGAATAAGATTCATTCCTGCATAGTATTTGATCTATTTACTGAAATTCCAGAGCTCTAAAGCACAGGAACAATTCTGAATGGACTATATTATTATTCATCCCATTTATTATCCCAGTTGCTGCCTGCAGTAAGAAGTGGTTTATTATAATGTGATTTCTCAGCTGCATCAGTGTGATATACCAGCAGCTAATGAAGTGTTCAGGCACCCAAAACCCCGGCATCATTGAAATTCATTGCCACAAAGAGTCTGCCAGCACTAATTGCTGTCAAGGCTGCTCATGCACAGGTCTCAGTTTCATTCCACAGAAGGGCAGAGCTGATGCCGGTACAAACCGACCTGACCAAACCCCCCCAAGCCTGCAGCACATCCCAGCACAGGGCTGGAGGTCCCTCCAAGGCAGCTCACACTCCCACGGGGCCAACAATAGTCTGAGGATTTGGAGACTTTACTGTAAATTGAAATATGGCATTTGTGTGCAGAGGAAAGGTGGGAGGGACTTCAGGAAAAAATGGGGAGGTGTCCACTGTCTCCAGCACACCCTGAGTCACCAGGCTTTGGGCAGGGCGTGGGTTTTGGGACAGAGAGGGACCCAAAGACTCCAAAACTTGGGATCTGAAGATGAGAAGGCACTCCTGCACCCCTGCATGTCGAGCTCGCACCTCCAGCTCCTGCTGCCCCTGCAGCCTCCCCCATCCAAGGCACAGATCCTCCCCGTGTCCCCAAATTTACACCCACACCCTGACGTCCAAACACTCCTCCTGAGCTGCAAAGGCTCTTTTGCAAACCCAGTGTGTCTTTGAAGATTCTTTTATGCCAAAAAATAATAGAGTCATAGAATTGTTAAGGCTGGAAAAGACCTCCGAGATCATCAAGCCCCACTTAACGACTGAACACTCCCAGGCCCACTGAACCACACTGCAAAGGGACACGTCTGCTTGTTTTTGGAGCACATCCAGGGATGGTGACTCCACCAAACTTCCCTGGGCAACCTATTCCAATGTTTAACCACTCTTTCAGTGAAGAACTTTTTCTTAACTATCCAACCTGAACCTCCCCTGGTGCAACTCGAGGCCGTTTCCCCAGGAGAAGAGGCCGACCCACAGCTCGCCACAACCTCGTCTCAGGTAGGTGTAGAGAGCAACAAATGCAATTTTCAGGAAAGGAAGAGAGGGGAAGTTTTGAGCTGAGCAGAAGTTTGTGAACCCTGGGATTGCCTGAGCAGATTTGTTGAACTCCACTGGCGTGCTATTTGCACATTCCTGTTTCAAAAGTCAGCCTACGCGGATCGCTCCCGGCACGCCCTGCCAAAATCCTTGGGAGGGATCCAAGGGAATGGTCTTGACTGTTGCAGGTGGGTTGTGGACCCTTGAGAGGCCTGGAGGTGTCAGGGAGCTCACTAATTATGGCCCATTCCAGCCTGTAGGGGAAGGATGCTCTCAGCACAGAGAGCCAGGGAGCGTTCACAGGACGCCTTTCCAGATCCCTCTGGACATGGTCGAGGTGAACAGGGATGGGGAGAATCCCCCCCCTCAGCCTTCTGGAGTTACATTTTGGTGCTGGGATCAGTGGGAGCAGATCTGCCCTTTAGTGGAGCCTTTCAGCATTTTCCGCAGCGATTTCCCTGCGACTTCAGACCTCTGAGACTCGGCCAGCCCGTTCCAACGATGTTTATTATCTCAGTGAAAAGCCTGGATGTGCCGGGACGTTGCGCTTGCTGCACACGCATTTTCAAGCATTAGTCATGCCACAACATCTGCTTTTTATTGGTAATTACACTATCCCCATTTTAATAAGAGGTAATTCTTAAATTTCTCATAAAACATATATGACTCCAGGGAAAGAAGGTGAAAGGTTTCGCAAGCCTCTCACAGCCACAGGACCAAAATGAGTGGAAATAAATCCTTCCAGAGCAGAACTTGCCCAGCCACTCACGACAGCACGTCTGGGGACACCTGTGGGACTCGCTGTCCCCGTTTCTCCTAATTGTTCATGCTCTGCAGAACAGACCTGCAGAGTCTGTGCACCACAGCCCTTCTGGGTGCTGTTAATGTGCTCAAAAATGGGGACCTGCTCCTAAATGTGGATCCCCCCTCCGGGGTGCAACTCGGCTGGAATTACCGTGCAGGGGGTTCTGAGAGATCAGGCCTGAACTGGGGAGCAGTAAAAACTTGTGGGTTGTTTCCAAGTGTTTCAGACCCTTTGGAATTGCAAAGAGGTGTCCAGGTTAATGGACCATGGCTTGTTTGCATTCATATTGATGGTGGACTGGGTGTAATAACGGGCCAGAAAAATGAGTAACATCTGAAGTGGAAGACCAATATCCAGACAAAGAACCATGAAAAGAAAATCTTTTGGGGCTCCATTAAAGGCTTCCAGTTTCTTATTTCCCGCTGTTTCTCGGTCAGTAAGTGCTGCTGTGCTGCTTTGGCCTGTGAGAACGGGGCTCTGCAATTCCACAGCTTGTTTCCAGGGGTTTTCCTGGTGATTCTGGACAAGGCAGTGACAAATGACACTTTCACAAGGTCGTCCCTGAATCTCTGAAATCCAGGGAGCTCTTTCAGAGGCTCCTGCCATTCATGGAATGCCAGCAGCCAAGCCCATATGGAGCATTGTGTGCTCAGCTCTTTGCCGATGCAAATGCGCACGACTAGTTTTGATTAAGTGCAAAATGCAGAATTGACTCAAACTGCTTTTTTTTTTGTTGCCGTTGTTTGCTTGAAATGCTTCAAGCCTCTCATTATCATCAGGGCTTCTTTCAGTGGAGGAAATGGGAATTTCCATAAAATAATGCTGAAAGGCACAGGGTGAAGTCAAAGAACATTTACGTTCCTAACAAATGGAGGGATAAACATGCAAAGCAAATTTGGGGACGCTCAACTAAACATTCAGAGGCATGTTATGGCATGTGGATTGTTTAAATTATTCAATATATATTAAGCAGCCACATACATAAATGGTAAAAGGACAAAGCAGTGGGATTTAGAGAGCGCTTTCTTCCCTTTGCACAGTAAGTCAGAGTTATCCAGAGTGTGATTATTGCATCCAACGGAGAATTTGTAGGGTAGCATGCCCAGACTGCATCATTTTCATTTGGGGTTTGGGTTAGATGACCTTTAAAAGTCCCTTCCAACCCAAACTATTCTATGATTTATGTGAGCAAGGAGCTCGTTCTGATGCAGAAGGAGGTCCCAGGGCAGCCCTGAGGTCACCGAGGTGGGATCAGAAAGACTGTGCAAGCTCAGGGTTGTGTTTGGAAAGGCTGGTGCTTGGAGGGACATGTCAACTGCTGAGCACAGCCAGTGTGCAGGTGGCCCGGCGCTGTTTCCCATCCTTGGGATGTCCTGGCTGGTTGGAAAATCCTTGTGCCAAGAGAAACTGGAAAGTGGCAACCACATCCTTCTCTCTTTCAACATCCAAATGGATCTGGCCAGAGAGTCCCTTTGTTTTTTTCTTATGGGGTTTGATCATAGCCAGGGCTGGCAGTGCTCCTTGCAGATCAGGGTGTTTGGTATTTCCAGTGCTCCATGGATGATCCTGCAGGGAGGATTTTCTGGCAGGAGGGGAATGAAGGGAAGGGCGTTTTTATCAAGGATGACATTAAAGAGCTATATTGCAAAGACAAGCTCTCCAAAATGAGCAAATGGGGGAATTGAAGCTGCTCTGTCCCTGTTTCTCTGCGTGCCTCGTCGTGCAGATTTCAATAACAAAACCAGCTCCTGCTTCCTTGTGTTGCCTACCTGCCTCCCCAGGGGGGTGAGGAGTTCAGGTCCATCCCATGTGGCTGGAGAGAAGGAGAGTTGTGTTCAAGGCACTGTTTTGCAGAGGATAATCTACCTGTGAGGGGCTGGCAGGTGGGTGACCATTGCTTTGCTCTGTTCCCAGACGGGGAAAGAAGTTGTCTTTGAGACTCTTACACATGTGGCTGTCATTTGCAGAAATATCTTATAAAAAGCCTTAAAATCTATTAAAAGCCTAAAAGTAATTAATGTGAGGGAGATTATCTGTCCAGCTGTCTTTTGGCAGAGTTGGTGATTACTGTGTGCTGTCTTGACAGCAGATGTTTCCAGTGCCACGTATTTCCTTGCATCACCTGGAACAACCCAGTGGAACTATCATCCTAAACAACACACAAACCACCCCTTGCCTTGGTTTAATGATTCAGACAGCATCTCCCAGCCTGTCATGTTGTGGACTCAGTGCAGGTCAGAGAGAGGGAGCTAATCCTAGAGACAGGAGAATATTCACAGGAATGCTCCCCACAATCTGGGAGCTGTTGTTGTGGTGCTGGGGAAGCCAACAGACAGATTTCAGGGTGAGCTGGGAAAAACTTGGATTGAAAAAATACTGAAAAAAAAAATAGATTTTCTTTGGGTTGTTCCACCTCAAACAAAGTGTCACTGTATCTGTGCAGGACAACCCCAAATACAGGAGAAGTATCACAGCTGGCAACATCTGGGAAGCAGAAGCAGCCTAGAGCAGAAAGCAGAGAGAGAAGATGTAGCAGGGATTGGCACCATAAGGTTTTCTTGAAGCAAATCCATCTCCACCTTCACGGTGGTAGGTGGCAGTGGAAAGAAAACTCACTGTGTGTTTAAAAACCAGATCATCTCCAAGAAATGTCACCGAAACCTTGAGCAGACACGAGCAAACAGCCCTGGGGGAGTCATTTGTCTTTGCTGTCAAGAGGAAAATTAAGGCTCCAGGGGACACAGAGGCTGGGTTTGATGGATGCTCGAAGCAGAAGGCAAGCGGGTCAGCATTCCTGTCCCCCAGGAAAACGGGGTCTTTCCCTGGAGAAAAGCGGCTGTAACACGTGTACACCTGTGCAGGGGAGAGAGGGGATGGGAAGATAAATGGTGGAAAAGTCCCCTAAAATGATAAGTGGCTCTTTGTGTTTGGTATTGACAGGAGTAGCCCCTCTGGAGAAAGGAGAATGGGATCCCTGTGAGCTGGGGATGGGTCGTTGCTCCTGTTCCAGCCAATGCTGGACAAAAAGCTGCAGACAGGTTCCAAGTCTTGAGGTCATCTTAAATAATATCAAAGGTTTTCAACTTTTAATTAAATTAGAGTGTCTTCAACTACTTTTTCAGTTAAGGCATTGAGGTTGTACTGAAAGTCTTTAAATGTGGGTTTTTTCCTGCAGTTCTCACATAATCATGGGCTGCAGGAGGGAGGAAGCACCACAAATAATGACACACACCAGTAAGCTGCAGACTTTGGCAAGCACAGTCATCTCTAAAGAGACTCAAGGTGTTTATAGACATTTCAACTACGTTACATCTTAAAGGCTGGGCTTGAAATTCTCGGCATCTGCAGCTGTTCCTGAGCAGGTAGAGAAGAAAAGGTACCAGAGGGCTGGAAAATACTGTCTGGACCTTGACAGCAGTCCCTGATCATGGCAGTCACCTCCTTCAGTCCCATCAGTGGGAAGGCACAAGCTCCTCATTACAGTGTCCTCTTAGAAGTGTTAAATTTCCATTGCATCCTGTGACATCCAGCCCTGGAAGGGGAGTAAGGAAGGAAATTGCTCTTTAGGTTGTCAGCTCCATCACACCTCTTTGCACACACATGGCAGTGGTTCATCCTAAATGGTTCAGTTCACCATTCCATTTATTTTAAGGAATGTATTCTTCATTGAGCAACCTGGTCTAGTGCAAGGTGGCCTTGCCCTTGGAATGGGGAGAGCTCTGAAACTCCTTCCAACCCAGGCCATTCTGGGAATTGTGTCCATAGCTGCCCTCGGGGAAGCCTGGGATCGGTCAGGCTGGGGGGTTGGACACGGGTGTCCCATCCCCACCCCGCCATTCCCCGCAGCAGCAGCTCTGCTCCTGCAAAAATCGAGGGGAAAAGGGTCTTGCCCTTTGGTCCTGGTCCTTGTGTGACTCCCAGAGAGGGGTGTCCCTGCAGCTCAGCCGGGACAGCGAGCGCAGGGAGGTGGATGCAGTGTGTCCAGGAAGCACATTCCCGGGACGTGACGGCGCATCCCGGGGGCTGCACTTGTGCTGGGAAGGAAGGACTGGGCTGGCGTTCAGGCTCCCCTCCTCGCTCGGGAGCAGGGCTTGAACACATTTGCTAAAGCCACTTCTGTGTTTTTCCCCCATTCCCGCCCCAACATTCCCGCTGTGGTTCTGAAGGGAAAATAATCCGTCACCGAGGGTCAGCCTGGGAAGTGCTGCGGGCCCGTGGCACGGCCAGGATCCCACCTGCCTCCCCACTCTGTGTGTCTGTGCCCAGATCTCCCCGTGGCGGGGGAAAACCCTTAAGGAGAAGGAACATTTTGTCCCACAGCAGGTCCCTGGTGAGCCACAGCATTCCCGAACACCAGGCTAATCCGTTAAATAAAGCTCCAGCGAAAGGCAAGCGGGACCAGCCTCGTTTTAGCTGGATATACTCTGTCTGCAGTGGTGCTCGTTTTTACCCCCCCAAAAAAGTGCCTTTAGGGAAGGAATCCAGTTCACCCACAAAATGTTCAGGTGAAATCTGGATTCACCTGACACGGTCTCCTTTCACTAGAAACCTGATTTCAGTGTTCACACTTACACACCCCAAATCCGAGAAAATCTGCCATTTGCTCCTCTCCACTGAGCACAACCAAACTCCCCAAAACTGTGAAAGTGAGATTAATTGTTTCTATGTCACGGCTACATCTGAACATATATTAAAAGCAAATGACAAATGCTGGATGGAGCTAAGGCAGTGCACGATCATACCAGGCGTGAGATTTGGAAATAAACCATCCAAATGCATGCAGGCTCCCCTGTGATGATGGGATACGAGCTTGCAGAGGAGCTCCGAGCCTGGAATTTGCTGTGAGGGAGCTGTGGTTGGATTTCTTTTTGTCACTGTTGTTTTGCAGTGCCATAATAAATGTCGGTGGAATTGTAAAGTGTGAAAGCATGGACCACGGGTGGGTGCTTTCCTGCAAAGACTAGGACAAACATTTTTGGTGTCAGCCCGTTCCAGGGAGATTTTCAGTGTTATAAATTAAAAACAAGGGGGGAAAAAAAAAAGAAAAAAAATTAAACAGCTAAACAAGCAACAGCTGTTTGGAATGGGGCCCTAAACCCAAAATATATAAATGATGTTCAGACACATGCTGAGAGACAGTGACAAGAAAATCCTCAGCACAAGAACTGCAGGGTGATTTCTGGCTATTCCACTCACTGATTTTTGTCCAGCCACAAGAAATTAGTCATTTTTAGTGCTCTCAAGAGGCTTCAATGACCTAGACACTACCACATGTACCTGGTGGGCTGGACTGATCAGAGCCCCCATGACAATGGATGGCAGCTTTGGGATGACTCCCTGGTGACTGCACAGGGATGAGGATGGGAAACACTAAAAACAGCTGAATTAGGAAGGTGTCAGTAGACATTTCAGCCTTGGGAATAGCAAACCAGAGATAATAAGAAAATAACTATCAAAAGAAAACTACAACAGCCATTGAAAGGCTCCTGTGAGGAGTCTGTAGACATATCCACTCTCCAAGATGAATTATGAGTATTAGTTTGTTTGGAAAGGTATTTGCCCTTTGGAAACCATATTTATATTTTGAGCTTCAGAAACATAAATTACAGTCATTTAAACCCCAGGCTTACATTTTCCTCCAATGACGTAAATGAGTTCCCAACTTTCAAAGGCCAGCTGTCCCTTACAGCAAGAGGTAGCAATTATATAAAATTCTTTTATTGCAGGGAGGTATTTTCAGTCCTTTAAGTTTATGTGCCCCAGGTGAGGCAATATAAACAAACTATAGCTGTCACAATTGTGTTAATAATGGAAACTGCATTTGGGAAGTTTTAGGGATAAAACCTATAACTTTATACTGCTGAGGTGTCAAACCTTTCCAATGTAAAACAGAAGTGCAGCTGTGTAAGGTTTCTGCAAAGCCAGCATTCATGGACTCTTTAGGTATATAAAGGCAGTTGCTTCCAAGCCAGAGCCGTTAATCAGAATTGCTGGGAAAAATAAGGTTAAAAATGCATTTAAATGTCTCTGGGTTTTTCGTAAACTTCAAATACCCATAGCTCAATCCACCCCTAATCCAGTCTCACTGAAATCCATATTTTACAGATGTGCCTGTGCTCGGGGCTGGTGGCAGCAATGAAATGCTGAGGCACAGTCTGAGCCTGGACACATCAGACAGGCCAGTCTGGCTCTCGGCTCAGGGAATTGCTCCATCAGCCCCAGTGCTGGAGTTTTCTGTTGTGCATTCCTAATCCCTTGGCTTAAACTTCAAAAACAGACCAGGCCAAGCAATTGATTGCAACAGTGCAGGTAGCTGAGTTTGAGTTTGGTTTTTTTCCCCACCCACAACAGATGAATAGAGAAATGCTAAAACCTTGGAAGAATTGTTTGAAGGTTTAAAACCAACAAAAAAACACCTCAAAAAGTACCATTGTGCCTATGGTTGGCTCTAATTTGCTGCTCTGTCCACCCTGGGAGCAGAGCTGGTGCTCCCTGGAGCTGAGCTGGTTCTGCTCCCCAGATCTTTGGGTCTGTACAACTTTGACATACTGAGCTACAGAGAAGGCAACAATTCTGCTCCCCAGCAGTTTTTAGAACCAGTTTCCTTCCTGCATTCAGAAATGCTGGTTTCCTTTCATAGAGTCACAGAAGGATTTGGGTTGGAAGGCACTTTAAAAGACCATCTTGTTCCAACTCCCCCACCATGAGGACACCTTCCACTGGCCCAGGTTGCTCCAAGCCCTGTCCAACCTGGCCTTGGACACTTCCAGGGATGGGCAGCCACAGCTGCTCTGGGAAACCTGTGCCAGAGCTTCACCACCCTCACAGGGAAGAATTCCTTCCCAATATCCCATCTAGCCCTGCCCTCTGGCAGTGGGAAGCCATTCCAGTCCAGATGCATCCACACCCAAAGTGAGTTCACACTCACCCATGACAAAGTCAGGGCATTTGCTGTCAGGCAGGATTCCAGCAAGGCAAAGGTTTGGAGGCAGAGAGGGAAGGTTTGGATGCAGTTCACGTCTCTTGCTTGGTGAACTGACAGTGGGGGAGAATCAGACTTCAAAGACTTCCATCACACAGCCGATGACATTTAGGAAGAAAAGGAAAATTACTGCTTTTTTAGGAGATTTACAAATGCCAGCCATGTCCATGGGTGTAATTTTCCATTAAGGAAAAAAGAATTTCAGAAGCAACATATGGACCATGCAGTAAAGAAGTTACCATGGAAACCAGCCTCCTAAAAATCCCTATATATGTACACAGGAATCAAATGCATGTAATAATTATGGCTGCATATCTAAAGTCATTTATGAGCCCCATCTTCTGAGTATTTTTTGTCTATTAAAAGTCTAATTCACACTTTAAATATCCTCTTACTCTGTTGCCCCTTGAACCTGCCCACATTTTGCAACTGGAAGTCAAAAGCATCACAACTGACAGTCACTGACAACCCAGTGAAATCTAATTCAGCTAATTCAAAATATGTGCCATAAGCATATAAAAGTGGTTATGGGACCAGAATGATTTAAGTTCTGGGAATCCAGCTGAGATGACATTTAAGCTCAGAAAATGTTAGCTGTTAAAAATAAACAGATGAAGGGGTTTGAATGTCAGAAGAGTGTTTCAAAAGCAGGGTGTTCCACCAGGGCAGAAGGGAATTTGGGGGGGTTAAAGGGTTAAAACCCTCCCTTCCCTCCATGTCCCTGTGTGGGGACAGACCATGGATCGTCCTGTCCCCACAGCCCTGGTTCTACCATCACAGTGGACTTCTGCTCTACTTTTTGGGAATTTCTTAAGGGGTTTTAACAGATTTCATGGCTTGGCACAGCATGGTCCCATATTTGCTCTGGCATTAGGAACCAGCGACCTTCCTTGATGTCTGCTGGATCCTCTGGAAATTTAGCAAAGATGGATTTTCTAGATGCACATCTGGGAATACAAAACCTCTGCTGCTGAGAGGAGATGGGGATGTGGAGTTGGTACCAAGAGAAGATCTCCTGGCTGTGGCACAGGAGGTGCATTGACATTATCTCCCAGCTCCTGCTTCCAAAGATGCTGTGAGGAGATATTTCACCCTTGTTCCTGGGGCACCATCCTGTCCTTTCAGCTGGCCAGGGTGGGGAGCATTAAGCATTAATTAAATGTAAATTTTACAGACTGATGGCACAGTCTTCGAGCTGAAAGTCCTGAATGTTGAGGCCAGTTACAGCACCCAGAACCCCAGGTGGGGTTCAGGTCCCATTTTATCCTTTCAGCCAGAAAATTAATCAATTAAGTGCATAATAAATGAACAGCCTGTCCCTATCTCCCAGTGTCCAGGCTCTCACTGAGCTTTGATACAAGCTTAGTCTGTTAAAACCACTTTTCCCTCACACCTGGCTCGTGTTCCTGCAGGTGGGATCCGTCTCTGCCCGTGCTGTGCCAAACCCTGCGCTCCCATTTGTGAGCTGCTGCATCCCTGACGTGCAAACGAGGCTCCTGCTTCCTTCTCAAAACAAACAATCTGAACTACCCAGTGAGTGCCTGCTCGACCCTGGGATTTCTCACAGCCCTGAGTGCTGTTCCCCGTCCTGCCCTGAGCATCAGCTGCTGAAAACTTGGTGCAAGCGGAGCTGAAACACAGCCCCTGACAGGTTTGGTGCATGTTGCCTCCCCTTCCATCCTTTCACAGCCCTTCCAACTGCGTGTTCTTTTGCTGAGCAGCTGGTGAGAAGACTGGGAAGAGCAAAGTCCTGCAAACGTCTCTTCTGAGGGAATGCATCGCTAATGCTCTTAAGTGGACATTTATCCTGCGCTGAAAACTGACAGAAAGTTAATAAAATCACATTTCCAAGCCCCCCGAGCACTTGTTCTTGATGAGAGTTATTTCCATCACAAACTTTAGCTCTCTCCCTCTGGCTAATGTGTGGTAAAGTCGCTCAAGAAAAGACTGAGACATTATTCTTACGTGAGCAAAGCTGTATTTGTTCTCCCTGAGTGGAAATCAGTGCAGTTAGAGAGCTAGAAGACCTTGGCTGAACTTAAATCCTTTCTTTAGTGTGAATGAATATAAAACTAGCTTTGCTCAAACTCCATTTCACTCTTTGGTTGGCGCAGACACTTGATTCTGTCTTGCTCCACCAGAAAATAAAAGGCACCTTTGGACCTTTTATTTATTTACCTGGTTTTTGCAATGACTCGTGGGTCTGTGACACTTCCCTTCTGCCTGCAGAGAGAACCAGGGGTTTTTAGGTTCTGCTTCATGTTTTCCTTCTGTTCAGTCAAGAAGGGAGGTCTTCCTAAGCCAGGGGGCTTCAAAGTTCACATCACAGCCCGACTGAATGGGGAAGGGGTTTCTGGAGTTACACCCAGTGTGATATGCTGAGATTCCAGCTCCTGCCTGGAGGCTGAATGAGAAAGAATCCCAATGCTGGGGGTCATGAGAAGATATTCCACCTTGGGCTTTGCTTGGTGGCCTGGTGGCACACCCCTGGCCCTCAGCCTCACACGGGCCACCCTCCCCAAGCACGTGGCAGAGCAAGTCCACAGGGGTGAAAACAGTCGCAGCAGCTTTTCAAGCTCACACTAAGTCATAAATGGCAAAAGAGGTGAAACTTGGGCCCACGTTTGCCTGCCATGGGGAGACCACATTTGCCACTCTCAGGGGGATTCCAGTTCCACCCTTGTGCCGTGGAGAATGTGTGTGTTTGTGGATGACACAAAACTCGGCAATTATTTATTGGAAATGACCCCTCTTTTCCCTCCTGGGCGTAGAATATTCCTTCTGGTGGCTGGACACATAATATTTCATCTTAATACTTTCCCCATAAAAAGTTCACTTAACATAGGGCACCCCACACGTGTTTGGGACTCTGAGGGACACCAACCCTGAACAGGGCAGAAACACAGCAGCGTTTTAATGCCTGGCAGCAACAACAAAGAGCCAGCCACCACCAAGAAAAGGACAATGAGCAACGTCCTAGGGCTGGGTATTTTATTTCTCACACTGCAACACTCGATCTTTCATGAAACACAGCACTCTTGAGCCCTTAGCTTAGCACCCATGAGAAGCAAAGATAAAAATGTGTCTGCACATCCCCATGTTTATTGTGAGAGAGAGAGAGACAATTTAGAGGCACAAAGATGCAGAGTCTGCACAGGAGATTTCTTCTGCCTCTGAGGAGAAATTGTTGTACTCAGAAGAGATTATGGCACACACAGAGATGATGGGGCTTTTTAAAGTCAGGCACCTAAAGATGAGCTCCATGATCTGCACATAGCCTGCCAAATGTGTGCTTTGAACACCTCGGTTCTTGTCTGTCCTGCATATCCCATTTTCTCCTGCTGAAGGGGAGTGTGCCAAGGCTGGTGCTGTGAGCTGTGGGGTGTGTGCTGAGAAGGCAGGGTGTGAAACCTGCTGCCTCCTTCTGACCTGCTGGGCAGGGTCTGTCCATCCTCAGAGCAGGGGAGCCTGAGGGGCCAGACTTGCTGGCGCTCTCAGGCTTCCTGGCACTCGGGGTGTGCTCCTCTCTCTGCCCAAGTCAGCACAACAAGATGTGTCATCATTCCTGGCCGCTGCTCAGGAGAGACGTCTAGGAAAGGACTCCCATCCCCGTGAAATGAGACTTTAACACACTCTCAGGTGCCTCCTGGAGCAAAGGTGTCTCTGCACGTGCTAAGGGTGAGGAGGTGGCACAACTCACCTGGCAAAGAGCAGGCAACGTTCCTGCAATCTGCCTTCTCGTCCTTGCCAGCCCAGAGCCACCGTGCCCCAGATCCATAGATTTACCCCCCTGGGCTTGAAGAGAGGCAGTCCATGGGACAAATTCCTGTGACCTTTCCAAAGCTCTCCCCAGGCTAGAGAAGCCAGGCTTCAAAAAAAAAAAAAAAAAAGTCATTTGCCGAATGATTTCTTCATGTTTGTGTCTTCAGGGGAAATTTCTCATGCTTTTAATTTATTGCAGAAGAAAAGTGGAAACAGGGAAGGCTTTATGATTTTTAAATGTTCTAACATTTATTTGGGTGTTTCAGTTTTTACTACAATTATGTTCGTGGCAAAGGAAATTTCTCAAGACCAAGAGCTAATGTTTGCTCTCAGCCATTTTCAATTAATGTCAGAAAATGCTAAAACCATCTTTTTGCTGCCTCAGAAGTGAAGAAAAGCCTCTGGCCATGGGTGTGCAACACTGCTCAAATACACCTTTCTTTTACTATCCCTTTGCCTTTACTGGGTCACGATTTTCCCCCGTGGATTTTCTCTTAAGCTGGATTTCTCTCTGCAGGCTTCTTGCTGAGCATTTTGCAAAAGCCACTTGGTTCTCTTCAGGCCTGTGAGTGAG